>VZTG01002247.1:0-640426 GCA_013397845.1 Melanocharis versteri
CCGCGCCCCTCCGCGCCCCGGGGACTCCGCCCGGAGCCGCCTTCCCCGACCGACAGGCCTCCACAGGCGGCGGCTTTCTTCCTCACGGGGAAAACTGCAGCTACAGACCGGGGCGCTGAGGAGAGGTGTGGATGCTCACGGGCACTGCACGACCACAGCCGTGCTCCATGGAACTGACCTAGGCAGACTTCTAAGCCAGCTCTTCGGCCACGACGCCGCTTGCGTTTCCTTCCCCCTGGAGCACCAACAGCCGTGAGTGGGGGTGAGGTGTGTGAGGAGTGAGCGGGCTTGCTTGGGAAAGCCACATACTCGGCAAGGAAGAAGAGACTTTTCAGATAACTTCAAGGTTAATTTAAGACTTGCCCACGAAATCGAGACTTTGAATAAAACATGAATCGCAACGATTCCACCAGGATATGGTGACCGGGAAGTGGTTTCTTCCCGCCCTGGTTCTATCATCCTATTTTTGTCTCCAGAACAGAAGTCCTGGGTTTGCTGCTTCCCCCAACACAGAACTTACAAAGTCACTTACAACAGCGACATCCACACACACCGCAGCACATTCTGGTCTCTGGTAGCAGACCTCAGAGATAAGAAACTGAAACTCACTGTCTACATATCTCAAACGGAGTGGTAGAAAATGTTTGCTTTTTATTTTATTTGAAGGTGATCAACACTTCTGGTAAGAAGCATGGCAGTTCCCCCCTTGCAGAAATACTTCGGGCTGACGGCAGCTGTCAGCTCCTCTCCCACCAATGAGTAAAGGCTTAGTGCTTTGTCCATGGTCAGTGCTGGGACGACTCAGGCTTCTGGCAGTGCTAGCACAGGTTGCTGACTTGGAGGGATGAAAACCAGGGTTTGAGCTCATCCTTTGCCCCCACAAAGGTAGAAAGGAGGGAAAAACCAAACATACACAATTCTTGAGAAGCAGCAACAATCCTCGTGTACTCATGCCATCAGTGTCAATAGCATGGCAGTGAAGGTTCCGGAAGGCCATTCCTTCATATTTAAACGGGAGAAAAGTGAAGACATGAGGGAAATTCAGGGTCTTGAGAAGTGCTTTATTTTAGACAGCAAAGATCCATCTCACAGATTTCTCAGAAACAGGTCTGTTAAATACCAGGTATAGTACCCAAACCCAGCTACTTGTAAAAGGCAGAAACATGAAACCAAGATGTAGAGGACAACCAAGTCTCACATGCCATGTAACTCTTTAAATACATTGAGGCAGACAGAAGCAGGGTCTCCTCGCTGCAACAGCAGAACACCTGTCCCTCTGCAACAGCCATTTGTGTGAGGGACATCTAGGTAGTGACACCTCTTCAGACAGGGCCGCTTTGCTGAAGGTCCACAGGCTTAGCAGTCCAGTGAAATCCTGTAGCCCATCCATTCCACACCACTCTTTCAAACAGAATTTATTAATTTCTAACTCCCCAGCATATTCTGCTCTTCGTGTGTCAGGACTCCGGGTCTGTATCATCATTACTACACCAAGATTAGTGTTCTGAAGATCTTAATCCCCACTGAAACCAACTGGAAGAGCTACAGTTTGTCCGGGCAGTGACGGCACTAGGTAAGGTTTCCGTCATTTGAAGTTGCTGTTATTTTGGTGAAAGCCCCCGCCGTGGAAGCTGGCTTTGTGTGAAGGAACAGACACACACTGTGATGTTTGCACTGAGAGGACAGCTGCACATTGCATGTGGAGGGGCTTTCAAGAACCCAAGCAGCTCTACAGAGCAGGACAGGCAAGTGATCAGATCATGGCACCAAACAAACATTTACAAAAATGTTGCATTTATCAGAGACGCGAAAAGCCTCAGATAGCCCTAGGGGCTCCAAGGGGACACATCAGAGATGGAGTGACAGATGGTCCATCTTCTCCTACCAGTGTGCTAACGAAGAAAGGGTGATGGGAATAACAGATAATCCTCATGATACCCAGTTCAAGACACAGTACTACCCCATCCCTCACCACGTGGAGGATCAATGCTTCGTTACTCTAGGGAGTTTGTCACCTCTTGCTTGGTCTTCCAGGGGTCAGCAGAGGCTTCCTACCCTTGGCATGAAGGCTAGAGATGAGCAGCTACCACAGTTCTAGATGATGAAATGTTTTGAAAGCATCTGTTGATGCTGCTCACCTTTTCCATCTTGCAAAATGTAAATTGTATCCCTTCTCCAAATTCCTCCTAACTTCCTGGCCCAGCACTAGCTCCAAGCAATTTTAGTTCCTTTCTATGAAAAAGGAGCAATGCAGCCCTGTCACTGTGAACTTCCCGTGTTTTACACCAAACTCACTACCCTGCGGTGCTTCAATACAGTACCTGAACACAGACATTAATATCCCTGATCTGACTGAATCCTGTGTAGTCTATCAGTACATATCTGAGCTCTGAGTAGCATTGCCATATGCAGTGTAGGGAACCTTCCATATGGTTTCTGAAAAGTGGTTACAGCACACGTGCACCAGGCACTTTTCAAAGTAAAACAGATCTGTTCATTTTTATTTTCAAAATACCAAAGCAGTAAAATCATGTAATTGAGTAATCACTTGCCAAATTTCCTTTTTTAATCTAATCTATTTTGAGTTACATCAGAGCCAAAATGCAAATTAAACTGGTAAGGTTCCAAGGTTTTTTTTTTTCCTTCCCTTTTAGAAAACACAATTTAAGGTAATCATAAGTAAAGAAATTTTAAAACCCCATTTGTTTTGTATGCCATAAACTTTGGAAAACATGTTTCAGCCTGAAGTAAATTTTCATAGGTAATAGGTTACATAGAAGTCTTATGTAAATTTTGATCTCTTCTTAACAACTCCAATGTTCATTTTATAAAATTTGATTTGAAAATAATGCCATTGTTTTAGAAGAGGCTGGAAGGGTGAGAAACTAAGCAAAAAAAAGTATACGCTATAACAAAGTGCACATACACTCTTTCAGCTGCAGCTACTGTATTAAAGGAGAGATTCCTGAGATACCTTGTTTCCAGATTCCATTAATTCATTTTTTTGAGGGGGTTGTTGCAGGAGCATTAAAAGCCAAACTCGCTCACCAGGCTGGACAAACTCAGGAGCACTTGACCACAGGGCAAGACAGATCCTCACCATCCCACCTCAGCCTCCCGAAGTCACGCATCCCAGCAGATTAACCAGCCGAGAGATAAAGGCAGCCTTCCAAAGTACCCGCTGCCGGAAACCTTTGCTCTTTGGGTTGCAGATGTTCGGATTAAGTCTCTCCTTACCCACAGGCAGACCTTGTGAAAAGCCATGTGACGTCCTTGGTTGCCTTCTACCACAGTGTTACCATCTGTTGAAAAAAAATGGCACCCACTCCAGTCGTGCCTGTTTTCATGGTTTTTCTCTCCTCACAAATCCTTCCTTCAAACTGGGGGCTGCTCATGACGCCTCCCAGCTCCTTCTTAAGGCTACAAAGGCACAACTGACCATGTTCAATCTAAAATACTTTAAAGCAGCCTTCCCTTTGCTGGAACCCCCCTGCCCCTATTGACACACTCCTGTTGTAAGACAGCAGTTGAGGGCAGGGACAGTCCAACCCTCAGCATGCAAAATGCAGAAGAAGATATAGAGAAGAGAGAGATGGAGGAATTACAAGGCTGACAGCTTGAAAAAGACTGACCAACCTTGCAGCTGCCCTTCGAAAGGGGATCTGGCCTCTCTTCAATGTGCCTTTCTTACCCCATCCCCAGCAGTGCCACCAGCACTCAACAAAGTTTGATGACCCTGGTTTGGTGAGTTAAACCACTGAGAACTAAATTGTTTATTCTTTGGCTGCTGCTAAAGGCTGAATTTTTTACCAGTTTAACTCCTTGACTCCTCATTCAAACTGCGAGGTGACAGCCAGTGTCAGTTCAGGGGAAGCGAGAGGAGCATGTAGCCAGGGGAACAGGGACACTATTTTTGACAGCTAACAGACCAGATTAGCTGCAATGTCAAACCACACCCTCAGGTCTCTGATGGCTATGGAGACTAGAAAGATGGCACAGAGGGCAAAGGACAGACAGGAAAAGCGCAAAATCAAAACAGGCCAGGGATAAAGAGAATACACATACTACATGCAAAGCAGGGGCTGGACTGCGAGTGTTGATCGTGGGAACAGATGGAGAGATACAGAGAGAAATGACACCCATTACACTCAAAATCATATGTATGAGAGAGGAGGAGAGGGGAGGGCAGAGGCAGGGCACAGTGGAAGAGGGAATTCGCAAGGCAGGAAACAGATTTGCAGAAAATAATGGTTTAAGGAAAACTGGAATCGGAACTTAGCTTTCACTGGAAAATCACAGCCTGGTCAGATCAGTGCAGTTAGAAAAGAAGGATCCTTTGAAAACCGGCTTAATACTTTCTCTTTTAATGTTTGACATTTGCAAGGAGAACCTGCTCTTTGTATGCTGCACAGTTACACAAAGAGTTAAAAAGGTACAGCCTAACATCAGTGTTGGCCAGCCCCATAAACATTTATTCTATCAATTAGAGGCAGAACACTGTACAGAATAAGCTAAAGCCAAATCAAATAAAGCATTCTTCCAGTTCTGCGGAGGATCGAGATGCAAACAAAAAGATTTTGGTACTTCCATGGCTTTCCACTGGCACAGGAACCAGAAAGAAATATTCATTTAGATCTGGCTATAAACGTTTATCTTGTGTGGGAGGTCTTAGTATTGTAATATGTATTAGAAACTTGGTATTTTTCCAATCAAGTCTTTCCACTTCCATTTACATATATTTTATTGTAAATATTCATTTTCCTACCTGAAGCACTTTAAATAAATATACAATAAACACAGTCTACATGGAAGGGGAGTGAATAGCTGAGACTTGTGATGAGCCCAGAACTGCTCCAGCCTCCACATCGCTGGCCAGGAGCAATGCAGGATGATCGCTCCTGACAGGTTGTGGGGGGTCTTGTAGATAGAGTCGGTGATCTCACCCTTTTGTCTACTGAACTGAGATCCTCCCTCCCAACCAACAAATCATAACTGACGCAACCTGGCATCTGCGCCAGCAGAAAAGGTGATGGCTGGCCAGGTGATGCCCTCTCACACAGGCAAGTGGATTTCTTCAGAGCACAACCAACTTCAGTTTGCAGTCTTGTCAATACACACTCCTATTCTGTGAGCACTGAAACACACAGGCAATCGAATAAGCAGACACGGTAACCCCAACTTTATTTAAAATAGAACTGCATAATGCACAGAAACTCTCAGGTGAGACGTCATCCTCTGACCTCAACAGTGCTGCTCACCACAGCCAGCAGTGGCAGTGCTGCCCTCAGGGGGACCCTGCTGCAGCCCTGTGCAGTGGCAAGGTGGCAGAGAGCCTGGAACTGCTGAAGCTCTCCCCAAAAACTCCCCAGGTGCGTGGCAGCTTTTGGCAGGCACAAACCTGCACCTTGTACACACTGGGGCTGTGGGGGCACTGGAGGAGTGCTCCTGTCCTCTGCTGTCACCTAATGCAGACCCGATGTAGGGCGCATCACCAGTTCTGCTGATACATGCAAAAGCCCCAGTTTGTGACAGAAAACTAAATTTGTTTTTTTTTTTTGGTGACAGGAAGCACATTTTAGAAGTATAGTTTTCAAGCTGGGATGCACAGATTGAAGACAACTGGAAGAAGGCTGGAAGCTATTTTTTCAAGATGAAGTTGTGAAATCAAATTGATAGAATAGGTAACAGTGTGGATAAGCATGAAAAAAGCAAGGTCTTATCAGCTGTTCTCACAGGAGATGTAAGTTAGAAAGAGAGAGACTTTTACATACTTGAACCACTCCTCAGGCATGATCAGAGGCTGTTAAGTTTCAACACAGAGAACAGGTTAAGTATGAAGGTTTGTCCATTACGCATACTCAAAGACTCCCCCCTGCCCCTGAGATATCTTGCACCAAATTAACTGAATATTACTGCAGTCATAGTGACGTAGTGCTACAGTGTGCATTAATTATTTAATAACACAAAATTGGTGAGCACTGGTTATCTGCTAAGAGACCTGGACACCTGCTAAGAGACCCTCTGGACCACTTACCACAAGAAAGTGATACTTAATTGCTACAGCTACAGCAATAGCAACATTAAAATTGATTTTCAAGTAACTGGATCCAATGCCAAACTAAGAAACTGATGTTACCTGTTGACTTAGGGGGCAATGTGGGAAAGATGTAAAAAGACAACATCATATGTTTCATGCTTACACTAATGAACCATGATTTGTTGTGGGGTATATTTATAAAGTGAAAATAAGGTAAATGGTACCAAAATACTGACCAAGTCAAGTCAGAAGAACTACAGGAAGTAAGATGGTACTTCTGGAGAAAAAAAACAAATGGAGTGCCTCTTCTGAAAGTCACGTAGAGGTTTTTTTTTTCATAGATTAAAACTTCTATCATGACGGATCATAAACTGTAAAGTAGTACTTGTGTCTATCAGAAAATTCTATTTTATGTGTCAATTTGAAGTCTTATACATGAGGACAGATAGAACTCTTTTACTACATTATTGGAGACTTATCAAAAACAGGATGCTTTTTTCTTGAGAAGATGAAAAGTACAGAGATAAGCAGGGAAATAAAGACTGAAGTTTTAACCAATAATATTTTTGTGTGGTTATCAGAGGAATGTAATAATTAATCTTTTAATCATTCTGAAGATTGTGTGAAATCATAATATCTCATCTTTTCCAGCCTCAACCTGCCATTCTTGATCTGAATTACAAACAATAAGAAAGGAGATGATTTAATGAGCAACTTTGTCACGTTGCCATTTTGCCTTAGTCAAAGGCAAATACCTAGTTTTGCCTCTAAACTAAAATGGAACAGACTTATGTTTCAACTATGCTCACAACTGAGGCAAACATAAATGGAAAACTTAGGGCTATTTTAAAGCTAGAACCAGTGTCTTCACATTTTCACAGAGACATAATCAAATACACACTATTAAGAAGAAGCAAACACTGATTTACTAGAAAATAAAATCCATTTTGTGAAGAAACACACATGTATGAAGTCTAAACTAAGCTAAACCCAAAAAGAAAAATTTCACTCACAATTGCAATAGGTAGGTTCTTATTATGAAAGAAAAAAATGTCAGCATGATTTAATCATACCCTATAAATAGGCACTTCAATAAAGTATATATTTACACTGGCTTTCTGAATGCTAGGGCATCACAAAGTAGAATGGCTTTATTACAATGGATGGAAGATGGCAACTACTTAGAACCCAGTGCCAACATGGATTATAACAAATCCAGTGAGTATTTTGTTTTTCAATTATTCATAGAAAATTTAATCCTGATTAAGTATCCTTGGGCAGGAATTCATGGGTAGTTGATGACTGAAACCAACATTTATTTGAAATGCTTCTGTTAATTTAATCTGTGTATATGGCTTAATTATGATTGAATCCTCAATGTAACAGAAATGAATTATATCAGGATTAAAATTCTAGTACCACATCACCCATTTCATTTTCTTTGCCTTTTTTTCTTCCTCCTTTAAAAGATGCAAGGCTGCTGTTTTAATTACCTTTATGTTGCTATGTATTCTAAGCCTCAAAAACTGTTTAGACCTTGATTACTGGATGAAATTTTTAGTTACATTTACTTCTTCTAAAAAAAGGCAGATATAAACCCTATTTATATTCCCATTAGAATTTTAACCAGTATGAACATTAGATGCAAAAACAGCTTTTCTTTTAGACCCATGATAAAGGAAAGTTTCTTGCAGTCAGTTGTGAACATTTTACATATGTTTTCTAGATGATTCTCCCTCCTTTCTTGCCCCATCTTTTATACTGATATATAAAATGCATTTTCTCTAAAGCATGAAAATAAAAAAACCCTTGTACTCATCGTTACGCATCACACCAATTTCACAACTGGCCTATATTAAACTTGTTTGAGCATGTAGATGTTTTAAGAACTGCATTTTATAAGACCTTAAAACCCAATATTAACACAAAGTAAGGGCATTTTTAGTGTCTGTGAATGGGAGAGGAAAGATTCATTGTACTCTTCCGTGATACAGCTCAGCACCACTTGTTAAACCGTATCTATAAAACTACTCAAATTACGGATTTTTACGCTCCACAATACTTTTAACACATTAACCTAGGCATCTGGTCAGACCAAAGGTCTGTGAAGTGCTTTGATATTATCACTCAGTTTTCCAGTGAAACCAATGTATCATACACTTGTGACAAAAATACCTGTATATTTAAGTCATTATTGCACATTTATTACATAATGTATTCTTCCTAAACATCTCAGAAGTGATGTCGATTTTTATGTCCAGAGGATACTGTTAGTGGCAACGTCACTGATGACAGTGAAGATACTTCCCAATATAGACTATGAGATAGAAAAAGTCTGTAGAGGATAACCATGGAGATGCACTGACAGAGGATAACACCTATGGTAATAATCTAGAGACAAGAAAAGAGAGAAAAAGAACTAGTAAGTGAAAAAAAAAACTCTCACTAAACAAGTCACAATAAATTTCTACCAGCACAAGTGCTTGAGGTTTAACTTTAAACCTTTTAATACTGCTGCAGTTACAAAAGATTTGAACATGCATTTTTAATCCAGGAATCAGACTCTCACACCTGGGTGTTTTTAAATCAGCAGATAGCCCTGGGCAAGTCACACAACCCTTCTGGCAGTCTCTGTTCTGGGGAATTTTAGACTAGCAATTCACCACCCATGCAGTTTCACAAGCAGAGGTGATGTTTAGATATTCTATTCTTACAACAAACAGAGTGGGGGGAAAAAAAAAAAGCTTGGAAACACTTTGCATTAGCACAATCCTGGAGCTGAGGATAGTGATTAATCAATCTCACTTAGCCAGACCTCTTTCAGTTCAAGTCTCTTCGTCTGTAAAAGCTGTGCAAGGCTGTATTTATCAAATGCCTAAAGGTGTAACTATTGTTTCTGAGAAAGCACAAGTCTTCGGTTTATGCACAGGCAGTCTTTTAAAGTACATGTTTTTCTTAAATAAATATAGTATTTATTGATTGTGCATTTTATTGTATTGAAGTGCATTTGAAGATGCAAACACAGCTGAATTATCATAGTATAGGAACTGCAGCTGCACATAATGGTTAAACTTGCTCAAATGCAAGAGCAGAGCAATTGTAGTCTTCCTTCAGTAAGCTCAAAATACTGCAAAAATACTACTTTACTGATCCTACCTCTAGAGACTGAGGATGCTCTGAGGATGTTTTCATCAAGCAAAACAAAAAGTCTCTTCATTACTAACTCAGGAGGAATCAATTTTTTCTGCCTAGATTTTTTTTTTGTAAATCAAACACAGTATTTAATTTATTATATATATTTAATAGAACCTTTTTCTTTCCCTTACATATCCTCTACACAAACAAAAGCTCATTTTCTGAATATATTTGCATCCAAATGCACAGATGGTTATAAGCATGAAGAAAAGAAGCAAAGCCTATACTGGAATGAGGTAGTCAATCACCTGAGAATAGTGGTGCACTCCATCTGAACATGGCACGCTCCACACACGGAGTTCTCCAGTTCCCAATATGTTTAAGCAACTGAGAAACTCAGTGAGTCCACCTTTGTTTTTAACTGTTTAGAGCTTACAAACCAAACAACATATTTGGACAGACTTCTTGATCTAAAGAATACAGTTCAGCTACAGGTTCCCTGACCTATTTAGCCACATAAAGCTTTTAAAGGATGAAGACTAAAAAGCAAACAACAGAAAAAATCCACTGATTTATCTTTCTACTCCCTTTGTTAAAAGAATCCCCAAGGTGTTTTTAATTAAAAGCAAACAAGCAAACAATAAAACAAAACACCCCCTCCACATTTTCCTTTGACTTGACAATCTCTCCCTCTCCCTCCCTTAACCTAGAAATGATTACCCTTAGATGATTTGAGCCCTGTATGCCTTTGTAAAATATGACTCACATTAGCATCAATGAGAGCTGTGTGACTAAGACTTTTCAAGTTGCTTTGGGGTCATAAGATTAACAGCCTAAGAGCATGAGTTTGCTAACAAACATTAAACATGAAGAACAACTACTATTCAAATTTCATCTCTTTTATCTTGCCTGCACATACCTTTTCTCTTTGATATTCTCTGAATATTACAGCAATGGTTGCAAGACATGGGTGGCACAAAAACCAGAGAATGCAGGCCTAAAAAAGAAGATGAGTATAAGTTGTAAAATGACTACGTGCCAGTTTAGAAGAAAGTGATGACAGTTACAGGAACTACATTTACATTTCTGTCTATTTTATGAACCCATTGTTTAATTTTCAATCAACATAACGAAAACCACACAATGAAAGGTGGGATTTCTGTTTTAAAAAGCTCTATACTCCTTGTCAAATTAAAATGCCTACTCAGAGTATGATGACAGGGTGCAATGTAATCAAATCAGACACTTAAACATTAACTTTCTTATGGAGGAAAAGAGTTTAGTGCTTCAGTCAACTGCATGCCACAATCGTATTTACAGAAGAAGGGATCAGTTTGCTTGATGTAACCCATACTTTGGCAAAGGTGATATAGAACTCCCTTTTCAGTGTGCTTCTCTCCACCGTGATGATCTGGTACAGCCCAGCAGCCAGGGACAGAGCCAGGCAGACTCTGAGGCCAATGAGCAGCCCGCTTGCCAAGCCATGGTGTGAATGGTAGCTGTGGTGATCTGTATCTTCAAACTGCTCCCAAATTAACAAAAAGCTCTGAAAAAGAGCAACAGCAAAATACACTTAGAGTAAACCAGGTTACACTAAATCCCAACTGACCTTCCCATGACAGATTAAGTTATCTGGTAATGCTCCACTCTGCTTGTTAGGGACTGCCTCGCTAAGCAAAAGAACCCAACAATCCCTAGTCTGAAATGCTTTTTGCCATGACCTATTACACCAACTGCAACTGGTAGGAACAGAGTCTCACTTCTTGGATTCTGTAACTTAGAAAGCTTGACAAGTTAAAGTTTCCCCTAATTTGGATAGAGAGAATGTAGCACCTTAGAAAAAAAATCTAAAATAATCACCTGAACACTTGTCCTACTCTGCAGGAAGACCACTGAAATGATTTCACAGAGCTACAGGGAGGTGTCTCCTTTCACTTGTGATCCACAACCTGTAAAGCTTGTTTCAAAGGCAGGCGACTACGCCTTTTCTTTCAAAATCCTAACAGGATTCACTTTTCTTTTCAAAGATGGGGAAGTAAGAGGGTGGTGCTGCTGCCCCTTTTATACAATAGCCTTAAGGCTCAAGCATTCACCCAGGTTGAACTTGGATCTCCCACAATTCCCTTCTTTGCCTAAAGGATATCCAATTCACATCTCCCACCTCCTTGAAGAGTGCTGCAACTGCCAGGCTATAGGGTGTTCTTGGGTGGGCCACTCTCCACCCCTTCTATTGAAGCTGTGCCATTGTGGAGAAAAGAATTCAACATCAGCTAGGTCAGAAACTGTGAGCGAGCCTGACTCTGCAAGCACCTGGCTCAGAAACCTCCGAGGGTCTAGGAAAGGGAGCGTCACAGGTTCCAAATGCCATTCCAACACCTGGCCGAACACTCCAGCCAACAGATAACTATATAAAAGATAGTAGCCCCCTCCTTAACTCCCAGCATTGTATCTGTCTGCTGTAGAATCCAATTTTGTAGGAGCACTGTGAGAAACAATATTGCTATTCTCCAAGGAAAAATAGACTAACAAGTACTTAGTTTCTGAATCTTAGCTGTGAAGAAGGCAGGCGCCAATCAGCTGCATAAAAAAATGCGTCTTGCTGAAGAACACCTTTTCAAGACTTTGGGAATGCTAACATTATAAATTAGAATACACAAAGTTTAGACTCTCAGAACATCATGTAGCAGCTGAACAGCATTTTAGAACTTGAATATACACTGGAATCCAGTCCACCTACTGCACATATCTAACTTGCACTGAAGCCTCAGGTGCTTAATAAAGCAGGTTTTCTGAAGAAAGGTAGGCAAATTTGATTTATGAGTGAAGTAGCTCTGAAGGCCTTCAGAAGCAGACATTGTATGGCTCAATTTAGAAATATAAATTAGTCAGATTCCTTTCTGTACACATTCAAAGGCTTTCTCACTACATAAAGACAAAAAGGTTACTAATATGAACTTGTTAAAAATGTGCAATCCACCTGTGCCTTCCAAAGGTGGGTGGCCTTGAGTCTCATTAGTTGAGTATTAGAACAGTTTTTCCTTAGAATATCCTCAGAGTACTCTCCTGCTTTCCTCCTCCCTTACCTAGGGGGGACACAGCCCTGTCATTTCACAGCTGCTGTCACTTCAGTCACTCCTCAACTACCTGGATGGAAAATGGAAGGATGGGAGAGGGCCAGATGTAAAGTATGTGAGTCTTCAACATCACTGATTACTAGCAAACAATCTGAGGCTTCCAATGTTCTCACCATAATGCTCAGAAAAAGAGTAATTTCAAGTAAACATCTTCAAATGATCAAGTTACTTAACTGAGAATTCTGTCAAAGAGTAAGACTGAAGTAAGTATAAACTGCTCCTGAATCCCTGAGATACAGCACAGTGTTTGGTAACGTTGTGTCTACAGCACTAGTTTTGGCATGAAATTGATGAATTCCTATCACAGAAGTTATTTCAGTCCAGTTAGAACACGCTCAGACAACAAACAAGGGTTCTACCAGTTACAGAATCACTGCAGTCTTGTGAGCGTTTTCCCTTTTTACATTTATATTTGGGAACAGCTGAAGTATTTAACTTCCCTGGACTGTACATATTCTGCTTGAGAAAATAAAAGGCCCCCTGAACCTATGTAGAGAATCTTCCTGACTCAAGCAAGTGACAGGGGGGAAGCCACATAGGCTGATGGAGATAGAACTGTGATACTGCTCTAAGAAGAAAATATCCCTGGGATTTACCTTACCTTAAAAAACAGAGCTCATGAAGGCCTAAATTTTCCTTAGTCTACACCAAGACTAACAGCAAAGAAGGAAGCCACTTTCATGAGAAGATGACAAAGAGCTGGAGTAAAGGAATCATGAGAACAAAGCCCAAATCCTCATAGGATAATAGTGTCTGACAGCAGAGTGTGTTCTGGAGCAGCCCTTTAAAGAGTGTAAACAACACAACACCAGTTGATCAAAGGCTGTGTATGGTGACAGGAATGTGAGATCACAGAAGTCCAGTTTCCTTCAGCTTCATTAGATTATTCCAAAATAAGCAGAAGGCAGAGGCATTAGAGGCAGAGATGGAACTGTCAGTGCAACATAGTGTAAATGTGGACAAGGTGAATGTATCATTGCTCTTACTATGAGCTGGGGCTCACTCACCTGGGAAAAGCAGGATCCTATAAAACAGAAATATGTGCTACTGAGCATTTCTAGGTAAAAATGGATTAGGCAATCAGTTCTCAATGAAGAAGAACTTTCATAGACAAGCATGATGTTGAAGTTAAAATCTCTTTAGTTGTGAAATATATAAAAAAAAAAAATTAAATTTGGTTGAGAAATCAAGGTCAAGGGACCCTGAAATTCCTTACCTTGACCACAGAAAGGCAAGTATCAGCACACTTAGTTGCAATATCAGGAACAAAATGAAAAACACCAGGCATCAACCTGCTGAAGTAGGCATCAGAGACGTCTTTTGTGGGCAGTGAGCAGAACTATGTTTGAGCTCTTAGAAGAAATCATGGGGGACAATTCTAATTGTTATCCAGAACAACTGTGCTTAGGCTGTAGACAAAAGAACTGGATGAGAGAGGTAGCTAAAGAGCTGACTCACGCTAGCTGTGCCCAACATTGAAGTCACAACTACTTCTTCATAAGCTCAAACAGAATGACCATCTCCTTGTTTACGTAATACACTGTTCAAAATGCCTGACTTCACCTCTACATAATCTTGACCTATCCTGGCTCACAGTGGACACCAACCACTGTCCAGTAGTGGCCTTCCTCTTCAAATACTCGATGAACGATGGCCATAGATATCATCCTGATGTTCCAGATATACAAGCTGAACCTCCACATCCATTTGAAGAACCAGACACTCTTCCTTTATGTTATGAGGAAACAATTATGGTAGAACTCCTCCTTCCCTTCACTACGCCAACACTGACTTTATGACAAACCAAGATAACGTATCAATCTCCAGCAAAGACAGGTTCTCATGGGACAGATCACCCCTGAGAGGCAACGGAAAGGGGGAAGCTAAAGGGAAATTAGAAGGAGCAGCAAGGCAAACTAGCTGTTTCTAACCATATCTAGTACTCAGGTATCTGATGTCACACAATGCCAGTACAGCAAAAAATGGTTTAGATCTAACGTCAGAGGTAGAGCTCATTCTGAGCATACCTAAGAACCTCTGTGTAGGGTGATACCTAATAGAGTAAGATTCTATGCCATTTTGATCAGGTTCAGAGCAATCAGCTACCTTTTCAGAATCATTGCCTCCAGTCTGGTCAGCCCTGAAAGCTGAAACGGCTCAGGTCTCTGTGATGGGAAGGGTCTCCATCAATAAAGTTCTGTACAACGTTTCTGCCTCAGCAGCAGAAAGCGTAATTTTTAATGAATGCACAGCAGCCTGGGAATCTTTTGTTCTGTGGCTGAAATAAAGAACAAGTTAAGGCAAAGGGAGATGCTAAATGGCAGACTTGTCCCTCCTTTGAGATGTTACCTCTTTGCAGCTGCAAAGACCGCAAGACATTTGCTGACTAGGAGGCTGTGTCCACCCAACACTGAAGGCAACCCATAAACATAACCCAGGAAATTGCTAGTGCTTCTGAAACAACAAAAAGAAAAAATCCATAGCATCAGTACGAAGAGGAGAAAAACTCCTGAAAATTTGCTGAATAATTGGAACTAGCAGTAGGCAAACAGGCTCAGAGAGTTTGCCAGTCAAAACTACATTTAAGTTGAAGAATAACATGTTTTCTCAGGCTGTCCACTTTCTTGACTTCCCCAAAGATGAGATGAGAACAGGTATGGGAGAATGTCAATAAAACTAACATGGTGCAATCTCTCTATCTGCTGCATTAGGTTAATGTACATGCTTTCCAGCAGCCTCCACAGCAAGTCCTCAGAACATCTCTGATTATCCACATAAAGTCTGTCCAATCTCTGGCATAGGAGGAAGCTGGTTCTCCCATAAGAATCTCTGGGAAAGATCAGAACAGGAAGAAGGTTATTCTAGGTTTTTAGTCATTAAAAGTGCCCATTGATTGATTACAGCAGGTCAAATACCCATGTTAATCTAGACAGACCAGGGAACAACTGACTAATCCAGAGATGAACTCTTGAACTCATCACCTTTGTACAACAACTACACAACTCACCGCCTTGATAGAGGCGATACAGTATAAATCCTGTTTCCCTGAGCTCAACAGCTGCACTCTGTATCAAGGTGAACAGATCTGGCAGAAGGTGTACTTCGTATGTACTGAACCACGAGATGGAAAATATCCTCTCCAGAAGGGATACTCTTGGTGTGAGGGGAATTTTGCTGGAGACAGCAGACACTGATACGGGGGTGCAAAACCACCCAGGCATGACATATTCCAATATCCATATGGTGTTCCTACAAGACTCCTGCTGAACCTGACATTCCCAATGGTACCAGGAGGAGATGTGGTAGAGCTGTGCCTTACTGGTGAAAAGTAAGACAGACAACATTGTGCTAATGCTCCAGTGCTGCTCCAAGAGCCAAAAGATGTGTAATGGACCCGTGTTGGGGGAAGCAGCCCATATGTATGATGCCTGCCCTACTTTTACCATAAGTAACAACCAAAATAAGATCAAACTGATTATACTGAGTGTCTTTTCTATGTATAGTAAAAGGAAACAACAACAAAAAACTTTCCAGTCTCAAGTGGCAGAGTACTAACACACCCATACATATGTACAAGTGCAGAGGCATGAATGAAATTAAATACTTCAGAAGTCTTCTTTACTACCAGCATGTAAAACTTCTGGTGCTTGATAGGTTCATTCCACCTTACTTTGACACCCATCTTTAAATTTCAACAGTCCCATTGACCTCAACAGCCTTTGGTTTATATTCTTAATTAGCAAGAAATGTCAGCTCCCAGCTACTCTTAATATTCTAGAAGTCCACTTATTTAGTTTAGAAGCAGCACTAATTACAGATACTACTCAAATGGCACAAAAATCTTCAGTATAATCTCTTCCTCATTACTGTCTCCAGTTTCTCCCTGCTCTTCTGTTTCTCAATGGTTTTCAGATTCTCTTGTCTTTATGATGTGATTTAAAAAAATTTGTTTACAAAAGGCACCACCAGGGTTGAATGATTTCCATTACAATTTACTTTTAAGTTACTGGTTTACTTAACTTTCTAATTTATACTAATGGGAAATATTTGAATGTAATTGTATGTCAGACCATTTGTATATTTGCAAGACCAATCCTGCACATGAACCTTTCAAGAATTCCCTTCCTCATATTGATTGAAAGGACCATTAGACATTCTATTTGAGTGCTTCCAAAAGGAGGGCACTGATGATTTCCTTTTTTTCATGACAAAGACTTTGTCACAGCAGCTTTTCTTGTCTTTCCTCCCATGCTGCTGGCTGTCAACTCGCATAATGTACTTCACTATGCTTCAGTTGTACTGATTACAACTGTTTATAGGACCACATTACAAATCAGATCAATAAAATCACTGTGCAAAAAAATTTTTTTTACCTTTTTTTTCAGTCTAGATTGCTCCACTAATCTGGTTCACAGTATAATGCTACAAACAATTGGCACAATCAGGAGTTTGGAAAACTGTGGGAACTTCTTAAGTGGTTTCACTGCTAGACAAAAACATACTGTGGAGCTACACCTTAAATTGTTAAAGTAAAGAGAAGGTGGTGTTACCTATTAGGCATACTAGGTGCACATTATGCTGTGGGCTTTTTTCCAGTCTTGATACTCCCTCCCTCATAAAATTAAAATATTGAAATTATTTGGTTCACAGTTCTGTCATACTTAATAGCAGCTGTACACTTCAATGTAAGAATGAATATGAAATACAAACCTGTGTAACAACAACGACTACAGCAATGCCAGTAGATGTTGGACTGGAATCCCACTGAAGAGGTCTGCCATGAGATTTCTTCATTCTGCCTATTGTCCAACCCATACACAGACTCAACAATAAATACAGCATTTGTATCTGTGAGACTATGTCACACACTATTGAAAACAAAAGAAAAATGAATAAAATTACAACAGAAATGAAGTCTTGGTTTTTTTCCTATAGCAAAGAGGAATGTTCTATACGCCCACAAACAAAGGATGGATGCTTACGCCTCCATATCACCTTTTAATTTTGATGACTTAGATTAGCTGAGGTTGCTTTGCCACAAAATGTGGCTATTTTGTGGAATTTTCAGTGACCACTCTCAGAGATCACTATCAGCTTTCCTCCAGTTATGCTGCAGTTCTGCAAGAACACGGGCACAGTGCCACATCTTTCCAAATCCCACTCTTGTGTCAGAGTAGTCTGGGCTCAGGAGTCCATCTGCATAAACAGACTTATAAATGCTAAAGAACTAAAATCGTATGTATGTTAATCATACTGCAAATATGAAACATGATGAAATGAACTCCTTTCTTCACTCTGAGGAACTTTTGCTTAAAAATCAGATAGTTATATTGTACTTTAAATTAATTACACTTTGTCTTGAGGATGTAGTAGCTTCCAGAAGAAAGCACAAATATTTAGGACAAATTCCACTCTGAGATACTTAGAGAGGAAAATATAATGAATAACCCTAACACAAACTTCATTTAGATCAACAACTTGCCTACATTTCATTTTATTAAATGCAAAGTACCTTTGCCTCATTTTGCTCTATCCACTTTTACCTCTGTTTGGGAACAATTAACACATACTCCATAAAGTTACATTCTTAATCAGTGTCTCAAACTTGTGTTTGAAGCTGCATCAGAATAAAGAAAACTTTAAGCTAGAATATATTAAAGCCTTTTTTTGTAGCCTTGCTGCAGCACTACTGACAGTAGAGAAACCTGAAGATTTCTTTATGGATGATTGTCAGCTTTAGACCTGGTAAGTTTTTCACTTAATGGACAATTTTAAAGCTGGTGTTGGGATCTAACTCATCATACTGGCATAGCAGAGATGTAAAAGAAAAATTGATTCTTATACTACGTAAATTGTAAATTTGGTTCAGAAACTAGAGATTGGGCACTACACACAACAAAGCTTTCTTTTTCGCTTCATTAATATTTTAGTTCAATTAAATTTGTTCCTTATTTGTAATTTTCACTTACACTATAAGGTACAAGAATAATGTTTCTGCCACATACAACTGGACTGTATTAAAAAAGATAAATACCATATTTACTAAAAATACCGGCACAGAAAATGTTGCCACTGTACAGAAATTAATACAGATACAAGGGAAGTGTGTCAAAAGAAGATCATCTACAATATTTGCCTGACACTCTGCAATACTAGCAAAATAAGGGTATAAAACTGACTTCAAAATGTAATTCCTGGGATATGCTTGGTATTCTCAGAGTTTACATGCTTAAATGCTTCTTAATGTATTAAGACACCTTTGCCGTTTATGATCTGTCAAGAGCTTTCAGTAAATGCAAACTTGATCATTCTTTAATAAAATGAACCAGCACTGATTTTGGGCAAAAAAATAATCATGGAATTATTTTCCAATGCTACCTATGGAGAGACAGTACTCACTACAAAAAGAATTGTTACATGAACCAAAGGCATGCCAAACCAGTGTCACAAATCCAAACTAGAAAAATGACTGAATAAATCTATGTGTTCTAGGGAGCATTTTATTTTCTGTCACTCCTTGAGATAACCTGCCCTATAAGGTATGGCCAGACATCATCTTTCAATCATATCTTGGATATAGATACTGCTCTGCTTCAGTGTGGTAACAATTCAAGTGGATTCCCAGATAAATTTGTATAAGACAAAAATCCACAACCAGCTTTAACCTTTGACATCCCATACACCTTCCTAGAAAGGAACAAGGGTAATAAAAATTTTAAAGATTACAATAATTCCACAGTATTCAGGGTCAGTGTAAAGTCATGTTACTGAGCTGATATAATTGTCTGATTTCATCACAACTGATCTTTTTTGACTATTCAACAGACATAATAAGAGTCTTTGACTTTTCACATTTCACTCTTACCAAAAGCTAAAAGGACACCATTTGCAATGCTTCTGGGTGCCAGCATTATTTGTGTGATTTATGCGATTAGCTTGGGTGGTTAATTAGACTGAGGATCAGGTCTTTATACGTGGTAAAGACTAAATCATACTAGGAAAAGAATAATTGCTTGAGATAGTATCTGAACAGGTTTTTAGAAAGATATCCTGGCCACACTGCAATTAATAGAAATTTTAACACTTATTTTTAGCTCAGATTTCTGTTGCCATCTGGGAAAACAGTATCACCTTCCACCTTCAAATGATACTACTTGCCATCAGCCATTCTTCAGAACTGTAATTGACACTGAAGCTTTCCACACTTCTATTACTTCTGCTCTTTTATTGTTTTGGAAACCACCAACTTCAGAGACAGTAAGAAAGGAAAAACTTTCTTAGCTGAATTTAAGAAATTCAGCTATAAATTCAGCTATTGATTCAAAAATAGTATTCATCATAACCTTTGCTTTATCTAAACAAAAGTGGGCTTTTGACTACAACACATACACAAAAAAAATCCCACATGAAGCTATTCTTTCTGAAGTTCTGGCTGGATAGTTAACACTGCAGAGGAGTTATGACTACTTCCACATTCCCCATTTAATTTCATTTCATGAGATGAGAAGGAACATTTAATAATACAGTTGCTGAAGAGGCTGCAAGGAGCTGTCAGCTCAAATGGTTAAAACAAGGAAGAGGCAATTATTGTGGTGCCAGGTGCCATCAAGAGGCTGATAATTTCAACTGCAGCCTTCTAAATTTCTACAAAGGGAAGTACTTCTCTATATAGGCTGTTACTCCCCAACACTATCACACTACTGCAATGCTACTTTCTTGGAGTGCTTCCGGCCAGTCAAAAGGAAACATATTTGCTTGGAAAGAACCCCCAGTTCTTCAAACGTGAACTGCAGAAAAAACCCCTCAAACTACCCTACAACAATGGAGAATGAAGAAGGAACAAGATTAAGTTAGTGCATTTTGGAAAGGGATGGTACAGGGATTTCGTTCCAGTGAGAACTCAGAATATCTACACAGAGTGGAGAAAAATGCTTTGTTAGCATCAAACCTTCACATAAGCATTTTTTGCATCATGCTAATAATAAAAATTTGTGCTGTAAAATACTTTCTCATTTAGTAATTGTTAAATTTGTTAGTGAAATGACAAACACTATAAAACATGATTAAGTTTCCTAAAAAGCTTGGCTTTCTAGATCTAACTCCACAGAACTCTTCAATGTATTGAAAGATTTACTCAGGTGACAGGCAGGTCTTTAAGTGTTTGTAGTAAGGAATCTTGAGACAAAAAAAATCCTCTAAAAAATCCTAAACAGTATCACAGCTGTACAACTTCAAATACAGTTACTGTAAACACCCAGAACAATTTTTTTTTTCTGGAAGAGCAATTTTTAGTATTTTATATTAAAAATCCAATTATGTGATTCAAGATCATAGTATAGTCCAGCAACAGCATTTGCTAATGTATTATACAGATTCATGGGTAGGAATATGTAAGAAACAGGAGACAGGCATACTCACATTCTGCCAGACTTCCCATAAAAGGAGCTCCTATCCCATCTCTAGAATAACTGAAAAAAGAATAAAAAGATTGTATTTTTAAGTGGGTGTGTCTTAAATGGGTGTTCTCTCTTACAAGTACATTTAGGCAATGATGCAGTTCAAAGGTCAGTCCTATATTTTGCCACAATCCCTCCCAGGCAAATCATGTACTGATCTTTCCAACACATTGTTCTTCAAGTCTAAGGACTGAAAGCAAAAAAGGAGCAAAGGTACCTTGAGAAATGCAGGTAGTTGGCAAAAGTTGAACCAGCCTGCAACAGTAATGCAATTGTCAACACTTTTAATACACCATGCATAGGTCCACGCTTCCTAATCATCTGCCATAGAGATTGTGCATATATGCAAGCAGTAATGAAGTATGCTAGGACAAGCAGGAAAAAGAATTCATGTAATCCTGTGGGGAAAAAAAGATATACAGCTTAGTTTTACAAACAAACACCGCTACTAGCAGAAAATAACTAAAACAAAACAGCATTGGGAAATACTTAGCAACTGTTACCCAAAAGTGGTGGTACAGATAAAATGTCTAAATCCTAGTCAATTTTATCCAACAAAATCGGTGAATTTTATCACAGAACCGATTATTATTTGATCTGACAAAGTAATTTTTATTCAACAATACTTTTTCTAAGCAGAGGTTTGCAGCAATTACCAAACTAGTATAAAGTGGCACACAGTTTCTTGATACACACAGAACAATCGTAGCCCATTTGATCAGTCAGAAATATATTTATTAAAGGACTCATTTTTAGCTCTTTTTGTTTGTTTGTTTCATTCTGTAAAGGCACAATCTGAGGTGAGAGAAACCCAAACCAGATTTCTATTTAATCTTTTCAACCACTGGGTGTCACTCTTCCTCCGCATAAAGCAGCTCAAGAAGCACAGCTGATCAAGTCCAAAAACTTGTAGGTAAAGAAAAGTAGCACAGGAAACAGTAATTAGTTCTTAGCACGCATTTTTCTGCACTTGTCTGAAAAAAAAATCTCGAAGTTTTTTTAGATTTTCTATAAAACAGAAGTCCTCTAATTTTCAATCTGGTGGTAGGCTGATAAAATGCTCCCCTTAAGACCAGGATCATGGAAATCTTTCCTATTGTCCCTAAGCTTTGTAACCCATCAGGAGCTCCCAAAGGGTCAAAGCCAGTGAGATATGAGCAAAAATGGGTAAACAAACATTTCTCACAGAAAACTTATGTTTTCTTTCTCCAACCTTTCTTGAAATTTAGTGGTGCCTGTAGAATCAGATTCTAAAAAAAGCTTTATCTCCAGCAGCAAAATAACTCTGGTAAAAGCTTCCGGGCAGCTCCACCCAGAGATTGGGCAGAGCAAGTACACACATTTCAGTATCTGAGCTGAAAAACATTAGAACTGGATGAGTTCTGAATAGTAGCTAGCATTACAGCTTCTGTGACTAAAATTAAGCATTTTGGACATATACACAGGAAAATGGGAGAAAAAGAGCATAAGGTAGTAAGCAGTCCTAAAAAATTCCAGGCCACTCTGCTTCTCTTGTACACCAATACAGAAGCATGATTTACAAATGACAAAAGTATGTGGTTTAGATCAAATCTTTCTTTCTGCTTCAAAAGATACCCACTGAAGTTGGCAAGGACTTTGTAGATAAAAGTTATTTCTCACCATGATGACTTAGAACCCTTGGAAAACTCTTTAGGATAATCAACTAGCTTTTAACAAACACTAAGCATTTAGGATAGAAAGCCCTTTCCAACCAGAAACAGAGTGTAGATTATCGGTTTGAGACTAAAAGGCGTTAGGAGAAAGCTGCACTGAAAACGAACTATAAAAAATACAATTTTCAACCTGTCTTCTCAAAGTTTCCTGACTTTCAAGGAACCTAGCTGACAGACAAAATAAAACGTTATTTGAAACACCTAACTTCAAAGCTCTTCAAAATGCTGTCTACCTGTTCAGCGGCCTTTAGAAATCTCAGATTCCACTGACACCATGTCTTAGGTAGAAGACCCCTACCATATAAAATAAGATTACTTGCCAGGGATCAGAAGTCAGGCCTCCTCATCTCTGAAGGCAAACATTTTAATCACAAGGTGACAGCCTCAAGTTCTTTCCTTATTATTCATTTAATTTTTGAGATGTCCTGTGCCAGGCCACAGCCAAAAGTAACTCAAGTGAAGGACGACCTAACTAAAACCTTCTGTAACTACATAGTTTTTAGTTGCCTGCATGAAAGAAGCAAGAAATGAACCTCTGTCTTCTCTCTGATACCCTCTCATTCTAATTTTCCATGGGAAAATGGCAAAGATTATTTCCCAAAGACGCATTAAAAATTAAATTAAAAAAGAGAGAGCATGAGAGAGACACGAAATGCTCCTCAGCTCTTTGAGAGTAGACCAGTGCATGTAACTCCAGGATTCGCGGCAACGATGCAGGTTTTGATTCTGAATCAACAGAGGTGTTCTTCTGCAACTCTGGAAGACATGGCATGTACAGCTCACCTTGCTTCCTACTCGTTAGATCTAAATACATGCATCCAGCACATTTGCACACCTCCTTACTCAGCATATAAGCTGTTCAGAGTTCTGCTTCCAAGGGCTCAGCCTTTCTACAAAATTAATACAGAACTGAGATGCCTCTCTAGGAGGTCTCTACACCACTTCAGTGGGCCATATAATGCCTTGTGGCTGCTTTGTCCCTTGATTTAGCAATTACTCCTCTTTGAGAGTAAGTAAAGTAATCTAGAATTCACTTCTGAAGACCAAATTCGCCAAATAAAAACTGGCAAGTTTGTAGAATAAGAGGTTAAAGATAGAAGTTAAGTCTGATTATAAGCTCTGAAATCCAGACTATTAATGTGCTAGTTTCTTGTAGATTCTGCTAAATGTTCCAGCGAATATTTTCTTCCTTTCAAAACATGAGCTGCCTTTGTTCCCTCTATATCCTCTTGAGACCAAGAGTGACAGCAGGGCATTTGATTCCGAGCACAGCAATTAGACTCATCCTGGGTAATACTCAGGTTCACTCTATACAGGAAGGTAGACTAAGCCTAGAGGGCCGTTCCCTCACAACAGAGCCAGGTGAGTGACATGCTGATGAGGCCTCCCAGAGCACTGATGCTACTCACTGCAACAAAGAATACATTAGGCTGGATTGTCCGAAGCATACAATTTTACGTAGGCACTTCTTTAGCTGCTGCCTTGAGTTTTTCTTTGGATGTTTAAAGTTTTAAAATTACATTTCTTAATTAGAACAAAATCAGGCCTGACAAACCTAATCAACGGCCTGTGACTAAGACACTTAAAAAGATCTAAACATTGAACTGAAATTGTATTGGCAAAATGTTTTATTGTGCATGCACTCGTTGCACAGAATCAAGTTTCACATGCTAAGGAATTTCACAAATTAATTAGAATCAGGGATTAAGTTCACATTCAAGTCGAAGATTACAATTTCAACATGTTCAAAATACCTATCAGCAAAGATTTTAACACTGACTTTCCTTGTGCATCTACACTTCTAGTTAGGCAAGTTTTGGAAAGTCACTCTAGGGAAAGGAAAGGATTTTTCTCTGATGACAGAAAATGAACTCAGGTTTACTCTTTGTATGAAAACAGAATATGAAATATAAGAGGCTCTGCTATCCATTCCCCATACTCTTCCAAGCACAGTAAGTACTGATTTGAGTAATCAGATCCTTAACTTACAAATCTAATTTTAAGAAAAAAAATCTTACCAGATTCCCCTGCGCTAAAGTGATCTAATGGATTCCCTTCTGCATCTGGGTTTAGTAAGACCATTTCAAACTGAATATCCTCGGATTCAGAATAATTCTCCTCGCAGGTAAACTTGTCTACATAAAACACATACCATATTTCCGGATAAGGAATCTGGGACACTGTCAGATTTTGCTCTGTGTGGTTCACAGTCACTTTGGAAGAAAACAAAAAAACAAAAATAGGAGTAAATACTTGATTAGTTTGGTTTTAGAAAACACATCTTCGAATGAAGATAAAACTCAAATCCACAGCATCATATACAGGTTATAAACTATACACAATAGAAAACAGACTGAGCTTTGAAAGCAATCCATAACACCAGAGACCAGACATCCAACTTCCATCTTTCGTTTCAAGCAGGTGTGGGTGAGGGTTGGTGTGGTTCACTGCATCCCACCTTTCAGCTCCGCTGGGAGGGCTCCCTCCTTCCAGAAGCCAGAAAGTGCAAACTATCTCCTCTGCTTAGTACATTTCCATCCTCTAGTTCAGTATTGACAGGATTAGCTATTTGGTACTACCCACCAGGTACTTCTGCAGCATGAAAAATACCTTTGTGAAATTTATTTGACTCTGTTTTCAAAGAGATTTAGAGCACTGAACAGGAATAGCTGTGTGTGAGCTCAGTAAACAACACCATGCATGCTTTAAAGGTGCAAATCAGTAATATTTCACAGGATCTTCCCCAAACTGCAACATACTGAATTTCAATTGACAGTTAAGAGCTGAAACCATTGTGTAATCAAACCGTATATTTCAAATCAGATTACATTTAAAAACAACTATGTAAGATAGTCATGTTTCACTGCTTACTATCTTACCACTATTTTTGCCTAAAAACAGCAGTTAACCAAGCACAGTCTATTCAAAACAAACTCTTGATGCAAATGAAACCTGTGGCTCTCTATATTTGGCTGAAAAACTGCAAGAAATGTAAGCATTGTCAAATTCACTATTGAACTTGAGTGCTAATCAGCTCAACCATTTCTCTGCAGGAGGAGAAGCAATATCAGATTAATTCACCTTAATAGGTAAAGATGACAATGGCTAAGGATGAAGAAAAATAAAAACTTCACAAAAAAACCCACAAAACATGTGGTTTTTTTTTGTGAAAGGCCTTTCTAAATGAAAAAGCTGCAAACATACAAACTCATTTTCTCTAAATATTTTGTAGACAAAATTTAGAACTAGTTTTTAACTCAAAGCCTACCTGTGAAAAACTTCTATATAATTCCAATAAACTTGTTTCAACTACAAGAAGTTATTTTCTGTTCTCTTAAGGTATGAACTGAACAACAAGAATCCAGGAATAATTGCCCCGTATGTGTCTTTGCAGCAATTGTCATGAGGTACAGATTTGGACGACACACAAACCAGTATTTCATATGGTGCTTAGTCCAAATGGAAGGCAAATTGCAGCTGACAGGAGTGGCTTTACTCCCCATGTCACCTCTCAGCTGAGTTCTGGCACCGTGTTATTTGCACCAAGAGTAAGGATCACACAGAGTGTGTTTAATCAGTTTCCTGTCAAATCCCTAAGCTGACTCAGAGGTAGAAAAGCAACCGATTTTGCCCAAGATCAGCAAACAGATCCAAGCCACCCTGTGGTCATACGACTCCTAAACAGAGCAGAAAACAGTGAGTACACTGCTGGGACAGTCAGGAACAACAGAGCAACTGCCAGTTATTCCAGCAGCACTTTTGTGCAGTTCTGATGAAGTGTAAGAGAACCACATCCCTAGAAGTGACATCTGCATAAGATTACATTATGACAAACGTTACAGGAGATCAATCTGTTACTCTAGGGGTTCTGACTGCACAAAGGAAATGTATTTGAAAGAGAAGCTGCAGTCACTTAAAATACATCTCAATGAAGCCTCTAATTCTAATTTAATTTCTTAAAGGAAAATTTGGGCTTTAAGTACCATTACGATCAACAAATGATGCAAAAAATACTATTTCAGTCTGTCCTCCAGCTACATAACACCATGCTTCAGTGTTTTACTGTTCTTTCACATTTAGATGGGTACTCAAGTTAAGCTTTATCCTGATTATCTCATCTTTGATACTGTATTAAAAAATTTCTAATATGTTTTGTACATCAAAGCGTGAGAGATTTGTGCTATCATGAAAATATAATTTTATTTTTGTTTTCTTTGCTTCAAAAAATGCCATTTCCATGGAACTGGAGAACAGGAGCCTCCTGACAAGTGAGAAATGTTCCTTTGTAAACAAGAGACAAAAAGACAACCTACGTATTCTATAGTGGTATAACTCTCAGCTCAGATATTAAAAACACTCGAGTGTGAGATTCAACGAAGACTATAAAATTACAGAAGTAAAGGGTGAAATACCATTAAGTTATAATGGAGGCAAGTTATAAAGTAAGGCAGCATGATGCAGATCAATTTTTGCAGAAAAGAAAGACTTATTATGAGGTAGTGAAAGAGAAGGTTTGCAGGTACAAAATTACCCTTTTACTTTGTACTTGGGCTACACGCTCCCACCTTACAAGCATTTGCTTCAGAAGTTTAGAGGCAACTGCAGCAGGCTCCATCAGTTTGCCTCTAATTTTTTTTTCATTCCACTGCAATAAAAGTCACAATTCAAACTGTATATTTGACTGTCCCAAACATTCAGATTTTTTAGTTCTTCAGTTTCATAGTACAATTGCATTATTTGTAAATTCTTTCATATACCCAAGATAATCTATTTTATGGAAAATTTGAGATAACCAAAAAAAAAAAAAAAGACAGACATTTACTCCAAGAGGAGTTAAAGAAAATCTCTGTACTGAACGAAAACTTCAGCTGAGTATATACCCTCTCTGAGTTGCAAACATAGGAGAGCATGAACTAGAACTGGTCATAAAGTTTGGCTGTTTCCATTAAAGCCATTGCTTATAATGGATTCCATTTTCCAGCAGCACACTAAATCATAACTCGCAAACAAAGTCTTCTAAGTGACACAAAGAAAGAAATTTTATTTCCTTGCAGTATTTTTTAATTGCAGAAGGCCAAAGTCCTAGTTGATGCAAAGCCCAAATTCACTGAAATGAATATTCTAAACACATAGATAACTTAACAGAGATCTAAATACACCAGTAACTCTGTAAGGAGAAAAAAAGCAGTAACTCACTTGTCAGCTGAGCTTTAGAGAACTTCTCTCTACAGCTGTGATCCTGGATACTGTTCTCCAGCTTCTGCCATTCCTGTGCTTGAAAGAGGTGAAGTCTAGCTGCTTTCGCCACAGCTACTGCTACATTCTTGATTCTGACACACAGAATACCACGGTCACCTTGATATTTAAAAAATAAAATCAACTATTCCGTCTTGACGTCAGTTACAAGCAAAAAGATAGTGTGGCACAATTGTTTTATAAGTAGCTGCAATACAGCATCACATTATCCTTAATTTTTACCACTACTTCCTAATAAAAGTATTTATGATCTTTCAGAAACAATTTCTATGTCTCTCATTAAGAAACCAGTGAATGCACAATTCTCTATGATGGTACTTAAACAAACCTTCACCATAACCCAAGTGTCATTAACCTTCTCTACTACAAACAGCTTTCCCTCCCCCCTCTTTTTTAAATCAGACTGTCAGATAATGTTTTTTCCCTTCCTTCCTCCCACCCCAAATTTTATTTTTTTCAAGTTAAAGACAGTGCCTCAATTGTCTCAGTAACTAGTCCAAAGTCTAGTATTTTGTGACCTTTGTGGCATGACTATGAGCATCATAGGGTGGCTCTTAAGTCTACTACTGGAAGAACTTAGGTGAATGGACTTCCATGTTACGGATGGATTAGAGCTAAAATACTTAATTATATATGACAGATGTCAAATTGATGCACAGAAAATCAAACTTCAAAAGTGTTCTCTAATGTGTCAGTCTACCTGTAGAATCATAGAATGGCAGAACAGCCTGGATTGGAAGGGACTTGAAAGACCATCCAGTTTCCAAACCCCTGGCCATGGACAGAGACACTTTCCATTGGACCAGGCTGCTCAAAGCCCCATCCAGCCTGTCCTTAAACACTTCCAGGGATGAGGCACCCACATCTCTAGGCAACCTGTTCCAGTGCCTCACCATCCTCACAGTAAATATTTTTTTGCTAATACCTAACCTAAACATACTCTCAGTCCAAAACCATTTCCCCTTGTCCTGACACTATAGGCTGCATCTTGACACACAGAAATATTTTAGTCATTTTAGAACTACCTCATTTTACAAAATTTATCTTGTCTGAGTAATTCCATAATCCTCAAACTTGTTTTCATAATTTCTTTCACAAATTTCCACAGGCTTCTTTAACTTAAGAGCATTCTAAATTAAAAGGTAGAATTTAGTGGAAAAGAAAAATCAGTAAAATGTTACATGAACTACAGTTTCGCTAAGATTTTGAAATATTAACAGAAGGCTCTAAAGAAAGCTTCACTAAGACCCAAAATAGTTGCGGATATTCATGCAGAAAGAGAAGCACTTCTGTGGAAATACGCAACATCAATTTATAGAATTATGTCTGAACACCTATGCCACTCGCCTTGAATCTTAACAGTCTTTTTCCTCAGATTTAAACAGTGCACTTTTTTCCTTCAGATCTATTTAGAGCACTTCTACAATTAACTTCTAGGACAGTGCTAACTAACTGCTTTCAAGGCACTTCATAAGCTATCTCCCCCCTATCTATCATTTCTCATTCAGTGCTGGAAGGTCATGCTCCAACTCTGTTTTGCTTATGTCATGTTTTCCTCCATCCCATTAGATTTTGAAGCACTCCGCAGAACTGTTCTGTCATGAAGCTCAATGGGAAAGAAAACAGCCTAAGCTACTGAAATGCTGAGCATAAAGGAAAAGCAGGCTGACCAGCACAGCCTTGCTGGACATGGCACTTGTCATGGTTACACATATCTGTTTCTGCAAAGTAAAACTTCTCCAGCAAGTACAGTGCTTTCCAACCTTCTGGAGGGGCCATTCCAACAGGACTCTGGACCACTTCTAGGGCTCTCTTTCAGCAGGATAGTAGTCAGGAACTCTTACTAAGTAATTACTGACTAATAGTCAAAAATCATTACTAACAGGAAGTTAGTAACACGGGAAAGAAAAACCATTGGGAATAACCAGGTGAGAATTTTACATCCTGATGCGCGCTGTCACCAAGACCACACAGCGACGGGGCACGGCGACGTTAAGCACCGCGGCCATTTGGTGGAGTTCCAAGCGGGAAGGAGCGATGCGTGTCGCAGTGAGACCGCCCCTGCTCTCCGGACACTGGGCCGGAGCGCGGCACAGGCTGCGGGGCACGAAGGGAGGCACAGCGCTGCTCGCCCTGTGACCCGCAGCGCGGGGCTGCCGCCGGCTCCTGCGGCCAGCGCCCGGGGCCGCCCCGCGGCTGCNTGAGCAGCCACAGCAGCCGCCACCGCATCGCCGGGACCCGCCGGACGCCGGGATCCTTCCTCTCCTTCCCCTCCCTCCTTCCCTTCCCGCCTCCCGCGCTGCCCCCACCGGGTCACGTGACGCCCCCCGCCGCGTTAGGCGCGAGCGGGAGGGAGGGAGCGGCGAGAGAGCCAATGAGGGAGCGCGCCCGCCCCGGGGGCGTGACCGAGCTACAGGCCCCGCCCCTGCGGCAACGTGTCCCGTTGCCGGGTGCGGCCGTAAGTGGATAGACACAGAGTCGTAAAAGAGACGGCCGTCGGTCGCCGCTGAATGCGGAGGAGAAACGTTGGCCCTTTCCACACGCCGCGCCCGCCCCGCTGTCGGTGGCCTCCGAGACCGTGACAACTCCGCTCTTGGGGCCGCGCGGGGCGCAGGGAAGGCGATCTTTCAATGAGTCTCTTGCTGGCGCTGCGGCTCTGGCCCTGAAACCCACGGGCCCGTGCCGCGCACGCGCAGCCGTGGGGGAAAGGGAGTGAGGGGCCGGTGCCGTAAAGCGCGGACGATGTCGGGGCGGGCGGGCCCCGCGGCGCCGCCGGTGTTCGAGAAGCGGGTCCTGGTGACGGGCGGCGCCGGCTTCATGTGAGTGAGCCCCGCGGGGCCGGAGCGGGCCGCCGGCCTCCTGTCGAGGGGCGCGGGTGAGACGTGGCGGGCGGGGGTCCCGCGGTGCCGCCTCCCTTATGCCCGTCCCGGGCCGGTTCCTCGGCGCCGCTGGCTCGGGCCGCGCTCACTCAGGGGCTGCTGGTGACTCGCCCTTGTCGTGGGTTTGGCCGTGGCAAGTGCTGGGGACCGAGCTGGGATGCTGCCCCCGCGGTCCTTCGCCTGCGGCCGGCGAGAAGGGGCCCGGTGGTGAAGGAGGGACCGCCTGGCGCTGGCGGTGGGAGTCGGTGCTCGGCCTCAGCCGGGGCGGGGCTGCCCAGAGAAGAGCGGCGGGGCTGGTGGAGGGTCTGGAACACAGGCCTTAGGAGGAGCGGCTGAGGAAGCTGGGGTTGTTTTGCCTAGAGCTTTAGGCAAAACAATCTTATCGCGCTCTTCAACTCCCTGACAGAGGGGTGTAGCCAGGTAGGGTTCAGCCTCATCTCCCAGGCAGCAAATGACAGGACGAGAGGACACAGTCCAAGCTTCGTCGGCAGAGGTTTAGGTTGGACATTAGGAAGAATTTATTCATAGAAAGGATGACTAGATATTGGAATGTGCTGCCCAGGGAGGTGCAGGAGTCACTGTCCCTGCATGGGTTGAGGAAATAACTGGACTTGGCACTTAGTGCCATGGTCTAGTTGACAAGGTTGTGTTTGGTCGTAAGTTGGACTCGGTGATCTCAGGTCTTTTCCAACCTAATGGATTCTTTGGGTTGGGGGTGGCAGGGCTTCGAGCCAGCTGCTATTTCCTGTATCATCCCCCCAGTGCTGTGGGCTCAGTTTGAGTCAGAGAAAGGTCTGGTCCGTCTTCAGCTTGAGCCCATCAGTGTGCTTGGAGTCGGAAGCTGCGAGAGGGTTAAATTTCTGTGTGTGAATAACCCCTGCTAACCTGAACTGTCTGAGGGAGCTTCATGTACACCAGACCGTGCCAAAGGGGCAGTGCCACCTGGTTGTCTGGTTCTCACTTCTTACACCTAGCAGCAGTGTCAGAGACTTGAGTGATGGGAGTCACTGTTGAGGGTTAGGAGTGTTGACTGTTTGGTTCTCCCTGATACCGAATATGAAAGCTTTAGAGTACAAAAGTGTTTTAGAATGGCAATTGAATATAACATATAACAGGGTTTTTTTAATGTGGCTGAGGGCAGTGGTGATTTCTTTTGTTATAGGATGAACTTTTATTCTTTTAGTGTCTTAACCATATGCACTTGTATATAGAACATATTAGAATAATGTGTAGAATATATTTTAGAATAATGTTGACATATGTTAAAATACATCTTTGAATTTGTCTTTCACCTGTCTTGAATATATCCCCTTCTTCCCCAAAGACTTTTGATATTGCTAGATTTATTTGGAATTTGTCATCTCTTTATTGCCTTAAAGCCAAGTATATAAATGTAAAATATGTTTTTCTTCTATCCTGCAGCGCTTCACATGTAGTCGTCTCTCTTGTGAAAAACTACCCAAACTATCTGATTATAAATCTAGACAAGGTAATAACTTGTTTTCTTTCTTGATGTGGAAAACTGTTTTAAGTGGTTTATAATGCAATTTATAGTATGTTGAAATTTATATGGCTTACTGTTAGTTATTTTTGTTTGATTTTCCATTTGTTCCTATGCAAAAAAAAAAAGTCAACTTCTGTTGAGGAAAAAAGAATGAAGATTTTCAAGCTCTAAACTTCTATTTAGGAATTTTTGCAGTTAGGGTATCTTTTGGAGATTTGTGCTTTTAAAGCTTCACATCTGCTTGCGAAGTAGGGTTTTTTTGAAATAAGTTTTTACTTTGTTCTCAGACTTCCCAGTTGTTACATTGTGTTTGGGTTAGCCTTTTTGTTTCCATGGAGCCCACTTACTGATGTTGTGTGGTATTTCTCTTTAGCTCGACTACTGTGCAAGCTTGAAGAATCTTGAAACTGTCTCCGGGAAGGAAAACTACAAGTTTATCCAGGTGATAAAGCCTTCTCTTCCACAAAATGTGACTTTTTACAGAATTTTGGTGTACTGCTTCCACAGTTTTGTCTTTAGACAGGAGATGGATTTTGATTTATTGTTTAGATTATTATTCTGGCTTGCTGGGCTTGTATGCTGAGGTTCCTCCTGTCTGCAAAAGCCAGTTCTGATGCTCATCTTTCTGTCTTGGGTTTCTGCCCAAGGTTGCTGGACATCTGAGAAATGCATATAGTTCAGTTTTCTGAAACAGCACCTTTGTTAGAGGTAGTAGATGTAAACTTTCTTCTTAGATTCAGGCAAGGCTGGAAGCTGAACTTGCCCTTACCTGTTGGTGACCCCCATGGCTGTTTATATTTTTTTCTTTTTTTCAGTAAGGGGTTATCTCTGAGCTATTGGGATAAAAGTTTCATGAGAGAAAAGGGACAGCCTGTATGCAGACATGCACATGTGTGCAGTTTCAGCATGACCAAAGTGGCTTTTTGGTTATTTTTCCTAAGGTCTTGCATTGTTTCCAGTGTGTAGTATGAAATTTATGAAAGCCATATAAAAGCCTTTTTGCCTGGGTAGATATTAACATTTAATTGCTGGGGAGAGCTTGGAGTTCTGCAAGACGTCCTTTAAACAGTCAGATCCCTATGTGGAGCACTGGAACAGTAACTAGGAATGATGTGGCTGTACTGCTTTTGAGCAAGGGTAGAAATATCTTGTCACAAAACTTACATCAGTATAAATAATTCCAAATTTTCACTGTGGTGGTTTTTTTTGTTGGTTTTTTTTGGGGTGTTTTTTTTCTTGTTTTTTTGTTGTTTGGGGTGTGTATGTGGCTTATTTGTTTGGTTCTGTTTTCAGTTTTTAGGGACAGTTGATTGCAGCTTAACGTCCAGCTAGTATGCAACCAAGCAGTTTACACTGACTGGAAAAAATGTGCTGGAAAAGATAATCTCTGTCGTGCAACCCTTCTGATTAGAACTGTAGCATTGGTCCTGGCCTTAGGAGACAGCAAGAAGGATATACTCTCTAGTGGTACTGTAGAAAGGAAGTCTGCTTTGGAAAGTAGAACAGTAAGTTTAGAAAATCTGACTCAGGGGCTTATGAAAGATACATTTTAATCACAATTTCTGTTGCTTTTTAGCACAGGTGTACTAAGCTTGAATTTCAGTTTAAAAAAAAATCAGTAACTAGCCATCTAGTTCAAAATAATGTCTCTTTTTAAAAAATATATAAATTAAAAAATAAATCACCGGAATAAACAGCAAGCAGCAAAACCCTTGCAAGACATAATCTAACCCCCCCTAGTAGGAATCCGCTTTTCCTTTTGCAGTGCCACTAGATGTCCCTGCCTGTTCACCAGACTGGGAGCTCTTGCTCACTCTGGGAACTTGGCATTTCAGCCTCAGTGTTGGAGCTCCATGCTATAGTTTTGTTGTGTGTATTTTTGGACACATTTCTGTTTCAAACGTTAGTAGTAATATAAATTCTGAAAGAAGTTTCGTAGAGGATTTTTTAAAAAATGGGTGAAATTTTATGTATGGTCTTATTTTAGACATGGCATTGATAAATGGCCCAGAACTCAGCTGATAGTGCTGTTTGTATCCTGTGTTCCTTTTGTAATGGTTTCTTATATGACACTTGGTATAAATGAAAGCTGAGTATTTTCCATCAAAAATAATTTGTTGGTTTTTTTTTTCCTGTTTAGGGAGATATTTGTGAACCTGATTTTATAAAGCAGCTCTTCGAAACTGAGAAAATAGATATAGTCCTTCATTTTGCAGCCCAAACACATGTAGGTGAGCATTGCTGCATGATTTGGTTATCGTTTCCCATGGCTATACCTGCTTGAAGTACATGCTTGAAATATACTTTTTGTCTTCTTCCTTCATGTAAACCAAGGATCCAATTTGTCTGTACAAATCATATGACTGAGTGTCTGGTGGTCTTTTTAACTTAGAGGGATTCACAGCCTTGATTTAAAAAGTGCTTTATATAACTGTTGTCTTGTTTTCATTGCACATAAATGGTAGTGTACCTTTTTGTCTGTATTACATTTTTAAATTCCATCTAGACTCACATATAGCTGACAGTGTGCTGAGGGAGTCATAAAGACAGTGGAGAGGGGCTTTGTACGTAGTCTGAAGTTTTTACTTAATTGGCTCCAATGTCACATGAAATAAGAGCGTGAAAGCTGAAGGATTAGGTATAAGTCCTGTTGGAATCTTGTCTCAGCGCTAAAAAGAGAGAATGAATTATAAAGTGCCTACTTCAGATGGCTGCTTTTCAGTATCACTGTTAATAAGAACAATCCCCACCATACTCCATCCATCATGAGAAGAAATCCTCAAAGAATTCTCCAGGAAAATACTGCTTGAAATTGTGCCTATCAGATCTGACAGTGTCATCAGGTCAGTGGGACAGTTGTAAGAATCAAAAGAGCTGCTGCTGAGTTAATAGTCATGGGTCCATATTACTGCATCTTGCAACTGTCTTTGAATGACACTTTTCTTACTGTGCTTAGCCTTTCCTACTGAGATGGGAAGTAGTTATGCTGCCACTTAAATAAAGTTAGATAATGCTATTTTAGATTTAAAAGTCCATAGTCTACAAGCTTTTGCTCATGACTCCAGCCTCTTGTTGAGAACAAGGGTCTTTGTCTTCAAGTGTAGAAGGTGCCTTCATTTAATAAGGACCTTGCTATCTGACAGGTCTGTATTGCAGCCTCCAAGTGGAACCCATAACCTTGTCTTGCCTAAATTTAATCAGAATTGTCTGAATTTTTTAATGTAGATCTTTCATTTTGGCATGCCCTGGAATTCACCTACGTGAATGTTTATGGCACCAATGTGCTTGTTGCTGCTGCACATGAAGCCAATGTGGAGAAGTTTGTCTATGTTAGTACAGATGAAGTATATGGAGGTAGCACTGATGAGGTGAGTTTGAAAATGCATGAGGATTTTTCTAGTTTACCTGCTTTTAATAGTGAAAACATAGTTGAGTCTAACTTTCCTTGGCCTCTGTAAATGTCCGACTTCTGAGCTATTTCTGACAATACTGAAACTTGTAAGTAAGTACTGGTTGCTTCTAGAAAACCGAGTATCAAAATTATCCTGTTTTTTTTTTCTTGTAGCTTGTTTTATATTGAATGTTTATTGTCTAAAGTAGTGATATTTAGGTCATTAATGGTGTCACTACTCCTCAGAGATAGTATCAAAGGAGTGTATTATACAGGTTTTGTCCTGGAGCATTCATGACACTTTAGTAATGTGCACAGCTTGACAGACAGGGAACTGCTTTATATTCTAGCTAAAATGCTAACAGAACTGTAGGTAGTGACAATTCAAACAGGAAACAATTCCTGTATTACTGTAATAAATACTCAGATGTTTCTTGTTGTTGTATGGAGATCTTTGATTTTTGGCAATTTATACCTGACCTTAATTCAGGAAATGTAATTTAGCTCAGTTAAAAGGCAAATTATGCATGTTCATCTTTTTAAAGGCATAAATAACAGTCAAGGAGCCTTTTGCCATAGTCCATGGCAATATTGAATTAAAATATTAATGTACTTCAGAAGAGTTCTATGCACTTTCTTATTATTGCAATGTCTTTATCAGTTCCTTCAACACAACTTTCATCTGTAGACTTTTGTGATACTCAAGGGTGATGTTTTCTTGTGTGTAGACCCGTGGCTTGGCTGATGCCTTCAAGCAAAATTTTTCTGTCTCTGGGCCTTGAAAAAAGAACTTTTAATCTGTTTTTTCTTCTCTCTGTGAATCACACTAGAAGTTCTCATAGAGATTTTTTGGAGGGGAGGAAGGCCAGTTAGTTTCAGAGGCAAAGTTTGAACAAGAACAGTGAGTGTTTTAATTACATTAAGGTGATTGTTACCAATCACACTTTGTCCTCTTTCTTTTGGTTTGTTTTTTAATCCCTTCACGTGAGAAGTAGATTAAAGTGTCAGAATAGCCTGGAAGATACCTGTTCTGGAACTGGTCAGAGTTGTTGAAGCCTTGCTTTCGAGGTTTTTGGGTTGCAGTTCTACAATTTTTACAGAAATAAAGTGACAGAAAAATTTAAGAAAAGACCCCTTTTATTTAGGACTGAAAGGTCAATTTGCTAGTGGTGGCCCAATTGCTCTGAGGCAATATGAATCTGAAAAAGATTAAGCCTCCCTGGAGCAACAGTGATTATTTTATAAGGTAAAAATCTGAGGACCTGCTGCTGTGAGGTAGCTCTGCTAGAAGTATGAAAATATTACTACTGGTAATCTGGCTGCCTCCTATGTTCTATGAACAGGCTGTCTTTTGTTATGGTCTTCTGTTGTAAGAGGACTTTGTCAGACTGATGTGCTTGGATATTTAGGGATTTTTATTTCTTTTGTAACTTTAAGGCTTATCTGGGCAAACGAAATTGAGTAATGCAAATTTTTCTTTTCATTTTAGGAATTTGATGAATCCTCACCAAAACGTCCGACAAATCCCTATGCCTCCTCTAAAGCAGCTGCAGAGTGTTTTGTTCAGTCTTATTGGGAAAGGTACCAAGTAAGTCCATGGAAGCTTCAAAAACTTTGAAGCCTGTAATTTAGTGTCTGTATTATGTACATAAGATATAAAAGAAAAATCAGTACTACTTCACACAGTGCCACCTCTTTCCTTATTGTTAGTCCTGTAGTTCGGATGTGTTACAGAATGTCCACCAGTAAGTGGTGGTGATACACTGCAAGACAGTGGGGACAAGTCAGTTTTTTAGTTTTTGTTTTTTTAAATCTGAACTGTAATGTCTAAAAATGTGGTCTGATAAAATGGTCAAAGAGAACATTAGGAATTTAAAAACCAGTGCTAAGCTTGAAGGAAGTACAAAAGTATTACACAGAAGTAGAACATGCATGATTCAAATTATATTAAGACTAGGCTTATAGTTAAAGCAAAAAAAAAAAAAGATAAAGTCCTATTAATCAGATTTGTTTAAACAAGCACATTTAATATTTTGAATACTTTAGACTTTTGTTCTTCATATACAATGGACAAGAATAGGATGTTAATAACCTGTGAAACATACTGGAATAAGTAGGAGTAAGCCAGTCTTCAGTCAACCAGATGCATATATGCAATGTCCTGTGGTGGTTCCAGAGCAAGACAGATTTCAAACATTTGTCACTTGTGGTGCTCCTAACAGGCTGAGAAGGCTGGAGGCCCTTGCCTGTTCAACAGAAATACGGATAGCTTATTTCAGGAACGTTTGTAAGGGCTTGCAGATTTTTAAGTATGCACTGTGCATGTGTCGGTTTGTTTATTGATCGGCAGGAAGCGTACAGATTTTTACTGGTATATACTTTCCTATGTAATCACATGTGTGTTTAATGCTCTCCAGTTTCCAGTTGTCATCACACGGAGCAGTAATGTTTATGGACCACATCAGTATCCAGAAAAAGTAAGTTAAACTGTGCTTTACTCTGAGCTCCAGTGTACCAGAATTCAGGGTTGCAGTGGTGTTACCTTTTTCTCATGTGCATGGGATGACTTTTGAAAAAAGCACTCTTGCAAGTAATGTGTGATTATATATTTTGAGCTCACACTAACATGTCTTACCCTGAACACATAATTTTGATTGTTGATAAAACTTCAATTAGAGACTTGTAGTTTAAATGAATTTTACAACAGCAACTTTGTTTTGTAATTTTTCTATTATTCAAAGGATATTTTGACAGAGTTCCTGTACAAATTACATTAACTCACATGTCATGGTCTGTAATTGAGAGTGTTTAGTAACTAAGGGAAACATTTCAAAAAGTAAACTGAGAATAAAGTATGTCTGGTATAGAAAGAGATGTTCCAACCTGCACAGAAAATAAGTAAAATGAAGCTATAGCATTCATATATAAGGTGAGAAGTAGCACAAAGTGACTTGTCTTTGCACGTGTTCATACAGACCTTGCAAGGTAACTATTTAAAACAGTTATTTGTGAAAAGGAGTTGCCTTTTTAAGTCAATACCAGAATCTGCTCATTTAGTGAATGGAAATATAGTGGTGAAATGAAGGTGATAATCACATGTACTCTTTGGAGTTTGGAGCTGGTGGGAAATGTAGCTATATTTTACAGTTCTGTGGAGGTGTTTTTTAATTTAAATTGCTTTTCACCTTTTGTGGTATTTTTTCCCCAAATGAATTTATTTTCACCTACATTATTGCAGGTGGATAAGCAATGGCTTTTAGAATACATTTTTCACTGATCTGTGTCTTGCTACAGATTGCATGATTGTTGGGGGTATATTCAGGGGATGTATTTGCTTGCTTTTGACTTACATATATTCTTCTTCACATACCCAGTTTTAGTTACTGCTAGGAACACAGCACTAGGCTAAATGAATCCTTAGTTTTATCTAGTAATCGGCTCCTGTGTTTAGAGTAGGAAGTTAACAAAATTTAAGTAATTTGGGTGGTTTTCTAATGGCTTCAGTTTAAGGACTTTAATAATGGGGCCAACTGTTCTGAAGTATCTGGGGCATTATGAATGGATCTAAGCTTGTAGATGAACACAGTATTATAAATCTTTGTGCAGCAAGCACACTGTCACTTGATCCATGTTTATCCGCGTTATCTTAAAATTCTCTGTGGATTCTCTTCCAAATTTAACTATTTGGTTCTAGATTTATTGCAGTTTGCTGGATGTTTAAACCTTATTCTGAACTGTTGGCAATGATTATTTCTAGTTAGACTCCAATACACTGCAAAAGTAATGGAAACTTATTTTATTTTTGTAAAAGTGTTTCATTTGTAACTGCCAGAAAGATGAGGTTTACAATACAATAGAGGCATCTACTCCTACAAACCAAAATCCTTGCGGTTTCTCCACTTGATGCATTTTTTCATTAGACTTAATAAAACTTGAAAGTATTTAAATGATCGTATTAAAATACTTAATGCTACATAACTGTTGAAGTTCCTTATTTTTTGCAGAATAACAGCTTCTAAAATAGTGCAATAATGTTTTTTTTGTTGTTGTTCAATTCCTTAGGTTATTCCAAAGTTTATATCTCTGTTGCAACAGAACAGAAAATGGTAGGTAACTTGCATTTTTTTTTGTAGTGTTTGTGCTATAAAACTGTAATTGCAGTTATAAATATGTGCTAGTTTGTAAAATGATGATTCCATGACTAAGTTATGAATCACTTATTTTAATAATAAGATTTCCTTAAAGTAAAGGACTGTTTGCATTTGAAGGTACCTTCAGGCAACCATCTGACAGTGAAACTGCTTAAAACACAGTCCAGTAAATTGAAAGCATCTATTTGAGGATTATCAAAATTTTTTTATCTTTTTCTTGTCTTAAGCTGTATTCATGGTTCTGGACTTCAGAGAAGGAATTTCCTTTATGCAACTGATGTGGTAGAAGCGTTCCTTACTGTCCTGAAGGAGGGGAAACCAGGTGAAATTTATAACATTGGAACTAACTTTGAGATGTCCATTGCCCAGCTTGCTAAGGAGCTAATCCATTTAGTGAGTAAACAATTCTGATGCTTTTCTTTACCGGTTTTCATTGCACATATGAATAATTCTACAGACCTTGTGTAGCTCTGAAAGAGCTTAGGCTTGTGGTGGGTGTTGGAAGATGCTTGCAGCAGAATGATGTGCTGCCCTTTCTGTGGCAGCTGGACTGTGTGAGTTTGCAGTATGGGCTATCCTGCACTGGACTGCTGCATCAGTTACTCTGGCTGGGAAATAACTGGCATCATGATTAATTACCTTTTTTTTTTCATGCTCACTGCTTTAGTTTTGGTCTGAGAATGGAGCACTATTAAAATCTAACAGTTTGATTATGGATGTTCTGGCAGTGCTTGGACGAAGGAGACAGATTGGAGTTGTTTCAGATAATCTTGATAATTTCGGTGGTTTGAAGACTCTGTATACAAAAGGCCATTTCTGTTTGTGGTTTATATTTTTTGTTTGGTGGTATGTTTTTCTTAACAAACTTAAATTTGGTTTAAAGCCCCCTATTTTTCAAATATATGTTTAGACAGCCCAAGATGTGTGGGAGTGATACTTGTTTTTCTTCTTGACAGATAAAGAAGACCAGTTCAGAGTCTGAAATGGAGCACTGGATGGATTATGTCAAAGACAGGTGAGGAATGTGGAGGACATGCAGCATATGCTGCACGTGCAGGATAGTTTTGTCCTGAAGGTTTCTGAGACTCTTAACCAAATAGTTTTTTGTAGAAGTGTTTCTGCTCTAAAGGAGGGAACACTTTTGAGGGAGTAAGAGCTGTTTTGCTTCCTTAATTTTTTTTTTTTTGGCTTGTGGATTTGATCTGTGATCTCTGTGATCAGAATTCTGTATAGAAAAACAGGATTTTCCTTTATTATTTGGATCTGTAGGTCAGAATGCATGTCTTGAAGGGGAATGTGTAATGCTAGTCTCTGTCTTCAGACTTCCTGCTTCTCACTATGAAGTCTGCTCTGGGAAGAGGATAGGTTTTACAGAACAACTAAATCTTTCCTTCATGGTAGTTTGGACAGTTTATTCAGTGTACTTTGTATTCAGCATCCCTGAGTGAGATGAACGCCATTGTCTCTCGCGTAGCTTTAGTATGTTGGCGTTAATGTGACTAATTCAGACTTAGATGTACTTTGTAGTAAGACCCACTCTCCACAGGCAGAAATATGTGCCTATGGAGTGTAGTTAGCTCTAGATTTCTATCTTAAGCTGAAGCTGCTATCTCAAAAGTAGATGCAAAGCTCTAAGGTACCAAAGTTAGGGCAGTGGTAAAAATGGGCAGCTTTTATAGATATGCTTTTGCTGTGTTTCCGTCCTTAATTTCAGGCTTGGTTTGGCTCTCTTCTTTCTTATCCATTTCTTTTCTGCAGCAACAATGAGTCTCTGCTTACTTTAGATATCACTCTCTCCAGAGTGATTAGAAATGACGTGTCTACTGATAGCAGTTAAGTATTATGGCCTTTAGAATTCTCACTTTCTGTTCACATTTGGATTGTTATCATGGCAACTGAAGTGTCTTTAAAAATGTACTAACTTTTGTTTTTAAAAGGAAATGTTCTTCAGAATCCTATCTGAGTTTATCACAGGACTTTGTACAAATTGCCTTTGGCTCACATGATGTGAGTGTTCAGGAGTTCTCAGTGTAATTCAGCTTGAGATGTTTCTTCGTGCATATTGGGCCCTGTCTGCTAATGTTTAAACATAAATGGGCTTGGGAAAACTAACCACACAGGGATACGTCTTTCAGGGAATGTTGAGGTCTTATAAAAGATTGTTAACATAGCTAATTTATGACTATTTAATTCTAGAGTGAGTGACTTAAAGGTCATTGGGGTTACTTGCTATGGAAAAATTAGTTCTGCTTCTGCTCGAGACTAGCATGTTATAGTAACAGTGATAAGTTCTTGGTTTGTGCCTGCGCATGTACCTTGACTATTCAATATGCCAGTCATGCAGGAACGCTAGACTAGGCTACCTGTGTGCCAGACTGTGGAAGTGAAAATTTCTGCCATGCCTAAATATCAGATGTATCTCTCTGTGTTGAATCTTGCAGCTTGGGATTCTACATACTCAGTAGTACTAAGTTTATGTAGCTAATGAGCCACTGTAATGATGCCGCTTTGGAAGCCCGTGTGTTTCAAATGTGAAGTATGTGTGAATTTGTGGGTTTTCAGGATGAAAAACGTAAATGCTAATATTAGAAAACACTGGCTCTAGTGCAAAGGCACTGATTTGCACCAATGTGTTGGCAGTGATTTTTGTGTTCGTTTTTGTGCCAAAAAAATACTAATTAATATTTATTCTAGTCAGTTTCAAGTAGTTGACTGTACAAACTGAATTGTGTTGTTGTAGCTGCACTCAGCTGCCACGTATTTTTTGAAGGCAATGCAACCTGTTCATGTTGATGGGAATTTTCAAAATTGAAGCATATCTAATGTTCCTTGGAATACAATGTGAGGTACTGCATCTCTAGTTAATGAAGTATAATCAGATTGTTTTCTATATGCATTTTATGCTTCATCAGGCCTACAAATGACCTGAGATATCCAATGAGTTCAGAAAAAATGCACAACTTAGGATGGAGACCTAAAGTGCCTTGGAAAGAAGGAATAACGAAAACAAGTAAGACAGATGACTTTTACACTCATTTAGGAGTGATGGGAGGAGGGAGAGGGAAAGGGGGAAATGTGTATATAGGTTAGTTAATGAGAAGCTAAAGAGATTGAATGTAACTTGAATTTTACATAAAATTGGCTGCTTTCTAAGTAGTGAATTTACATGACATAAAAAAGATAATCACTTTTTAGTGCTAGAATAAGTCTTGCAGAAATAATTTATAAAGTTTAACTAGATTTTTGTAATATGATGGGTTAAAATCTTCCATAAAGAACAATTAGTATGTTGTTAGTCTCATGATGTCTGTGGAATATTTGAATTTCCCTGTTATCTCTGGTCAGCTTGACTTATCAACATTGTCTCCATATCAGTTGAATGGTACAGAGAAAATTTTCACAACTGGAAGAACTCAGAGAAAGCTTTGGAGCCCTTTCCTGTGACAGAGCCATTTCCCCAGCTCGGTGGTCCCTAGTGCGGCACAGAACCTGAAGGAGTTTTTTCTACCTCATACGGTCTTCTCTTCAAAGTCTGCAATCAAATGGCCACACTGGACTCTTAATGTATTCAAGACACATGAACCATGATGAGTAAAGAGCCACAGTATGGCACAACTTTGGAATGGTTTCAGCACTTTATAAGTTGAACCTCTTAATTTCAGCTTTTGGTGCAATACTCTATTCTCACTAGGTATTGATTTTAAAAAACTGTACGGAGTGAAGAATATTTATAATGTTATAAATTAGAGTACTGAAGTAAAATCTGCCTTATTAAGAATAATTAACTGCGATTGCAGCTTTTGGGACTGGGAATTAAATTTGTTTTAGTTCTGGAATTATTCATCTGTATTAGTTCATTTTTACAGTGTAATGTATATAATTTTTTGTCACTTCAAAGAGTTGGGTTTTATTTTTAATCAAGGGGAGAAATTTATATATTTTTTGGAGACTACAAATTGGTTGACAAAAGCTGGGTACAGCACCTGTGTGGTTCCGTCCATTTCTCTGCTGGTGCACTATTAGCTTTTGTAGATGACTGATTAAACTCACCTACTCTATAACTTTAATAGCCCCTTTTTAAGGGGAGCAAGGTGGGAGAGGTGTCAAGAAGTAGCAGGTGTTCTCGTCGAGATTTCCAGAAACATTTCCTTAAACTTTGTCCTCTTTTTACTGTATTACTGTCTATTACATGTTAATTCCCTTTTCTTAGCTGTAGTTGTAACAAACTTGAAATACTGGAACACAGTTAACATTCCAATGATCTTATTTCCTGTGATATGAAGGCTACTTATGGAGAAAAAAATTTTAAATGCTTCTTTTTCTGTGAATTGTGGGTTGGCAGACCTTAATCAATGCAGTGTTTCACCATTTTTTTCTGTAATAAACATTTTAAAGATAAAACAATATTTGAGTTTTAATATAAAATTTGGGAAAAACCTTCAATTCTAGAAATATGTCAATGAATCTTGTTCAAAGTTGATTTAGTAATATTATGATGTAACTGGTTTCTCTTAATTAAGAAAAACATGCTGAAAATAATAGATGGTGGGTTTTTTTTAAAAAAAAATATTTCTTAGCTCTACCTCTATCCTGGAAAAATTACCTTCACTTTTTTGTCTTTGAGGTGGTGTGGCAAACATAAAAGGGACCACTCTTCTTGGTTTTATCACTTCAGCTTCTGTAGCTGGCACAGTCCCTGATCCTCTGTGGCCCCTGGGCAGAGCTGCAAGCAGCACAGGACTGGGATGCTGTGGTGTACTCAGAAAAAGCTGTGACTTCCAAAGGGTCTCAGAAACTGGGAGTTAACTCTTCAAACACAAGTGTTCCCAGCTTCATCACACCTCTTTTGTGATGCATGGTGCTGTTGATAAAATGCCACTTGTGACTGGCAAGAGTCCCTCTGAAAGAAAGCTAACCAGGAAGTTTCTAGGCTTATTGCAGTGCCAAGTATGGCTTTTAAAATCTAGCAGCCTGTTATTGAAGGTGAGTTTTCTGTGACAAAGTGAGATAATGATACTATACTTGAATTGTGTGGCAGTTATATTTTTTGGGCTTCTGATACTTGGTTTGGAAGTAAAAGCCTCCATTTGGGACAGATAGAAGTTACAGGACATCATATGTAATACTCTGTCACATACTTGGCTTCCCAGATGTGCTTCTATGGATGAATCACTGAAATGTCATTGTCAAATGCACGTTGCTGACTACATTCAAATACTTCCTTAATTTTTGTACTTTTCTTGAGATATGTCTTCCTTACAATGTGCATCCTTCCTTATGATATCCATCTTACTGTTCTTTACTTCACAAAAGTCAGAAATAGCTCAAGTGCTGAAAAGATCTGTCTTAGCTGTATTTGTGTTTGCTGTGACAGCTGCTTTGAGTGGGTTTCATGAAAATATGTATCTTTCACATCTTCTACTGGAATACCGACTGTGTTGTGTTTTTAGGAGTAGAGATTACAGGTAACTAAAATCCTACTATTTCAAACCTGCATTAACCTTAATTTAAAAATACTTTAAACCTTTGAAAATAAGTACAGTGTCTTTAGAACACTAAAAATAGTGTTATCAGAAATACACAGAAGAAAGCAACAGTGGCTAATTAGTTGATTGGATAGAACTTTTGAAAGTGTTTTTTAATGTTTAGATGCTGAAGATGCAAGCTTTGATATTTATGTGGCCATCCAAAGAAGTGATACTACTGGGAGTGGATTTTCAATAGGACGTATTAATTTTTAGTGGAAGCTGTTCTAGTTTATTTAAATGTTTTTGAAGATTTAATTCATCCAAGTGTTTGAGATTTTTGGCTTTGTGTTACTACTTATATAAGTAAATATATACATGCACATTGTAAAATATTGAAATTTATATAAAAAATGTAGGAGGCTTTTGCTTTGTGCTACTTTGCTGTAAATCAGATTTTTTTAGCAGGTGAGTGATCTGGTAGGAGCATTTCTTTCACAGGGAAAAGTATTTTATATTAAAGAAAACAGCTTATTTTGCCATTAGCTTTCTGGCTTCTGTATGAAGAAAAGGACAAAGGGTCAACTAGTGAACTATCAATGTGGAGAAGTGTGATGCTTTTAGGTTTTATTTCTCACTGATTTTACTGGAAAGCATTTCTCCAGAAGGCAAAGGTAGTGATGTAAAATACTGTGAACATTCTAATATTTCAGTCCATTCTCTCAAGGTTTGTGTCACAGAACAAAGTGAGGCCACACCAATAAGAAAATAAATGGAGTAAATGTGTATGTCACTTAAACTGCTAAAACTTTCTAAGGGAGAAGGGCTAGACTTTGGCAAAGGTTTTTGCCAAAGGTTCTATTACGGGGTTGGGAAGTTATGTGGGGACTGCTGTTGGTTTGCCTCTCTTTTTGGGATTGCTGTTCTGAGTTGGATCAGATCTTTGGGAAGCAGCTCCTGAAATCCCTTGCACATTGGGGAAAACCAGCATTGCTACCTCACTGGCTTGGTGCACCACAGCTGCTACTCATTGCATCCCCTGCCAGCAGCAAGTGAAAGGGTTTGGAAGACATTGAAGTGGGCAGCCGATGCAGAGCCATCTGCAGTCACAGAATCAGGGTTGTTTGGGTGGGAAAGGACCTTAAAGATCACCTGGTTCAAGCTTCCTGCCATGTGCAGGGACACAGAGCCCCATCCAGCCTGGCCTTGAGCACTGCCAGGGATGGGGCAGCCACAGCTTACCCTGTGAGCTGTGGCCTAGGGGGCGTTTGTGGTGTGTGTGTATCAGCTCCAGTTTGTGCAGCAAAGAGAACCCTTTCTTTTCTCCAAGGCTTTCTCTGGTTTGACCTCGGCACTTGCTTAAATTTGTCTGCTGCTTGGCGTTAAGGGGTGTCAGCTGTAGTTGAGGCCGGTTTACACTGTCATATATGATGATGACCTAGAAAATACCTTTTGTTTGTCCACCCTGTACTTTCTTTGATGTAGGAGAAAGATTGTGGGTGAAAAATGTGGGGTTTTTTGTTCATTTGTGGTTTTTTTGACTCAGAATACTCCGTTTTGCTGAAACTGTGTTCTTATGTTCATTACGCAGCCATGAAATGCAAATATCTTTCTACTCTTCAGAAGGAGGAACTTTTAATGCAAACCCCCTCACCAAATTCTGTTAGGGGAAAAGCTGACTCTTTTATTAAATATGCTATGTCCGAGACAGAAGTATCCTTCTGTTTTGTTTAATTTTGTTTTGCATTAGCTTTAGTTTTTATTTCCATTTCCATTTCACCTGGACAAACAAAGATTTCTAAAACTAAAAATCGGAATAACCCTCTGCTCCACCATACCTCTGATTGTTGTGGTAACGTATGAACAGTCTTAAGTCAATAGCGTTTTGACTTCTGTGCGTGCCATGACACATTTGGAGTTTATCTGCACCAAAGATCACAAGATTGTGTTAGCTGCATCAGTAGGAGACATGGTTGTTAAGGGATTACATTCATCATTTCTCAGCAAAACAATCATTGCCACTGGCAATGGAAAATCATGAGAAGATGAGATTTTGTATCAGTATGTTGTTCACACACCTCTTAAACACAAGTGTGGGTGGTTTTCTTTAACCTCTCCCTAACTGAATTTCTTTTTGTAAAGAGTTTTTGTTTTCAGTCATTTAACTCCTGGCTCAGTCCTCAGCCTTTGTACTTCTGAAAACAGGTCTTTGACTCCTGAAAACATATCGGCTCCTGAAGAACCCACAAATGTGGGACAACGTGAGGAAAAATACACTCTGAAAGTAAAAGGAAACAGGATGATTTATGTTACCAAATATTTACATGGCTGGCTTGGGCTGAGGCTGCTTCTTCCCCACTCGAAAAACGAGGGATTTGTTAAATTCCTCTAGTACTACTGAAGAGAGTCTTGGTTTTTTTACTAACAGGAGGGAGCAGCAGTGGACAATTTTGTAAAGCAGCCTCTCTCCTCTCACAGTGTGCAGGAAGTGTGAGTTAGGAGATGCCCTCACAGGCGGCTTTTCCTGGATCATGGGCTGTGCAAATCAACACAAACTTGAGATGTCTGTACCCACCACAGGTGCTAATGTGGGCACTCGGATGCATCCTCTACTTTTGCCCTGTAGCCACAAGAGTGTGTGAGCAGTTACCTGTTGAAATCAATGCCTAATCAGCAACGTGAATGTAAACTATCTTTCTTGTAACACTGCTTAATCAGAAATTGTGATTTCTGCAGCCAGGGAGCTTCTCCAGTGGCACATGCATCTCCCAGCAAGACCATGGACACAAGAAGATGCAGGTGCCCTTGCTATTCACGTCTCTTTGTGATACCACCGTATCTGCACACAGTTTGTCAGGCTTTAAAATAAAGTCCTTGAAAACTGAAGCTAAAATACTGCCGATTTAGTACTCCTGAATCCCACATAATGTTCTAGTTCCTGTTACCTCCCCCAATAATCCGGGGAGCCACTGCCGAAACACCTTCATCCTGGCGGATGTGTTGTGCATAGATGTTTGTATATGCATAGTTTTGTGTTACTGGTGATTTGTCTTTGGCTTATGGCATAATTTTGTTCGCAAAGACCCATCATTGACTCGTTAGTGGCACCCAGCGCTGCAGGGCTAACAACATTTATCTTAATTAGACAAGGCAGTGCAGGCAGCCGGGTGACAGGTGAGGAAGAACGGATTAGTGGGATCTCACCCAAACCTACACATCACGGCAGCCGAAATAGCTCAGTTGGGAGAGCGTTAGACTGAAGATCTAAAGGTCCCTGGTTCGATCCCGGGTTTCGGCAGGACCCTTTTCCTCCTTTTGCTCGCCGTGCCCGGGAGATGGCGAGCGGGCGCTGCTGCGGGCCGCCCGCGGGCTCTGGGGGCGTTGCGGGAGCCGGCGCGGCTGCCCCGCGGCTCGGGCGGCACCGGGGAATTGCCTCCCGGGCTCCACCGACCGTGGCGCTCCTGGCGCAGCGTGCCCTGCCTTCCCGCTTCTCTTTGCGGCTCTTCTGAGTGTAAGCTTTTTGTTTCGCATGGAAGAAATGAGAGCAGCGAGCTTCATTCCCCGTCTCTCCGCTGCCCTTCGCCGTCTCCCGCTGTTGACGGCGGGAGGGGCGAGAGAAGAGAAATCGAAAGTGTGCGTGAGGGCGGCGAGGCTGGGACGGGAGGGACAGGGAGGCAGAGAGTGCCTCCAGAGCACCGGGACGGGGACAGGGGCAGATGGATTAGAGGTTGCGTCTTGCCAAAATCTGGAGCGCAGTTCAAAATTTCCCGGACCTCACTATTCCTCTACTGTCAGTAGGTGGCTGAAACTACTTTACTTCACAGAAAGCCAAAGGAGTCGCTTCGAGGCCAGGAAATCTGGTTATCAATGTCACCTAGTCTTTACCGCTCGTCTGTTTCCTCCTGTTCCTTTCTTTGTTCCTTCCTGTTCCTTTCTTCTTTCTCAACTTGTAAGTTGAGAAAAATAATTTGGATTTTCTGAAGCGTATTTTTAAGGAGGGCGTCTGGTTTTGATTTGAAGACATGAAGAGGCGGACAGTTCATTGGTTGTCTTTGGTAATTTGTTGCAATTTTTTAAAATATATACTTTTAATCTGGACCTGCCCTCCATTAAACCTTGTCTCTGTTAGATCAGAGATCTTCTTGGTACCTCGCATTTGGTCATCAAAAAACTGTCAAGTCAGCACCTAGCTTTGTTTTGGTAAGCTAAAAAATTAAATTCTTTGAGTCTTTAACATGTTTTCTCCTGCTCTCGGCTATTTTTTTTTTGGTAACCTTTTTAATACACTGACACCAGAACAATACACAGAAAAATTTTAATATTGATCACCAGTGCAAAACACAGCTGTAAAGCATCTCCCTTACTTCTCTGTTCAGCATCTTTCATCTATTCATGAAAAGGTGTCACTGATCCTTTTCTGATCACAATTACTTGTCCAATACAAGGAACACTCACTTCAGACAAATATCCTATTAGTACAAAGCAAGGGTAGTGTTACTGAGATCCCTAGTAAGAAGACAAATAAGGGGTAGTATAACTGTTTATATTACTATTTTTCCTAAAGATTTTTTTAAGGTTTTGAAATAACATTAAGACTGCACACTTGAGTACTCAGGGACAGAAGGAAACATTAAAATGATCACTTACAACTTCTCTGAGTGTGTAGTATCAAAAATACATTTTTTTTTGCCAAAAGTGTTCAATTATTCATCAAAGACTTTTATGGTGCTTTGGGGATGAATTAGGGGGGTATGAATTTCCTGCAGGTATGTGATCAAAGAAGCAAAAAAAGAGAACGGCTGTTTACTTTTTGGCCTTTTCCACAGTGCTGAATGAAAGAGAGTCATGGTGCAAGCTTGGGTGTCAGACCTCTGACTCTCTGCTTGGTTTGTGCACTGACACCCTGAGAGACAGCTCTGCCCGCGGTCATTTGCTATGGAGGGAAGAGCTGGACACGGTGGAGACAGCGGCCAGCTGGTGCTGCTCAGCGGGGGGGCCTGGATGTGGCCCCAGGACTGCTTTTATGCAGTGGTCTGGCTATACCTCCCTCCAGTGCTGCTCTGGAGGTTTGGTCCCCTCTGCCTCTGAGCTCCTCAAGGGCCAGGAAAGGTGTGGGTCACCCTCACCCCCTCAACGTGTCTGATTTTTAGCAGGAGTACCCAGGGGCGTGGATCTATGACAAATACGTGCTGTGGTAGTGTCTGAAAATTCTATTTCAAAGATAGAGATAATATTGCATCTAATGGCGATTCCATTCTCAGGGTTTTTGTGATGGTAAGCAGACATTTTGTGGAGCACCAAAAGACTAATGGTGATAGCCATGGGGACACTGAGAAGAAAATCTCATTTTTGTTTGGTGTGGGATTTAGATTACACACACTGAGTAAGGCCTGAAGTCTTATGTGAAAGAAGAGGATAAAATTAAGAGACAGCCTCAATTCTGTAATTTTTTAACTTCTGTCTGTTTGATTTTGCAGGCTTGATGCAGATTTCTAATGTGATTTGGCAGGTTCTGTGAAAATAACCTGAAGTGTTGCTGCTTTATTGCCTGTCACAGAATATTCAAGCGTTTCTTCATTCAGCTGTACCTTCTTTACACAATCTTTTTTTGCTGCACTCTAGGCCTCTTCTTGCCAGCGAACATTTCCATTTATTTTTCTATCAGCTTCTTCCCTCAAGATGAACCCCCTGCTAGGACACAAATACAGGCTGTCTAACTAAGCCTTTATGATTTAGTCACGAAGTTCCTTCTCTGCTACTACAGATATACTTACATATGCTTTTTTAAATGTCCATCAAATACTGAAGTTGATATCTTGCTGGGATTCAGAGCAAAAAACCTTACCATGTGTTTTCAGCCTTAGGCAAAGATTCAAAATCTGGTTGATTTCGTTCACATGCTTTTTCCGGGGCCATCCTTGGCTCCTGTTTTAAGTGAATGAAAACTGGGGCAGAAGGAGAGGATCAGAGAGAGGTGTACCCCACCTCGTAGCCCTGCTGCAGGCTGCAACAACTTGCAGTCGCAGAACATGACAAATAATGAAGAGACTTTGAGCCTTACTGTGAAATACCTCTATTTGGAGTTTCTGTCTGTGGTGGGACAGAGTTGCTGTGCCTGGTGTTTTCCACAGGCTTAAGTTCAGGTGCTCCTCGTGCAAAATGCTTCTACTTTTCCCCCATGTCCCCCGAGCTGCACATCTACCTAATTTAAAAAGTCTTCTCCTTGTCCCTGTGAAGGAATTTTTGCACTTGCTATTTGTTACTGTCTTGTCTACCTCTCGGCAGTAAAATTTCCTTCACTTTGGATTAAAAATTGGGTCTGTTTGGTAGAGAAGATTTGTTTCTGTCTCTTGACTGAAAGATTTCTGATTTTGTCTCCCTCACTGTTTACAGACATCTGGTAAATGTCATTTAGTTGTGTAGTGTGACAGATATAAGGGGTTTAGAAAACATGAGGCAGGAGTCACATTTAGGTTATTTTATGTTTATAATAACAATCTTAGTTATAGTCTATTTGGTTTCTGATCCTGTAGAAGAACTAAAACGGTATTTTTCAATTTTCTGGGAAATAAATGCAGTTAAAAAGACAATAAAAATTTTCAGGTGATGAAGCGTTTCTTATAATCCAATGGTTTACATTCAAGTCTTTTGTTTCCCCTACCCTCCTGTGAGTGAGCAGTTTAGGAGAGCTTTGTCCTGTTTGAGTTCAGCTCAGGAACTTCATTTAAGGAGGCTTTTTCTGATCCCGTTCCTTGGGAGTTTTGGGTTGTTTTCTTCCCCCTCCCTCCCCGCTGGTTTTTTTTTCCTGGTGATTTATTCCAGAGTTCCTACTTTGTGCTTTTCTAGGAATGTAGAACTCATATTCCATTGTAATGTAGAACTGGAGAATTTATGGTACAGTTAACAAGGCTTTTAAGTGAAACCTTAGCCTTCAGTCCTGCTATGGTCATCAATGCTATCTTTATTCTTCAGTGAACCTCAGGGGAAACATATTTTTTGTTTAAATGTACATACAACCTCTCGCTTAAAGCAAGGGAGCATTCATTACTTTGTCCAGCAGTGTTCTTGGAATTTAGACCGCATGACATGAGGGATAAATATATTTTGTTCCGTTTTATATTTTCTATTGGGATAAGTAGTAGCATTAGTATTTTGAATAAAAATTGTAAGAGAAGAATGTCTTCTGGAACAGGCTCTGGGAAGTTGAATGTAAGGTTCCAACTCAAACTATACTATGACTCTGTAATTTCTGATATTATTTCAAATACTGTGCTTGGCCTATCTTTCAGTTTTTTTTTTAATGTGGTACACAGCCAGATCTGGATTTCCTTCTTTATATTTCTTCCCCAGTGACAGGGGCAATTTGTTGCATAGCTGAGCTGTTGAGATGAGACACTCTGTCCTACCTATTTCACTTCACATTTTGTAAACTGGCATAAATCTACTCTATGTAGATCAGGTCCTCCCGTACCACAGCCATTTAGCGACGTTCATCTGATTTCAGTGACATTTAGAATTCCAGAATCTGTCTGAATTCAAACTAGTCACCCTCACCTCCTTTTAAGATCAAGGTAGAAAAATTAGGACAGAAGACCTTGCCAAGATGCCTGTCTGAGAATGGGGTGTGTTGTTCCCTGGAGGTGCTTCTTTCCTTTCATGGAGTATTGGTGAACGTCAGGGTAACTGAGATTTAGTTCTCTTACCTTCCAGATTCTGGCTTCCTTAACTGAATCATACTTTATATTCTAAGCCTGCCTTTATTGTAAGCCCAGGCTAGAAGCTGATGAAATAATTCTGAAGATAAAGCTGGCTTTGGGTAGGTGATCATTACAGCAGCAGTTTACTCTGCCAGTCAGCATTGTGTTTATCTAAATTATAAATAGCTTAAGCTTATATCCGTGTTCCTACATAATATGGACACTGGAAAAAGTGTGCTTGTTTAGTTAGAAAGTGACAGAATACTGAGTCTCATAAACCAAATGATGATACTCTGTCATGATCACTGAAGAAGTTTCTCAGACATCTTGAATGAGGGAGTAGGATGAAAGAAAGATCTTACAAAAGAAATGGAAGTGCTCAATCATTATCTCAGACAGAAATGAATAAAACCCCAGGAAGGCAACACCTGACTTACAAGTGTAAAAATGTGTCTGCAAATAATGTTTATTTAAGGCTGTGGAAACATCTGGCGGAGCTGACACAGGCATGTGCTGTACCAAAGCAGTGTGTGAGTGTAGGACCTTCCAGTGGAAGTTCTGCAGAGTACCTGCTTCAGCTAGCACGTGTCCTTGGGGAGGGGAGAAGCAAAGTGCCAGCAAATTCAGAGCTTTGGAAGTGTGTGTGTCTTTAAGTAATGAGGAATTCCCTCTGTAGTCAGCTCCAGACTTCTGGGAGGCAAGTTCAGCTGGTCCACAAGGCCTAGAGAGGAAACCATGAAGAATCCAGGAGGGATTCAACTGTCTTAATGTAGACCTCTCATGCATAGTGAGTACCTACCACTGAAACCAAGGCTCCCTGTACAAGAAGTAAATAAATTGAGGTTAGGCCTTTTGTGGTGCAGTTCATCCCCTCTGAATGTGGGTTCAGAAAGCAGACCACGTGAATTGCACCCTAAACCCAGCTATTTCTCTCCATTAAGAGAGTATCCTACAAAGGAAACCCTCAGTGGCTGGTTAAGTGTAGAGATCAGTAATCAAGAGATGTCTAACTTCAGGGGAGATAAATTTCATTCTCTGTCACAACGAGGCCTACAGGTAAATCCACAAAAAGATGACACGTGAAATTCGTGACACAAGGAAAGCTTGAGTAATACAGCATGCAGACTGATAGGGTACAGTTACAGCAGCCTTGTGGCTGTTGAGGAAAGAACACTCACAGAAGACTGTGAAACTGTCTTTAACTTAGGTTTAATTCCTGACTGCATTCATCTGGCGTATTTTCCATAAAACCTGAGCAGATTGTTCTTCTCTGAGTTGCTCTTCTCTTCTAACAATGTGTGAACATGTTGTAGCATATAAATCGGTTTTCAGGAAAATAATTCCATGCATTAGAAAAGGACTGGATAAATAACTTAAATATGAGAAGCCAGGAGATGATGAGACTGTTCGTATGAAGAGGGCAACAGCAGGGTCATGATATCTTCAGAGCTGCTCTGACATTCCCAGACTTTGGCCTCATTCTCCTGCATACAGGACAGGGAGACAAAGGGTGAGGTGGTCACAGGGCAGTAGCTTGTGTTGAGACACCCCAAAGACATAAATTTGCTTGGAGATTCAGGAAACCTAGAACATGCACAGGTGTCTGAAAGCTTTTGCTACAGGTTTCCTTAAAAATTATCTTTCTTCTTGTTATCTCTAGAGTTATTGTGAATTATCCTGTAATTTATTTATTCTTTCTGTTGATATACTGGTTTCCACACAAGTTTATATGTAGAATGTTTTATTTTGACCAAAATTCTTTCCAAAATTCCAAAGACTAAATACTTTTCTGGCTTGATACTAATCTGTGCTTGAGTACAGTAGAAGGAGCCTGAGAAACAATAGTGTCATTGAGAAAAAAAATGTGAACTTGCTGCCTACTTACTACTCAGGAATTCTGTATTACTTGTGTGAATTGTGTTTAGCGATTTCTTTTCCTGTACCTTTGAGTAGTCTCTTTCTTTATTTCCTCTCTTGCCACAAAAATATGTGAATATATTTATCCCAAAAATGTGTTGGCATATGGATATTTTTCTCTGCCAGCCTTTGATGATAGGCTGAGAAGTTTTCTGTTGGGGGTCACCCTGTACATGAATCCAGACTACAGTGTAGCTGAAGTACGGTTTTCCTGATATTTCCTAGATATTTTAACTAAACAATTTAACACAGTTTCAGCTGTGGTAGCCTGACCCTGTAGCTCAGATGTGTGGTGTGGTGGGTTGACCTTCGCTGGATGCCAGATACCCTCCAAAGCCACTCTGTCACTGCCCTCCTCAGCTGGATAGGTGAGAGAGAATATAGAGAAACGCTTGTGGGTTCAGATAAGGGCAGGGAGAGATCATTCACCAATTACTATCATGGGCACAACAGACTCAGGGAAATTAGTATAATTTATTACCAGTCAAATCAGAGCAGGGTAATGAGAAATAAAATAAAATCTTGAAAACACCTTCCCTGAGTATCTTTCCCCTTCCTAGGCTTAACTTCACTCCCAATTTCTCTACCCTCTGCCCACCAGCAGTGCAGGGAGACAGTGAATGAGAGCTGTGGTCAGTCTGTCATGTCTCTTCTGTTCCTTCCTCCTCAGGGGGAGGACTCCTCACAGTCTGCCCCTGCTTCTGCCTGGGATGCCTCCCACAGGAGACAGTCCTCCATGAATGTCTCCAGTATGAGTCCATCCCACAGGTGCAGTCATGCAGGAACAGACTGCTCCAGTGTGGCTCCCTGCAGGGTCGCAGGTCCTGCCAGCAAGCCTGCTACAGCGCAGGCTCCTCTCTCCTCAGGTCCTGCCAGGAGCCTACTTCCCAAAGGGTCACAGTCTCCTTCGGGCATCCACCTGCTCTGGTGTGGAGCTCTCCCCAGGCTGCCAATGGGTCTCTGGTCTCCTGTAGACCTCCGTGGGTTGTAGGGTCACAGCTGCCTCACCATGGTCTGCACCAGGGACTGCAGGGGAATCTCTGCTCTTGTACCTGAAGCACCTCCTGCCCCTCCTTCTTCTCTGACCTTGGTGTCTGCAGGGCTGTTCCTTTCACATATTTTCTCTCCTCTCTCTGTCTGCAGTTGCCATTATGCAGTAATTTCTTTTCCCCTTTTAAATCTGTTATCCCCGAAGTGCTACCAGCTTCACTGATGGGCTCAGCCTTGACCAGTGGTGGGTCCGTCTTGGAGCCAGCTGCCACTGGCTCTCATGGACATGAGGAAAGTTCCAAGAAGCTTCTCACAGAAGCCACTCCTGTTGCTCCCCGTCTGCCGAACTGTGGCATGCAAGGCCAGTGCATGTGGATAAGGCAGTGCAGTCGCAGTCTGGATCATTGGCATGGCTCAGATGCTCAGATTTGCTGCCTGAAAGGTCTGTTGATGGTTCAGGGCAGTAGTACCAACACACAGCACTACTCATTTTTCAAGACACAGTAAAACTGTGTAGTAAATAGAAAGTTATTCAGGATGCTAATTTGTAAACTGGTACAGTGCTGATTCTGTGCAGCCCCAACAACAGCTCCTTTGTTTAAGTGTGATTGCGTGGGAAAAACAGAGGAACTTCTCAATAGCGATGCACTAAGGAATGGACAGTTCCCAATGACTATCTGAAAGACAACTGTCTTTTTGTAATTTTGTTCAGTGTATTCCTCATGGCATGTCATGCAGCAGCAGACGACCACCATTGCTGGCGACACAGTGACGCCAGGATGTGGGATCCATCCGTCCTTTTTTCCGTTTGTCTGAGTGCTCCCCCCCTGCCAGGGAAGACACTCCTAAAGTGCTAATGCATTATTACTGAGGACCAGAGACTGGTGCTACATCTATGCCAAGACTGCATGCTGTAGTGTGCTCCCAGTTTTGTAAAATTATGTAGTTGTGATGGAGGGAAGTAATCATAATAAAAGCTACACGTCTGCCACTCTTCTACTCACAGTTTTCTTTCCGCTGCACACTAAGTAATTTCCATGTCATCCTCTACCTGCTATTCCTTTTCTCCACACTCCAGCCTCTCTGAAAACAGCAGATTTCTCCTTCCTCATGTACTACGTTAGAAGCTCATTTTCTCGCCTAACCTTATCTTGCCTGTCTCAGTACCTCACCTTTCCCTGTTCTTACTCTTTCTGTCTCAAATAGGGTCTCAAATAGCAGTGGGAACCTTCCTATCAGCATCTGAGTTGAGCCATCTTTGATTAAAATGGCTGCTTGGACGCATATTTTGCGTATAGACCCGTCCGTTCAGGGGTTTGATTGGTTAGCTGAATCCTGTCTGTATGTTTTGATTTCGTTTTGGTGATGCTGATAAGTGAGTGTTCACTTTAATTGCTTTCAGATAGTATGTGGGTAACTTTGGTACGAGATTTGGTCTAACAGATTCAAAGACATCCTTCACACACCAGAGAGATGGGTTTGGGTGCTGAGTAGGGTGGGGAGGAGTGTTGTTCAGAAGGCTTCTGAGCCAGTGCTTCCATTTATAACTACTGAGCTTCTTCAACATATTTTTTCAGCAAGTATTCACACTTTCTGTCTTTTTCGCATGTCGTGTCAAGAGCAGCAGACGAAAGCCAATTCCAGGTAAATTGAGTGTAAAGTGAGGTGAGTTGAAACCCGTTTCAGAGTACATGGTATTGCTAATTTGCTTTATGCCTCCATAAATGAGGTAGAATCATATTTCAGTTTGCCTGTCGAACAATAAGTTTTTGATATAAAGATCTGAGAACCTGTAAGTGCTGATGACAGTGTCCACTGTAGCTAAAGATGAACTCTTTAGCTACATGATGGCAATAATTTGCTGCATAGATCAAAAACTTCTTGTGGCAGAATGGTGAGGTTGAACATCCATGGAAGTATTGAATAGCACAGACACAACCATGGCTTTTTTCATTATACCTGCTTATAAAAATGGCTAAACAACAGAGCTGGGGGAGGTGGAGGCAAAGGTAGTGAAAGGTTTCGGTGAAGCAGGGGGAGTTGCCAGTTTTTATTTAGTATGGTGGACCTGAGATAATAGCTATTGCTTCAGACTCACAGAACCACTTATCACTACTTTGTTTATTAACTTTATTGCTCTAGGAGTTGCATTGAGGGCAAGAACTGCTGCATACTAGGAGCTTTTTAAAGATATTTTTGTCAATGTACTGAACAGAACCACTGAAGTGCATGTCTGGCGTGTGTATCCATCTCATAGACTGTCTCCTGCCAGGTGGGTAATAAAGGCACAGCTCTGGCAGTTCTGAAAGTCTAACAGCCAGACCACCTCTACAACAACCTCTGGTGTAATGTAATAATGGGGAAAGGATTACAGAGCAAATAAGGACCATTCACTCTTTAAAAACAATTAAATAATTTATTTTGCGTGCAAAAAGGCAATTAGGAAGGAAACTCTTCCCCACTTGCCACTCAGACGTTTTCAGTGCAAGCACTGAAGCTCAACAGTTGGCAGGTGGAATCCCCATCCCAAATTTATACTACCACATTCATTAATTTTTGTTAATGGTGCACCTCTATCCTCTGTGCTTCCAGTTAGTTTTCCACTGCTACTACTTTTATGGAAAGTAATATCTTGCAGTGAATGAACTAAAAGAGAAGAGGTTTCCTCTTCTATTTATCAGCTGTTTACAGGGTTTTGATAAAAAGAATAAATATGTTTCTCGAGCCACCTCAGCTAAAACAAGACCATCAATTTCTCAAAGCTCATAAAAGACTTGGAGAAATAAATCTGAGGCATTCACTCTCCTGACAAGCTGCCAGAGCCTGCAGAACTTGCTTTCACACTGGCATCTTTTCTGACCTTGATGTCATGTGCAAAACACGAGGATTTGTGCCGTGCTAATCCCTCTAATGAGGGCTTCTCCCAACCTCTATATAAACCCTGCTCAAAGCCGTGGCTGCTCGGCAGGCACCACAGGGTCAAAGCACACGTCTTTTGAACTGCATTCAAGGCAATTAGAGGCCGGGATTAAACAAACACCCAACGCCAGCATCCTCAGCAGCAAGAGTTACTATCCCAATTGGCCGGGGCATGGAGCTGTGGTGAGGCCGGGTTGTCCCACAGTAGAGATCTCCCTGCTCTTTGCACTCAGGTCCAGCAGGGAAGCAGAGCCTGCACCCAGCTGTAATGGGAGCCCTAAGGTGGCTCTTCTGGGCTGGGCTGGGCTACCTGAGCTGCTGCTGTCTCCCACAGGCACAGGCACAGTTTCCCCGTGTCTGCATGACGGTGGAAGCCCTTCGCCTGAAACGCTGCTGCCCGGCCTTGGGGACAGAGCCAGGCAATATCTGCGGGTCCCTGCAGGGCAGGGGACATTGTGAGGGGGTGCAGGCAGACACTCAGCCCTGGAGTGGCCCCTACACTCTCCAAAATGTGGATGACCGGGAACGGTGGCCCCTCAAGTTCTTCAACCACAGCTGTCGGTGCACAGGTGAGATGGGTGCTTGGGGATGGGATGGGGATGGAGGGGTCTGCTAACCTTGCTGCAAAGGCCAGAGACATTCCTGGTGGTATAAAGCACAAAGAAGGTTTCAAATATTACCATTTCCCTAAAAATTCTTCCATATTGACAGTACTATTGGTACTTTTCCAGAGTAGTGGGTTCGAAGAAGTGTTTTCTCTCAAGTGAACTTCTGTGTTTTCCTCTTTGTCCGTGGAGTTGTCCCTGTAGGCAGCGATCCCCTTTCTCCATAGAGTTTTGGACCTTTCAGTGCTGCTTTCAAACCTTTATCACAGCTAATCACAGTGCAGTGAACCTGGATCAGTGTGCATTGCTTGAAGATTTATTCCTCATGGACTTGACTTTGCAGTGTGACATAGCCCTATGCACTGAAAGTCTCCAGATGTCAGGCCAGGGTGTTTCCCAGGTTTGTTAACTAAATCTACATCTTACACCGATCCAAAATGTGTCTGTACAACCACCAGAGAGGCCATCCCATCCCATTTCTCCTCATCTCCGGCTACTCCTTCTCACTGTGGCTTTACGTGGGCTCCTGGGTTTGCATGCTGGAGGTGAAACGGATCTGGGAGGAGAAGTGCTTGAAGGCTAACCTGGCCGAAGGGATAGGGTTCTAATGAGACCTCTCCCCTAATGCTGGCAGGAGGCAGTGAGCAGGAAGGTGAGCGCAGGGCAGGATAAGGTGACAGGACCCTTTCTCAGCAATCACCCTGGCTGAAGAGGGGTTAAAATGAGCAGGAACTGCAGCCTCAGCCCAGACTTCTGTGCGAGGCTGGCAGGAGATGGCACCACGAGTAGGGCAAAAGGCACATCTCAGGTGCTGAAGTCTCTTTCTAGGCACATTTCAAATGAAACCTGTGATTTCTTGTTGAAAACATCAAGTTGTTTGAATTTTCTAACATGAGAAGAATAAACTGCTTTCCTTTAGCCTGATTCTTACAACAAGCTGAACTGTTTTGTCTAAAATATACCTTGGCTCTCACTACCAAGAAAGCCCAGATTAATCTGAGAAGGCAGCAATGCAGAGAATTTCAGCCAAAGAGGTTAAATTTTCCAGTGCAGTTATCAACTGGAAACAGAGAGGTAGTGGCAGATGACTTAATACATGGTGTTACCGAAACTCCTCAAAATAATAAAAGTAGACTTCAGAGTATATATCAATTTTTATCACTTCCTTTGACTGGATTTCAAATGCTTGTGTGAAAGGACTTTTCCAGATGGTTTGCAGAAAAAAAAAAAAATTGTATGTACATTTTTTTATCTCAAAGGTTCTTATATACCTCCAAAACTTAAGTCAGGTATCACATACAGACACAGAATCTGGATCAGAAGAACACTGAAGCACATAGGCATGCACCAATATTTACACTGTTAAAGTAATTAGAGCATCAAAACCTCGGAGTAAATTGAAGAGAAGGGAGACATACGTGGTCTGCAGAGGCAGACATTAATTTGCTTGTCTAAGTAGAGATAAGCACTGGTATTTGATATTTGCAGGACTGGATCCCAAGCTACTTGAGCAGAATGTAGTGTCCTTTCCTTCAGCCTTATTTCTTCTGAGCTGGCTGCTCCCCTAGTTTCTTTAAATCCCTTGGATTCATCTTTCTCCTTGCAGTTTTTTTCATCTAAATATACCAGTGATAAAACTGTAAGTGAAAGGCATCCTCAGAGCATGATTTTCAGAAAGTTTTCCTGGGCTGTACTCTGCTTGGTGCTGTATGCAAAACCATTTCTGGGAGAACACTAAGAAGTTCACAGCGGCGTGGGATTTGAATTAGATCTGATGCTTTTACAATGCTGGTGATCGTGGCTCCGTGTCTGTTAGGGGTTTTTTTGTGTTTTTTTTTCCACTTGGTTTAATGCACTGGTTGGTTGTCTGCACGCCAGCTTTAAGTGGCATGATGTGTGGTATTTATTAGGCATCCAGAGCTATGCCAGCTGTGTAACATAATGGTAGGTAACATACGGTAACAGAAATTAAATATGCTCATTCACAGGGACATGGAACAGCACACCTCTCTGCTATTAAGGTGTCTTATTTTCCAAGCTAATGTTATGTGCAAACTGCCTGTTTGGAATGGTTCCTGGACTGTGCAAACTCCAACCCCACCAAGGCTCTTTCTAGCATTTGAACAATATAAACAATTGTGTTCCATCTTGGCACTGCTCAATTTACATTTTAGAAATGGTGTGAATGATAAGCTATGGGAACTCCAACAGCCGTGTAGCTGATAATTTGGTTAGACAGTGCCAACTGAAAGTGTCACATAGCTGATGGCTATATGGTAGGAGACTGGAGGAACTGTGAGGAACAGGGGCCAAGATTTTCCAAAGGTGGGATTCTGGAGTTTTCACAATAAATGTAGCTTTTTGCTAAAAAACTTAGTATCTAAGGAGAAAAGAAACTCTAAAAATTTTTCCATTTGTTGAAGCTGTTCACCGAGGAAAAATACCTTAAAATCATATCTATCCAGGTCTGGATCCTGAATATTTATGGAAACCCCCCCCCAGACAACCAGACAAACCAAAAAAAAAAAAAGAAAATCCCAGTCACAAATATAGATGAATGGCTATAATGGGATCAGATTATTTTTTTTTTTCCATTTCTAGGCTTCAGCAGATAATATGCATTAGTTTTTCTTTACCTGAGGACAAATAGAACAAGATTGGAATAAAAGAAAGATCCAGCTTTGCTTCCCACTTTTTGTGCCAAAGGCCGTGGTCAATAGGCAACTGCAAGTCTGTAGTCAGGATGCTGCATGTTTCACTCAATGTGTTGGTTGCAGCAAAAATGTCATCTCTGTAAAAAAATATGGGGCTATGGCATAAATGTAATTGGAAGGTAGCAAAGAGTTTTTATTTCTTGTCTAATTTCAGTTTTGAATCCACTAAATGTGTTCTACAGTTGGTTTGGATGCATCTAATATTATTCAATTTATATAAATTCTGAACTGAAACAGCCTGATGATAGATCCTGACAGTGTCCAGTATGTGTGAAGGGGAATGTGCTAATTTGTTTATTAAGAAGATGTGCGTGTTGAATTAGACCAAGTGATGGATAAATGAGTCCAACCTTGAATGTTTGCACAACAAAGCAGTATTTCAGTGAGATAGTTAAATTTGGTATAGAAGAAAACTATTTTAGAAGACTTGTGAACTAAATGCTATTTTGGGTTCTAAACGATACGTTATACTGCTGGGATACAGATCTGGTATAGCATTTAAAAAACTCAGTACAGAAGACTATTGTGAAAAACTACTGTAGTCAGTCATGTGGTTGCTAGTACAGATTGTGACAGTGATTAAATAGTGACGTAGTTTGAGTTCACTGAGGAGTTAAACATAATTATCATTCTTTTTTTTTTCTTCTTCCACTTTCTAAGGTTTACGTATGGGCATGCTTATCCAGCACTGTAGAGTAGAGGGGTCCTTTAAATGACTGGAGGAATAACTGCCAATCTCAAAAGAGGTTGTCGACAGATCTTTTCATGGTTAATTCCTGCTTTTTCCTCCTTCTCTTAAGGATTGAATTGTACCTGAGTGTGAGGGGTCAACAGATGCTTTCCAGAAGTTTATGGTCCATGACTGAAACTAGAGCAGTATACATGGCCTAATTAGGCAATGTTGCAAGATATTCCTGATATTTGTCATCTGGCCAGTTCAGGCTGGAGTATGTGATGGGCCCTAATAGCTAGGCTGAGTCACGAAGAATGAACATGACACAGATCCTGGCATACACCGGACTGATAACAGTAATTTTGCTGTTCTGATGGGACCCTGAGGACACTGTAATCCAATAAATCTTCCATGTTGCTTACTCCCCCATATCCATACAATCCATACAATCTGCTTTGTTTCATATAACTATAACCTACTTGCTTTTTCTGGTGTATGTCTTCATCTCCTTTAGCCAGTGCAGACCCCTGGCTTTGGGTGCCTTCACTCATAGCTGGAACATGGCAGCTGAACCCAGCTGCTTCTACTTGCATCATGACAAAATGTAAGCCATACATCTGGAAATTGTCCTCCCAGGATGCCATCAGGATGTGCATGATCCGGAACCTTGCTGGAGCCTTCACTCTTGTGGTCCCTAACCTTAGCACTGATCCTCAGCTTCATGATAACCTGTAAACTTAGAGATCTCAGGGGCTCTGAAGCAGCCATAACCAACCTACAGTTGGTCCAAACTCTGCAGTAAGAGTCCTCGTATCTTCTTGGCAGGTCTCACAGGAGTCTGTCACAGATGTCTACAGCCCTTACCCTAAAAGCTAGACATAAGCTTCAGAGCCTTGTTGGTAACAGCCTTTTTAACCTTCGGGGTCTTTGAATATGATAATAAGCCCTGTAGCCCCTGACAATCTGAAATCTTGCTTTAATGGTAATTGTTGTTACCGTCGTCAGCTCAAGCCTACAGCCTAGGGACATCTGCCCATCTGGGAACATTTCATAAGATGCTTCCTCATCTCCATGTTAGTCTTGGATCTAGCAGCACCAATATGTGTGGTGAGCAGTGAGATTTTGTGGCATTTTGGAAAACAATTGGCATGGTCGTTGTGGAGTGAGTGTGTGGGGAGTTGGAGGGGAGGTTGAGGACTGGTTAAGGAGTCAGTGCAGATTTTTGAGAACTGCGTGGAGATCCCAGAGGAACCCTAATTGCCATTCTGCTCCCCCCTGCCCCTGGCAGCATTGCCCCATGTCCTACAGTGCTGCAGCCTGCCAGCACACAGGCAGGAGGCAGGTGTGTACTGTGGGAATGGCCAGTTGTTCCCTGTCTCCCCCAGGAACGGGGGACCAAGCTGCAGTAGGGCCTTTCTGCTGCTGCCAGCTGTCTGCCACAGCGTGCAAGAGGCCACACTTACAGCAAGCTCTGCTTTCCTGGGCTCTTCCATCTCATCAGAGAGTCTGAGCTAATATCCTAGAGCGGACCTGATTACTTGCCTTAGGAGTGATGCCAGCGGGGAACGACAGTACTGCAGTGTTTCTCAGGCTGTTACTGCAGCTCTATTTAATAATGCTCAAAGCGTGACCAGCAGCACCCCTGGTGCTTGTCCTGGCTTGTGTTGGGCCCCAGATACACTGTTAAGAGGCACTAGTTTCGCCTAAGTTTTGTCCTAAAGAGAACTGTTTTGTTTGGGGATTTTTTTCTATGCTTAAGGATCCGTGTGAACTGACCCTGTTTTGGGTTTGATCCTGGAAGTAGAGGAGTACTTGAGAGCCAGTCGAGCAAAGCACTTCATCACCGGCTTAACCTCAATTGCTCAGCTCTCTGTTCAGTGAGAGTCCTCACGTGCCTGAGGGCTTTGCAGAGCTCTGAGCACCTCAGGGCGTCAAGCCCATTACCCAGCACTTCCCCAACTGGCTGAGTGTGATTCTTGGCCCTGCTGTGGCTCTGGGAATCGAGCCAGCCATCCTTCTGGTTAGTCAATTGGCAAAGCTGCCAGTCTGCTCAGCTGCTGTCCTTTCCAGGAACTGGCATCTCTGGGGAAGAAGAGCACTAATTCTTCATTCTTCTGCATTTCACTGTTAGTTTTCCCTGATTCATGATGTCATGACTGATTGTTTCCTCTTGATCCAGGAAACTTTGGTGGCTACAACTGTGGTGAATGCAAGTTTGGCTGGACTGGCCCTGAATGCAACAGGAGGAAGCCAGCAGTTGTCAGGAAGGACATCCATTCCCTGACAGCAGAGGAGAGAGAGCAGTTCTTTGATGCTCTGGACCGTGCCAAGACAACCATTCACCCGGACTATGTCATTGCAACCCAGCACTGGAGAAGTCTGCTTGGTCCAAGCGGAGAGGAACCGCAGATTGCCAACTGTAGTATTTACAACTACTTTGTTTGGCTGCATTACTACTCAGTCAGAGACACACTCTTGGGTTAGTGCTTTTCTTTTCCAATGGGCTCTGCAGGTAAAGAAAAGGGTGAAAATACCACTGCTGAACAAAGTGTGTGCTTAACACAGCTGTGCTGCTTCATCAAGCAGTGAGTTCCAGTAGTAGGCACAGAGCTGTGGAGCGAAACAGCTGGTGGTGAGAAGCTGGTGGCCATCAGTACTCAAGGGAGATGTCCTTTGGACCTGCTGCAGTCTGGTCCCTCCACCCCATGGCAGCTGGAGGACACCAGTTGCACTCCTGGTGCAATCTCACTCAATCTGACAGGGAGCAATGCGCAGTCTTCACTTGAGTGAACTGAAGTGTGGTCAGGCAGAGACTGACTTCAGAAAGGTGTTCCCAGTCCATAGGGCAAGGTAGATGCAGTGGCAGTGGGAAAGAGGCTCTGCAGTGGTGAAGCCACAGACTATGCAGAGATATTTGGGACCAGAGTGCTACTGCTTTCTGTGGCCTTCAGCAAGTCACTGAGGATGGGATTTGCCTGACTAACCACAGTCACCTTTTAAAACCAACCTAGCTTAGAGGTTTGGGTATCTAACCCCGTGCTTTCTCCCAAATCCATATTCCTAGGCCTCATTGCTTTTCTAGACAGAAGTACCTATACCAGCCCCATTTCACAAACCAATATGGCTTTTCTACTCTGTGCAATCTGAACAGCCCATATTTATCTCCTTGCTGGAGGGCAACTGCCATTCTGCAGTGGGTTTCATTCTGTTTGCCCCTCTGACACAGTTCCATTTTGCAGGGCTGAAGGAAGCAGCCTCTGGCCTAGCGAGAGCAAAGGTCCTTCAGGGGACAGGATAGTCATGTGGAAAGGGAAAGGGGAAACTTCTAGTGCTGCTGCAATGGTAAATAAACGCATATGTGGGTTGAAGCCTCTCACCTCTCACCCAGCAAAAGCACAATACAAGAAATAACAAGCACAATTTGAAGAAAGTTGGCAAAGGGTTCTGGATTACTACTGGCATGGAAAATGCTGAGGTTTTCTTGATAGATACATGGTGTAAGTCTTGCAGCTGAGCAAGAGAATGAGATAATGCACGTATTAGCAAGGAGATAGGGTTTTAGATAGTAAAACTGCTTTTTAAAATCAAAATCCACTAAAGTGTGAAGAAATCTCCACAATATCCAACTTTTTAGAGAATGTGAAGTTTTGGTAAGCATTGAAGCAAATATCCACAGAGGAGTTTGTTTCACTTGTCCCAAGTAAGTGATGTAGCTTCTGATGTGTGCACTCTTTTCAAAGATGCAGAGCTGAAGGTTCTTGTTTAGCTCCACTCTAGGCAATAAAAGAAGGTGCTATCTTTCTCTCCAGCCTCGTTTAATGCCTAAATGCTTATTTTATCTTCCCTTTGTAGGTCCTGGCCACCCCTTCAAAGGTATTGATTTCTCCCACCAAGGACCTGCCTTCGTTACTTGGCATAGGTACCACTTACTGTGGCTGGAGAGGGAACTGCAGGTTAGCTGAACAGCCTTTCCTTTTCCTTGCACAGCTTCTCCCTTTTGCTCTGTCACTTTGCTGAGCCAGACAAGGGTAAGCTACTTCCTGCGATAGTTTCTCACCCAAACTCCCAGGAGTATTTGCTCATTGATCATTTTTTGTTGTTGTTTTAAGTGAAGTTAGTACTTTCTGAGTGCTGAGGACTGAATGGTTTCTCACTGTGAACAGGGTTGTGAAGGTTATCATGGAGATTTTTTCCCTTCATCTCCTCAACAGAGGAGGGAAGATGTGAACTAACAGTATTTATTAATAAAATTGAAGAAACACCTTCATGTAAAAGTTGGTAACAGATTGTTGGCTGATGTTGAAGGTACCATTCCAATGAAACCAGCTCTAAATATTACTCCCTTTAAATATGACATATTACACATTTAATACATACATATATTTAGCAATATGCCTTCTAAACAAATATAGGTTAACATGCCTGAGAGTCAGTTGCAGAAGCATAGACTCATTTCCATTTGCATGATTTCTATGTTGGCAATGTTGCTGTATTTCAGCCTTACAGATCTCTAATGAAAATGGTTGCTTATCAAAATAGCTGCAGGATCTTGCTTGTGTGAAATTGTATCTGGCAAGCAAGCACAATCAAATGCACTGTACTCCTCTATTAATGCAAGTTCTGATTCCTCCCCAGGGCCAGTTTTCTGGAACGAAAGCCAACCACATGCACAATTTTACCCATTACCCACTTACATCACTCAAAGCCTCTTACTTGCTTAAGGCTCTATTCATCTCTGCTCCTGCTCTCCTGCCTGCTCTCCGAGTTGGCAGAAAGCCTAACATGGACGAAAGAAGTGCAGTCCCACAGTAGGAAAACTAGTGACAATATCTTTGCTTAGACTGATTTAATGCCACAATCTTTTGGATGGAGTTGGAGCGACACTGTGAAACGCAGGTAGTCAAAATGCAGAATGAAAAGCAGAATATTCAGTGAAATATCCAGTCAAACAGCTTGAAGGAGCCCCTTTCTTTCTCTTTCCTTTGGAGCTGATTCTCAGCTAATGCATTTCTGTCCATTGCAGCGTCTGATGGGCAACGAGTCCTTTGCGCTGCCGTACTGGAACTTCGCCACGGGCAGGAATGAGTGTGACGTCTGCACGGACCAGCTCTTTGGAGCATCACGGCCCGGTGACCCGGGCTTGATCAACCTGAGCTCCAGGTTCTCCCGGTGGCAAGTAGTTTGTAACAGGTAGGAGAATATCCAGGGCAAGCTCACATCTGGACAAAACTTGTTGCCGTTCAGCATTGACAGCATGGGCTGCTCTCTCAGTGTGAGTGAGTGGCAGGAAAGGAGCCAAGGCATCTTTAAAACTGGAAATTGCCATCAGTTTATGTGTAGATGGTTCTGTGTAAACTTTCTCTCTCGTATTATGGAAGTGTATTTTTTAAAGATGATTCTTCTAGTACAGGATTTTAGTTGATTTAGCCAATTCATGGCTGCCAAAAGTCTGAAGAGTTTCCATATTGGCAAGTGTCTTTCTAAAAAAGAAGTGCCTGTGTATTGGTTCTTTATAACTTACACCAACTGATCTCTGCAGCAGAAAAAGAAAACTGTTTTGGCATATAGGAAGCTAGAGATAGGCTGAAAATTCTGCTACGTTGTTTTGGATGAGACCTTAACCCTGATATATTTAATGCAGCTTGGGGATTGACTTTGAAGTATCTGAGATTTCACATGAAAAACAACACAGAGCCAGCCAGGAGCTTGCTGCCAGCTCCCTGTGGGAATGTGCTGACTAGTGTGAGAGCAGGGCTTTGACAGGGGATTCAGATGCACGATTGGGCTGCTGTGACATAAAATGCTGTTGGTTGCAATACCCATAAATCATTCTTCTCTCAGCTCAGGGGCAGTGTGCAGTTAGTCAGACAGAGGTACCGAAAGCTCAGGGCTTTTCAAAAGAGTCTCTTTTTCTGGATACCTAAAGAGATACTTGAAATTCCAGCTTTAGGCATCAGTTGGCTTTAAATCTTGCCCCTACTTTTTCTCAAAGATAAATAAGGCTTTGGTTTTTTTCTTGAAACCTGAAGTGACTAAACTTTGCCTTGCCAAGGTTAAACCGAGAAGAGCTTTTGTTTACTTCAGAAGTTTCTGAAAATGCTGTTTCATTTCACACTGAATAGAATAGATTTTTTTGTTTCACAAGTGTTAGACTGTTTTCCTCCTTCTCCTTTCCTCTTTCTCTCCCTGATAGAAAAGATTTGCTCCCCATTAGTCACTGGGTAACCCCTGCAACTGCAGGTTGTTCTCAAAAGCCCTGAAAAAGAGGATGCAATACATAGCTATTGGTTTTCTTCTAAAGGGGATGAGGGATGGAAAGTGAAAACCTGTTTTCTGTCGTGCATTTTCTCAGCTCACACCACAGCTCACATTTCACTACTTTTTCCCCCTTTTTTTTAAGAGTTAAAAAAATAGTCCTCACTCAGGAGTGAAAGTTTGTCAATTCAAAGTTGAAGTCTGTTTTACGTTGCCTGACAAAAACTGTTCTTCCAAAGCCCCTGGGAGAGAAAAGGCACGATGGGTGTTGTGTTTGACTTTTCTAAAGCATCCTCTCTCTGTGGACAATGAACCTGGTAACTCTTGGTCTAAATGACTGATGGTCCACAGAGGATGCAGAGCCACAGAAAGCCACGTCATGGTGACAATCCTGCAATAAATTCATCTCCCAGGCCGTGGGAGGAGGACTGAGCTGCCACAGGAGGTGCCCATCCCAAGCCTCTGCTCCCTCACACGTATAGCCGAGGCCTCTTTATACAGCGTGAGAAAAAGCCAACAAACGAGTGATCGCCTTCTTCTGACTTGTGCCTCTCTCTGTTGCTGCTCAGTTTGGATGACTACAACCGCCTGGTCACGCTGTGCAATGGGACTGACGAAGGGCCGCTGCGGCGGAGACCGCCCCGGGGCTCCAGCGAGCAGCTGCCCACCGTGGAAGATGTCAGGAGGTGCCTTTCCCTGCAGGAGTTCGACAGGCCCCCCTTTTTCCGCAATTCCAGTTTCAGTTTCAGGTTCGTCCTTCGGCTCCTCCAGAGCTGGCTGGGTCACTGGTTTTCTTTATGAGCACATCTGTCAGCAAAATGTGGTTACTTGGTGGTGCTTTTACCCATCCACAGGAATGCGCTGGAGGGCTTTGATAAACCAGATGGAGCCCTTGACTCGCCGATGCTGAGCCTTCATAATTTGGTTCACTCCTTCCTGAATGGGACCAGCGCTCTCCCTCATGCAGCTGCCAATGATCCTATTTTTGTGGTATGTCTTTTACCCCTAGCGTGACTGACAATGGCTGAGGCTCAAAGGCACCTTTCTCACCAGAGGTTTGCAAAAAAGTAAAGTGAATTCCCTAAAAAATAGTTCCTTAAATAGAAAAGGAGGAATCCTTTATCTTTTCTTGAACACTGCCACACCTGCATAAAGGTTGAATAAAAAGGAAAAAAATCTCAGTGTAATTTGTAAAGTATAAAATAAGGTTCTAGGGAGAAGAGCTGCTGTTCCAAGTCATGCTGCTCTGAATCCTTTCATTAGGTGGTATCTAAATTTAGTGGCTTATATCACACAATTTTACAGCAACAAGGTAAGGTGAAATTTGGGCTAGTTATTTTAAAGGAGTAGATTGAGTGGTTTGTTTCTTTGTTTCAAAATTTACAAGCTAAAAGGAAGTCCATCTAATGTCAGAGTCTCTTGGGAAATAGAAAGAATGTGATTTTACTGGTGCATCGGAATAGTGCTGCACTGTCATGTGCAGCACAAACAGCATTGTGCAAATAAAAAGCCAGCAGTTGACTCTGCTTATATATCTTTCTCCCCTAATAAATTAATGCAAATTTACTTTCCTCTCTGTTAGATTAAACCACAGTGTTTACATTACATATATAAATTCTTTATATATTATATCTATATATTATGTAGATATATTTCTTTCTTACCTTTATTTTTTCAATCTCTTTTTGGAGAAATTACTCCAAATACTTACGTAGTGGTTCTTCAGATTGTTTCCTTAATAATTCTTTAATTCCTGCAGTAGTTTCTTTCTTACACAGTGAAATTCATTTCACTATGCTATAATTTTGTACAAAAGATTATTTTCTATAGGATATTTCCCAAGTTTTTTCCAGGGTCGTAATTAAAAAACATGAGTACATCAGAAATTATTTTCAGACATTTGCAATAGTCATCTGAAACAACTTTCCTGCATTAATTAATTTTAGATCTATAAACTCACCTGATCAAAGTCATGGGCACCTGGAGCTGTGGAGCTGGTGGCACATGCTCTAAAATGAGCATGATGGAGTCAAATTTCCTGAAAATTTCCATACTTGTTCAGAGACGAGAAAGATTAAAATAATTTTGAAAGGCTCAGTGGTTCCTGACCGGAGAAGATTCACCTGCCCATTCGATATCAGCTAACGTTAAACTGTCTGGAGAAAAATCTCACTGTGAACAAGCAGCAACAAGGGTGTATAAAGCAAAATGTCCCATGTGGAAGATCAGTTTAGTCTTCTCATGAGCTTTCCTGGTTTCCCATTCTGTAAATCCCATCTAAATTAGATTACCCTCTTCTCTCCCTTTCAAAATCTCCAGCCACCTTGCGTGTTTGTTGAGTGCTTTAAAGGTGGTTGAGTTCTGAAAGAGCTTAATAAATGTGCGTGCCCATGCCTGGGTTTGCAGGTTCTTCACTCCTTTACTGATGCCATCTTTGATGAGTGGATGAAGCGTTTCAAGCCCCCTGACAAGGCTTGGCCTGAGGAGCTGGCCCCCATCGGTCACAACCGGCTGTATAACATGGTCCCTTTCTTCCCTCCGGTGACCAACGATGAGCTCTTCCAAACTGCGGAGCAGCTTGGCTACACCTATGCCGTCGACCTGCCAGGTATGTCCCAGGGTGCTGTTCCTGGCCAAGTCATGAGACAGCTCACAATTTCCATGGCACAGGCATATGTAAAATAAGGAACCTTTCCCAAAATGCACAGGTCTATTCACCTGCTCACTACCCAACATTAATATTTGGGTACCTGGGTGTTTTCTGTTGTAAACCCCCAATTTTAAAGATTTTCCATGTCCATAGGTGGGATGTGCCTTAGGGTTTGTCTGTTCATTTGAAATTGTCTTTGACACAAATCAGACAAAGACAAGATAGCAAGAAAGCACAGTATTTATGCACAAAATCCAAATTTTGCAACAAGATATTAAAATATTTGTAAAAGGCAGAAGATTAAGAACTGCATGAAAATCATGCTTCAGCTGCTTTTCCAAAGATTAAATCTGAGCAGTTTCTTTCTCCAGTATTACTTTGAGAGGCATAAGGTGCTTATCTAACCTGTGTGGACAGGAATTTCTTCTAAATGCTTACCATATATCTGTGGTTTTAATCTGTGAAGACTGTTTAAAGGTCTATAGACTGCAAAAGGTTGAAACCCTTGTCCTCAGGCTGCGTTCAGGCAGGGGAGCCTTGATTTGTGGAGGCATGCTAGCTGTTTCTGCACTGCTTTTCTCAGGGGCATTCCCAGAATTTTCCCTGAAAATTTGAACTTCTCCTCTTATGGAGTTTTTTTCCTCCCTTTGGACTACTGTCCCCCTCTCCCGCTTTGGAAATGTGGATGCCCCTTTGGCATAAGGCACCCAGAGAGGAATACGGGTAGCTTGTGACTCTGCTGCTTCTCAACTCACACCTAAATAAGTTGTTGGCTCTCTGTGAAGGAGTGTATCTATCCCTGTCTGTGTGGCCTGTGTTCAGACAATAAAGCTTTTACATCCAAACTCTTCTCTTTAAGCTAAAAGAATAACTTGCTAATTGTACTTCAGGTAATCACATTAGAAGTAAACATAAATTAATACATTGCTGGTTCTTACTTGGAAGGTGGTAAAGCGGTAAACAATTCATTTTGGGACTTTACTAACTTTTGGAATGACTGCACTCAGCCTTTTTGAAGACTGCGGATTGGGGCACAAGATTTTTGTTGCTCTTATAGTCAGTGTGACACCTCGCTTAGCCATCTGTCTCCTCTAACCCATATGTCTAGATAACTTTTAAATATGTGCAGTCCTCTTGAGTTTTTCTTTGGTGATTGTTTAGTCAAACGTGATTATTGCCATCTTGCTATATGTAGCATTCTTCAGAAAAGGCAAGCAGGCAATTTTTGCTTCTGAAAGCACAAATGAAAACACAAAAATTCAGTCAAGTGGAGCAGTGTTATTATAGGAATAAACAATATTATCTTTGAAGACAGTGGTTCTTCAGAAGTGGTTCAAAATCAGCAGATGCGATCTGGAGCTGGTCAGCAGAACCACAGTAAAGTAGTGTTTTCAGTTAAAAGTTTGACAATAGGCTGCTTTGTGGTCTTTAGGAAAATTTGAGGGTTTTCTGTTGACCAAAATAACTTGGAAGCAGCTGTCTTGAAATGTCACTGTAGAAAGAATTGCTTAAATCATTCATAATTTTGGCCAAATTAGATGAAAGAATGGTCTTTTTGTCTCGTCAATGTTAATCTTTCCCATTCCCAACACTTTAATTTGTATGAATTGTTGAAGTTTAAATTCAGCTGTAGACTTCTGTGGCAGGAAGCATGGCCAGCTCTGGTATGTGTCTCAGTTACGTGGTGTGTTACGAGCTTTGCTTGTGGCCAGTGGCTCACTAAGCTGCACAAGTAATCGTAATTATCAGCCTGTGGTAAATATTATTTATTCCATGTAATTTGCAAAATTGAATTATGGGCTGTCCTCACTTCAGTTGTTTCATATATCCAGGTTCCCTTGAAGAAACCCAAGCATGGGCTGTCATGGTTGGATCCACAATTGGAGGAGCACTTATAGCTCTGGCCGTGCTTGTTCTGCTGCTTGTACTTTTCCAGCACCGAAGGCACAGAAGAGGTTTTGAACCACTGATGAATGTGAGCTTCAGCCCCAGAAAGTACATGGGAGAGGCCTAGTGCCCTCTCTTTCTTTCTTTGCTTGCTCTTGTCTGAAACGACCTTGATTTCCTTACTGAGATCTTAGCTGAGACCTTATCACACACTCCTTTGGCAGCTGACTAAATTGTTCTCATCCAGGTTTTTCCTGTTATCTTGTGAATTGTAATGTGTGAAGTCTCTGGGCACATATGAAGAAGGCCCAAGTCAGGCTAGATTTTTCTCATTACTAAATGTTATCTGGAGTGTGTGACACTTGTAAATCATGCTCTATAGATTTAGATCAAGACAGCTAAGAATCCAAATAGGAGAAAACCAACCTGGATAACCAAGATAATTTTTCACCTCAATGTGTTCTTGATTTCATTTAGCAGCATTAAGATGTGCTGAAAGTTATTAATTCTACATGTATATTTGAATAACATATTATTTTACAGTTAATAATAAATATTCTGAATAACATAGTCTTGGTTTAAGGTTCGAAATGTTTCATGCTGTTTGACAAAATACTAGAGGAACACCCTGGTTACGGTTTATTTCAGAAACATGATCAATTTTATACGTTATTTCCAGTAAAGCTGATGTTAGCAACACCAGGTAAAATCTGAAACTCCAATTCTCTGAAAATTTAAGACCAGGGTTTCCCTGACAACTAGATATACACTTATGTTTTACCTCTGTGTTAGGGACTTTGGACAGAAGTTGAAAGTGAGACTTACCTTTTTTGTCTCTGATGCGCTGTTCTATGAATCTACACTTAAACTTCCAAATTTCTGAAGTCTGGGATGCAGGACTCAAGGTAACATGACTAAGATAGCTCGCATTACTCAGGTGTGCAGGTGGGGAATCAGGTTTGGATGTGGCACTTGCTAGACCCCATCGTAAGCGTTCCTTTATACGTTCCCTATGTATTTCTTTATTTAGACATAGATTTGAAGCCCATTTTTCTGGTTCTCCTGTGTTATCTTGAAACAGGTTTTTTTACATACCAAATGCTGTCTTGAACAGATTCTGTCAACTTCAGTGCTTGATATATTACGTTAATGGAGTGTTCAGACTTTGTGTATTGTGGGATCCTGAGTCTTATAAAACCTTTGCTTTTGTAGCCTTGAATAAAAAAATTCAGGTAGTAACAGTTTCTGGCATTTCTTTTAGGCCTGCTCAATACCACCTATGTGGACTAGAAAGAAAATGGTTTTCACATATGCTTAGCTTCGAATATGTGTAACTCCCAACACTTACCTATAAAATGTGGACTTTTTTGGGGCAGACAAAGTTGTGATTTGCTCACCAGACACTCAGATTTTTGCTCCATCAGGTGGACAGCAATCTGCTGCCGTTTCTGCTGTTTTGTGGTGCCTTTGGGGGATCCCAGTACACTTGCTTCTGGATTATGCCCAAGATATCAAAGGTTGAAGCAATTTTTGTACAGCAGCTCAGCTCAGTACCTTACTTCCCAACTCAGGCTGCCTCTAGGGGGTTTTTGTTTTTTAGGGACCAGTGTTATCTGGTGCTGAAGACATCAGATGAGGTCTCCAGAGATCTAGCTTACATATGTCATATTAGTTGACCCTGATCCGTGTCAGAAGGTAGCTAGGTCTGAGATCTCCATGTGCCTTTCTCAAGGAGTTGTCAGCTGTTTTCCAGCACTAAAGACTATGGGTCTTCATATAGAATCACAGATTTTGGGTCCAGGTCATCTAGTCCAGCTCCACTGCAATGAGCAGGAACATCTGTAACCAGATCAGGTTGCTCAGAGCCCTGTTCAACCTGACCTTGAATGTTTGCAGGGATGGGGCATCTACCACGCTCTGGGCAAACTGTGACAGTGTTTCACCATCCTCATTGTAATAAATTTATTCCTTATGTCCAGTCTAAATCTACCTTCTTTTAGTTTGAAACCATTACCCCTTGTCCTATTACAACAAGTCCCACTAAAAATTTTGTCCCCATCTTTCTCATAAGCCCTGTTTGAGTATTGAAAGATGGCAAAAAGGTCTCTCTGGAGCCTTCTCTTCTCCAGGCTGAACAACCTAGAACACGCACCAGTTCATGCTAAACACTATGCACGAGACCTGCTGTTGGATGGAGACTGACACATTTTTGTCCTTCATGGGATGTGGATGCCAAAATTTAGGAGGCACTCTAGGCTGCTATTTCCAAGGGTGGATGAGAATTTTCCTTGGGGTCACAGGGTGCCCAACTAGCTTCATCAGCTTTCAGGTTTGGATGCCGCTGTTCCAAGGGTTTGCTTTGCAAGCTGCCCTGGTTATGGGCAAGTAACAGTGACAGCGGGGTAGAAGAAGGAAAGAAAGAGGGGGAAAATGTAAAAGATGTAGCACAGCAGCTAACTTGTTAGAACAGATTTTGCCTAAGAGCCTGTGGGTGAAGCAAGTGAGGGTTATTCTTGTCTCACATATAAACTGAGTGGAAAGGTATTTTCCTTTCCGGAAGAAAAGCAATGAGGGCATTAGATTGATGCTATGCACATAACAAGTACAAGGGTCAAAGAGCCGTGCGTTCCTCTTTTCACTGGCTGGAGCTTAGTTTCGTAACTAGGGCTTTAAAACTGTGAGTGGCTTTAACAGCTGGTTATAAAAATCTGCAGCTGTATCAAGAGCACAACCTGCCCTCTCGTGGCTCACTGGAAAATTAGCTTATGACACCAGCAAGCTCTTTTTCTCCCTCTTAGAAAAGTACAGTATTGTTCTAGCAACCAAGAAAAGTGCCTTTGGTGAAGGAAAGAAGCAGAGGCCAACTTTAAAAGAACGGATTGAGGAAATCCTGCAACAAATCTGATTGTAAGGGTTGGTTTTACATGTTTTAATATTCCATTCATCCCAAACAACACAAGAAGCATTTTTTATTGCTAGTTTATGCAGGTGTTATTAAATATCTACTGTCTCTTGTGTTGTCTTGAGGCTGCTGGGATGGGATGAAGAGGGATGCTCAAAGGCTCCCACAGACGCCTAAAAAATGCTGAAAACATAATATCCTCAATCTCCATGTAGCCCAGGACACCCTGGGATTTTCATCCTACAAGTCAGTGCAAAGCATAACCTCAGCTGGTGCCCATGGACCACCTCTGCCCTTCACTTTTTCCCTTCACATTCATAACTAAACAGCCACCCAGCCCAGTCCAGGGAGGGAGGATGAGGGATCAGCACATCTGTCACTGTGGTTGTTTTTTACTCAAGGCACTTTGCTAACAGATGGGAGGTGCACTGCTGAATGGCTTCAAGCTGGGATGCGTGTAATCACCACCACCCTTGCCCCCCTTTAAAATAATTCCTACAGAATTGCTGCTTTCTTCTGAGAAAATGCCCTGAATCACACAGGAGCATGTAACAGCTACAAATGAGATGTTTGAGCTCTGGAGAGGAAGTGCTCAAAAACATCCCTTCCTCAGCCTTTTTTGTTAGCTAGACGCATGCAGCTTTCAGCTTTGCATGTAGGGCTTTAGTGTGGATCATCGTTCTGAAGAGTTTAATGCTCTCTGGTCACTAGTTAGTTGCTCTCTCACCTGGCTATACTGGATCTGTGGGCAGCTAATGCCTCTTTCTGAGTCACTCAGTAGATTAGGTGCCTAAATTTTGACACTGTAGTAAGCTGATGAAAGCCGCATCATCTCTGTCAGTCATAGCCTGTGCCTTTGTGAAAATGATTATCATAAAAATATTCTTAGGGAATTAGTGAGAACCTGTTTTCTGAATGAAATTAAATCTCATTCCTGTCTGTTTAGCTAAATGCTTGAAATGGAATTTGTTCCAATTCTGCCCTGATTTAGGAAAGAAGTGACATAAACCTACCACATCTCATGGCTATTATTGTAAAATTTGAAGTTTCAATGCCATTACTGACTTTCTTTTGGGGCAGGTACATGCCTATGCTTGTGACGTCAGAAAAGAGAAAGAAAAGAAGCAGATTGAAAGACTGTCAGCTAAATTTAGTAGTGAAGGTATACACTTACGGAACCAGGCATGTGGGCTCATAGCTACCAGGAAGGAAACTTGTTTTCCTGAAATACTGGCTGTGCCCCATTGTGAGTGCATGCAGCCAGTGATGTGCCCTGCACACAGGTGCCTGCACTAAGTCAGGTTATGAGCAAAGCTGCCTCTATGATCCTGCTCTGCTTCAGTGCTCCTGCAGCTGAGACACAGCAGATATTCATTATCCAGAGCTTTTTACTGAAACAAGGCTTTCCAAGACCTGGGTGGCCAAACAAAATGGTACCAACCCTGCCCATCATTTTTATACACCAGCTTCTTCTTGTGAAGGGGCATTCACCTTCTCTTCCATGGACAGCAAAAGTACCTCTACACTGGGCTTCAAATTAAGACAACATATAAACCATTGCACTGTACAGATCCAAAATCATGCTCCAATACCAGCAGGGCATGGATGAAATATGAAAAGAAAGCTCCAGGTATTCACCTAACTGGAGAATCTGTGGGTTTGGGTTATTTTGCCTGTCCTGATCTTCATGAATCCCATCTGCATTTATGATGATGTTACCATTGCCATGTGTTCCCACTTCAGAGATCTCATTTGTCCTTGGGCCAGGACAGATGGGTTTTGCAGGATATTAACAAAGCTAGTAAATCTGACTATGAGGGTGAGAAACCTCAACGCACCAAGCTTTTCAGCAGAGAGCAAATAAGCAATCAGGTCTCTTCCGCGTCACATAATCCACTCCTGTGCATCTCTCCTCCCTTCACTGCCTTGCTCTCTCTGGCCTGTTGACAAACTGATGAACCCTGGAGCAACTTCAACAGGCAGAAGGGAAAGAAAGCATGGGTGGACTGCAGCCATTGTCCTTGGCAGCACTTCCAAGTGCCTGAATAAAGGAGGCAGTCATGAGGTCTCCAGCCCTTATCTCTGTCCTCAGGCTTTCTCACAGACTAGAGTAAAAAGATCCTTTCCAGCACCATGGTTCTGCCTGTCATGGATCTCCTGAGGCTCCTGATTTTCTGCAGTTGTGTAGCAGAGAGCTCAGCTGTCTGTTCTGGATATGGTGAGTTGTGTTATGTGGATTTATGACTGGGAGACAAATGCTTAAATGTTCAGTGGTGAGGCCACAAAATCTCCCTTGCAGCTTCCTTCACTGGGTGATTTCATTGCTGCATCCAGGCTGCATCCAGACCTGTTTCCCTGCCATCCATCTCTGTTTGGTCTATACTGTCTCTTACAAGACTTTTTTAATTTCTGACATAGAAGAAGGTCTCCTGAGGTTTCTTTTTTTCTTTCCCCCCATGCCTTCTACTTGAAAACATTTTTCAGTGGCTTCATATTTATGTGGAGGCATTATTGTTCAAGTATCTGTAAGAGTTTCATAGTTGCCTCCTCTGCGTGAGTTAACAGAAAAGCTGCTAAACACGTTAAATGCTCAGAAGCTGTTCTTGTCAGCAATAAGGCTGGTGACTGGCTTTGTGGGGGCTAGTTGCCACCAATTTCAGATAAAGTGCTTATTAAACCTTCTTCATTGGGTTTCTTTTTCATTTTTACCAGAGATTTCCAAACTCCAGCCAGGTTTTTATAAGCAAACCTTTTCACTCTCTTTCATGCTGCCATCCTGTGGCTGCTCAGGGTGGGGAGACCTTGCCAGAGAGCAGCTTCTTCCCGTGGTGCTGCAGTGGGCTGTGAAGGGCGAGGGCATCGTGAGGAGAACAGTGTGCTCAGCCCTTGCAGATGCACATCGAATCTACTCACAGTGCTCGGGACCGACGTCGGCAGCCGGGTTCACGGTTGGCAGGTGCACTCCTGCTCGGCACGCTGCGCTCTCGCTGGTCCCCTTGGCACGGCCGTCCGGCGGAGCTGGGAACAAACAGCTTCATTGAGAGCGGCTCCGAGGCTGTTCAGATGCGTGTCACATCCCAAGGCGGCCGTGCCTCCTCCCCAGGCCTGGAGCCAGGAGCCTCGGTGAGCTGTAGGAAGGCTGTTCCTCCTGCAGATGTGTGCACCCGCCCGGCGCGCCAAACCCCACGGATCTGGAATTCAGCTCAGGGCTTTGAAAAATACCACTTGTGAAGGCAAAGCACAATCCTTCCCGAGGAAAGAAAAAACTGGGTTTTTTTAACAGAGGGAAAAGCCTTTCTTTTTGTTTTCCTCCAGCATTTTCCACATCTAATCTTAGGATAAGTTGATTTTGCAAAAGCAGGGAGACCATTTGTTTTAATATAGAATTTGTTGTTTTTAAATGAACCCCCCAACTAAAAATATTTGATGAGAGACATGCCACATGTAGAGAGAGATTACAGAGCTCAGTGCTCATTTACACTATGCCTATCCGCTGGTAAGAAAGAAGTATACCCTGGTGGCTATGACATACAAACATAAAGATAAAAGGTATATTTCTACTTAAAATTGAAAAGGGAGGGAAAAAAAATCGTACTTTTCGTTTCAGTCTTGCCTACATCTAAATTTTTTAGCTTGGTCTGGGGATTGCTAGTTGTGTTTTTGTGATGTATACTTAATTGTGTTATTCAGACAGATGAATTTGTGTCAGCTCATCACAACAGCCTGTCTCATGCTCATTTTTGCTTTAGTTGCTGTCAGTCTCTCAATATTGGTATGGTTTTTATCTGGAAAACACATCTCTAGTAGCACTTCACAAAATTGCTCTCTCTTCTTTTCTCTAATATTCCCTGATTTATTTCATTTGGAAGCAAGGTAGGGGCAGGTTTTACAGAGCAAAGTGAATGGGAATGGGAATTTATTGAGCAACAAAATGACTACTTGGAATATTGCCTTTGCCTGAAAAGTGTCAGTAAATTCAATTTGCAGCCACGGAATGTCAGATTTTTTTCCTTCCACATTTCATGGAATGTGTAGTGGAGCTGCTTGGCCTAGAATAGAATCCCTTAGTTTTCAGTTGTGCCTATGGCATAGTTAAGGGTCTTTGAAAGTGTTTCAGGGAGGAGTCCTTCAAATATTTCAGCATTTCAGGGCACTGTAACTGAATTGGGAAACAGAGTTTCCCAAGCTTCACAACAGTTGAGGAAAGAAAAAAATCCAGCCTGAATTTCTAGCATGTTTGCATTGCAGTGCAGGATTGTCCCAGTTTTGTTTTCTGCTGGGAGGTGCCCAGAGATTTCACTTCTGTTTGTTCCTCTAGAGACTTCTCCAGTCTTCCTCCTCTCTTCCACATTGCTTGCCTTGTCTTTTTGGCTTTCTGCCTTGCTTGTCAAAAATATCTATTTCACCCTCCTCTAACTTATCTATTAATATTCATTCCAGTGGGGGAAGGTAGAATGATGCTTAAACCTAGGCTGTATTTTAAAGAAGTGTCATAAATTGAGTAGCACATACAGTTGTCCCATGTACTAACCATTTGTATCATGTATACTCTGCTGTTTTAAGTATGGGCAGAGTTACAGTTGAAAGATGGAAGTTTTAAACATCTAAAAAAGAGTGTGTGGAGAGTTTCTGTGTTTATAACTTTATTGATGGTTTTGAATTACTTAATATCTCTATGAAAACTGAATAAAAGCATTATTGAAGAAAATCATTAACCAGAAAAGAGAGAAACTTAATCACAAAAATTAAAATCAGGAGCCAGACTAGGCATCTCTATCTGTTTCACTTTAAGGATATTTTTACTGATACTCAGCTCAAACCTTTCCTCTTAATTCCATTATTCTGTAGCTCTTGGACTTCTTTCATTTTACTCTCCTCTTTCTCCCATGCTTCTTATCTCATAAAATAATTTACTTGAAGTAATTATAAGTATCAAAGATGTCTCGTTGCAGTAGGCTGGTGTCTTCTCCAAGCTCCTCCTATCCCTCGTGTTCCCTCGCTGCCCTGTCCCCAAAGCTCCTGGCTGCATGGGCTGCCCAGCCCTGTGCTCCCTCCCGTGGGCTGGGCTTGGACAGGTGAAGCTGATGGCAGGAGTGAGCATCATCCGTCTCATGGAGCTGCTCAAAAATGGGCCATCGTCTCTCTCTTTACAAGACAACGTCATTCCTCATGCAGATCCAAATCCCAGGGGAGGTTTTTTGCATTTACCTCGTATTGCAAGTACTCGACACCTGCACATTCTTTATATTAGCTGGGAATCTGTATTTGATGGCTCTCTGGTGTGCCTGAGCTTAGCAATGCATCAGAAAACATTTTCTTAGGCCACAGTTTTCCCTGGATTAATGTCAACAGTCGATTGGATTTATTAATGTTTGCCATCGATACTACCCGAACATTCAGGTAAATGGATATGCATTTCTCAGATGCAAATGTAATATTAGGTTCAATAGTGTATTAAACCAAGAGAGTGCTAATAAATTCAGCAAAGCCCCAGAATTTAGTACATCAATATAATTTCAGTGCTAAGGCTGGTGTTCAAATATCATCTCTAAATTGTAAAAGGACCGATCAGAACCTTTACTTGTCATTCAAATAAAAGCATCTGTTGTTTTCAAACAGTTAGATGGTTGTATTTTCACTTTTTAAAATACTTTCTCACATTCCATTCTCCTTGAATTTTATTTGCATTCTGATGAGACAAAAGAATCAAAATAGACTTGCAATGTTTCATACAGTCATGAAACAAATATCAGAATCCATGGCAGAGAAAATGGTTGTGATAGTATTCCTAGACTAAAGGATTCAGTGGTGTTTCAATAGGCAGGTAAATTTTTGACACTTAACAAAATCAAATCCCTAGCAATTCATATTTTCATTCTGTTCCAGCAGGATTTAAAGTAAGGCACTATTAATTAACAGAATCTTCTCGTAGGTGCACAGGAAAAGAAAAATAATTAAAAGAAGTTATTAGTTGTCAGATAGATTTTCCATGATTCACATAAGACTCTAGGCACTGCTTCAGGTAATGTCTCTTCAAGGAAGTACCAGATTTTTAAATTGTTGATTTCACTAAACTCTTCTATGACAAGCAATTGTTTTTACATTGTCAGGAAACATGCACAGCAAGGTTTGCCTTGTGGTAATAAGATAAAGAATACTACACAATTATTGGAAGCTGGAAATAATTCTTCAGCCTTCTTCAGAGGCTGAACACTGTAAAGTATTTTTTTTTCCCTTGAAAACTTAGTGTTTTGGTCTAGGATGGGGAACACAGCAGTCCACTCTAAAGAAAGGAGTACATTTCCCAACCCTACCCAAGCAATTTCTTCACGAAATCATTTTTAAAATGAGCTGGCTTCTCTCAGTTCAGTGATAGACACGCCCAGAAGGTGTCAGGCTTCCTCTGTCTGAGAGAGCTGGTGTGGGCACCCAGAGGCAGGTGGTGTAGTGCCGCTGGAGATGCTCAGCGTGCCGTGCATTGGCTCCAGCCGCTACCCCAGGAAGCCGTGGATTTCTTGCCGCTCTGCATATTTGCCAGCTACACACAGATATCTTGAATGCAATGCAAGCTATGACTCAGTGAGCCCCACAAAAGTGTCCAGTGCTCTTCGATATATCCTAGAATTTCCAAGGCAGAAGATGTAGACAGGATATATGACAGATCCAGCTGGCAGCTGAACCAAACTCTGCCATACCCAGAATGGCAACAATGCCTCTATTTAGGCAACAAAACCCCTTCTCAAGGTGAGATTTGGTTCACCCAAATCTAGGTTTGTACCAGGTTAGGGGGGGATTCAGTTCACCTCAATTTAGGAAATTGGTTCTCTTGCCTAAACTTAGGCCTTTAGTTTCATTTAAGGTTCTTGAGACCATCCCATCTGGACAACTAATTGCCAGTCCGGAAGGATGCAGGGCTTCTGCAGGTCCTTTGTCATGTCTACTGGCTCTGGGCAGATGCCTTGGCTAACTTAAACTGTTTCAAGCAATATCAGACAGCAATATGTAGGCATCTGAACAAACCCCTTAAACTTGACACCTAATCAACAGAAGAATTTTGAAGAGGCTGCACGGGCAGTTTAAAAACCTAGCATGAAATGTTAGACCCCACTGAACGAATGAGAATAAGCCAAACTAAAAAGGAGAAAGAGACCCCTCTAATTTGCCAGATGCCACATTTCTTAAAGACCAAGATTGATTTACACTTTAAGACTCCTGGATTATGGGCAGTCAAAAAAAGAAAAAAAGAAAAAAAGGAAAAAAAAAAAAAGGTGTTCAATAATAAAATACTACCATTAAATTACCACCTAATATGATTGACTTAGAACTAATAAGTAAGTAAAAATAACAATCAAGTATAATTTTTAGAAGTATGTTATGTATAGACATAGAAAGATCTCACCTTTTGCAAAAGAATAAATAAATGACTCCTGCCTGAAATTTATCCTTAAATGTCATGACTTTGGACATTTCCACAATGTTTTTCACTTCTCTGACAGATTTTAGGGGAATATGGCTGGCACATAAATATAGCTGAAAAAAGAATGCTGTAGAATGAAGTCCTCATAAGTTATTTTAAAGATTCATTTTACCTCATGATTCTCCAGTAGCTGACAATCATAGGATTAACACTGCTGGTCTGCAGAGAGCACTTTTCATTCTGCAGACAAGAAACCACAAGACATGAGGCAGGTACTTACTTCAGATATTTATTGTAGTCCATCAGAGAATATCAAATACCTGTTTTCAAACCACCAATATACATTGCCTTCCTAGTGTGAGTGAAGGGTGATGGGCATGAGAAGAACTGATGAACATGATTTAGACTTAACAAAACTTGGATAAAAATGGACAATTTTAAGTCAGAACAGTTATAGTTTTATTCTTTATATGGGAAAGCAATCTAACAAAACCAATACCATAAAAATAACTAGAATGAATAAGGCATGTCAAAGTCTTCACTGAGGTGTCAAGTAGATATATATACATACAGTACTGAATATTAAGCAACAGTGTAAAAGATAGTCCCACACTTTATTTCTGTTGTAATTATGAACTAGTAAGTGTCATTGGAGAGATAGACACCGAGGATATAAACCACAGATTTAAATGGTTAGTATGAAACTTGTTAGATGTGCTTTTCCTGGTACTGGAGCCAATGGCAAACTCTCACTAGCTTCACTGGGAGGAGGACCAGAGAGGCTGGGGAAGGTCTTTCTGATCCTCCATTGCATAGTCCTCACACAGTATAAATTACATTGTCCAGGTTGCTGGAACACTTCTAAACTTTGAATTTAAATGAGTTACATTGGGAAGTCTTAATCCATACACTTTGAGAATGGTTACCTCACCAAAAATAACTACTTCTGATCACCTGTCTCTAATACTTGGATTAATGGGCTGAGTGCAAACCACCTACTATGGCACTGTGCATGTATTTAAAGGTCTCCAAGATGAAGATGGTAATGAATCATTCATACAGCTTGTCATGCCATGATGCCAGACCAAGAATACTCTTCACTGTCAACAGAGAGAAGTCAGAGCAACAAAGAGTATATGCAGCTACAGCTGGTGGAAAGAATGTGTTTCTCTGTTTCTGTCTGTGATTGTATAGACAGTTGAGATCTCATGGCATTGGGAAGCAAAGTGTTTGACTCTCTCTTTGCTTTCTTGATGTCACATGTTACAGTAGTTGCTGCAACTGGATACCTATAGTAGATGGTCGGCAAATGACTTCATGTGTTGCATCAATAAGAGTTTCCTGACAAGCAGTCTGGTATTTTTCAGCTAAGCTATTGCTATCTCTGCACAGAGAGTTAGTGAATTGTGGGTTCTATATTATAATGCTCTGCCAATTATGGCAAGATTCATATAAAGGTCAATATCTTCTTGTTTAACTCAGAAAATCTATTTATTTCTTATTATGAAGACAATTGGAAAAACTGTGTTTTCTGACATTTTTAACACAATGTTTTTGCAGAGATTCAGTGATGAGGAGTTTGCTGCGATTTTGAAAAGAATATAATTTAGATCTAACAATCAGAAGTGAACTCTCATGTAAGGATCAGAATTTTATGTAATGGTGTCTTAACAAAAGAAAACTCTGGCTAGTAGTCAGTGACAATCAATTAGACTTTCCAACAAGCCATTGCAAATTTAAAATATGCACATGAATAAACAGTAGAATAACACTATGGGAGAAATAACTTGCCTTACACTGTCGCCAATGAGAAATACATATTCATTAATATATGTATACTATGAAGCAGGGGAACTAACAAGGTACAATCTGTCTGAAAAGCATTATGTGGATAACATTCGCAGGCAAAAGGCAGGGCAAATAAAATTAATCTTTAAGAATGCTAGTTATTGTTTCAGTCTTTTACTGAATATTACAATCCTATTCTAGCTCTCAGATGTGTTGTAAGCACTAAAAAAGGATTTTTCAGTAGGCAGCAAAAGAAGTATTGATTTAGAAAATAAAATGTATGGCTTTTTCAAATGCCTTTGTCTAGTAACATAATATCGCTCCAGGCAAAATTGCCTTGGCTGAGCAGCAAGGTCTTCTAATGTCTATATTTCAGGAAGATGCAATACAAAAAATGAGTTTAATAGGAGGACATTCATTATCTGGTAGCAATTTTAAGGTATATGAAAGAAACGGGTGCAGCTCTTCATATGTATATATACATATATATGTATATAAATGACTGTTAATACAACCCTGCCAACAAAATATCCCTGCAGTCAAAGTTTTCTTACAGAACAGAAACATAACGGTCTATGGTTTAACTGTTCTGTGATTTCCAAATATCATCTTTAACATCCTTGACATGAAAAACTGTGAAAGAAACAAGCTTAAGAAACACAGAATTCATTATAAATCTTGAGGGAAGAAATGGTATTTACATTACTGATCATTGTTTTGTGAAAACCGCATTAACTGTTGTGCACTGGACTTAGTAAAGACTCAGGGGGAAATGGAAAAGCAATGGGCTGAGCAGTACTGTCTGAGATTGTCTGGAAAATGTCAAACACTTCCCTTCTTTTCCTCCACAGGGAAATCTGAATGCATTTCTACTAATCAAAACTTCCTGGAGGAAAGTATGCGGATAAGAAAGAAATGAAAACGACCCAATTTTTGCAGGGGTAATCCATCGGGTATTGTGTCATGTCATTCTTGGGTGATGGACAGTGGCAGTATGATTATAAGTCAGTAATTCAGTTAAGGGGGGCCAGATGATACCATTAGAAGTAAGAGCCACTTTCCATGCATTATGAATTTACTTTTTAAAAGAACCCCACCAAGTAGGATGATGGTTTTGATCATCAGTATTTTACCCAACTCGTTTTTAAAGAACATACTTCCATAAATGTAGAAAAGTCGTCATTTAACAATTATTGTAGCCTGAAAGGAAGGAAGTAGGGGTTCTGAAAAGCTTGGTGAGCTTCTACAGGGGTTTTTTTTGTGTGCAAATAGAAACCAAGGAATAATGAAGTTCGTATCAGTAAAGCCCCAAAATACCATCTAGGTTGCTGTTTTTGTCTGGAGAGTTGTGATTTTTTACGTGTTCCTTACTAGTAGTAGCAGATGCTGCCAAATTAATTTCTGCATGCTCACTCTTTTCCAGTTATTTCAGAAAATTTCAACAACACTTATAGAGACACAAGGTATAAACATATTTAAAGCACAAGTCCCTGCCTGTGACTCTTGTGATTAGGTCTGTGTAAAGTATTGTGGTAAATGGAGCCTTTCCAATACTCTTGTAGAGCATATGTGCTTGAAATTTACTGGTCTGTGGCTGTATTTGTAGAGATGCATATATGTGTGTATATGCTTACGTGCTTATGTGCATACGGGGAGAGAGATACATCCTCACATGCACCATGTGCATATGCCATTCTCAGAAATGCAAAAGGAAAAAAAAGTGGAAGAGCAGGAGGCCTGGAATATTGGACTGAAATGGGTGCTTCACAGATAGGGCTTTTGGTTTCTGCCACATTTCAAGTACCAACCCCCCAAGAAGTATTTTGGGGAACAAAAAAGAATTTCCTCATTGTGGAGTCTCAAGAGAGGGATACAGATGAATCCGTGCTTAATTATTTTTTAGCTTTTAACGAGTTATTTCTGTCATACCACTCAGCTATTTTTCAAGAGGTGTGTTAGCGGTTTGTCAGCATTAAACTGTAGGTATTAACCTTGCTTTCTCTACTGACCTCTTAGAAGTGTATTTTCCTTTCACTGATGTAGTAAGGGCTGAGGCTGACAAACAACTAAGTGCATTAATGATTAAACCCAAAGGGTATCTTTATCACAGTTCCTCACTCTTTGAGGCACTGCATTAATTTGCTTTCTGTCCTTTGGCCATGTGCATCATAATCCTTGCTAACTGCCTGAGCTGGCTTTAGCCCTGTGCACTGCTTTTACCAGCCTTGGAAAGACATCTGGGATTTCAGAAAAGACCTGTTTGAGCCCAATCCCTTGTGCATATGTCAATTGAAGGCAGTCTCCTTTCCTGTTTGAAACTAGGATATTTGACTGGTTCCAATGTCTTATGAGTAAGAATACAAACATAACAGCATCAGGCAGCATTCAGAACAACAAATGTATGTTGGTTGTACGTCTGGTTACACCAGGGTTGGTTTGTCCCAGAAACAAAGTCATTGTACTGTGACTTCTCCAGGTGGAATTCCTCTCCAGGCTCCTCATTCCAGCCCTGGCATGAAGAAGAGGCGCCATTGGGCCAACAAAAAGAAGCACAGGAGAGAGTTTGGGTGAAGTTTGGACCCCTCGTCTCACTAGTGGCATCTACTTCCAGGCACTTAAGTTGGATTTCTGCATGACAAACCTTGTCATCCCAGGCAGCCTGTGCTGGCAAGGGAGGCAAGCCCCTTCCCATGTATGGAGGTGCCCATCTCTGCTGACTAGCTGTAGAGATCTGCAAAGACAATGTGCTCCCTGACGTGCTTGGTGGGATGATCTGAGGCCCTAAGTCACAGCTGATTTTCATGAAGACAGATGGCATGAGAGGAAAAAGAGTCAGTTGTAAAGGACTGAGAGAACGTAGGTGTTGCCCATCAGGAAGGTCTTGGTGCTCTTGGCACTGTCAGCACTTCTTGCTTCCAAGCTCTCAGTCCACGAGTGGACTGAAGTGCATTGACAGCTAATAAAGCAGGGCTTTCATTGTCTCTGTTGTAGTTAGTAATCATAAGGCTGTGTATGATTGCAGTGGAAAGAAAAGTCTAGTGTTGCATCCGAAGTATTTACTATAAAAGGCTATATACAGAAATAAATTCAATTGCATTAGCCCTACATAAAGTGATTTAAGGCATTTTGCACAAAAAATATCGGGTTCTGTGAAACCTATTTCACAAATGTATCAAAACGATTGTATATATTTTTCTATTTCTGTCTGTTTCTGTGGTACAATACTTCTCTGAAGTTACAAAGCCATAAAGAATCTTTCCCCTAAAAGTTCAAACTCTGCCTTGATATACTGCTATATATATATGCACACACACTGCCATATGCTGCTAAATATTCTATCTTTGTAAGTAGTGCTTGGAGATGGGAGAACTTGGAATTTTTCTCTACCTTTCATTTTGATTGGAATCTCCCAAATTTGAAACTACCATTTAGTTTCAGTTATGAGCTGTAAACTGGTTTTGGGTTTTTGTTGTGCCAGATTAAGCTGAAATGTTAGAACCAGATCAGTAGAAAAGCAGGTTTAATGTTTAATATTATTTTTTCAACCCAACACATTTCTGTCTAACACTAATTTTATTCTAAACTTGATTTGCATTCAAATATCATCCCTATAAATTCACATTTAGCTATGTTAAATACTAATCTAGAAATATAGCATAAAACCAGAGCTAACAATTTGCATGCTTTCAAGCAATGTTCATATGTCTGGAGTCATAAAAGTTTAACAAACACGTATAAATGTCAATTGATACCAAAATCAAGAAATCTGACCTACTTAAACAACACCCTTTCTTTGAATTTGATAAATGTAACAAAATTGCTAGTGAAAATAAAATGATGTTGCTCATCAGCAAAAAAAAGTAACCTGGGGGAAGTCTGTCTATAAATGTCCATCAATTGATTTAGTTTGACTTCCCTGAACATCTGAATGTGAATTCCTCATTTGTAGATTTGTGTTCAGATTAGGCAGAAGTTGAAAAGAAGCTTCAGAATATTTCAGAGAGGCAAATGCTCCTTTTCTCCCCCCTCAAGTACACACACATATTCACAAATTATTTACAAAATATTCTTGGAGCCTCAAACTCAACTAATAGCATGAAGGTGAAATCTGAAGTCCTATGACTGCTCTTTGGGCAAATTTTTGAGATTTATCATCACTCTGTAGCTCTTATAAAACCCCGTAAGATTGACCAACTGCTTAAAAACCTTCTGTGTGATCTAAAGACTGAAACAGTTAATCTGTAGTTATATTACACGCGTACAACGTAACATACACGTAGCCAACATGTAAAGTAAACGAAATGAAGCCTGCAATGTTAAAATAAAATAAAATGAAAGAAAAAATATCCAACACCAGACCTCAAAATAATCAATTACAGAAGCAATATGTATTGCTTCCAGAAGTTGTTGCCTATTCAGTTAATCTTGCTATAGAAAATCCAAATTCTTTGGCATTGGCCTTGCTGGCTCATCAGCATAGCAGACAATAACAAAGCAGAAATTGTAGGCTATAGTTATAAGAAAGAAGTAGAACTTTGCCACAACTGAATGAATAACCCAAAACATAGTCTATAAGCTCTAATTATAGGTTGAAAAAAGAGTCAGCAGGATTTATGTCAGATAAACAAGAACATACACCCAGACCAGCATGTTTAGAATAGAGAATAAAAGCTAAAGGTGGGGTTTGATAAAGCCCAATAGAAACCTCCCAAATAAGTGAACCAAATCTCCCTGTTGCTACTTCCTCTGTTTGAAAATAGGAGCTTAATATCTACCAAAGGCACAGAAATCTGGTGAAGGGAGATAGAAAATCCAGTGAGCTAAAAATGACAGAAAAGGCAGTTCAGCCTGGAGAAGAAAACTGTTATAGAGGCACTGGTGACCCAAAGACAGATAGGACATGTGGCACACAGGAAGCATTAGTTAGAATTATTTATCATCAGGAAACAGATATGGCAAAAAAAGATTTATTTTTTTCAATGTATTAGCTTTGATGAAATACTTATTTTGAAAGATTTTCAAGGCCAGGATGATACTTTGATGTGAGGAGTGAGGAGAGGAGGGATGAGAAGGAGCACTGTCCACCTGTACCCTGGTGTTTGGGGCATTTAGTGGAACATGGGAGACCTCTAAGAAACTTAGAGGATTAATGGAGTTTGGGCTTTCTCCAAAGCCTCCTCTGAGTGTCATTTTCAGGCTGGAGAAGAAAACTCACTAGATGTACAGTGAAACTGAGTAATTTTTATGAGACATGTGAACAACTTTCGTGCCTATACAACACTTTTTTAAAACTAAAAATGGGCTATTGACACACAGAAATCTGTTTTAGGTAGTAAGCTCTTTCTCAGATTCTGAAAGATATGGAATTAGACAGTCTACCAGGAAAATGAGAAGAGAAACTTTGCAGCAGACTACCAAAGCACTGCTGACCTGTGAAGCAATATTTGTGCCTTTGCTATGTCCATGAGTAGATGGTTATAATCAGACTACACTGAAAATTCACAGGCAGTAGGTTGAAAAGAAGAGCCGGACAGATGTGAGGAGCACCAGCTGTCCCTCACCTGATTTTATTGTTAATCCCCCACAGGGATCATATATATCTGCTGGGTCTGCCTGTGAAGTCACTCTGCCCTAACTCATTCCTCAGCTGTCTATCTATCCATCTTGGAAAAAACAAACTCCACTGTCGGCAGGGACAGCTTGCTTATCCAGGAGGCTTCTTGCTTCAGACAATCTGCATGGGGGCTCAGGAGAGCCCCGGAGAGCTACAAAAGAGCTGCAGGAGATGAGAGAAGGAGAGCTGTCTAAATTGCTAGCTTCCCACTTTGGAGAAGTCAAATTTCTTTCCAACTTCCCCAATGCTTGGAACTGAAAGCCACATATTCTGTATTATTTTCATGGAAGAAAATCATACTGATTTATGTTTTAGTGGGAGTAGATTTGTCTTCCCTGGAAATTTGACTTTAAAACATCTTCAGAAATGCTGACAGATGGACCTCCACTATATCTAAGATAAATAGTCAACATTCTGCACATCTTTTTTTGCTAATGATAAATGGACACACTCTCCCTATTCCCTCTCAAGAAAAAGACAACTCCTCTTAGTAACGCAGCTGTTCTGAGTTTAATAAACAAACTACACACCAGATGCTGCCAACTGCTTTAAGTATTAAGCCTCACAGATTTCCTGGTGCCAGAATAAAGGAGGAAAAGGAAGAAGGTTTTTTTTCATCAGTGTGAAACAAAAGCCTTTCATGTGTGTTGTATCGTTAATTATCAATGCTACATAATTAAATATAAAGGTGAAATAAGAGCTGACTAAAATACCGACCCATTTTCTTGAAATTATTTGATTTAACTGTGTAGACTTTAAGCTATGGACAAACATACACAACTTTCGTGAACTCCTGGACAGTCCAGAGACCTCAACTGTGGGGGAACCAGGCAGAAAAACTGCAATTGCTTTGGAGTAAAGGTTGAAAACTTGCAGGTGATGATGCTAATGTCACTTCTTTTATGGACAGTGTTATTGTTTTATTAAGAGTGAGAAATAAACCACATATGAACAGTTTCCAGAAAAAAAGGGACTTCTTCCTCCCTGATTATAGTCAAAATCCTTGTTAACGACAAAGCTCTCATTTGCCTTGTCATGGCACCAGGATTTCACACAGGTGCAATGCACAAGTCTGTTTACAACCTCATATGATGCACAGTCAGAACCATAAACTATGTACTCAGTTTAGTAGAAAAAATAAGTAGGTACTGTAAGTGAACACGTCATGTTATGTTGGCAAATTACCCTCAAGTGATTGGTTGGTTGTATTGGTCAGCAGATTTGAATAGGACAGACTGTTGGAAAATGTTCTGACTAAATATATTTGAGACCATCACTTTTGTCAAATGCTAGAACTTTATTTTAAAAATCAAAGTTCTTAATTCTTCATTATGCCTCCTATCCTGTTTAACAGATGAGAAAATTGTTACTATCATAACATTTATCTTTCACATACCCTGTTACCATGGTACTCTGGTCTTTATCATTATTTAATCAAAAAAGGGTCATAATTACACATGATAATATGATCCTCAGGGTCCATCTGAGTAGTTGTAATGAAAACATTGCCATGTTTAATGCATCACCTGCCCTATTTTTCTTGAAAGTAGGCATTGCTGAGTCTATTATGTTTTGACAACATAATCTCAGTACTGACACTAAGACTTAGCCTTTGACTGCTGAATTTCCCTTTAAAATTATGGCTTTTTTCAATTTTATGTAACATCACACTGTTGTTAACTCTACCCATTCTCCTCTAGCAGGTTTGAACATTTGTGGGTTAATATAGTAAACATAGTTTTGTGGTCTTTGAAATGTGGATTTCTTCTTAATATCCATAATGAAATCTATAGAAACCTGCATAATCATTCTAAAATTTTCTGTATTCAGTTTTAATGGGTTATCTTTGGAAGCAAATTAAAAACAAAAACCACAACTTGCATCAGTGCTGTAATTTATTTTTTATGTTGAAGTAATAAAAGTTTCAGTGAATAAGTATAGTTACATTTGATAATGATTCAAAGTCAGTTAGTAAACTGAAGGCAACTGCTGCCTGCTGAGACACTGCACATAGAGTCCACCTCCCACGAACAGCTCCAGCTCATGGAATCACAGAATCACAGAATGGCTCAGGCTGGGAAGGACCACAGTGGGTCCTCTGGTCCAACCTCCCTTCTCAAGCAGGGTCACCCCAGAGCACATGGCACAGGATTGTGTCCAGATTGTTCTTGAGTATCTCCAGTGAGGGAGACTCCACAGCCTCTCTGAGCAATCTGTGCCAGTGCTCAGCCTCATGCACAGTAAAGCCATTTTGCATGGAAGCAGCTCAAACTGGTTCACACATCTGTGGGAATCATCCTTCCTAAAAATCCCTCAGAACTGGGATGATTTGTGCATCTGAGACTCAGATTTTCTGAGCTTTCCATGGACAGAGGTCTGTGATGCCTCTTAGGAAACTGGCATAGATAAACCCTTAGCAGAACACCGAGGCACAGGTTCCTTTCCTCTTCCTCTTTTGCAGGAAATCTCTAACCTCTTTTTCAATTTTTTTCTGATTGTCTTTTTTTGAGATGCCTAAGTTTGGCCAGAGTCCAGGTAGTCTGCACTGCATTTACAGAACTATGTACTGAGTCATCAGTAGAAAAATCTGCAGTATAATGAACATGAAAAATTTGGGGATGATGCAAAAGCAATTCAGGTAATATTGAAAAGATAAAACCTCACAGGGGTCTACAGCAATGATTATATAATTAATTGCATCTAATTTTTTATTAGTCTCCACTTTAAAAGAACATTACACGTGAAGAACTTCTAGATTGCACAGCATAGAGGGTTTACACAATCAAAGGATTTTCCTTAGGACTTAGCTCCTTTTTCTTGAACAGGTAATCGCCTTCTTTATAATTTCTTACTTTATCAGCTGCTAACAGAAGAGAAATATTTAAATTGTGGCACACCAAAAAATAACCTTAGAAGAAGAGCTATTGGATGCAAAGGATGTGCAAATAGAATCTTTGGAAATTATGTAGATTCTCACATTTATGAACATGAATGCTTTTTCTTTTCTCTCCTTCATTCCCAATTTCATTTTCTCTGTAGTTTTTATAGCTCTCTTAATCTCAGAAAAATGCAATGTATGAAGAGTGTATTCAACCTTTAGGGACTATTAAAGAAATGTATGCTCAGTACTTCACACAAAGGCATCTCCGTCTCCTGACAAAATATCACCATGTGTAGTAGGAAAATAAGAAGAGCAATAATAATGTGGAAGACATAAATTTCTGCAGAACTCCCTCAAGAATGACATTTTGGCAAAGATTAGGCTGGTATGTTGTTTGAGTGGCAGTTTATAAGATCCAGTCCAAGAAGAGCAGGGCAAGCTCCTCCGGTGACGAGCGCCTTCAGCAAAACCCTAGTTCCTAGGGATCCCTCTTACTCCTTGCCCGAAAGTCCATGGAGGTCTGCAAATAGGTGAGAGCACCCTGGACACACATCTTGGCTGCACCAGCTAAAAGAGTCATCAGATCACCTACATGTGGGCCGAGGCTAACACAAAACCCAGATGAGTCCGTCAGCTCCTTCCCTAGCAGTGTGGAGCAAGTACAACAGAGGACTTGCATCAGAGGGCTTGGACATTGTTGCCTGTCAATTAGCTTTCAGATCCAGAATAATCGGATGGAAATAGAATCAGTTACCACCGAATAAACACACAGCCAGAGAAATCAAAATCAAACTTAACTTCCCCTGAAACAAAGTTGCTGAGGATGTAGAAAGGGTGCGGATGTGGGTAGAAAGAGATGGATCAGGGGAGATTTTTAAAGGGTTCTCCTTGTAGAAAGCTGCATGTGCAAGTTCAGGAAAAAAATGAAAAGCAAAGACCTTCTGCTTGGAATCTGCTGTACCAGGGCAAAAGAAAAAAACTCGTGAGAATTGGCTTAACCTTCCTGGAGACAGTAAATACTGAATCACAAGACCTGCTTCAGGGGGAACCTTTGGAGAAGCGGGAAGCATTGCTGTGGCCATGTAAGGCCCGTGTGATCTGTGCACTTAGGCAGTGACACACTAATCCGGGCCCAGAAGAACAGACCGCCTGTCAGGGCCAGGCCGGATGGGGCCCTGAGCAACTTTATCTAGTGAATGGCATCCCTGCCCATGGCAGGGCAGTTGGAATGATCTTTAGACGATCTTTAAGGTCCCTTCCAACTCAGACCATTTCATGATTCTATGATTCTATCTATCACTGTATTTCAAAGTAAACAAATGGAGAAAAAAAGGAATGGAATACAAGTGGCTCAAAACTTATGCTTTTTGTTATTAGACATATTATATAAATAGATTGTAAATATTTTTTGGTAAAAGTGCTTAAGTATACTTTATTCTAACGTGCTGTGTGTTTTCTATTTTCATTTCATGCCTAAATCAATAGCTAATTATAATTTGACAAGAAAAAGCGACTGCAATGGATACGATCTACCTGCTCCGCTGTTAAATTGTAATGTGGTTGGTTGGTTTTACAGCGTTACCACAATTTGTGCATACCATTTCCAGAGTCAACGTAAGAATCAGGAAATAAATTTCTGGCAAATGGTTTCAACACCACGCAGAATTGCCTCAAAAATCCTTTGTCTGTGGTTGATAGAAGAAGGAAGATTTGACGTCTAATTGTTGACACACATTTGTCCAGGATTTAAACAGCTTCATCTTGGGTTTTATGACCAGATGCAAATTAGGGAAACTCTATCCCAGACCATAACCATTTAGACAATGATTATTAAAGCAATGTATCCTTGGAGAATCTGGAGTACAATTACCATCACAATTAACATCCATGTCCTTCTCTAGGCCTACCATACAAACTCACATGCCTCCCCCCCTCCACCAAATACACACATATGAGAGAGGTTTTCTCCACCAACCTGCAAACTTGTTAAGAAATGGACAGCTGGATATGTAAAAAATTCTCTTCTTTGATTTTCATGCTCATCAGTCATTAAAGGGTTACTTTTCAGAGCAGCAAAAGAAAGAAGAGTTGGTTGACCAAACATTTTTTTCTTATAAAGTGTCAACCCTGAGCTTGTAATTAAGAAGTTAAAATCTGTGATTTATATATATTTATATATATAAAAATAGATGATCATACTAAGACTAAAAAAGTGAAAGAAATCTCCATGTCAGTACTATATATTTGTTTGGTCTGCAGTTTTGTAGAAGAAATCCTTGTGACACTGAAATTAACTGATAGGAAAGATGTAGTTAGGTGTGAAACACACTATTGATCCGGTTACTGTTAGTCTATTGGAGAATTGCTGTCCCGGTAGGGTAATGGACATAGTGGCAGAAAGTTCTAATCGATGTCAGAACAGTAACAAAAGGAAAAAGATTACATCACAAGAGATTATTTTCTGTCTGAACCCGTGAGGGGTCAAGAGCGTTGTTTAACATTACCGTCATGGCTGGTGAGCTCACGGTGGTGAGCTAAGTGGAAAACTGTGACAATTGTATAACATGGATAAATCCTAAAAGAAACTAGGTGAAACTGTGCTACTACTCATATTTTTACTGGGCATTAAGATTAAAATCCTAAGCAACTGTAACATGACATTCTGAAGCTAGTGGAGCTACTATCATATTAAAAGATAAACTTATATTTCAGCTTCTCTACCTTCATACCGATCTGACGTGGTTGGCAGATGGGGTGCAAGACATTCACTGCTGAGACACACTTTTTAGTGTTGGAAAAAAAAAAATCCAGCCTTCCTCCCTATAACAGTGATCATTCTGACGACCTGAATCATCCTACAGAAGTTCCTAAAGGAAACCTGGCTGTCAGTGAAGAACGGTTGCATTTTTTTTTTGTTCCTTTCTTGTCTTTTTCTTTTTTGTTTTGTTGATATTCTGTTGAAATGCAGCAGCCTTGAGTCAGGCTTGATTCAGAAAGAAAACTTTCTTGGTTTCTTCCCCCCTCTTTTTTCTCACTGGGGAAAAACACATACTGTAAGATCCTTTTTCCCTTTTGCAGCATAAAAGGAAATGAAGCTCAGAAAGTCTCCTGTAATAAAGGATTGAGAAAGAATTCTCTCAAGAGTGGATATTGTCTTCAGAGATATCTGAAAAAAGCAGGAAGCAGTTCAGTCTGGCACCTGGTACTCTTTGGAAAAACTAAAATGGGAAGCAGATTGCAGTACTGCTGTCTTGTAGAAAACTGCAAGTGTTTGTGGCATGGTCCATTGTCCAAGAGTATAAGAAAAGAAGAAAGTTGGCTGTTTCTGTAGCTAAAACACAGTTTCTCTGCCTAGATCCAGGATTATCTCCACTGTCTTTGCAGTACAAGACTGAGGAAGATGACGAGCAACGTCTGCAGTGACCAGCCAGGCTGTGTGGCTGAAGCCTCCACCTCCCTCCTGTCCGAGTCGACGGGCGGTGCTTCCGTGGTGACGAAATCAAACTCGGTGGGACAGATGTCGTCTGTGCAGCCGCTTCCGCTGCCTGAGCCGCTGGTTTCGTCACCTGGCACAAAGGAGTGAGGGAGACAACATGAGTGCTATAGGTTACAGCTTTCATCCCTTTTCTCCCTTCCACTTGGCACCCCACTGCGGTTGAACACACTGGGAATGAGGAAGTGTTGGTGGTGCTAAATTTCATTCAGTAAAGCTTCCAAATGAAACCCACTGTGACTTAATTAGGTGATTAAATGCTCTTCTGAAAAAGGATCAGACCGCTGGCATTATGGAAAGCCCTCAGTGTCTGGATGCATTAAACATGAAGATAAGGAAGAGAAGCAAAAGAAACAATTATATAACTGGAATTTCATGGAACAGAAAAAGACTTTTTATGCTGTCAGCAGCGCAGAGCACAAAGACCATAGAAAGTCATTGCAACAGAGCCAATTTATTAATGTGTTCCAAAATTAGAGTTATGTAATGACAGTTAATGGTTTCTTACTTGTATCCTGGAAGTTGACATCATTCCCATTATAGGCGTTTTTCAGTTTGTTAGTCATGACACGTAAGGCCATGATTTGTTGTCGAATGAAGGTGTCTGGCCTTGTGATGTCCACATCTACTTCTGGGTTGTTGATCTGGTTGGTCAAGCCATCGTTCATAATCTCAGGCAAGTATCTATAAAGCAGAATGAAAGATTAGTTTGAGATGCAGAAATTCCAAAAAGAAAATGTATAGTAAATGATGTGCTAAGAAATTCAATGTGCAGTTCTTACACAGATCCATTAAAACTGCTTTAAAAATATAGTTTTTAATTTTACTGACTCTGAAGGATCTGTTTAGTAGCACAGCTGCATGGGGAGCAGGAAGGATTTAAGTTTTTCAACCTCCTAACTCTCCATATACTCCCCAGCAAGAGCAATGACTGTGTGAACTATGGAAAAGGTTTGCAAGCCAGCAGTAAGTCACCACATATTCATATCCTCTGCTGACATGAATGGCTGCACACTAAATTAAGCATCTAACAGTGCATTCTGCTGGTTTTATTTCTTTCCGCTTAAAAAAATATGAAGTCCTTTGTTGTATATAGCATATTTGTTGCTCTGAGACATTTAAGAAGCCTATCTTGAGGCGTTATGGCTTTCCTAGTTTAAAAGTGCACTTAATTTTCTCCTCCAATTCTTCCTTGCATCTCTTTTTTAGACCACCACAAACAACATCTCCAGCCTTTATGACATCCAGGCCCCTAAAAAAGCATTATAATTTTACCAAACTCCAGTATTCTCTTTGATTTGGTGCTTATTCCTTTAAACAAGGCTATGTTTGCATGTCTCACGTAATTTGTGCAGAACATTTAAGGTATGGCATTTCCTATCCATCCACAAATCTGAATCTTTTATTCAGGCTCTTACCTTGTAATTTCTTGATTACTGCAGCATTGCTTTCTCTGACCTTGAGTAATGCAGTCTTAGGCTGCTCACAGGCAGCAAGTGTGCTTTTGCACATCTTTCCCCTGCAAAAAGCAGCCCGTGCCTCCAATCATCCTACAGTAAAAATCTCCATTACCCTTTGCTAAAGATGCACACTTTGTCCCCTACTGCTCTTTGTCCTCAGGAAGCTCTCCTTATAGGCATTTGCAAAGCTACATTTTTTCCTGCTTCGAATCTCTGTTAAAAATTGTCTGTGCATTTTACAGCTGCCAGGCTGAAAAAGGGTTGACATTATTTCTCTGTGCTGGCATAGTACCCTGAGAAAATAATGTATCACAGCTTCTCTGTTCTCTCTTGTCTGTCTTTACCAACTCTCTTTGTCTCATATCTCGGCTGCAAGGGATTTGGGGAAGATCTACCCTTTGTTTACATTCTTTATAAGGATATGATCTATTTTGTAATTAGTTTGCATACCAGGCTGTCCTACTGATGTTTGTGGGACCCCTCGTGTGCATATGTGCTCAGACAATAAGTAATGATAGCACGGTCTAGCCTACTAATGACAAACTTTCATGATGCCTGGTACTAAATATAGTTTGAGAGCATTTCACATTGCTCTCACTTGTGCGCGCCCAATTCTCTATGAGCACTGAAGTTTGGCGTTGATGACGGCATTGTTCATATTGATCTGGAAAAAATATATCTGAAAAATAAATCTGAAAGTAAGGGAGATGAAAGGACTTTCTCTGTTGAAGTCATGGTGAATGGAAAATAAGCTCTGCATCACTTTTAGAGGTTCACAAGACAACAGATGCTTTGCTGCACCAAGGAAGAGCTTAGTCTCAGTGTAATGGGTCCTCGCTTTGCAAGACGAGACTCATTTGCCAGCAGTGGCCTTTGAAGGCTTACATGAGAATAATCCTGGGGGTGTGTGAACATCTAAGAACTGAACATGATTGCCAAAATACCCAGCCTCAAGCTGCATGTCCTGTTGTTTCACTAGTACCATGATGAGAAATAACATTGCTGTGGGGATCCCATCCAGACTCCTGCGGTCAGATTTACTGTGGTGAGAATACAGAGCTACCTCCCTCAGTATGGAAGACTGCAGACCACAGTGTTATGAATCACTAAAGACAGAATAGGAAATAATTTTGCAGAGCTGCCTAGAGGCAGTAGGATGGAGACCTTGGCAGGCAGGGATGCTTTGGACTGCAAAGGAACAGCGTCTCCATCTGTCACACGTCTCTACAAATGAAAGGGCTGCTGTAGATAAATTACTCAGCCTAGTAGTAAATCAGTGATTTCAAGGTGCAGTTGATTAAAAAAAGCAAGAATGTACAAATTGAACTACTGGCTCAGAGAGGATGACTGTCTTGCTCAGTATCCTGTCCGTGACAATGGCCATAGATGTTAGTAGCTAGCAGTGATCTGAAATTGCTAAACATTCATGTGGATTTCTTTCCTTGTTTATGAAGGGTTAGCTGCTCTTAATTGCAAGCTGTCCATGAGAAGCTAAGGATAGCTTTGAAGGGCAGCTCACAGACTTCCTTTGACTGATTTCTGTTTGATTTCATTTTGTCTTACCATCAATAACAAAAGAAGAATGTACTGACTTAAAGCAATCAGAGAGTGCTCTGGTGTGTGCATTTCATGAACATTCATATTTTGCACTGTGACTAGTGTGCATCTGATGTCCTTCTCAGGACCATCCAACTTTAAATGGGGCAGCCCATTCAGTTACAGAAAGTGATTTTGTCAAACTGTCACACACTCTGCTCTATCTGCCCAGGATCTGGTGATCCCGAAAGCATTCCTGGCAAGTGTACCTCACTTAGGTGTGTAAGGGACACACACCTGATGCAGTTCACAAGAAATCCATGGCCTTGACACTGCCTAACGGTTGGATACTTAAATTCCCTTGGCATTTACAACATAAGAGCAAAAGATTTAGAAAGGCTGAACATTTGTCTTTAGGTTTACACACACACCAAATCTTGTATGTTCAAATGCAGGTGTCTGCATATGAGCAAAGTCCCACTCTCACCAGATCTAGCCACCACCAGATCCAGTTATAGATAGTCAGGAGTTTATACATCAGTGGAGCAGGGACAGCTGTTAGAGTCCCACGTGCCTTTGGCCAAATGACTAGTTCATTATATTTCACCTGCTGGGATTTACTTGCATAAACATAGACAGCTGGTGCCATTTGAATGCTCTTAGTTATTCCTCCTCTTCCTGTCACTAGCTCTGAAAGGTGAGCTCTGAAAGGTGAGGCTTTCTGGATCATATCTGCAGGCTCGAGGGGGAGGTCCTGGACATCTGGGGCATCTAAAGTTATAGTGTGTGTCTTTCTTTAGGCAGCTGAACTGAGCCTTGAATGCCACTTTAGCCACTAGGATGTAAGCTGTTCAGTGTCATGCTGCCACTCCAGTAGGGTTTGAATATCCCGTAGGTCCAGGGTCTAATTTGCCAGTTCCATGAAGGTGTCTTGACTACTTAGACCAGCTTACATAGCAGTAGGTAAGTGTGTTCAGGCAGTGGAAAACTGCCTCTTTGAGTACACTGACAGGATTTTGGGGCTCTTTTCAAGCACCTTAAACTTGGTGCTTTTGAAAATGCTCAAGCAGCTTTCACCTGGGCTCTGCTCCAGAGGGGAGGCAGTGTCCTGTGTCATCCTCATCCCAGAGGCCCCAGAGAGTCTCCAATAATACAACTGCAAGAACAACACACTCCTTATTGTCTTACCCCATATTTAAGTACATGAATTTACGTGTCTGAATGTGTAGCTGGATTCTGCCCTCATTACCGAACTAGTTCACCTGCTTCTTTGGGAAGGAAAAAAGTCAGAAAAGTCTATATTGAATGAAATATTTTTGAATAGTTTTGCTTTCTTTAAAGGACTGTCGCAGATATGGGAACACGCAGCCCAAGGTGTTTCGTGAGTGACAGCCTCGGAGAGGCAGCCCGACACATGTTCTGACAAAAGCGTTTTGATGTGCGTGGGGTAGGGTTAAGTCACACCGAACAGGAAGCCATGTCTTGGGACCACGGTTTGACAGAAGATTTGTTGCTGGCTGGGCAATGTTGTTGAACACAGCTGCTTTTGCTGCAGTTCCGTAAGTGGAGACACCCTTGTGAATTTTAAGCTTTGCTGCTGCTTCTGCTCTTGTTAATGATCTCTTCCTAGGCCTGGCCATTACAAGAACTGTATGCCCATTATAAATGAAAAGAAGAGAAGTGCCAACCTGAATCAGTGTCTGTTCTTTGCATCCTCCTAGCAAAGAAAAGAAAAAAAAAGCACCAAGCTTTCTTAGCCCTCTGAGTATAAAGAAGCTGAAAAATAGTGTTTGTTTTCTGCTGCTTGCTCCTTGCTCAGCTATGTCAGAATTTTAGTGTAATTTACGTTGTTTTCTAAAATATTAATGCTTTCTCTTCCTCTTAGCCTTTCCACAGTTCTTGCTTCTCTCAACAGACAGCAAAGATGTCTTTTGGCAAATCATAGCCAAGTACCACAAAGCCTATTTAAAATCACTTCTCTTTTCCCCCTCACTTTTTTTTTTTTTTTTAATAACCTGTTAATGTTGCATGGTTTCTGCTTCCTTTTCAAGTCCAAAAATGATTGATGAATCTTTCAGGTCATATATACAAAGCCTGTAGAGTTGACACCCCCACACCAAAAAAAAAAAAAAGGGGGAATCTTCTGATTTTTAAAAGAATCTGTCTTAAAGGGTAGCATTCTCCATATTTTGCTGCCACAGCAGCTGCTTACAGTACAACTGGGGCATGCCACCTAGGCAGTACTGGAGTTATTCCAGGTGCACAGAAGTGTAGGCAATAGAGTACAAAATACAGCACAGGCTTACTCAGGCTGGGCTGGGTTTAGATAGTCACATCTGGTTCAGAAAGATAAGTGCAGTGGAAAATTGGCTTGTTTGGCTAACTAGTTCACCTCATCTGATTCTGTTTGCTCAGGAGGTAATCCCCATAGGATATTTTCAGTTTGGTTTTTTTCCCCCTCCATCTTGGAGAAAAGCTTGAGGAGACACAAGGAGAGGGAGAAAATGGCTCGCTGCCCATTTGTTGGAAGATAATAATAAGCTAGAGCCATCAATTAAGAATAGGCAGTTTCACACCTACTGAGAAGTGGTTTATTCATGCTTTCACCAGCGGTGCTAAACAGTTATCTGTGCCTACCTCCAGATAAAGGACATTCAACTCATTGTCACTGCAAGCTTCGCTGGACAGCAGTGAGCAACTCTCTCAGGGCAAACTCTGATCTGGTGTGTCTTTCTTGCCACCTGAATTTCACCCGGAATCATAAGCTCTCTGCCACGGAAGTCGACACTCCCATATGTGTGGCAGCAGAAGAAGAGAATGTCAGGACAGCTGAGAATCTATCCTGTGTTTGTTTTGGTGACATACCTTGTGGTTTTGAGCAAGATATTGAAAATTACAGTGTTCATTTTTCCTTTTATTCCTTACCTTTCTCTATGTTTATCTGTTTATTTTATTCTTCTGTCTCAAATATAATTCTATTTCTTCTTCTTTTTGGAGGAGTGATAGGTTCCTTGTAGAAAGGAATACAGGTCTCGTCTATTCCATGGATTACAGCTTTTCAGAGTCAATATCAATAAGTCTATAGCCCTGGTGAGCATGAGCACCAGGATGATGGTGCATGAGCACAGTCTCTCAGATGCTTTGGTTGAAATGAGCTGGCTGAGTTGGTTGGAGCAATTCAAGGTTCCTCTCTCGAACATCAGAGGGTTTCAGATCTGGTTGCTATTCTCACTTCAGTAAAAGTCATACATTTAAAGACTAATACCTTAGACTTGGTTTAAGTCCTAAAGCCTGATTTCCATTATTCTTGAGAAAATTTCTTAATTTCTGGAGAATACCTAATAGTGAAGATGTTATCAGCTGTTGTTAAGAATTTAATTGCATGTAGGGAAGGAGGTAAATTTTCAAGGTTTGATCTTAATGTTGTTTTTTAGATCCTAAATAGCTTTCAGAAATCTGTCTCTGTACATCTGGCAGAAGACGTTAATTCTTTAAACATAAAATTATGTTCACGTTCTTTTGTGAACACAAATATGATGGAGAAATCCTGCTGGGCATCTCTCTAAATGGCACTTTGTCTGAAGTAGCTATTATTATTATTTTTAATATGGATTTTTCAAAAAAAGAGATTCATCCATCTAATAAATGTTTTCCCATTTCCACAGCACTTGGTGTGTACGTGATGTGACCTGATTAAAACCGTTCTTCGTACAGGATCAGCAAGGAGCCAAGTGCACCCTTCCAGAACGCCAAATGGATGACTCTGTTACCCCATGATTACTTGTGAATTGGCGACCTTCAGCTGGCGACCTGGTGTCACTGTAAATTAATCATGGCAGCAAAGTGATATTTAGGGAGTGTAATAACCACAAATGACCTTGGTGTAATGCCTCTCTCAGGAGAAAGCCAAGCTCTCGTTCCCTGTGATCTCAGGTTTGTAACTCTTTTCCCCTGTAAAAGCAGCATCAAAAGGTGATGTGCAAAGTGAAGCATAAGGCATAATGTCTATTTGGCAATTCAAAGTTTCTAATTATTTTTTCCAAAACAGGGTTTGATAAAAACCCCAGGAATAATTTCGTTTCCCAGTGGTAGCCAACACCATGTTGTCTTCTTACTTACAGTATTAATGTCTAAGAAAACAGGAGGTGGTTAAATTTCCATTTTTTTTTTTATCACAGGCTTTTGTCATATTCTCTGGAATTCAACATGCAGCTCCTCATACAGCACGGGGTGCTTACGACAGCTGATACAGTGAACACAGATATATATATATATATATATATGTGTGTATATGAATACTGGCCCGATTTTGCTATGCTCGTTCTTGTGAGCTAGTATTTGATATCAGATACTAATCAGTCTGATCAGAGAAACCTTTATTTCTTTTATGCTGCAGTAAATGTCTTTGTCCACCAGCCAAGAGGTGATTTTGCATTTAAAGCTAGTTATTTTCAATATTGTTTTTAATACTATTTCATATACAAGCCATGGCATTCTGTGGCATTTCTCTGATTTATTAATATTGCCTCCTCCTGAAGCATTTATTGAATTCTGTTACTTAGACTATGACTATACATTTCCTCTGTGAATGGATAATAAACAGAAACTGGGCAGAGGAGCAGTGGCTGGACCTGCTGAAATCGTATCTTCAGGTGATATTTCGAAGCTGTCATTCTACATCCAGTGAAACATCTGTGCTCAATTATCAAGGAGATTATTAACAGAGGACTGCTCTTCTCTCCCCAGAACATTAATCTCAGAAGGTATCATGAAAATAACCAAGCTTCTCATAAGATAAATACTGCAAAGAAGGGTGAAAAACTGTATGCATAAAATGTGCCTCCCAAACTCCCAACAAATGTGGAAGCTGTGCCAAACCCTTCAGTGCAGGGGCAGAAGAGAGCAGCCAAGTATTTGCCAGATGTGGTACACACACTAGTGTTGCTCATGGAAACCAGGAGGAATAGATAGATGTTAATGGATTTGACTGCTCTTTTGTAGAAAAAGTAGTGTATCTTACTGCATCCTGACATGGCTCATAGCATTTAGCTGGGATGCCTGGAAACTCTGCTTAACTACTGGCAGTGCGCTGGCCTGGGCTCATGTCTTTCAAAGCTCAATAACAAGAAAGGATAAAATAGAGAAAGAGAAACTGCACATTTTTATTTCTCTCTTCACACTGTTCCTTTGTGATGAATCCTGTAATAGCCAGACGCTCCTCCTAGTATTTCTCTGACTCCCCAGGGGCTTTCTCTGGATCTGTGACTTAGCAACTAAGCAATGGCTCATGGTTTTGGACAGATTTGTTCACATGCATCCAAAAGTGGATTCAAGGGGCTAGCAGCATCCCAAAGAGCCCCCTCCTCTTGTCTGTAAAATGAAGTCTTTTGAAGGTTATGTAGGAAGGCCAGGAAAAAACGATGTGCATTCAGTGTGAAACATCCCCCTGTAAACTGTGTTCCTTATCAAAATGATCAGATGAGGAGATGGTGGGGTGGGTGCATCTATTTATGTATCTGTCCATCCATGCATCTATGTAAAATGACACTGAGCAGGTTTCTAAGTTATTTTCCTATGTTGTCTTATTTTCACTGTTTTTATATGTTATATGTTTATGTCACTTATTTTTTTCTATTGTTTGTTTGTCTGATTGTTTGTTTTTTTTTTATTGGCTCATTTTTACTTTCTGACTTCATATGTATCTTCAGGTAAAAGGAAAATAAAGATTCCGGTCCCTGAGTGCCAGAAAGTGTCACCTCTCTCAAGATTCAGCTGTCACCAGACACTCAAACCACTCCACTGCTCATGTCTACCCAAAAGCACAGGATACTGCTGTGCACCTGAAACCAGACTGCCCCTGGCGTGGTCCCTGAGCCAGTTCCTCCCCCTCTCAGCAGGGATAATCAGATCCTCTCCTCTGTCAGCTGATGAATCCACACTGGGACCTTTGGAGACACCTGCTCATCTGCGGGCTCCTGCTCTGCCACTGCCAGGGCCAAGTAAACTACAAAATTAAAACTCACAGAAAACTCATCACAAACAAGGGCAGATGACCACAGTTATCTCTGAAGAAGTAACATAAGGTCAAATCTTCTACACTAGATAAGTAGGAGTGCTACATTTATTCTCTGGTGGTTATTTTTCATTTCCCCCCCCAGTAAATAGCCCTAAGCTTTGCCAGCCAATAGCAAGTAGAGTTGAAATTTCAATTTCTGTTTCATCCCAGTATGATATCCCGAGAGTGCAATTGCTTCACAAGCTGTCAGTCCCAACACAGGGATGCTAAATGGACCTAAAGAGCTCTTTGAAATCTCAGTATAAATTATCCTTCTGGAGCTGAACCAATGCACATTTTGTGCCTTCACTTGCTGACACACTGCGCGCATTTACCCTGACTCACACTCTGGCTTTAACGGCACTTTGACAATAAGTAACCTTGGCTACAAGCTGTGTGTGGACAATGACTTGTTCTCCCCGTTTCTGTTTCACCCTCATAAACAGTTTTGTGAAATACCCCCAGCTTTGTGATTGCTTCAGGCCAGATGGGGATTTGGCCCGGGGAGGGTGGAGAGGGGTCCACCTCACCTGGCCTTGGTGTGGCCGTTCCAGCAGTCCTCCTCGACTGACGGACCGGCTGTCACTCGCTCATCCTTGCAGATTGTGTAGGGCAATGTTGACCAGAACTTTTTAGAGAGCTTTAGCTTTTCTTTAATGTCTGTTACCTGATTAAGAAACAATGAGAGGGAAAACAGATTAAAAACATCAGCCACACTAATTATAACATTAAACAATACATTGTTTAAATTTGTAATGGTGATGATGGTGAAGGTTAAAAAAGCTAAAGGTGCTAAAACTTAATTTCCTGTGTTTAAAAAAAAGACACCCAGCATTTGAGTTCAGAACATACAAACAATCAAAGTCACCTTTTTCCACAGGCAGGACATTAATAAAAGCATGTTGCATCTTGCTCTTCCTAGTCTCCATTTGCCTAAGATTTTCTAAATATACACCTTTTTAAGAATTAATATGCCTCACAGTCTGCTGAATGTGAATTCAGTTAAACGGTGTAAACCCACCAGCTCGGTCATGTTTTAGAAAAACCTTATGTAGATGGCTATATGTGCAGGTTCTAAAAAAAAATGGCGCAGTGCTGAGCTGATGTTGAACTGATTTAAGATACACAGGCTGAATACATTGCAGTACATTTGGATCTCAGTTACAGTGAGAAGTCATGCAGAGACTATATTCATCTTTGCTATTATATGTAGATAAATATCTGTAGCTGAATACAGAATCAGCCTGCAAGAAATGTTGGGACAGCATCGAAACAGCTTCTTTACCTCATAAATTCCTTGAACAATAATTTAATTTGGCATGATTCAGGCAGCAAGCAGGAACAAACTGAATTTCCACCATCAACTTAATAAATAAATGCTCTGACTAAAATTTTATCAGTTCTTGTTTTGTGTATGGTATACTAGAGTGGAAAAATCTACAAGAATAGATAGAAAAAAACAACAAAGGACAGACTACAAAGGATGAATGCTCCCACTGTTGTTCTTATGGAAACAGATGCATTTCACATTAAGTTGTAATAGGATTTAGGGGAGCTTGTTGAATAGCTTTTAAAGGAAATCGCTAAGCTTTGTTCTTTAAAAAACCAAGAAATAAAAGCTCTCCATTCTTCCATTCAGTTTTGAGATTGTCTTTTAGGTTGTTGAGGTACAATATTGTACTCGGCTATTTATCTCTTTTATCTTTTTTTCTCAGGACATGATAGCTCTCCTCGCAAATGGCCCATGCTGCTTTGCCGTGCTTAAACTCTGTGGAATGTCACTTTATAAGCCAGGAGATAGAAACAGCTGAGGATGTTATTTCAGAAGCACTGTTTGAATTTTCATCCACAAGAAATAAGTAGGACAGTATTTTTCCGTATGGGTTGTTGACAGTGTTTCTTGCCATGATAGACACCTTATAAATCTCCCCCACACCCCTTGCCAAGCCTTAGTTGCTTTGTTTTCACATGAGATACTAGTGGCATTTGCAAGCCTTTAAAGTCTCAATAGGAGAGCCCTGTCAAGCCAAAAAATAAATTCCAGTTTACAGGCTATGAGCAAGGCTTTGGCAGAAGTGGAGATGGTCTCAGGATGCCTGCTCTTTCTGATGTCTTTGGTCCATGGGACCATGGTTTTTGGGGAGACAGCAGTCCCTCTTCTTCTCCTTCTGCCCATGCTGAAGGTAAAAACCCAAAGGTGTCTACTGGGACAGCTAACCAGCACAAGCAACTCAGTTAAACTGCCCATTGTTCATGGTGTGTTAATTCCTGCTAGGACACAGTCAGGATAAAGAAATTCCACATAAAGTGGAAGGAAGAAAGAATATAGGGTGGAGGATCCATTAATATAAGTTTGGTGGACACAAAAGTCAAAGGGATAGATTTTCTTATTGTTGTTTGTGCTTGGATAATTATTTACACAAGCAGTCTGATTGATATTGGTGGTGAGTAATTCGCTTTCAGAGCAATAACTTCATTGCTTGCTGGAAGTTATGTAAAGCTATTTAAAACTCAGATGTTTAGAGTTACATTCAGATTTTGCCCATATTCAAATTAGAGCTGGTGCTCTAGGACTTGCAGACTTCTGTTTTGAACCACAAGTGGTTCAACACCTGTTGGAAAGTGATTTTCCCCCTGGCCCTTCTAAGGGCTGTAACTTGGGATAGAAGCCTTTCATTTTCATAGAACCCAGCAAAAGAATGGAGAGAGGTTCACACAGCTCACACACTGCACATGCTCTCCAGATACTCCCTGAAAATCAAAATGAGAACTCCCATTCCCCAGTCACTTCTGAAGATATTAAATAGTGGATACATACTCTATATTAGATAACAAATAATTAAATTTCCTAACAGATTTTTTAAAATTTGTGTTAAGGAAGTACACCTGATAAAGCAAGGTGGTCTTACTTTACTCATGATCGTTGGTAAACGACAACTAATTAAATCTCAGAGGCATCCTCCTGAGGTGTTATTCCCATTTTAGAGCCTGGCGGGAAGAAGGCATTTGCATGACTTACAAAAGGCAGCAATAGTAGAAATGACTACAGCTTAGATTTACAGCCTCTCTAGGTGCCTTCGATTCAGGTGCATTTTAACATCTTTTTATCTCCTTCAGATATTTCCCTTCACAGCTATCTCCCATCTCACACCTCCCTATTACATTACTTCACCATGGAGCTTTACATAACTTGTGTGGACTCATTCTCTGAAGTCTTGCCCTTTCCTGCTGTCTGACCAGACCTCTGTTAATCCTCAGTTTTTAGCAGTGGAGTTTGCACATCTGTCTAATGGGTTCCTTGAACCTCATCCCGAAACTTCCTGGAAGTCCAGTGTGGTGTCTGATGGCTTTGCTAAAGGAATTCTGAACACTTATTGATTCATCTCCTTTTTTAGGGAGTAGCCTGGTGGCCACTTCTGTGGGATGAATGTTTGGGCAGGCGATGACTCTGGAGTATTTTTAATGTAACTTTAAGTGCAGAATAGAATTAGGAGATGTAATGCCTGCCATGACAGGTTAAAATTTTGCCTGTGGATTTCAGAGGCTTCAGTTCTGGGATTTTGTCAAGCATGACCACAAAAATTCTCTTATTAGTCCCCACGGTTACATATGTTCCTCTGTACATTGTTTTGATCGCCACCAGCATTTAAAAACTATGTAACAGATGTACAGACCCTTGAAAATGAGATAAAACCCACTAAGGACTCAGTTAACATTGCTCGCTTGTGATTTATGAAGTCAGACTACTGTATTCCCTAGTGATCTGTGGCCTTGTAAATGATTCCTTGGTATTTCCTATTCTTTGAATTAAAGATTAACTTTCAAGCTTGGTTAGGCTTCTGTGGAAACATTTAAATATGAGACATATGCAGTTTTGATATTTTTACATATTTCCTTCCCACTTACTCTAGCAGAGATTTATAGGGATTAAGACAGCTGGATATCTTTGGCTGTAGCTAGCCTGATTTTCCCTAGTTATCTTCCTGGCATAGCCCTGATATTATATTGAAATACCCTTTTTCAGCTTCTTTGAAGGTATGAAACTTGTTCTGAATCACAATACTCTCTCATAAGAAAAAAAGTTACAGCAAGAACCATGCAAAGAGTTAAATTTTTAATTTATTGGGAGACATATAAGAATGGATATTAAAATAGCCTTGCCTTGATCTATAATTGCTAACAGAAGAAAGGCATTACTGTGTAAGTGAGAAAAGTTAAATATTTGCATAATTTGCAAAGAGAGACTCATATCCAGAGTTACAGGAATGGAATAGCTACACACCCTACACTGAGAAATACAGTTTATTTCTAATTTTTCCACTGACTTCTTACACAACAAGTCAGTCATGTATGTCATGCAATTCCTGAGCAGAACTTGGAAGGGCACCCATGGGCTCAGTTACAAGGTAAGTAAAGCTGACCCAGGTTTCTGTCTTCCTCACTCACCTTGCACTCCAAAGTCATGAAGTGAGCTAAAAGCAAGCCCATCATTTCAGCAGGAATCAGACCTTAGCATTCCTTGCTTTATTTCAGGACATCTGGATAAATTGAGAATTCGAAGTAAGCTTTAAATATACCGTGTAAAAATAAAAGTGCGTTGAATACCAGTTTTGTAAGGCATGAAAGGTTGCAGAAAGACCCTTGCTTGTGAAGCAGGCAGACAATTGCCAATGAAATCACTTTGGCTTAATTTTTGATGGAAGAATGCTTCTTTGGCAGTGCGATAAAGTGTGCTCAGAAGCAATTGGGGACAAAAATCAAGTTTTAAATGTGGGATCCCTAAAATAATTTTAAAAAAGTAAATTCCTTTTTTTTTTTTGTCCTGCTCTGCCAAGTCCTCCCCTGTCAAGACCATCTCATACTGCTTCCAGATTTATCATCCCCACCCAAATAATTCCTACTGTCAAAAATAAAGGACTATCAGAAGATGCTAAAATCATGTTCAAAGATTGTGAAATGCACACAAGCCTGACATACGCTAAATAAATAAAATCAAATAATATGGAGTTTTTATGCTAAGAAGAAATGGTTCCCATTAACCTCTCTTCTTTCTGATGTTTTTGAATTGCATTTTTTTCTTGTTTATTCTGCAATTTGGGAAGATTTTCGTTTTGAAGAGCAAGCAGAATATTCAGCTTGCCTTTCTGCCAACACCTTCTCCTTGTGGATGCTCAGAGACATATTCATGCAAAGTCTATTGAGAACTAAGCCTTTACGACCTGGAAAAATGTTCAAACGTTTCTGGTTGTTCACTGGAAGTTGCTTCTCTGGGGTACCAGGGTGCCAGCCCAGATGTTGTGCTGTGGGTTATATGTGGCAGCAAAGACACTTGACAGATGTTTCAAGTGGCTGCTTGCGATGGGGTGCTGTAATTCCAGGGACTTCAGGCCGTGTATGTAAAGTGTATCTTGCCAGTGTGTCACACTGTCAGAACAGCTACAGACAGGGAGTGGAAAGAGGTCTGACATTTTGTCTCAGAGAACAGACACAAAAGCAGCCATCACAAGCCATGTTTGTGTCTGTCTAGTTTCTTTAGTCACTGACTCCTCTGCCCTTTAATTCACAAGCAACATTTAACTAATGCCACTTCTCCATGCTACATTATTTCCCAGTGAAAAACCACACAAGTTTTTTGTTTGCCTCCTGCTTGCTTTGCCCTCAAAGTGTCCAAGACACCCAGGCACGCACTCAGCACCCTTGCATTCTTTATTAAAAAGAATGTATAATGGTGGGCAGCTGGATAACGGATTTATGGATATGGTGCTTGAGCACCTGAGCTGCATGTGGAATTGTGAGAGGCATGCCCTTCACCATGGGCATGGCCAGATAGGAAGAACAAACAGTTCACCACCATCTGATTTGTGTTCTGCCACACCAGCAGAAAACTGCGCCAGACTTTCATACATCGATTTATATCCATTAGGGATTTAATCTGAAAGCATTCTAAGACTAACAGCCAGCAATTTGTTTAAAAGGACTAGGTTAGCAAGCACATATTATATACTGCTTCTAACTAAGCTGTTACGTTTATATGTCTGCTACACGTGTGTGTCACAGTCAGGGCAAGAATCACATGTCACAAGCACCTTAGTGTAGGACAGCTGGGTATTTTAATTGACACACAGTTTTCCTTGCAAAATGGGCTTAATGAAAAGCAGTTGACTTGCACCCCTAAGTTTTAGAGGCTGTCCCTCAAGAAAGATGTGTCTCCTGTGTGTCCTTTGTTACATCTGCCGTCTTCATATAGATATCTCAGAGGCACTAGGCATTTATGTATAGGCAACTGGATTGGGCTCCCTCTATCTTACCCAGCTATTTAGCTAAAGAGAATCTCTTTCAGAAGTTTTTTTAAAGGCACCTTCATTTCTCCACTGATTAGATGTAGGGAACTTAGGCACACATTTTTGTTTAGAATGGCTCATTAGGTGCCCAAAATTTCATTGCACACTAGGTATGTCAGTGAGGGTGACTTGCTTTGATTATAAAACAAGCGAGGCAGAACTTCATTTGCTCTGTATAGAAATTTCTTTTCATACATTATCACAAAATAAATTTAAATGCCAAGCAGTTGCCAAACCACCATGCGCTTGACAGCGGATTATTCTCAGCCTTTTAAAAAGTGAGGCGTGTGCCACACGGACTCAGCAGGATTTGAGCATCACGTCGCCCCAGCTGCCAGGGAGCACCCTGGATTTGGGGGGCCCTCGAGATGGCAGTGTTGCTCAGTCTTTCCGCTGCTGCCAGCTCCCCCCAGCACACCCGCTGTGTTTCCCAGAGAATAAGACCGTAGATTGTTCCGCTGAATATAAAACTGACAACCCTGTTATTTTAAACTCGAAAGTGACAGGCTGTTATTTTAATGAGGTCTGCCAGTGCCAAGGTTAACCAAAGCTTTATTTTCCCTACAAAACATTAAGGCTGTGGTTCTAAAAAGGGGGCTGTGAAATTTTATGGTTATTGATACTTTCTCAGGGCAGAGAAGTTCTGAGAATTTCACCCAGGTCTTCTTGCTCAACAAATGCTTTTTTGGTTTTCCACCCTTTTTTTTTTTTTTTTTTTTTTGACTTTGTGACTTTAAATGGTCCGGAGCTTTACCAATAACTGCCTGCTCATGATTCATGTTTCTGAATCTGCAGAAAAGCAGATGACAGCTCTTCTAATCAAGAACTAATGCAGAATCCCAGTTATAAAGCACAAATGGGCGCTTGGGTAATCTGTGAAATAAAACAAATGAGCCAGGTGACTTTCCAAAGCAAGACTTTTCTCATCAGAGTATTTTAAAGTAAAATGAAAGGATTTTTTGCTGTCATTGTCTCTGAGAGCTATCATGTCTTTGACAAGAAAAAAGTTAAGGCCTTTAATAACAGTAAAGAATGGCTATTAACCGTACCAAATTTTCAGAATAATACATATGTAAGTTCAGAGAGTTAGGGTGCATTCAGCTTCCACACTAACGCTCCTACACTTCTGTATCTACATTCACATCACAATCCCCAGAAAACCAACACTGACTCACTTAAGTTTCTAGTGCCATTTGAGACACCTGCAGCGACCTGGGCAAGTCTCCTGTAATTTGTGATTTATATGTGACCGCCCAGGGTGCTGTCTTGGATGACCTAGCTGAATTGTGTTTCATTGAGCTTTGACCTGAAACAGGCATTTTAAAACAATCCAGGTTGCCTACTGCAGGTTTTTTCAGGAAAATAATTTACGGCTCTGCATGAGGGTTGACAGGATCTTGCAGAAGGCTCCTTGCCACCTGTGGCCCGGAAATGCTGGTGTCATGTCGAGGGTTCGCTGGCTCCAGGGGCACGTGCCACTGCCCGTGTAGGGGCTAGACAGTCACTGCTCGGAGCTGACAGCCTCGTGCTCCAAAAGAATACAAGTAAAGCAGGCATGTGCCCTTGGCATTGCTACCTCTCTCTGTCTTAACCCTCACCTGGAGTTCCCACCTTCAGCAGTCTCCACGGCCCTGCAGAGAGCGTAATGTTGTCTCACATCATCAAATGGACCCTTCTTTTTTAATAAAAACATTGACATTTTTGCTTAAAGGCAGGTAGAGCCTGACACAAAACTCCTCCCACACTGAACATTCATTTTGGCTGAGGAGAGACAAAGGGCAGAAGTTTCCTCAGTGGTGGAGCAACCTAAAACCATGGTGGGCTAAATATCCTTTCCATAAATGTGTCCTCATTTCCATAAATGTGTCCATTTAAACTCTACACTTTGATCCCCAGTAAACAAAAAAACCTGATTTTGGAAAGTAAAAGGTACTGGAAACGTCAGTGCCCTGAAATGGAAATCTGTAGGACCTGAAGCAGCTTTCCCCTTCCCTGCAATACCTAGGAGCAGCGCTAAAAAGCTGGTCTATAAATCTGATTGAAGCAAATCCAAAGCACTCGGAGGAATCAGCCTTTTATTACAGATAAGTATAAAAGTAGCAACAGAAATATGCTGGAATCTTAAAGATAAAATGCCAGAGGCTTTTCTGTAGCAATGCTAAGCCGTTAAGCACTCATTCTTTCTGAAAAGTCTTTCATCTCTCCAAGAAAAAAATGTTAATAGCTAATGTAAACAATTACTAATAGAGTATTTCAAGCTTATACAGACTTTCATTTGTCCTGGAAATGTTCATCTGGTACCCGTAGTGAAGTGGCTGTTTCTTCTCTTAAAACTCATGGGTTTAAAAGGAACTGCGTGCGTTACAGCAGACAAATAGTTCCAGCCTCCCAAGAGCTGTGAGAAGGGCAGGATTTCAAAGGGCAGCAGGAGCTGGGATATGTCCTTTCATAACAGAGCAAGGATAATTGTACTTCATGCTTGAAGTAGCCTTACATTTAACTTCACTTCTTCTAGTAGTTACTTCTTGAGATAGCTCCTTTGCTTTCCAAACTGAAGAAGTTCTCAGAGGACTCTCAATGACTCAAAGCCAAACTTTTCAGACCCTCTTATCCCAGGGGATCAGCAGGTCCCACAGACTCAGCCTGAGGGGGGGATGCTGCAGAGAGCAAGGCATTAGAGCCAGTAGAGTGCTCTTCTCCACATTATAATCTGGATTAATAATGTTCCCGGTATTAATGTTTTATGGGAACACCCCAAATTTGCAGCAGTACCATGCAAACTCCTGCTTGTTCTAACATCACAATTTACTCCACCCAAAATTAATGGCTTTTACATTTCCCTCCCCTAACATCTCTGATTGCCAGTCATTCTCTTCCGGAACTGGATCTTGGTTTCAGTGGCCTGGATATTTTCCCTCTGGATTATTTTGATCCAAATACATACAAGTCTGCATTATTACAAATGTTGAATATATGCAGTCAGGAAAAAATTAAAAGTCAGCATAGAGGCTCTGTGACATTGCATATGCTCATTGTAGTGATGTGTAGTTTTGTATTTTTTTTTTGCCAGATTTTCTTTCCAGACTCTCCAAGGAAGATGCCACAATTTTGTTCTCAGAGTTGTTTCAGAGATGAGAAAGTTATCAATAAATTGGTGTTAAATCACATGCAAACATAAATTGTTAAAACATCTAAGTTCTAAGTGAAAATCACAAAACATTTAGAATGAAAAAGGTAATGTTTTCAGAGACACAAAGTTATGTAAGAAGATATTTCTGTCAGGGCGAGTAGGCTCAGCAGGGACAGTGCTTATCAGGAAAACAATCGGAGTCAGAGAGAGCCTTGTCGTGTCAATCTGCTATGTCAATATCCTAATGGCTTTCATTGCCTTCCCACTGAGCAGGGGAGCTGAGGTGGAGTTGCACTCTCTTGTCCTTTCATGATAGGGTTAAGTACCCCAATTACTGGATCCTCACAGAGCAGCTGCACACGGCTTCCTCAGGGCTGCCAGGGACTCAGGCAGATCCAGACAGGAGATGCCGAGGTTGGGTGTGGGTCCAGCTACTGCTGGTGTTCAAGAATCACTCTAAAAGAGGGAAGAAATTTAAGTCCAGATTGAAGTATAGGAAAGTAATGGGGTGTTCTCATAAGATTTTATCCTAAAGCAGCAAAAATCAAATGAGACTAATCAATTCCCTGTTTTCTGCCATGGCCAGGTGGAAAGTCATGAATTCAGATATTCTTTCAAGACTGGTGCTCAATCTAATCCTGAATCAGGAAATTGACCCCTTCTTTGGTTCTCTTTGAAGCAGATATGTATATCTGGGGTCCTCAGTGTGAGCCCTGTGACTTGTGAGCAGTATGATTCCAAGGTGCACAGCTCACCTCTGCCATAAATTCAATACACTGCAAAACCATTTGTGAAATCTAATCTGGACAATTTAAAGAGCAAACACTGATGGATAAGAATGAGCACAATTTCCAGCACTTGAGGCATACTGTGTGAATTTGAATGAGGTCTCTGTCCTGAAGAGTTTTTATTCCAAATAGAAAAATGAGAAGAAGAAAGGAATACCCCATATAGATGACAAATAATCATATACCAAGCAAATTACTTGAAATCACAGAGTCACTGGATAAGCAATGCATTCCCCTACATCTCTAGTACCGTCCTTACAATGAAAACTCTATTTTCCCTTCTTGAATAATGCTTTAGGTAAAAAGCCTCCTCACTTCCCTAAACACGTCTACCTAACAGTAGTGATAATACAGCACAATTCAAGCTATATTTAAATCAAGCAGGTAAACACAGCATGCAACTAGGCCTGGTGTTACTGCTCGAGTATTTGTTGTGGCTCTTGGGCAGGCTTTCTAGCTTGCCATCCATCTCCCTGCCACCACCAGCTGGCATCTGGGAACTCTATGTCACCACTCTGCTGAGGGGGACACACCACTTTCTGGATGCTGCCAAGGGAAGAGACCTGAATACGCAGAGGAAGATGTGTATGTAAACTTGATTTAGTCTTTTTTTAAAAATTTTTGGTCTTTTTGTCTTTTGTTTTTCTCCTCTCTTTTTGTTTTTGTTTTTGTTTGTTTGTTTGCTTGTTTTGTAACAGGCACTGACCTTCTTTCTGTGCTTGCACCTTCCCCTTCCCCTTAGTGCTAATGCAAGAGGCCCCAGCATCATGCAGGCTGTAGGGGGAGGACAGACTGCATGATTCTGCAGGGACAAGGATGCTGTCACTGGGATATTTCCAAATACAAATGGAAAATGGGAATGCATCTGTTCTGCACCTTCTGCTGTGGGCTGTGAGGGCAGGGTGGATGGTGAAAGGAAAGCTACAGGACTCGAAGCGATCAATTTGCAATGGATAGCTAGTGAGTCACTTCACAAAGAACACTGAAATATTCTTGTCTCATTCTTCCCTCAAAGCCCAGGCAATGCCGCCTGCTCTCCACAGCTGTCTCTGAGAACAAGCAGGTACAACTGAGCTGCAGAGCTGCCCATAGCTGGCAGGCAGCCTCCTGCTGGTTACCCCTCTTGATGGAAGCAAGCAGTCGGACAGAAGATCGATGCTTGCTCCTTGCACACAGGAGCTTAAAAGCAGCCCAGCCCCTGTGCCAGCCCCCTCATGATGGAGGTAGCTTATTTATTTATTTATTTGGTTATTTATTTGGCTTTTTTTTTTCAAAGTGCCTACCCCACTTTAGCCTACTGATGCTTTTCAGCCACACCAGGCATTTGGTGATCACAGGTTGTGCTCCCATGGTCAGGAGTCTATAATAAAAATAATGACATTATTAAAGTAACAAGTGCTGCAGTTTATTTGTCTCCAAAATCCAGAAGCTTTGAAATTCATGTTTCAGGGGATTTAGTAATAGTAACAAAAACTGGAAAATTGGATTTGTTTTACCATAAGAGTGAAGGCTGCAGATTTTAAGAAAAGCAGTTTCAGAGAATTGGGAGTGAAAAATCTAGAAAATTTGCAATTTTGTCTATAAAAAGTAAATCCAGAGTTATTCACAGTGTAGAAAAAACTCAAAACGGAAAAAAAGAATATACAGCCTCACAAAGGGTAGTGTCATAAAGGAGCTAAAGATAATAATAGAAACATTCACATTTTCTGTCTATTTTAGTTATTTTCCAGTCAGGAGCTCTTCAGCAGACAGAAGAGATTACCCTCACTGAGTCAAAGCTACCATTGATACTGAATGCATAAAATATAGGCCACTGCCTGAAGAATATTTTCAAGAGTATCCCATAAGGATCCTGAGCTTCACAAACTCTTTCATTTCTTATCCTCTTAATTGGAGTATTTCAAGAATGTCATTTGAAAAGGTGGGATTTGGTGACTTGGCGTGGAAAAGGATCAGGAAGGTAGTGGCACAATGCAGAAGGATCCTAGTTACCCCCTGAAGGAGTTGATACAAGTATGTGAGGAAGGACCAAACCCTGCCATCTCCGAACTACCTGTGAGAGTAGAGACACGAGCTTGACAGAAAAAGAAATATGATTTTTGGCAAGGGAGGGGGAAAATTTCTCTTCTAAAATATTTTCCTCCAAAGGGCTCAGAGCAGTTCGAGAAGTTAAACTTAAGGGAAAATTATGATGACTCACCTGAAGTAAAAACTCAGTTAATTGTTTTAACCATCAAATCATTCAGTGGCGGGTAATATGTTATAATTTCTAACACATTTTTGAGTCACTGCAGATTTATTTCAGTACTTCCTTGAAAATTCCCTGACAGTAATTTATGCAGGCCAAAGTCATATTCTGTCAAATGTGTCTAAGGCTATCATATATCATCTGTCCATCAAAGCCAATAACAGTAGACACAGGGAATTTGAAAAAAAAAAGAAAAGAAAAGGAAAAAAAATAATAGAGGAACAGAAATATTTTATAATGAATAAGATAACACTTGGGATAAAAAAAGAAAAAAAAACAGATGAAAATGGGTTTCAGACAGACTGTTCCACTGCTATTCACTGCTCTTACATCTTTGCATACAAGAACAGCAGTCCCTAGATGGGATCTGGTGTTTGTGGAGGAAAGGGAGCAAATGTACAATTGCTCTCAATTCTACAAATGCTCAGAGAGGAGTGGCTTGAAAAAAATTAAAATCCCTATGGAAAGAAACAGCCCAGCACTGGTTTTTCTTTATTTAATTGCTATGTTCAATGGAATAAAGAACATGAAGCAAATGCGGTGTTCAGGGGGAAAAAAAAAAGGAAAATTATACTTATTAGCATGCTTTTTATTCTGCACTGTTAACATCTTGCTGTTGTGTAAAAAGATTGCCACAAGGAAGAACAAGAAGCAGGAGAAGTACAGAATTCTAATTGAGTTTTCCATCCTAAACAAAATACTGTGATGATTGCTCATTCGTTTGGCATTCCTGCTCTCCCTGAGTCAGCACTCTGAATGGCAACATCCTCCTGTGATATTTCTGAGCAACGCCCTGACCTATGGGTCATTTGCCAGCAGAGCAAACAGCTGTTGACTACCCTGCCCTAAATATCAAGCAAGCAGTTACATTCTCTCTGGTTCACATCTTGAGCCACAAATGGGCACATATGAGGAGGACAAGTTATTCAGCAGCTATGAGAAGGGGCGATGAGGTTCAAAGTTTTTGTCACCGTGGTAACAACTTGCATTGGAATATAATGAAAAATTCATTATTTCTTATGTTACTGGGTCATATTTTTTTTCTTTTTCATCTTCTATTTTATCTCTATATCATTTTCTTCTTCCTTTGTGCAGAACAGAATCTCATTTCTTCAGCTGTCTCAGCTGGCTCTGTCTGTCCTGCTTGGTTGGGATACACTGAGGTTGTGGTCTGGTAACCAGCTCCCAGGGTTGTGATAGCTCCAGCTTTGGTCTGCGAACACCTGAGGGGAAACATGAGTGAACCCTTGCAGGTGTGCAGAGGTGGGAGGTGGCTTAAGAGACTCTTCCTCAGCACCCCATGCTATGACCCTGTGAGCATAGCTGAAGGGCAGGAGATTTGTTGGGTCAAAGCATGTAGGGCTGTGCAATGTAAACATGGGCTTTTCTTGGGCTATTTTGCCAAGCATATCCATTTTTCAGGACCAGCAGATCATGCCATACGTGTGCATAGACATATACTCCTCCATACTTACCTGCTATTGCATGCCAAGGTCACCTAAATGAGATACTACAGGAAAAACTGTAATTCCCATCCGGTCTTTATACCCTGATTTCCTTTCCCAGAAACCAGAAATTACAAAAGTTTTGGGAGGGGTGTACTTGAGTCCTGACAGTCTGGAGCTGGTGCCAAGCCAGAGGCGTTAGCCCAGTCTGAGCATCCAGAGCAGCTGGATGCAGTCATTTAGCCTTTGCCTGTGAAGGCTGTGTGAAGTAACTCACTTTTAGGTATGTCAAGTCAGCATGAAAGAGGTTAAAGCATATTAAAAAAAGTTTCAAGAAACTTTCCCTAGAAACTAAAGTTGCCTGTAGTCATAGAGCAGATGTACTTCTTTGGAGCAGCTATAAATCCTTTGAGTACCCTAATAAATACACTGCACATTCATTGGAACAATGTGCCCCATGGATTTAAACTGCATCTTATCACTTTTTCCTGAAAATAATTATCACACCTATTAGAGGCTATATTTGGGATTTTTACCCTTATACATATATCTGCTTTCCTCTCTCTAGACAGATATTCTGCCATGAAGGATGTGTGCATTTGCAGCCTGATTTTCTCCCCAAAGAACAGAAATAACCCTATGACTATACACTGGGGCACTGCTTACAGTTAAACCAAGGTGCCCTTGAATATGGCTGGAAGCTACAGGCACTGAAAATCCTACTTTTAAACTCTTCCAGGGGCAACACAAATCTTAGTGCACAAAAGACATTTTCTAAATGTCTCTTTTCATATCAATTGACTGGGTGATCATGCTGTAATCATGAAAAAGTAGTTGAACAAGAATTTCAGAGCAGTGTAATCTTGGTGATATTTCTGTTAACTGCTTTTCCAAAACAATATGTTGGTCATAGTTGCTACTTTGGAATGACTTCCTGAGAAACACCTTCACTGCAAAACAAAGCCAAATGAAAGCTCTATGCTTCAATATTTTTTAAAGACTTGACAAGGTAGATTCAGTGATGCTGCCTAGGTTGGATTCAGATTCTTGGGACAGTTTGTAGATGATTTAATTTTTCCTTCTGAATCAGACAACAGGCAGGTATCAGTGCCAGGATCTTTATTTTTCTCTGAAATTCAAAAGGAATTCAGAAGGTAGAAAACATTAAAAAAACCCCAGAAAAAAATAGATTGAACAACCTCCCATAAGGATAGCACAGATTTATGAAAAATCCACAGAGTATTCTTACCACAAAGAGAAACAAGATGTTATAATAATGGAGAGGGGGCAAACAATGCACAGAAACAGCTCAAGTGAGTCCAACAGGCAAACTGTAAATAAATTCAATTACAGAAAGAAAGACATGCCTGATAACTCTAGGAATAGAGCTAAAAATTCCTTTTGATGAATGTACAATGGATATATGTAATCCTATACAACGAAGAACAAAATTATTTTGTGCAGATTAAATTCACAGCATGCTGAAGTCATTCCTCCTTGCATTAATCTGACTCCAAACACCAAGAGCTGGTCTTGCTTGAATATGATGAGTGGTAGCTTGCATTACAGCTCAGACCAATGTTATTTTCATCACAAACAGAATTTTACCAATACAGTTCTGAGCTCTGGGATAGCTCTGGTTGTAGTCCTTAGGGACAACAAGGTAAGCTACTTTCTCTCAGCAGACATGATTTCTAGGTGTTTACCTCAGCAAAGAAAAAGTACTACTCAAAAAAAGAACAGTAATCCATACTTGGGAACTAAAGCATCCTAGAAAATCCAAGAGATATTTCCTCATAACATGCAAAATACTCACAATGCATACTGACATCCTGCAGATTTGTAGATGAGATGCTTCACATAGAAAAGTAATGATACTGTGAAAGGCACAAATACTCAGGTTTGCTGGAAGCTTGCAGTACAGTAGTCACAAAATGATCTGTGTATTCACTTGTAAGAAGAAAACTTATTTATGAACAGCAAAGCCATGTGAAAGCAGTATCAGCAGTAATATTCATGAAGTGTATTTTGAGCTGATATGGAAATACATCATATATAAATTACCTATGATTTTCAGTGGTTAAAATTTTAAAAATAACAGCAAATGTGAGGCATATTCCCCCTTCCTCCTGCCCTGAGAAGTCAAAACAAAAGTAGTAATGTCTTTCTAATGAACACTGTTTTGTTTATCCAGAATCCAAATAACAACACACACAGGCTGGGAGTCAGCATAACCCACTGTGTTGCAAGAAACTTAAATCAAAACTGATATTAAATCAATGTCCTGATGATTTGCTTCCCCAGAGCACTCTCATTCTCACAACAGGAAGGCTGCTGAAAATTAAAGTGGTAGTGCATTATAATACTCATTTAGATTAGCTTTATTGGAGCCAGGAACAGACCTTAGCCAGTATTAAGTGCTTAATTCTCACTGACTCTTGTTTTTGGGGGGCATGAACATCACCCACGGACCATCTACTCTCCATGGGGTGTAGGTTACACCAATGAATACACCAATCTCACACATTTTAGGCAGGAATGCTGTTGAACATGGTGCTTTGTATGGTCTGCTAAGGGAGCTGGCATGCTAAGTTCCAGGAAGTCTGAGCAGAATTGCTCACCCCAGTCCTTTTATCCAACCTGGACACAGTCCAGGATAAAATAATACCAAATTTTGAAGCACACTCTAATTGATATTTCTCCTCTATTTGGAAAGTTATAAATGTAAGTATGTTTATACAAGCACACATTTTAAACCCTAGTATCAATAATACTAACCAGTAGACACTGAAGAAAGATCTGTGTTACTCCATAAAAATAGGAAATGGCACAAGCATAGGACCTCAGGTGGTTCATGGTGCTAATTTGTTAACATGTTCCCTGGAGCTGTGCTCAATCACTGCAAGTGCTTTCTCTATTGCAATGTCCTGCCATGGCTTGGCGAGGAGTTCATTCCAGGGATGGGTCCCAGCAGGCAGTGCACATGAGACTGCATATTTATGCTACCCTATGCTCTGTACAGCTCTCTAATGCTATCCTGGCAGGCTTTGCCTTCTCTTGCACAACCACGTTCAAGGGCACAATGACACATATGCTCAGTTCAGTGCTGCCGCACGGATGGATCACGCACAGCTCTCACCTTATTTCTGATTGTTTGAACTGGAAACACACACACACACAAACCCAGTATTTTCTAAGACTACAGCAACCCAATGCGGGACCCACAGGAGGTCCAGGACCAAGAGGTGTGGTCTGTGGGTGCAAGCAGTTTGCTTCTGTGGAAATGAGTCCTCATCAGCGTGAACAAGGCACAGTTTACATTGCAAAGCCTCAAAATGCCAGGATCATATCCTAGCCTGTTTTCTATTGAATGGCACCAATATGCCTTTATAGGCAGTCCACGTTGATATTCGCAATACACGTGGAAACTCCTTTGCCTAACTTGGTGGATGTGGTCCAGTTGCCCAAATGTTGCCATTACTGTTGGAGATGCCCCAGAGAATGCTACCTGGATGTCAGCTGTGGTTTCAGAAGGCTGCCTGACTGCTATCACACTGAAGCACTGCTGTGACACGTACCTTGTGCCACATGCAGGTGTCTCACATGATCTACACAATTTCAAATGGCAGTAGGTACCATATGCAAGCAAATGCATTGAGCTCTTAGAGTGAAAAAGTTAGGTGCATTCTAAACGCTAAAATATCCGATACCTATGTATCCCATGCTGGTCCAACACTGGTGAAAAGCATCTGGGAAGAGCTTCTTTGCCAGTAACTCAGAAGACATGGTCTGCAGGCTGGGTACAGACTACAGATGGACACAATTAGGAGAGCTGGAACTATGAAGTTCACAGAGAGTTGGAAATTGTAAATGGTAAAAAAATCATGCTTACTTAAGGCAAACTGGGATGAAAACATAATTGGTGGTATATTTTAAATTGGAAAGGCTAGTGGTAGGAAAAATATCTCTGTGAACTGAATGTATTTATCATTTTTGTTTGTGCTTTGGGGTACACACTTAGACCACAAGAAATTCAAAACTGGGACTTTGTTGCTGTGCGCGGCAGTAAGGAGCTAAGAACTATGACCAAGTAGTGTAAAAGTAGAAGTGTGTTAGACTTTATTTTGATTCTAACTTTTATGTAGAGATATATACATAATAGTGATTGGACAGTGTCGTCCCACCCCCCAGGGTGATTGGCTGAAGCCTTACACCACCAGTTAGCAAAACATAAGATTAGAAAGAGAGCAAAAATGTTTCAGTTTATCTTTGTTTTTCTACACGGTTCATGAGAAGGAGAAAATTCTTAGGACTGCACGTCCACAGGACTTCATGCTCTGAACACCTACTGAATCTTCATTGCGACTCACCCAAAACCTAAGAAAATGAATGGAAATTTTTATATTGACCTCACTGAACTTAATATTAGGCTCTAGGTTTCCTTTTCTATGTACAGTTTGATTTGTGAACATTATGCCCAGGTTTGTTTTAAGAGGGTGTCTGAATTAATGTACTATGTCCACATTTGCATGCTTCGGATGAATGAGCAGAGGCTTTCTGCAAAATCACTGTAACAGTCAGTGCTCAGGCCTGCTGAAAAACAAGCCATTTGCTGAAAAAGCTGAGTATAGTGTTATTAGCCTAATTGTGGGCTCTAGTAAAGGAATGTGGTGTCTTGTATTAATATGTATTCTGCACCTCCAGTTTACCTGGAACAAGAATTTGTTCGTTTGCTCACTGATTCCGAACTCCATTAATGTCACTCCAGAAAAGATGGTCCAATCTAGCTAAAATGAGTTCAAATATATAGGCAAATAAAAAGATGCTTGCTATATTCTATCATGGGTATAGTTTCATTGTCTTCAACGAAAGTGCTGTTCCAAGCACCATGAGAACCACAGAAGTTACTGTGGCAGTACAGGCAGCCATGAAAGAGACCACACATCTGGTGTCACTGCTATAAAACAGCAGGCTGTCCTTATTACAGAATGCCATTTATAGTTCAAAGCTCCTCATGGAGGGTTAAATGCTTTAAATACTTACGACTGATGCCATAATGGCAGGGTCAATAATATCTAAACGACCTCATCTTAGTGTTCCTCAAAACTGAAGGCATTCCAAAATGACAGGTACCATAAAGCTACAATTTGTCAAAAATGGACAATATAATTTTTGTGCTACACTTATGTATCTTTTCTGCCTATCATTAGTTCTAATAGAATAGACAACATCGATGATGCATTCACAATTTAGAAATGTATTTCATCTGCCTTCCAAGCCCAAACAAATAAGAAACTTTATAGGCAAGTTTTAATATCCTTTAATTACAACACTGAAACAATTGGTGTTCCACTGATAAATAGTAAAAGAAAGTTGGATCTGTCTCTCTTACTGTACTGTGTTTGTCCATACTATACGTAAAAGGGGTGATAGTAAAGTATGTGGAATCTGCTCCCAAAGACTTTCCAAGTGCTCAAGGTCTCAGTTCTTACATCAAGGGCAAACCAAGCTGTTGGCACAGAGATCAATGACCAAAGAACAGCTGGAAACTGAAATGAGAGTAAGTCACCTCAAAGACATGCTGACTAACTGGGAGGGATGGGAGATTCCTAATTGCTGAACTTCACAGCCAGGCTCATTCACACTCCCACACTTTATCCCAAGACATTTCAATGGATTTCCTTCACGCTTCTGAGTTCATCAAGGAGGATGTTCTTGTACTAGGATGGACCACAGGTGATGGATAAGCCCCTTTCTAGGAAGATGGGAGGTTGCAGTCTAATCAGCCAGGGCAAGGAATTAAACCTAGACTTTCCATGTGCCTGTGAATGCTGTGATAATGGGCTTTGTCACACTTGATGTCCATTTTGGAAGACAACCTCTGCTCAGTGGTTCAAGGAGATGCTATGGTGAATATAAACATATATATATGATCCAGGTTATATGTGGAGGTTCTCCCTGGTACTGATGGCTAAAACACCAAACATGTCAAGGAAGTCAAGATCTAAAATATTAGCCTGCCCTAAGCAGTGACTGCCTATTTCTAGCTAGTGTCTCCCAGATACATTCAGCCAACAAATCACTGCTAAATTTTACTTTCCCATGGGTAATTTTTCTTTCTTAGGAACACATTACTGAAAAAATTCTAATTGGAATTGTTTTATATGTTTCCAAGACCAAGCTTGCAGACTGTTGCTTTAAGTTCTGGAAATTGTGTCACATCTCACAGTGAGGGACAAATCTGTCCTCAGATATAAGTAATGCTAATGCTTGACTCAAAGATTTGGATCCAGCTCTGGGTTCACTCAGTGTGTCCATTCTTTTTGCATCTAGCCCTACAAGATCTGATTCAAAATTCACTGACAGATTGCTGTTGGCATTGGGCCATGCTCTAATGAATGGATAGATACACAAAGCCCCAAAACTGTCATTCAAGTTTGTATCACTGTTTCTATTGAGCAGTACTGATGAGCTAAATTACAAAAAGGATAAACATTTACTTTTTGAAAATGAAGACTTTAATACCTCATTGTTTGAGGAGATAAGAAAGAATATAAATTGAGAGAGAGAGGACATAACCTCAGTAAAAGAGGAGTTTCAGCCAAGAATCAAATACGGGAAGTGATTTGTTTTTAAAATCTCTAAAAGGCATTGGAGCAAAGCTTAATCCTTGGACACTATACATATATTAACCTCTACAAAGACTTTGATCAAACCCTTAAATGTCATCAGCCTCCTTTCTGTTTCTTTCGGGCCATATAACATCACACACATCACGAGAATTGACCTTTATTGTTTGCAGGCATGCCTGAGGATATTTACATCATCCACACACAGCTCAGAGATACCAGTCTCTGTTCCTTACAAGATCTAAATAACTCAGAGTCCATGGAAAGTACAATTGCATACCCCTACAATAACTTAGATTAGAAGGAACTCCTGGAGGTCACTTGGTTCATGCCTGCCACCTCCTCTTCACACCTTCATTTGGTTCAAAGCAGGGACAACTTCAAAGACAGGTCTATCTTCAAGTTAGATCAGGTTGCTCAGGGCCTTGCCTACATCAGGTTTTGAATATCTCCAAAGAGGAAGGTGCCACAAATGCTCTCAACAGTCTGTTCTGATACTCAACCTCCTTTACTGCACAAAAAAATAATTCCTAAGTTCTAACTGGATTTTCCTGTACTGCTGCTTGTGTCCACTGCCTCTCATTCTTTGGCCAAGAAGCTACAATGAGAATATGGCTCCATATTCTTAGTAACCTCTCATGAGGTTGTTGAAGGCAGCAATAAGATTCCGTCTTTGCTTTCACCTCTTCGGCCTGAACAGCGCTTCTCTCCTTCCCTTGTTTGCCATGTGCTCCAGCCCCCCGACTATCCTGCAGTTAGAAGTAGTTGGAGGTTTGCGTGGGAACTCCCCTCTTTCCTATGGCAGTGAAAACAGCAGTCATTGAATTGGATAGAGAACCCATTTGGCTGGACATATGAGAGACTCATTCTTTGTATTTGCCCTCCTTTTAATTATAAGGAAAGGCATTATGTGAGGAATTTTGTGTGAAGGAAGATAGATAAAAAGATACACTGAGGAATGGCTTAATTTCAAACAAAGCCAGCCTCAAATTGCTTTCCCTAACTTTTCATAAAACTAGGCTTCGAACTACACAGATCATCATTGGTTTGAGACACAGCACTTTTTTTGGATAACAGCAAAGGAAGTAAACCTATGATGTTCACAATTTTGGTGGCAACTGTACATGAAAACATATATATTGAAAACATGCTGTATATTTATATGTATATAAAAATACCTGTGTCTAAGTCTTTTTGTTGCAAAATATATACAGGGACCAAGCATTAAAGACCAGTATAATCTTCCATATGTTGACATATCTTTTTCATGCCAACTGTTCTTTGAAAGCCCTAAAAATAGTATTTGGCTGGTCAGATGTGCCCTCCCCACCCCAGACAATAACATCAGAATCAGGTGAAGATGAAATGGTAACAAAGACAGCTAACATTTTTTTCTGAATATTTTGTGCCTGATGTTTGTCTCCTTTTGTGAAGAAGCAAGAGACTGAGAAAATAGCTCCTCTGCCACCTTTCATGTCAGTATGAAAAGTGATATAATCGAAGTGATAGCTAATGGCCAGAATCCTTTAAATAGCTCTGTCAGGCATGCTTGAGCTATCTGACTGATTTTTATTTTGGCTTTTTGACTCATTTGTCCATAATGGTTTGCTTTTGCATCCAGGAGGAATGTGATGCTCAATTAGGACTCAATCATGTGGTGCACTGGGAGGAAAGTTACTTACATGTTCAGTAATTGGAGGTCTTTGACACATGCTGCCCCTGTGTGCATTTTGCTCTGCATGCAGGGGTGCAAATGCATTCGTCCGTGGAGACGTGTCCCAGCAGTGCCTGCTGGGCAGGGGAGAGTGACAGCAGTGTCATCTGCAAAGAGCAGTGAGTAAAGCGGGCCTCTTGTTCCTCTTGTTTTAAGAGGAAACAATTTGAATGGGAATTGGCTCCCTTGCATTTCCATTTGGAAGCACAGAAGGCCTATTTTGGGGTCCCATAGGACCCACTGAATGGTCAGGCACTTTGTAGGCAAGATGGTTTAGAGCTACACAGTGGAGGAACCAGCTGTTTTCTCCCATTTAGTTTTCCTCGGAGCCCTCAGCAGTGTGGAAACCACTGGGGATGCAGATATGAGTTGACCTGGCCATTCATTACAAAGGGGTCTCTGATGCCCCCTGAGCAAAATCTGACACATCTTGCTTGTGCTGTCTACTGAGGCATTCATGGCTAGACACCCCCACTTCTGAAAAAAGGAACAGAATAATCAAACTTCAGAGCTTCCATTCATGCCCTCTGGAGAAAATGTTTTTGGAGATTTCCAGCTGCTATTCTCTGCAGGCAGCATGGGCATCACTGATAGAGTGCTCTTAGAGCATATCAAAGCACTGGCTTCGGTGTAAAACTAAGGGGACAGTTTTTTGGTTTTGCTTTTGTCAGTGACTATGTTGCTTTTGATGGACGAGTTGGGAAAGCTGCTTGTGCTAGATATTGAAATGCTGCTGTGGGGAGTTTGTGCTCTTTCACATGTCCAACAAATTGGGTTCTCTATCATGGTAGTAACAGATTCATTGACCTGATGTAGGCAAGGCCCTGAGCAACCTGATCTAACTTGAAAATAGACCTGTCTTTGAAGTTGTCCCTGCTTTGAACCAAATGAGGGTGTGAAGAGGAGGTGGCGGGCATGAACCAAGTGACCTCCAGGAATTCTTTCTAACCTAAATTATTGTATGGGTATGCAATTCTGCTTTCCACACACTGTGAGTTATTTAGATCTTGTAAGGAACAGACTGGTATCTCTGAGCTGTGTGTGGATGATGTAAATATCCTCAGGCATGCCCGCAAACAATAAAGGTCAATTCTCGTGATGTGTGTGATGTTATATGGCCCGGAAGAAACAGAAAGGGGGCTGATGACATTTAAGGGTTTGATCAAAGTCTTTGTAGAGGTTAATATATGTATAGTGTCCAAGGATTAAGCTTTGCTCCAATGCCTTTTAGAGTTTTGCACACTTTTCACCTACCATGAGGGGAAAATTTGAAAGAATCTCTTTGTTGATTGCTAATGGTCCTTGCAATGACTCTTTTAAATACTAAACCAGTTCCAAGTCTTAGGAAATATAGGTGGGCCACAAGCACCAGCTGATACAAGTGCAGATGTTTACAAAAATAATACCAAAGTCATTTATATCTATCTGAAAATACGTACCTTTGAGGACAGGAGCTCCAAACTAAACTTCCTAACCTAACAGAAGAATTACTTAGTGCTCAGTCATAACCTCAAACAGTTAATCAAAGTACTTAGTATCTGAAATGTAAAATAGCCTCCTCTCTTTGTTTCTGTGGAGAAGGAAATTGGATAGGATGGGTACCAGGACCAGATGAGAAGGATAAAGTTCCATTATATCCTTTTAAAGGAAGACCACACTCTCCATGTGGGAAACCTAAAATGGCCATACAAAAATTAAAGGAAGAGATATTACTTGATATTGCTTTCGAAAATTAGATGCAAGCATAATTATTATGGACTGAAAATGCAGGGAATTAAAAGCATATCTCAGAAATGTTTTGACAATTTTTTCTGACAAACTTCTGAAAGGATTCTGAAAAAAAAGGAGGTCCAGTACACACATTTACAGTGACAAAAAGCTGAATAACTATTAAAGCCTCTATGTAGACATGGTGATGCTAAAAAATATGGTATAGAAGGAGTGTACAGGGTTTATATGTGCTCCTGGAGTTATACCATGTTTTAATCTTCTTTGACACAGGAATAATAATACTATAATAATCATCATCTTGGCTTTTGTAACTCTAGAAATTAAATTTGAAAATAAATTTTAAAAATTAATATTCTCTATGTTTTAACTCCATATATGAATGAAATAAATTTCATGTGTGTTGGTAATATCTTTTGGAAAATTCTACCACCCAGGTACTTTGCAGACATGAAAAGTTGACAATTTTCTATTCTCTGTGTAAACTACTTCTTGCAGGGACTGGAGAGAGTTCTCTGAGCAGTGTTAGTGTGTCTGCGGGCTTCTAACTAGACAAGACAAGGTGTTTTAGTGCTTTAGTGACAATTGAGGTATTTAGGGGATGAAAGAGAGTCACAGCCCATGCATTTAGAAACATTGGCAGTCAGGCCAAAACAGACGCACCTTAATATCTGCCATATCCTGCATGAATCAGTAGGATGAGACTGTCATTGTCAGACGGGTTCACAGTTTGCTGCTATTTTATTTTTAGTGAGAAGGACAAGGGAAATTTCTCTTTTGTTGCAAAGCCTATATGAAAATCCTGTCGCAAATGATTCCATTCTAGAAGAACTGAAGCCCTGTGGGGGAGTTGGTGGGCAGAGGTAGCTCAGCAGGGCAGTGGTTATGGCCAGCAGATTGTACAGCAAACACAGCTGGTGACAGCAGCTAGAAAAAATAAATCTGGCTCAAATCTGCAATATTTATTCTTCCATGATGTATCTGAGATTGTCTGTCTGTGTAAGAAGAGTGTTAGGACAAGGAGGGGGTAAAGAACTGGGAGAAAAATATCTCTGGTAGGAGAAATCCATGTGTCCATGCAGAAGCCTTGATGCCAGGGGTCCTGAGGAGCAGCTCAGGCAGAAGCCTCCAGAAACACTCCACCCTCTGCATGGGGGTGGTTAGACTGCAGCTGGATGGGAGTCCTCCTGCCTCTCCTGAAACGTGCTACCAGCCTGCCTGGGAAAGAGTAACTTTGCCCTAGTTACCTGTGCATGTTACTGGTGTGATGGATCTTCACACATTTCTCGGTGTTTCTTCCATCATTAAGCATTGTGCTTGGTTCTGATGACAAATCCTCAAAATGAAGAACACAGAGCCTCTCTCAGGTTTGCAATGATAAAGATTTGCAGTCCATTCCCTTTCTCTTAAAGCACTAATAATGGACCTTTTTTGTCAGCTGGTGTAAAATTTATTTTAAAAAATTTAAAACTTACTGCTGGGACCGCCCCAAATACCTGTCAACAGCAAACGTGCCAGTGTCAGTGGTTGCCATCACTACCCCAAACCATTTGAGTACAGAGCTTACTTTCTACTTGCAGAAAAAATTCTTAATTACACTCCTTTAGCCCTCATTTTCTTTTCAGAAGACAGAGTTATGATGACCTTCTCTTCTTGCAAGGCTGCTATATAAACCTCGAGTCTTCATTCATATTTAGCTGAAAGGATTTTCATCTAGTACTGTGCCACAAATCAAAAACCTGCAGCAACCTGAGGATATTTTATAGCCAATCTAGCAAGACTCTGCAGTTTTCATAGGGAGTAGTAATATACGACCTAGACAAGACCCAGACAAGGGCTTGTGAGAAAGACTGTGCAGCTTTAAAATGATTGCTTTGGATGTAGGAAAGAAATATGGATAATCACTGCCATCCCCTGACCCAGGGTAGTCTTCTGAGAGATAAGCATGCAGTTGGAGACAAAAAGCATATGGGAGTTGGCAGCTTTTGCAGCTGGGTCATACCACTCGAAGCCAAGATTTAAGCTGATGTATATATAAATAAAACTTTTGAACATTGCCCTGAGTGGAGATGAGGGGATGACTTGTTCTTCCTCCTGGGAAAAGGGATTTTAAGCCTTACCAGAAGAGAAGTGTCTGGAGACAGTATTTACTTTTTAGGCTCCAAATAACCAAAATGGTTTCAACAGTAAGCCCTTAAAAATCAAGAGACGGTTTTGCATGGCTCTGAGTATGCTGTACTTGTGAGAAATTTACTTTACTTCCCAGAGGTTCTCTGTTCTCTAAAGCTTTAGACTCTACACGGAGGAAAGCTGACTCCATGGGGTCTGTGTGACATACAGGCTACTGATAGCTAAAATAAGCTGTGAGATACGGTACAACCACCCTGCAAAGCTGTATGTTTTGCTCTTACATCCCTTCTGCTGCTAATGGCTGAATGGAAAGTAGGTCCTGGGCCTGCAGCTGGGGTGTGAGGGAGAGTAATCTTCATCAAGATACTAATCTCTCTTCTATTAGTACAGCCATCCAGAAATCATAGAATCACAGAATCACAGAGGGGTTTGTGTTGAAAGGGACCTTAAAGATCATCTTGTTCCAACCCCCTGCCATGGGCAGGGACACTTTCCACTAGAACAAGTTGCCCAAATCCCCATCCTCCCTGGCCTTGGACACTTCCAGGGATGGGATGTCCACAGCTTCTCTGGGCAACCTCTTCCACTGTCTCATCACCCTCGCAATGAAGAATATCCTCTTTAAAATCTAATCTAAATTTCTCCTCTTTTAATTTAAAACTGTTCCCTCCTTGTCCTATCAAAATCTGCCCATGTAAAAAATTGCACTCCCTCCTTTTCTAAAATAAAAAATAATTCAAGACTTTCTTAAAAAAGAGACATAGTCACCCCAGAAGAACTTTTACAGGCATCTGGATGAGAACCTGTGTGGCCGTTTCCCGTGTAGCATTACAAAGTGTGGCACTTCAGAAGGTGAGTGAGAGCTGGACTGGTTGGAGTACACAGCTCAGCAAAGTCAGGTGTGTCTTAAAGGCTACCCTAAAATCCACACTGTGGAAGGTGAAGCCCCCTAAACCTAGCCAGCTAGAAGTGTGGGCACAGCGGGTATGTGCCCCACTCTGCAAGGCAGTGCATAAACCATCGTTAATATATTTATAACCACTGTTAGTATATATTATATACTGAGGTGTGCAGTTCCTATGGCAAGATGGCAATTTTTTTTTCAAGCAGAAACAGTGGACTCAAATGTATATTTCTCCCCTCAGAAGGCAATTTGGCGACTGCCATGGTTTAATCCCAGCTGGCAACTAAGTACCACGCAGCTGCTCGCTCACTCCCCCCCAGCCCTCCTCCTGGTGGGATGGGTGATAAAATTGGAACAAGGTAAAGCCCATGGTTTGAGATAAGAACAGTTTAATATGTGAATACTACTACTACTACTATTACTACTACTACTACTAATAATTTAAAAAATTATGACGATGAAAAGGAAAAGGAAAGAGAAAAATAAATCCCAAGATAAACAAGTGATGTACAGCACAATTGTGCACCACCCACTGACCTGTGCCCACCTCATCCCTGAGCAGTGATCTGCCCCTTCCAGCCAACTCCCCCTAGTTTATATACTGAACATGATTTTCTGTGGTACAGAATAGCCCTTTGGCCAGATCAGATCACCTGTCAATGCACTTTCACCACTTATTTAGCACACATATTTTAAATCATACTTCTAAGTTTCTTTGGCTTTGCCTCAATTTTTTTTTTTTTTTTTTTGACTCATCACTGTGATTCTGTCACTTGAAAGTTTGGTGTTTCTGTAACATAATTTACAAGTACCTGAATCCTCTATTGGAATCAGCCCATGGGGATCACTGAGCAAATGACTTTTTCAAATGGCCTCTGATTTCTCTGCACCTAGTTGGTATTCCTATATGCCCACAACACTGCAGGCGCTTTGTATAAAATTAGGTCATAAATAAAGCCTGAAAAGCAGCTCTTTAATAGTGACATCATATAGTTCTGTGGTTATTGCTTCTCAGCGGTTTCAAAATCAAATTTGCTTTCTATATAAATAAAATGGTGTGAGATTTTTAGCTAATTAGCAGCCCTCCCTTGAAACGTGAAAGTCAAGCACTTTATTTCTAACTTGGGGATTATTTCCTGCTCTGAATGAATTGCATTACAGGCACGATAAAGAAACAACTGAGCTAGCTCAAAACAGAACTGAGGGAGTTGGTGCCTGCACACAGCATGTTGATGAAACTTTCCATATCTGTCTCATTGGCTCCAGATGGTGCAATGAGCAAACTAACAGAGTACCCCCATGAGCAAGGCTGCTGAAGACGATTAGCTGTCTGCAGATGTGTTACACATCACCTGAGACAACTTGGGTGAGCTGCAAAGTTCAGGTGAGACGCTGATCAAATATTAGATTAGCATCAAAACTGAACGAGTGTGAGTGTGCTCTGGGAGGTGGCAGGTGGCCATTCGGGTGTGATATAAGACCTTAAGAATCTCCTGCATGCCTAGCTTGCCATTATAGCCCCAAATAATGTGTCCATCTTTGCCTGTAAAGGCAAACACAACCTCTCCACCTCAATAAAACTTGCCACGTACCTTTGTCAACTCAAGACTGGGTTATTGTAGTGTACTCTATTAAGAGCAAAATACGGAATTCACTTGAAAAATGGAGCAAGCATGGAATATAACCACAGCCTCACTGCTTACTAAGCTGAATGCTATGCCAAGAATGCATTACATATTGCTTTGGGGTTTGCTGTACTAATATATTAGCAGTGAGCCTTTTATCAAGATCTATTCCAATTTTTTTCCATTCTGCTGGAAGGAATATTCTTTCTTTTCTGAATTAACAGCCCTGGATTTGTTGATGTTACGGACAGACAGAACTCAGTCTTAAGCTTTTGCAAAAGATCCCCTCATTGCCCTGGATTTTTCCAGAGATGAAAAATGACTAGAAAATGACAGAGGGAGAATATGGCTCTTTCTAGAAAAGATCTCAAGAGTTTGGCCCTGATGCAAGCGGCAGAAACTCCTTGCATCTGTTTTACACAGCACTTGGTGCAGAGTTTCCCATAGCTTGTGTGTTACATACCCTGAGGAGTGCCAGGTATCTGGGCAAAGTATTCTGAGGTCATACTGGGATAGCAGATGATAAGATGGAGCTGGAAAAGTATGCTGGATTGGGAGGTCAAAGGTAGTTTGACTTTGTGCCCCATCTGCTGGCTTTGGGGAATGGTTCCTAATATCCTTCAAGCTACATCTATGTCTTGGAGGATATTTATTGGTGTGGGCCAAAACTGTGATGGGGAATGAATCAGCCACATAAGCAGTGTGAGCAGCCCTTGATCACACCCAGCCTTTTTTTATTCAGTGATCCAAGTAGACCCATCAGTTCCATATTCAGACAAAGACACAAATCCTTAGTTACCTCATGATTGCATGTGCGATGGCTAATCTTTTTTGCAACAGCAGCTGGAAATTTCTGCCTGGCCTTTTCCTGCTATCTCCTCAGTTCTCTTAAGCCTTTCCTCTGCAAGATAGTCTCACATTTTTTTTGGTCTGTCAGGTAGTCATTGTTCCCAGATACATGACCTTGTATCTGGCTCTATCAAAACATGTTTTATCTAAATGGCTAAAATCATAGGTAATTTAGATCACTCTCTTGGGTTGTCCTATTCTATCAAATATTTATTATGGGACCAGTCTGTGCTACCTGCAAAGCTCATACTGAATTTTACCAACATAAACACTGAATGCTGCAAGATCTGTCACTGGTTTTCACAGAGTTCCACAGGAACACATGGTTATATAGAAGAAGACAGTTGTGTGGAAACATGGTGATTCCCTCTCTTTGCTGAGATCAGTAAGCCAGCTAGTCAGTCCAGATACTTCTTTTTGAAATTACAGGAAGTGCTTATACATCTTGAAAAATCTGTCTCCATTCCTAATGTTTTTAATATGTGTTTTCTCCATGTTTTGTAAAGGAAGATTTTAAAGCAGGATGCTGTGTGTTGTCACTTAAAATAACAGGGATGTATTACTAAGCTAGATTACAGAACTGATCTTTGTGAAAAACAAGAGCAGGCAGAGATGTTCTGAGTTGTCATCTGCAAACTGTTGCCTTCACAGCATTGTTCTCAGGTTTGGTTTTTTTGTTTGTTTTTTGTTTTGTTTTGTTTTGTTTTTTTTGTAGAGAGCTGTACAAGATTTTCGCATTTTCTATAAGACTGCCTCATATTGTAATTTTAGTTTCTCTTCCATGTGAATGCTATTTTGATTTACATAATTGAGCTATCTTTTCAGAAATAATTTAATTTTATTTATTTTAGCAGTCAGAGATTTTAGTTGTCTATCTTACCTTGGGAGAAATTTTTTCTGTACTTTCACAAGCTCACAGTACATTTACTTTTCTCACTCATTATCTGATGACCTACGGCATGCTCTTCAGTCCTTTTGTATAACTGGGATAAATCTGATTTTTCAAAATCACCAGATATCTGTCCATCTGCAATTTTATTTTCTAGTGAATCCTACACTATCCGTGCTAGAGAGTTCATTTCTACACTCTCCCCATTTCACTTCATCTGTGGACTAAGATCTCTGGACACTGCCTTCATCTACAGATGGTTGTTTTGTTGGAGTTCTTTTACTTGCTTGTTTGGTTTTTATTTTTTTAAGGAAAAGAAATACAGGACAGAGAAAACATCACTGAGTCATGAGGGATCCAAAAAACCTCTTTACTGCTACTACATTATGGGGCCTAGCCCAGTAGTTTCTTCTTCAGTAAGTTAAGGGTGCCAGGAACATCCCTGGAGACACTGAAGATTGATTGTCCATACAGATAAACTGTGAGATCAGTCACAGGAACAGTTTTGGCACGGGCCAGCTCTCCAGACCAATTTTCTAGCATGGTTTGGGAATTGTTGTAGGCCAGGCACCATGCCCAAAACCAGTTTTCATGAGGCCACCAAGCTTGGTGAGATTTAACACCATGATTGTTCCACATTCTTGGCTCATTACATTTCTGCTGGGCTCTTCCTGAGTCCGGAACTCTGTGATCCCATCTCAGACTACGGAAAGAGCCACCCTGCTGGTGATGCCCATATCATGGGCAAGTTACCTAAGTTAATTTGCAATTCACACATCGAGCTGGACACATGAAAACCAGGCCCTGCACAATACATACTTAGGTACAGAAGTGCTGTCTAACAGAAGACATCAACAGCATGAAGTATGTTCCTCTAGGATACACAAAAGCTAGAAATGAGGAAAAATTGACACAGAAAGCCCAGCCTTATTTGTAGAGGAACGAGTGGGTAAGAGGATGGACAAGGAGCACAGCTACATCATGGCAGTCAGAGATCCTTGAGATCACCCCAACCAGGCTCGTTATAGACCTGGGAGCTGGATGGCAGAGACATGTCCATTGAATGAATTAGTCCTGTGGACAGGCAGGTCAAGAGCTGCAGAATGATGCTAAAATATCCTTATTGCCTCCAGGACGTGACCTGGCAGCATCCCATGCTGTGGCATGGTGAGTGGCAGGGGTACACCAGCTCACCCAGATATGGCTTCTGACTTTTTAGGCTGGGTTACTGCAGAGCACAGAGCTGACCTGTAACACATTTTTACTTGTAAAGTTCAAAATGAGAGGGAAAAGAGCGGTGATATCTCCCTGAGAGATCAGAAACCATTAAAGATTTTGCATAAGGAAAGGAGAAAAAAAAAAGACCTGAAAGAGATGGCAACTTGCCAATAGGTTACTCATGGACAGTAATAACAAGCAGACCCACAGGGATAAAACGGCAGCCACAGGATGAAGTCTTGTCGCAGAAATACTCTGCTTTCCTGAGATGAAACCTCAGGGTTCTGCCCCTCTCCTGCACTGTTCAGGCCTATTTTAATTTCAATAAAGTATCATGGACGTGTACTGGAATTTAGCCAGTCCCATTCTTCACAGCTCTCCCCGTTTTACAGTACAAAGGGCTGTGCAAACTCCCGAGGCACATGACTCTCCTGCTTGCTGTGTTTTGCTCCCTGGCAATTGTAAGCCTCTTGATTAGCTGGTGGCCACAGGCTCCCCCAGCCACCCTTGCGAACACCGACCCTGAAGGATGATGCCTGCTTGCCTTCAGAAACTGGGGTCATCCTGGTGTGTCGAGGCAAAAGCTCCTGATGGAGTTTTTATGAATGACTATGGATCCTGACACTTGAGCTCGGAGCCCGCGAATGCAGCGTGTTGTGGCTGAACACTGACAATGAGATGATGCACAGCTTCGGCCTTAAGTGAGATTTATAGCTAGGGCTGTTCATGATGCAAAGAATCTGTCACTGTCAAAAGAAGGAGAGAAAACAGGCTCTGTCCATTTTAAACAGTTAATTGCAGAGGTTGTTCTCAGTTGAATAGAGGTACAGGCATGGGATGTTAAAAATTTTTTTTTCCTGGGTGCCCAAAACTTCTTTGTTTAGACTGTGACGCTTTCAGTCTGCAAGTCTGAAAAACTCAGCTATACGAACATATTTTGTGCTTATATGATAAAAACATATCTATGCTTTTATCACATGAAAACATTCAGATAAAGACACCCCAGATGCTCCCAATGCATTGGATTTAACCTAATATCTTTCCTAAAAATAATGCTCTGGCCTAGCTGTGATGCATTGCCAATGAACAGCTTGTATAAATCTCTCAATAGTGATCTCACAGAAAAAATATTTCAGTTTTTATTGATTTAGGTAGACATCAACTTGATTCTATAGGAGGGGACACATTAAATATGCTCTTTCTTTGGAAAAAAAAAGTCCAAGAGATAACAGACGTTTTGACTTGCAATAAATGTTATTTACCCATGCTAGTTCACTTTTTTCTCAACTGAAGTATAATTTCCTGGGCAAATTCCCCAATTTTTAGACAATGGTTTTGAACAAAAATGTATTTGAGCTAGTTTGAATGTAAATGTTTTGTGTGTGAGAAAATGTACATGTGTGGTAAAATAAAGTACAGTCGGATTTAATCTTAGCACTTTTAGTTATCTTAGCCCTTTTACCTTGACACATCACTTATGCCAATCAGGAAATCTAGGTAAAGTTCTACTAACATGGAAATACCAGCATTTCTTTTCTTCCATGACAGGTGGCACAGAAAATGAATGTTTTTGTTTAAAATAGGATTTGCACTGTTTTCCTTTTGCACAAATCAGCTAAGGTCCATAAATGAGAAACAACTTGGATTTTATTTTAACCAGATTCACAATCCATGAAAAAGTTACTGCCATGTAACAGTGTAAGAAATCAACCTATTTCTGTGTCAGCCTGCTGCTCATATACAGAGAGCTCCCTGTGCAAACATACTCCAGTAAGTGAAGGCTACTCACAGTGTGAAGTCCAGAAGCACCATGAGCTGGCAGCTGAGAAGCCGTGTGCTTCAGAAAAACAATTACAAGAAAATGTTGTTGAATTTCTCAAGGTGTGTGGTGAATAACAGCACACAGTGCTTTTCTTGGGGGAATATGCATGGATTCAGAGTTGTCTTGCCCCAGCAGAGAGATAATTGCTATAATTCATTAGAGAGGCTCATTTCCATTTTTCATTACTGGAGCAAAACTTTATAAACTGTGTTGAATGGAATGGGAGCTTTTATTTCCTGAGGCTGCATATGTAATCATTTTAATTTAAACAGCCAGTTGAACCACCCAATGCTGGTCATTACATCTCCTGTCTTCCTGTCATTTTGTAGTTTAATTTCTCCATCAACTCATGCCTAGTGTTACATGTTCTTTCAATTCCTCTGTCTTGAGGCATACAGCTGGTTGGTGCTATATGGTTTGCATAGTTTCTACAGTCTCGTTTTCAGAATAGCCCAGCCAACATCTAACATCGATCTTACATTATTTATGTTTCAGCTGCGCAAAGAGAATACTTTCACACTGGGAATGACTTTAAACTATGTCCTATTTTAAGACAAACCTATTTATTTTCCTCATGCCCTTGCCACATTTGCTGATCAAAGCCACTCACATCTAAACAAGTTTTGTTTCTTACAGATGCTTTGCCTGTCTTATTTTATTCCACTGTACAACTGCTCGTGATGCTGAATTTATAACTCAGCCACTGTATGCATGACTTCATCCTGTGATGGAAAAGGCAAAGGGTTAGAACTCCACTGTAGGTTCAAGAGGAAAGCAAATCTGTGTCAAAAGAGTTACCAAAAAAAAAAAAACCAAAAAAACCAACCCACCAAAAAAAACCCCTAAGGAGCCTACAGGTTAAATCATTAAAATTCAGGGGAACTTTACCATTCTGACTACAACTTCTTTAAGAATTGGCTTACAATATGCAATCAGACGATCTGAAAGCTTTTATTCAAACAGTGGAAATAGGGAAGAACCAGAAAGGCGCAAAGTAACACAGCAATCAGTGGACTGCTCTCAGAGCAATCCTGCAGTTGGTCTCTAAATGGGAGTGACATCCTCTGGGACTCTTGCTTGGACTATGCAGACCTACAGATGTGTTCCAGCTTCTGCAGTGCTATGCATCAAAGCAGGGAGATATCCAGTGATGATTATTTTTTAAGGCTGCACTTCAAAGAACCACCCCAAAACCAGAGGACTTCATGTTTCTGAAACTTTGAAATCTAAAAAATACAGCTGCAATTCTTCTTCAACCTCAGATAGCAGACTAAGCCAGAAGCTTGCTTTACTTTATTTATTTGCTTATTTGTTTCTAGTCCTGACCAAACCCAGATAAACAGGAAACAAAAAAGAATTGTCTGCCTTACTCATATCCCCTGCCTGTTTTCCAAAGAAAATGTGGTTTGATGGCCAAGGATTGGGGTGGTTGGGATCTGAATTAATTTCTGACTCAAGTTCTTGGTGCCTAAGCTGTACGTTTGCACAACTCTTAGATAATAGATCCTTCTTCTTGTCAGGAATCCTAAAAAGAATTGTATCCATAAAAATAAATAAGAAAAATCAGCATGATTTTTTTTCAGTGCACAAAATGGTTTAAATCAGTGAGGTGTGGGAGAAAAGGTAGAATCACTTTTCATTTTATCTGAACTGGATTACCTATCCTCCTTTTATGCTCACATGCTTCTTAGGTTCAATTATTTTCAGAAGATATAACTTGCCTCACATCATCCCACAGATGGCTTCCAGCCCTTTAAGAAATGTACTATGCAAGCCAAATCTCTGTGATGTTTACACTTCCTTTCAAGGTGGTTTTAGAAATTTTATCTCATTTATTTTCCTACTTAAGAAAACTTGGCAAACTATCAAAAGAAAAATGTGCAGATGAGTGCTCTTCATGGAAACTAGATGGATGCTTAGTACCTTCCCAAGCCAGGCTAACCTTGGGTTTTCTGATTAGCTTGTTGAAATTTAGATTCATCTGATGCCTGTGGATCCTTTCAGGACTCGTATCTCTTCTGATGAAGAGAGAAGTTATCTCAAGCTGTCTTGTACTATGCACCCCAAAGGTAAAAGCTGGTGAGTGTGTTGGGGAAAAGCACCTCTTGGCTTTTCTTCTATATTGATAAACCTACACAAGGCTCACGATTTGGCCTCCCTCCCCTGAACCTGCAGTGCAGGGTAACAGCCTGCTGCCCTGGTAGTAGCCAGCACAGTGTGCTCCACACTTAGAACTGCAGGGTATCTTTACCAGGCTACAGTGCTTATGCTGCCACCCCTTATGATATAGACTAGCAGGTGCAGGGCACTCAGCACCCTCTTGTGCTGCCCATACTGTCATGGCCTTTCATACCTGAAGCCTACAGGCAAATTAAAAATTCCATGTACAGGAAAAAAGTAAAAAATTTACTGCTTGCCCTCTTTGGCTGCTGGGAATAGAAAGAGAGAAGAACACACATCGTGTTTCCAAGCAAAGCTCTCAAGAGTTTTAGTGTTCCCTGAACCTGTACCTAAGCGTACAGCCAATTCCCAGAACTGAAATTCCTGGCTTCATCTTGAACCTTTTGGCCTGCACATTCACACATGGAGAAACAGGCTTCTCCCTAGTGCCCATCTCCTCTCTCCAGTGTACCCTTGGTGGAAAGGCAGCACCTTTCTCTGTTGTCATAGTCCACAAAACAAGTTTTGATCTCCACATTGGCCCATGAAAATCATATTGCTTTTCTCCTTCACAAATGGCCCCCCAGGCATAGACAGGTACTGTAAAAGAAAATAAGTGTGGGCTCCTTCCAGTTATAAATGATGGCATATGAAAAACAACTAGGACAGTCTGATTTTCTTTTGCTGGGCTCACCCCTGGAAGACTTAGTAGAGAAGAAAAATAGTTGTGACTAAGTAAATATGATAGTAGTCATATAAGGGACAGAGCAAACCATATGGAATATCAGAACCTTATTTAAATAAACATACTTTCTGAACCAGAATAATATTTAAATATTATGAATAAAAGTTTAAAACACTTCTTGCTGTGCCTCATCACCCCATTTTACTCTGTAATTCCTTTATACCAACATATTATGCCTACAATTTCTACCCGATAGACCCTTGCCCTTTTTACCTCTATCTGAACATCAATCTGACTTTTAATAGCTGTCTAAAGATCCATAGTTTGGAGTCTTTGCTCCATCTGGTTTCTGATAACAGGCAAAGCTTGATTAACTTATCCTGATAAGTTACTATGGCAACTTCCACCGCTGCAGCAAGAATGGAGCATTCACAGGTATGTTCTTATCATTGCTCTTTTCCCCAACTATGCAATTTAATCCATTAAAATTAAATGGTGAATTGTGCAAATGAAGGCTGAGCCTTGGACTCCTTGCTGGAAATTAGTTGTTAGTCTGGATTATAGTGTGAGTATTACTTTCTTTGTTAGAAAACACTTCAGCAAGCCAACAGCTAGAAGAGTAAGGTCTGAAAATCAGATAACATTGCATTCAGAAGTACAATAAATCCTAAAGAGAACCTTAATGTTAGTCCTGTTATTTGTCACTACTAATAGTGGAAAAGGACAAAATATTCCCAGTTCATTTAGGGAATGGCTACCTGGATAAGTGCAAAACAAATTTGGAGGTTCTAAGCATCAGACACTGTAGTGCCTCAAATGGGGAAAAAAAAAATTTAGGTGTGCATCTAAACTCAGCTATATGATCACCATGCAGCACCTGAGCCCTTCCTGAAAAGCCTGATAAGTTCACTTGCATTTGCTGGAGAGCTTCCAGAGTGTGGTGTGTGGGCTCTTTTCTGGATGCAAAGTTCAGCAACTTTCTTTGTCCTTAGCATTCACTGAATAACTCTAGAGGATGGCTCATATCCTGTAGTGAGAGTCTGGCCTCGGCCACCCTGGTCTACGAGGCCAGAGTTAAATTTCGGGTGTTTATAAGACACAGAAATATCTTGCTCAGATCTTCCTTTTTATGATGATGCCCTTCTAATATCTGTTTTCTCTCTGATGAAGCGAATGGCTGAGAACAGAGAGAGTGTTATAGCATGGGAATGAGTGGCCTTGAAGTGATTATGGTGCCTTTGCCATGGGGACACATTAAGGAACAAATGACATTGAAGAATATGTCCCTATATATCACTAACTATTTTCTAGATTTCTGAAAGTGTGTTTGCCAGCCATATTATTTCACATTTTAGCACAGAAATAAATCAACATTACAACCTGTGGAAAATAGGATTTCTTAAAGAGTACTTCCACAACCAGCTTGAGAATTCCAGGGGTTTTGTCCCAGAACATTACCAAGTCAATTTTCAGCTAGTCACATTCCCAAGTGAGCTGCACGTTTTACAGGCAGTACTTTTTCTCCAATCCATCTTTCCCCTGTATGTCTATATCCGGCTGATTTCATGATAAAAGAGATTTTTAAGGGACCCGGTTTTGCCACATTGATTTTTATCAAGCAAGGGGTGACTTGATAAAAGTATGATGAATCTAGGCCTCTCTCTGCAGGCAGAAAAGAGCTGAGTTATCTATTTTCCATCTAACATTGAAGGTCTTCACCTGGGACAACTTAAATTGGACTGGGAATAAGAATCTGCATGGGATTGAGACAGGAGCTGTCCTCTTTTCTTTCCCAACTATGTAAGCGTTATAATCTGAGAGACATGGGTTGCAGATAAAAACAGTCATGGTTTTCCAGTCCCACCACTACATGTAAAAATTCTCTGTACCTGACAAAGAGGATGATATTCCCAGTCTCTGGGAGTCTTGCACCCTGGACAGTGTTCCACTTCTACTGCTCTGCACTTGGAGGTGTAGTCTGAATTGCGTGGGCATAAGTGACAAGGGGAAGACTATGTCAACTTTCTCCTCTTTCTCTTGTGAGGCAAACAGGTTACAATTCAGATTTTGTTAACGTGGATATTATGAATATCACGCTTTACAGGAACAGCTGATTTGTTTTTCTGGATCACTCCATTCCCATAGTGGAAAAGAATGGTTAGAAAAACATTCAGAGGCAATGAGCAATGACTGGGAATCCTGCATCTTCTACTTCAGAAGAAGAGGTCTGAAAGAGCTCACTAAGGTTTTCAAGACAAGAATATAGTTTTAATATGTATTCAATGCTGAGCACAGTGTGACCCCTTGTTGCCAAACCAAACCAAGTAGAAATACCATCAAGGTATATGATAGTAATTTCATAGTCTATCCAGACCATGAGCTCCAGAAAGAAGAATCTGTGAATGAAATTCATCTCACATGATGTCAGTGTTCTGTCTGAGCTACAAACTCTTCTTCTGCAGACAATGGTGAGAAGCAGGACCTGAAGAGTGCAAGTGCTACTGTGTCCAACAAAGATTTTTAAAGTAGCTTAGATCAACTGTGCCCTGAAAGTGCCTATTTCTCTCAGCTGATATAAAAGGACACATTATCTGGCTGGCTCTAGGATTAGATACCTCCATTTGGTCAATTGGATTTTGTCTGAATGAGGGAATAAGATTTGAAAAGATTTTTATATACAAATTATTTCTAATATTATAAAAGTTCCCTGATTTTTTAATGCACAAATTATTTCTAATATTATAAATGTTCCTTGATTTTTTAAGTCCGTTAACATTCATTTTAAGATCACAGAAAAGGAAGTTTCTCACAGGTTCATTTATAATGCATTGATTTTTTTCCTCTAAATGACTGATGCTTTTTTCAGCAGAAGAAATACATTACTCAAATTCCTGTTATTTCTCCATATATATCACACTTTAATATAGGAGAACTGTAGGTATGTTATATTAAAAACACAATGCACTTTAAGCAATTAGCGCTTTACTCTACTTGCTCTAGCAGTTACTTAGGTAACACAGTTATTATTATGTACTGAATATTTTTATAGCCTTGAATGTTTCAGGAGAAAAACAACTTTAATTCTGGTCTGTTTTCATCTGGGTTCCTAGATAGTATTTATGCTGTCCAAATATATAATAGAAAAGGAAAATTCTCAGCACTTTAAATCAAAGGCAATTATCCTAGAGACTGTTAAGAGCTGGTTGTGTATCAGCAGCGTGATTTGCTCCCATACAAATGAACAGTAATGTCAGCTGTCCACTAGGATCTGGCAGTGCATCAGTCTTGCCTGAATTTAGATCTCTCAGTGTGGGTGTTGACATGTCAGCTGGGTGTCTAAGAACCCATCACAGACAGTGGAGACCTGGAGTGAGGTTCAGTTGCCTGCAGACAGATATCCACTGCCTTTGGAAACCTTCCCTCTCTTCCAGAACTGAAGTCAAACAGGTCCTGCACCATACCTGAGACCCTCACAAGAAGTCTCTCTGGAAAGGCTGTGATCTCTTAGTCAGTGGCATCTAGACAGTTATTCAAGTTGCCAGCTGTCTCACTTGGGTCTAATTTAAGATCTTATGAGTAGCTCCCAGATCCTTCATTCAATATAATTACAAATGAATTTAATGCCATGTTGGAGTCCTCCAGAGCACCCAGAAGATGGAAGAACTTCTGTAAGGCCTTTATCACATCTTTTAGCTCTTTGCAGATGCCTAGATAGTTCAGGGCATGTCACTTATCGTGACACTTGTGTTTCAGCAAATGATTTCTGTCTGTCACTGACCCCCTCAACTAGCTCTCCACTGCTACCACGAAAGATTAACAAACCCAGCTCCACAGAGCACCTGTATTAGAGACACTGAACCAGACACAGTGAATTCCATTTCTTTTGTACCAGAAATAACATTTACATGACATACATTCAGAAGCAGCAAGACCCAAGAAAACCAACAAAGACATGTACATGACAGTAATTTATGTTTGCTGCCACCAAACCACAAAGCCAGCGGAACATGGGGAACTTGTGAGCTTCTACTCAGTCCCCAGTTGAGTATATCTGAGTCCTTAATTCTAATAGTCTTGGTCACTTTCATTTTGGTAGGCCTGTTTGGGGAGAAGTCAGGTATTGACTGCTCAGGAGGAGTTAATCTAACTCAGGTCTAGCCCTCTGTAACCTAAATATCTCATCAAGCCTAAAGTTCTTCATAGTTGACAGAGAAACACTGGCACTTCCACAGAGCTATTCATGCAGTCTCTGGCAGATATCTACATCAGACTGGGAACTACTCTCTGAAAATGCCCGTTTTCTTAACCAGCTGTGCAAGGAGTCCATACTACTCAATCCTAACCCTGTAGGTGGAGTTCTCTGTTACTGTGTACATCAGTACTCTCCAGTGTCCAGAATGGGATCTGTTGAAGTGTCCTGCAGGTATTCTCCTATTTCCCATGGTGACTAAGCACCTGAATTGGTAATAAGCTACTCATGTTGATCTAATGTGGACCTGTGAGGTTACTAGGGTCTACACCCAGACCTAGGATCCAGAAAATGCTGTTGGGTTTGCTCACAGATGCACAATCTTGGGCTAGTCCTCTGTTAATGACGGATACAATTTGATGTGATGAATCCGTGCCTTTTCCCTTCCCCAGTATTATTAATCATCTTGGCTTTCCCATCAAACATTTGTAACTAGCCACTCAAGATTCACTGTTTACACGCAGCTCTGCATTATAGAGGAATCCTGTACTGCTATCCCAACAACCTAGATTGATACATTGATATGATTGAAGGATGGTAAAGATTGAAGGATGATAAGAGCAGGGAAAAAATACGGAAAGTCTTTCCTAACATAAAATATTTCGTTTTGACTAAAGAAGGTTCACAAAAGGGTCACCATTTGTTATGAAGATAAACCTTTTTATTCCTTGTATTTTACCTCTCTTTAGCCACTGTAATACACATAAAAGTCCATTAAGTGCCATTTTCTGTCTATTACCATCAAAGAAGTCCATACGTGTTGTTTAGTTTGGGAAATCAGTTTCAGTCTGCTGTAACCTACTATTTTTTCTAAGTGGAGTCCAGCACTGCGCACTCCTGTTACAAGTTCACAATATATCCATGTGCTGCAGTCTAACAAAATAAAAGAATCTGCAAAGGCTGGAGAAAACTAATTGCCAGTAAAGCATAAAACATATTTTTCTTCCGAGAGTGAGATTCACTATTTGCAACTAACTTAGAAATGACCAAAGTTTTAATTTCTCTCTGGCATCCACACTTGTATACAACTGAGCTCGTCGTGGAAAGATATTTTATGCTCTGTAGTCACTCGCACAAAAAAGGACCCACTAATTCTCTAGTGGTGGATGAACAGATGACATATCACAAATCCATTTTTTATGAAAACTTAGAACTTGTTGGCTGCACTCATCTTAACAATGCAAGAATTCATCACAGTGTAACACCTTCCAGGCAGGCAGGCAATCATCACTGTGACTGTCATATGACTTGGAAGCATCTAAACGAGCATGGTTTATACACTGCAAGTTGGGACACAAGCCCTGCCACTAATTTTTAAACCATATATTTTTACCTAATATGATACTGAAACACTAAACGCAGAAGATGTATATATAGTCACTATCTTTCTTTATCATGAACAAGAACATTAAGAATTGACTTTTCCTTCTGCACAGATTCATGCACAGACACGTGAAATGAAATGTGATCTATCTTCCAGCTGAAAGAGCAGTATGAATGTATTTCCTGCTTAGATTAATCTTCCAGAGGCTGGTAATATAAACTTTCTGTATATTGGAAAAAACCCTTAGTCTTTATTGAGAAGAAGCTAAAACATCAAATGGAAGGAAGTAGATTTTAATCCAGATTTACAAGGTGAAATTTCCATTGAATATAAGTTGTGCAGCCTTCAAATTAACAATTTTTGTTTGAGTCTAGCTATCCTTCTAGGTACCTGATGATACCATGGCAGTGAGTATGATTAGCAGTATGATAAGAACTCTCTATCAATATATTTTATAGACCAAAATCTCCTTTGTGCAAATCTGATTCATAGAGCCTAGCTCCAATGCCAAGAATTATGGTTACATTTAGACATCAACAAATTGGATCTCTGAGTTAATCATCCAGGTTCTATTCATCCTCATTGTGGAGAAGGGGATAATTCAGATTCTTGTCTTCTCTAAATTAGTATTTTAAGCAAACTCTGGAGGTGCTATCTCCATCGATTAATAAAGGAATGAAGTGATAGCTCAGACTTTGCACCACTAGAAACATGAAAAGCTAGGACAAATAAATCCCACTTTATGTTTTTCTGGTCTGATAGGGCACAGATGTGCAAACTTTAGCCAAGATACATTGCTTTTCTTTGCTCTAAGTTCAGCAATCACATAATTTTTCAATGTACACCAATTGAAGACCCATGACTGTGCCATTTCTTCATCTTACTGTTTGCTGAAAGTCTGGTGATTCAGACTGGATTCCATCTACAGCTTTTGTATTCCTCACCTCTCTAACAGTGATCCATATTACCATTCACACCCCTAAGACTTTCCTGGAAATGAGATGATGACTCTCGGTGGGTCTTCACACCCATAAGGTAAAGGAAGTTCAATTAGAGCTAAAAAGTCCATTTTAGAAGATGATCAAGCAGGCACCATGTTCCACAAGACATCACTCTTCAGGCAAGGCAGAAAGTGCATGGCAATCAAGATTTGTGCCTTTTCTTTGACAGCTAATTAAGGTAGAGGTCTGTGGCTCCTGTCACTGTTGGGAGATGGTCTTTCCTTGCCCATGCTAGTCAGGGTCTGAACAGCAGGCAGACCCATTCCACCTGAAGGCAGGGGCAGCCACTGTAACAAAGCCCTGTCTTAGCAACCACCTCACGCACGTTAGGAATGCAACGCATCAGACACAGCAGCATGCACAACCGTTCACCTGGGGGATGGAATAATATCACCATTTTTAAAAACAGGACTCTGTCAGGTCTCCCAGCAGGGTTCTGACAGCCACCATCATTCATCCACCTCTGCCACCTGGAACTGGTATTAACCATGAGGTAAAAAATGATTGCACAGACTTAAAGTTAGATATTGCTGTGAGACAGAAACTGAGACTAAACAAAACTTTTGGAGAACCAATCAAAGCCTAAATCTAACATCAAATGACCACAACGAATGTGGTAAAACATATTTATTCATCGTGCATACTGCATTCAAACAGCTAATAAAAAACAGGACTCTGTCTAAACATGCAAAACGTAAAACTGGAGGAGCTGTACATTTCAGGAATCATCTGCTGATTAACATCACACAGGGTCATCAAATCCAACAGTACAGTGTCTAAGGGTTTTAGGTGAGTAGCCTGTGGAAAGCCAGTGGGCTTCTAAAACACTTGTGCAAGCATGTCATCTTCAGCCTTAAGAGTGTGACCCAAAACTCCAGAGTTACGGTGTATTTTACAGGCCCATCATTTGTATCTTGTCCTATGGCCTCAGTATGCAGAAGATATTTGGAAAATTAATCTCAGAACTTTAAACCCTGTAAGATTTATACCTTCAGGATTTTATTCTAGGGTCTCTTGAGGAACAAAAATGTTGAGGATAAACATCCTATCCCAGGAAAATTGTGCTATCATGGCATATATTAAACAGTTGTAGATTCTGGACTAAATGGATTCTAACAAAATTGAAATGAAAACTTCACTTTCAGGAGTGTCCTGGAGTAATCCCTGGGCAATTCAGATCAATGTCTGAATACTGTCCTCTTACTTTTAGTCTTTTATAGTTAAAATGCAAAGCAGATCATACTTTGTTAAGTCATATTTTCTATTTCATGTAGTTTTGGAGCACTAGGAAGAAGTTGTTCACAACAGATTTGTTAGGTTACTATCACATTTTTTTACTGTAACAAAAAACATAGCACAGTGGAATAAAAAAAAATTGAAAAGAGACTTAAAGTACAACCCAATTTATTCCTAAAAAGGGTAGTTCAGGGTGTTTTCCCCACGGAAATTGAGACTTTATCTACTTTATTTTAAGGAAATCAGAAGGGACTCTAAAAGAACATCTTCCTACAAAGTGTGACACAGTATATTCCCCTCCCCAGGGTAAAGAGCATAAAAGGTGTTCTTTCTCAGACTGGGTGCATGTTCATCCACTAATCTATGCAGCCACTGTACTGTATGTGAATGCAAATCACCCATGAATGCCACAGTCAATTTCTCAGTTGCCTGTCTTCACAGTATGCATGTGCATTAGGTATTATATGTTTAATAGCGCATCAGCTCCCTGGTGAAAAATCAAGAAAACTTCCATGTCCTCCTGAAAGAAAATGTGGAATTATTTTATACACGTCCAGCCAGGCCAGGCTGCAGTATGTTCTCGGGAGAAATTCCAGCTGAATTAAGACAGCACTGCTGTACAGTGATGTGGTGGATACAGAGGTACTTGGGGCAGCTCCAACACAGGAGGCAGCATGGCTGTATCAGCATGGTGCTCTCTGTAGACTAATTAGTCCTGCTAAGAAGCTGGACTGTTAAGCCCATGCTAAATGCAAATCTGTGCAGTGTTCCTGCCTTCCCCTTGGGCTGTGCTGAATGAGCTCTGCTGAGGAAGGTTTTTCTGTCTGGAACCAGGGACCTCTAACAGCCACAAAAACGTAGGAAGCTGTAAAGTACAAGGAGATGGGACAGCAAGACAGGTGCAGCTTTAAGGAGAGATCCCAGGAAGGCCAGGGGGCTCATTTCCATTGCTCCAGGCACAGGACTCAGAGCTGAATGCTACTGCAGTGTCTGCATTGCTGCACATGCCCTTGTGGGGTTTCAGACCATGGGGATGCTTATGCCAGTTTTTAGTTCACTGGAGGAGCACATAGCTCTTTTCTGGGGATGAGGCATCATCCTTGAGGTGAGAGAAAAATACTGGAAGGCAACAGCAGCTCTGGGCACTTGGCAAAATGAAATTAGTCAGAATGCAAAATTACAGAAAGAACTGCTAGTATTTTAGCCTACAAGACACACACACAAAGTAAAGATGGTGAAGATGAAACTTAAACGAGTGTTTTGTCCAGCATTGTACAAAGACAAATGGGAATGAAGTGAAGAATAAGAATACCAAAGCTTACACCATGTTGCATTGTCCTCCAGATAGTCCTCTGGGAAGCAAGAGGGAAACAGATTCAGGGAACAGAAAAACAAAACAAAACAAAACAAAATAAACCACAGGTTATACCAAACAGGCAACCACAGAGAAGATAACGAGTCTTTATAAGCAGTTGATTTTAAATAAGAAACTTTAGATCATGCTCTACAGAAGTGGGTGAACTCAGTGGTTAAAATTATTTAATTTTTGAGTTTTTAAATTTACTGATCTTCAGGTGTACTTGCTAGATGCTTGGACTGATTGTCACTTTTTGGCACTTTGTAGTAGAGGGATATGGAAAGATTTCTCTGAGCTGTTCAAATGTATACTTTAGGATGAGATGAATTGTGCTTTAGAAATATTTGATCTCAATTCAGGTGCCTAAACCCATACTTAGACAACTGAACGAAGGCCTTTATTTCTCTCTGTTAACAGTAAAAACGACAGTAATCTGGACTCAAATAAAGGTGGCTGGTTCTAGGTATCTGCACTATGGATTTCTATACTGAATCAGAAAGGTCCTCATTTTTGCTTCTGTTACAGTCAGTATAAAGTGTGATACAGTTATCTAAATGTAGGCAGAACGAGTGAATTTAGCAGCTCTGAGACATTCCACCTTACTTCCAGCCAGGTCTCCTGTAACCTCACTTTCACCTTTGGACATCTTGAAGAGCACAGGCATCTCAAAGAGCACTAGGTGACTATATTTATGTAGCTGAATTTCACACAGTGCAACCTGCAGAGAACGGGTGGGGCTCACTTCCGTTCTCCCACTTGGATGCCTCGTGGTGAACATCCTCTAGGGTGTGATATCCAGACTTCAGCTGCCAGTCCAGGGGAGCATAAGCATCTCCAATCACTGTTCTATCCTCCAGCTCAGTTAGATGACTTAAATTCTCCAAGGCATTTCAGTCTTGTCTATCTACATGTGGATATTCCAACTGAGTCTTTTATTTCCCAGTCTTTGAGAGATGTCTGTGACAGATGGGTGAATCACTCTCCAAAGATGTGTGTCTCTCTCCATTGACTTCAGAAAGAGCCTGACCTTTAGGCCCAGTGCTGTGAAGATGTGATTGAATTGTCTGAGCATAAGTATCTTGAGTTGCTTAAGCTGCTGTAGTGTATTCAAGCCACATCCTCTCTGCTGCTGCAGAAGTGTTCTGGTCTCCTTTAGTCCTCTGCTGGTCCTATATTTCAGATACCCCAGGATGTCTCAGATGGTGCTTTTCATCCAGGCTTAGACAAGTCTCTCAAGCTCGACATAACTTTCTAAATACATCAGATGCTTTAAAACCACATATACCACAACTTTTGGGGGATATTTAATTTTTTCCACATTTCATATAATTTATTTTGATCTAATTCTTATTCGTTAAGCCTTACTTGTTACAGCTATGACAATAACACAGAGAAATCACTTTCCCTCCTTTTGAAATGGAATAGCTGGACTAATCACATAAGTTCAGGCAAGGATGAAGGAGCACTTTCTCAAATGGGCTCAGTACATGGTGATTTCAGTGTAGGCTTCTTATGAAGGCTGCTTTGTGCAACATACCTGATAAAATATGCTCAACCGAATTAAGCTTATAAGTGGGGATATGAGCAGGACTAAAACAGAATTCGGTTCAGATATGCTGCATGTTTGTATAACATTGAGATGCAGAGGAAGTATTTTCTAAACTTGGTTTCTTCTGCTGTCAAAGACAGATAAAAGCAGAATGGTTTGTCACTTCTTTTGAGGTTTTTGTAACTGTATGTTTGGACTTTGTGGTGACAGTTTAAAGTCAAGTGGTCTGACTGTTTCATGAATACAAACTCCAGAACAGACTTCTAAAAGCATTAACATAACACTGAACAGTCTTCTGAATCACAAGAAATGACTTGTTTTTTATACCTGTAATAATCAAAATGGTCTTTAAGCATCTAAAAAGTACCAACAAAATACTAATATTGCAGTGTATTTATATTAAGTAAGCAATAGAAAATGATCAGAGTGTAGACAAGAAAACTGCTGTGCATGGGGTTCTCCTTACATCCTGTTAGTGATGCAAGGGTTAGGAGTATCTCAATGAAGCTGGTCCTCCAAGCTCTGGCTATAGTTAATGAAGAGAGATACGTCATTCAGGGAATGATTCAGCACAGGAAAAGCTGGGGTTCTTACACAGACAGGTTAAGTGGTGTTTCTGTGAGGCAGGAGCATAGCATTTATATCCTTCTAGATAAAATTGCCCAAGACGGTGTGAAATGCAGGCAGTGACCTTTACCAAGAGCTGCTAAGGGATTACAGCTCTGAAATAAGGCCGTCTGCTCTAATCCACAGAAACTACCTTTCCTAGCTCCACTGAGATCAGCAGCCATCTCTGAATTGAGAGATGGTTGGTCCCAGCCCAGAAGGAGACAACACATTCATCACTGCCATTTGAAGAGGGATTTGATACCAACACTCATCATTAACAGACCATAAATAGTTATTGTTTTAAATACCATCAGCAAGAACAGGAAATAGGAATTTGATTTGAACATTTTTAAAATCAACAGCAGCAATACTAAGCTCCTTGTTTTTTTCCTGAAATAACGTGTGAACAAAACTAGTTAAATCATATGGAGATAAGTTCCCCTTTCAAAGTCTAGAATTTATTAGAAGTTACAAAGAATTATCTGCATTGGCAATTTTCATTAGTTACAGCCTTTAAAGGCTGGCAGCATAGGACACATCTCTGCTTTATTCAGGATGCTGCTCAGTATTTTGCAAGTTAGTATTTTAAAAAGGATATTAATGTGTTCAGAAGTATTCTTCTTATGCCAATATGTAATGTATCTTAAACTTTCCTTTTTCATTACAAAAACGCTTGAACTGTTCTTACATCATCAGAGTAATCCAAACTGAGCTGTGCTACCAGCCCCTTCCTTTTTATGCTCTTTCTCCCACTTCAGCTCTTTGCAACCTTTAGATTTAGCATGATTGAAACCTAAAGGCTTTGGTGACCTTTCACCTCACCTTGGCCAATTCTACATTAAGAGCCAGGCCTCTGCTCTGAGCAATGCAGAAGGACTGGTTCTCTGAATCTAAAGTGAAAGGGTAAAATTAAGATCCCATCAAATAAAGATTGAATATGGCTAGTCAGATTTTTAGTGTGATATATTACACTGTGCTATGGACCTGCTGTGGTACAAAGACCTGAGTCTACAATGGAGCTAAGCATCTTTACTTCTTCTTTTAAGATAACCAGGCTACACTGCTTCCAGAAGAGCAGAGAAAACAAATGTTGCTTTTTGCTGCAGGGTAATCCCATGTCTTGACAAGAAATGCCATGTTATTTTCCTATTGAGCTGCCATGAAAATTGACAGAATAGAGTAGATAGAGGACAGCATGGATAGAAGTGATTGGAAAGACTTGGCACTGTGAAAAACTACTGTGACCATCACATGAATTTGATGAATGACAGTGTCAAGAAGATACCCAGCTCCTCATCTGCATTGGTATAGCTGGGTACTCTCTTTGGCAAGAGAGACCAGTGCTGCACTCTGCAAGTGTGCAGCAATAAGCTGAGGGCATGTGATATAGCCTTTTTAAAATCAGAAGCTCTTCAGTTTTTCTCATTGGTTTTACCTACAGACGATTGCTGGGATGGTACTAACAACTGGAGTAATTAGCCCTCTATAAATCTATAGGTGTATAAATAGCAGGAACACTGAAGTCTGAAAAGTGAATCCAATGATTGGTAGTAAAGAAAATAATCTTACATTAAAGTATTTTTTTCCAAATGATTGAATAAGTAAAGCAAGATTAATGATCACTGAAGTTTTAGCTGATGACAGTCAATAGTTGAGATGGATGGAAATAAAACAGTGGTAATTTTATAATTAAGTAAAGAAGTAAAACAAATCAAGGTGCCTTTGCAAGGGTGTAAGTTAAAGAACTAGGTGATAAAAATGGCCTTAATACATAACTTTTTTTAATAAAATAAAAAAATATAAAATATTGTTGTAGACGGCTTTTGATAGGTAATTTATACTGTAAAGTACCTGCAAAGGCTTATGTGGTTTTTGGCCTCTAGGAAAGAGTTTATTCTCTTCTAACAAGTCTAATACACAAAAACTGAGCCATACTGCTCTCCTACAGTGAAATTCTATACCATTTCCAATGCAGAAAAAAAGCTTTACTGAATGCTGGAACAGGTGGCAAAGAAACAATAAAGAGTGATTATAAAATTATTAAATCAGGAGATTACCACCTTCTAGTATACAGCCAAGCCTTTTGTACTAATCTGAAAATGGAATATATTTTGCCTTACCAGCCTATCCAAACTCGTGCCAGCAGCAGTTGTAGGTCTCTCCTCTGGGTTATATGGTCTAAACCGGGTATTGAAGTTTTCAGGGACAGAACGGGAAGATCTCAGGGCAGGTGCTGGTTTAGGTTGGCCACATCCTTGGAAAACCTGAAAAAGACATTCTTGGTTATATGAAAATCATTAAAAAAGGGAAGCTGGTATTTTGTAGCCTTTTTATTCTTTCTTTTGTATATTTGAAACAAGATTTGATTGACATTTTTATACTAGTAAATTGAGTGCTTGGCCTGCGTTAAAACTCAGGTTAATAATTTAGCATTATTAATCACTTGGTGAAGGTATAGAAACATATAGAGACCTTAAAACCCCCTTCATTTAAGAAAGTGATTATTATGAGAAATTAACATCTGAAAGCATCTTAATTGCTGTCTTTCCAGGAAGAAAAATGCACAAAAGGATGTCCTCTGTGGCAGGACATAGTTGACAACTGTTTTCAGTTTTGTTAAAATGTGGTATTTACCCAGAATCACAGGTCATCCATAATCCCTACCTACAGCTCTTTCTACCTTGCAACCTTATTTGTAGTCTTAGAGAAAAGGTCAATGATGAAATAGTCTTGTAACAGGATGACTTTCTTATTCCCTTCCAATCTCTCCCTAGAACAGGGGTGAGGCACGCTGAGTGCGCAACAGCGACAATTATTTTCTGCTAGTGTGTTTGTTTTCAGGTTATAAAAATAATGTTTGGGGTTATGAAATTTTTCATATACTTCCATTTGGAAAAAAGTTTCAGTATTTTGTATCTGGTAAGTACTAAAGGACACAGAGGACACTTTTGACTACTGGATATCAAGTATATTTCCCAGAGGCATTGTCACACAAGCTGCACACCCGAAAAGAGGTAGAATATCCATGCAGTTAAAATTTTCAAGTGCTCTCATGACGTAGAATCTTAGTGTTTGCCTTCATACCAACTTTTTCAGTTTCAGAATCATCCTTCTGTTTTTGTGACCATTGTATTTTGGCTGTTTTAACATTTTGCCGCCATTCAAAAAAAAATGTAAATGCCAGAATTTCTTGTAAGATCTATTATACAAAACCCTAATGCCATACACAGACAGTTTGAATGAGCTTTGTGGAGGTGAAAACTATGCAGATGCTGTGTTTTGATTGTAGGACCAAGTTACTCCTTTTTGTGCGGCTATGTTGGGTTTCTGGGGCCAGGTTTTTGTAGTGAGGGTGCTACAGGGGTGGCTTCTGTGAGAAGCTGCCAGAAGCTTCCCCCATGTCTGGCACAGCCAATGCCAGCCAGCTCCAGGACAGACACTCTGCTGGCCAAGGCTGGGCCAATCAGGAATGGTGGTAGCACCTCTGGGATAACATATTCAAGAAGGAAAAAAAAGCCATTGTGCAGATGTAGTTGCGGCCAGAGAAGANCGTCCATGGTGCCACTTCTGTTTCTTTCAGAGTACGTTAAATTGGCTCTCAGTTAGGTTTTCTGGTGTTAATTTAGAGGCCCCAAATGATTCAAAATTTGCTGAAAGAAGCTGATTCATACTAAATATATGTCCGATCATCAGGTCTGCTTTGGCTTGAAGTCCAGAAAGTCAGCTGTTGTACGGCCATTGGGATTTTTAATTTATGAGTGGAATACTGTTTGATCTGGTTTGAGAATATCTCTTTTAAGAGTTTCAAGCCTCCCTAGTCCTGAGGACTATTGGACAATAAATTAATTTAATCAACCAAGAAAAATGATTTTAGCTTGTAAAGCTCTAAATCTTCCATCAGGAAAGAATCTTATTTTTCCTCTGTGAAGAAAATTCACAGATTAATAAGATTAACATTCAAGATTTGTTCATGGTTGTGTAGGATACTGTACAATTTAAAGAGTAAAATCTATATGTTAAGAGCATGAATCACACTTACAGAAGTTTACTTAAATTCCTTCTGACTCGAGATAAGTTATGCACTGAAAATATAATTGTTTATTTAGATATCTGTGAAATACCACTTACTCAATTAAGCAACTGGGTATTTGCCTACAAAGCAAGCAACAATCATCCAAAACATACAACTAGATTCTCAGGAGAAAGGAAAGTGAGGGCACTTCTCGTTAAACTTTCCAGTGTGTGACTGTTAAGCTACTTGTATGACCATGTAGTGCAACTGCAAGTCTACATAATTTATATTTAATCTTTGTTATGATTTACTGAAAAAAACCCAACAGAGACTTTGTGGCATTTAGCTTCATACAAATAGTTGCAGCAAGTGGTTTTATACAAACAAATTACATACAGTCAGACAACAATAGAGATGGATCCTAGGCAGTGATATTTACATCACAGAAAAAGAAATAACTTGCTTTCTAAATGACCTTACAGAAATGCAGTAAGGATACAATATCCAGTAACTAAATTTTGAGTACAAAAGAGACAGTTTTTCATTTGCATCCTGGTATTAAGTGACAGAACACAAAACGTAAAGCTGCTAACTGACATTAACAAATGCTTTCTAAGAAGCAGCACATGAAATACTTTCTTTTCAGTGCTACTCAGAGGTATTGAACAGTTTCTGGAAAAATATTTAGGTGTTTCATTACACATGCTGTGACTTGGTAGCATAAAACCACTCTCTAAAAAGTTGTATTTTATATATAATTGGTGCAGTCCATTTAATCGGAATTTAGAGAATGGATTCCATTTGAGATTAGGAAAGCTAAATTTAGGTGCCATCATGTATTTGTCTACATTTAAGCTAAACGTCTAAGATAGAGGAGATCAAAAGCTTCCTTCTGTTTCTCTCTCATCAGCATCTACAGTAGTTTGATGTTCTGGGATATCTGAGACACCTGTTAAGATTGTCTTAACACGAAACCATTCCCCACTAAACTGCAGTTAAAGCTCAAATGGACCAAATCTCTACGGCCAGGGATATGAACCAAGCCATGAGAAGAAGTCAACAGAGCCAGTGAAGAATTATATCTCTTGAGGTGACTAAGTGGAAGTACCCACTTCAGGACTAGGATGTAGGTATTGCAGAAAAAAAAAAAAGCTCCTTTCCCAGGAGAATTTGAAGTTTTGAATTTTTGAGGAAGATAGAGTTTGTTCTCTGTGAAACCTTGGGTCATACTGTTATTTAGCCATGTGCTAGTGCTCAGTGTTTCCAGTTGAATGTCTCTATATGATTCTGCTCCATTGACTCTTCAGACAGAATAGCATTGATTTTTTACCTGAAATGCCATTATATTTTTCCTGCACAGAGCTCTGGAAAGAACACAGATAGATGAAGAGGTTTTCTTAATATGAAACTTGTGGACTATTTTAAGAAAAACCTTGGATGTAGTTCTGTGAAGATATCCTCCTTATAAATAATGCATAGGTAGTCTGCTATGTCATGGAGCTCATTCATCCATTTAGCTGAAGTAATTGCTGAGAAGGAACGTATATTTATAGGTTAAAATGGCACATCCATCAACTCAGATAAAAGCAGATTTAAGATTCACTAAGGGGAAACTCAGTTATGGGATAGACTATATGAAAGTGGAAAAATCTCGTCATGGCAGCCAAATGACTCTTACAGCAGTCTAACATACCCGTATAGGACCAGACCGTTGCAGAAAATAGTTCAATGTGTTGTGTTTTGAGCAGCAATGGAGACATGATTATGCTGAATTTTCTCCATTTTGAAAAAAAAAAGCAGCATGTTATAACATCTTTTGTGCTGTTTTTTGAGTTTTCCTCCACTTGTGAATGAGTAATCTCTGCAGATATCAACTAGTAAACATTCATGTTTTTAAAATGGAGCAGATGTAGCATTTACTTTTTGACTTGAAACAGGAATCAAAGGTTGGTACTGACAGCCTTATGGGAAAATTGTGAAGGCTCTCAAAACATGCTTGTTTTGGCCAAGATTGAAATGAGCATTTATATGTTATGACTCTCTGAATAGGACTACCTGAATTACCTCAGGGAAAATGAGAATGAGAATAAGGTAAATGTATGCTATGACTAAGTCTTGGATATGAGCTGAACCGTGGGAAACAAAACACAAAATATAAAAATTTTGCCTGACAAATAATCAACATGTTGCTGAGCACTAAGTTTGGCACTATATTGTTCAAATACCAAAAAGGTGTCACTGGAGAATAACAAAGAGATTTCAATAAAGAGGACAGCCTGTCTCAGATATTATAAGGAGAAATCCAAGGTAAATCTATTACACCCTGACTTCTGCCAGAGGCAACCTTCAGGGAACACTACTCTAGTCTAAGTAGGCCCAGACTGCAAAGCCTGTTCTTAAAAGGTACTGATGTCGTGGGAGGCATCTCAGGCAGCCCAGGCTGATTGTTTTGCACTCTATGTGGTTTGGTTTGTGGAAGGCACTCTGTAAGAATGGCTGCAGGTGTTAGATGATGAATGCATGGAAACCGGTTTTGGTGATCTTCAGTCCTCGTCTTTTCTTGGAGAAGGGAAACTTTGGGTGTATTCAGAGCACATAGATCCTTCCAGCAGAAAGGCCTTGGACTTTGGGGTCTGACTTTCTATACCATTGCTCCTCCTTGACAAGCATCTCCAGTTGTCACAGCTGTCAGGAATGGGACTTTCCCTGAGGCAAAATAAGGACCTTGTGTGGCTGTCATTAAGGGACATGACAGTTGTGCAAGGTGAGCAGCCAAGAAGCCTAGAGGTTTGGGGTCAGACTTCCTAGACAGCCAGTGCTGAATACAAACTGCTGAGAAATACCAAGAAAACAGAGGAAGATTGCAGCCTCAGCACGAATTGGCGGATCTTAACATAATACTAGCACGTTTAATGTGAACTGTGCTAGAAGAATCAACCAGAATCATCACACAAACAAGAAAAGTTAATGGCCTAGGAAGAGAGGTGCTCCATTTTATGCAGTGAGAAATAGTGGAATGTGTCTGAGTCTGAATGTCCTTGGTCAGCAGGAGAAAGATAGAAGAGATACATGTGGTATCTCTATAATTCTCTGTCTCAATATTGATGTGCAGCCATCAAAAGTGGAAGACAGAGGGTTTGTGTCTTCTAAGGAAATGAACGACAAGGAGTGAACTCAAGCAATAAGCCTTGACTGTCTGTACTGAGTAATTGTTAAGTCATTGTCTTTTTCTTGGACTTTTGGAAGAGGGCAATTTTATATGATTATTTGAAACAGCAGCGCTGGATTTAGGATGAAATAAACTCTGGGTCTTCTGCCCACAAAGAGGATGAAATAAGTGAGAGCTCCTTGAGGAAGAAACTTTTTGTTTTTATTTTTTTCACTCCTTTTAAAAGAAAAACAACATTATATAACGTGGCCGAAAATTCTACTGAATATAGCACAGAGTCTTCTCCCAGACATCAACAAGATTTTTAGGAAAAAAAGGCTGCATGTCAGTGGTGAAAAATAATCTATGTGTATGTGGGTGTTGCAGGCGTAATCTTATTAGTGCATCATCATTTTTCCACTGTGAAAAGGCACTGACTGACTTGTGGAAAAATAGCTATGATTCCTAGTCACCACATTTTTCAGTAGGTGCAGTCAAATAAAAGGTACAAAATTGTCTGAAGAATGAGAAAATAGAAAATATCATGATTTCAACAGCCTGCTTGAAGCTTTCTGAGCAGCATCTCAGAATAATTGACGAGAGTGGCTTTTCTCCCACATTAGGTCTGCAATTGCATTCCATGCACCCCATTACATCTGGTGAGGTATCTGTCATTTCCACTGGAGCTCTAAGTGGTCAGTATGTATAAGGGGGGAAATTAGATGACAGAGGATGGATTTGAAGTCTGCTTGTATATCATCTCTACAGGTCTGACTTGGCATAGAAAAGGACAGAAATACACCCAAAGCCTTTGCCTTTTTTTTAAAAGGGTAAAGCATTTCCATGTTACATGAAAAAAGATGGATATAACCTAGGAGATCAAGGAAATCACATTTGAGGAGAATAATGGTCTACAGAGAATATACAAAGGTTCCCCAAGGATAGACAGTTCTGTTATCTATGAAAATGTAATAAAATAAATTTTGCTGATATAATTTCTTTTCTATTCTGCAAGATTAAAAAAATATTGTCTAAGGTTTCTCTTAGAGGAAGAGGTTTTGCATTGCAAATGGCATTGCTATTAATCTTTATAGCAAATAAAATATTTCTGAGGGATAGGAGAAACAGTCTGCTCTGCTACAAACAAGTAGTGAGACGAGTTCATGCCTAAATGTCATCAGACTCTGGCAGGTGATGCAGCTTTCCAACTAACGGAAAACTGTGAAAACCAAACAAGTAAAAAGGAAAACAAAATACACCTGGGCCTTGGGTGAGTTTTAAGTGAAAATATTTTTTTGTTTCTTTTTTGAAGTAAGGGCTGAGTTTGCTGAAGCTAGCCTTTAATTCCCAAAATATTTGAGAAATTTGGCTGTTAAACACCTTGATCGCTGGTGCCAGAATAAAGTCTCATCCTGCAGGATGTAGACTGCTTTTAAAATCCAAGGAACGTCATGGAGATTGAAAGCAAAAGGCATATTGAAGGAAACTCTTAGCAACCTGCAGCACTGGGGCCATAAAAAGCATCTAATTTTGGGTTGGCAGGAAGAATATAAACCTCAGGCTCCTGCCTTTTGTCCCCAGTTTTTTTCCCAGCTACAGCAGCTTCCTTCCAAGCAATGGAAAATCACTGACTTGGATGGCTGTCTGGCCAGCACCTCACTGACTAGCGGGAGTTAAATGGGAGATAGGAGATCCTAATGCACAGAACTTGGCAAACTGTTGACTTTAGAATTTCAGCCACAGTGCACCGATGAATATTAAGGCAAAGCCATTAATTGTTGACTATTGGCTCAACAGCACCTGCTACTGAATTCAAAGGATCTTATTAACATGGGGTTCAGAGGTGGTGGTGATCTGTGTATACACACAGGCATTAAAAATGGAAAGGAGGGAGCCGGTATCATTACCTCTGTTTATCTCTGTGTCAGAATCCAGACAAAACTCTATCAAACTGAGGTCTGGTAATCAGAGACTGGCCGATGTATTATTTCCCCAGAGTGGCTATTAAAGGAGGTTAAATGGAACATTTTGTGTATTCACCTCAAACACATTGTGCTTCAGTCTGACCTAGATAGATCAAAATGTGTTTGGAAGTTAATATGGAGAATCACAGATGAGACACGAGTGGAAGTTACCAAGTGTACTCTGCAGGATATTGCTTACAGAGTTACCGCTGATTTTCAGCACTCTCTATTTTCCTTAAATCTCTTACAGCTATTAATTTGAAGTTTAATAAATGGTAGCTTTCTCCCCTCCACTTCCTTTTGAAAAGTTCGAGTTTGTTTAACTAGATGAGGAATTCAAAGGCAGTCTGGTGAACTGTTGAACAAGCAAAAGTAATTTCTGGTGGTCTGGACAATCTTTCTTAAAGTCTAGACAGAAAAATTGGTGGAGATGTTTTTCCCCCCGCTTGTGACATTCAACAACAGAGAAGGCACGAGTCACACAGTACCTTTGCTGACACCTGCATGCTGTTTTCTTGCATGTTCATGATGGCTTCAGAAATCTTGACATCAATAGGATCCATGACTGATTCAATGTTGAATGGTCCCTCTAATCTCTCCGCTACCAGAAGCATAGCATCTGTTAAAACACAAAGCAGCCATTCCCTTAAAGAAGGGATACCTTTGGGTTCCTCAGGCAGACCAGCACTGCCAGCTGTAGGTGTGGATACCGAGCACTCCTGAGCAGGAGTCTGGGCGGATGTGTGGCAGCAGCACTGTGAAGCCTGCAGGGTAGCTTCCCAGCTGTCAAAAATATCTTCCCCTACTGCTGCCACCACAAAAAGAGGAATAAAGACTGTAAAAGTTAGATTAATATTAGTTGCCATAGCATTATCGAGCTTGGGGTAAAATTATTTTTCACAGCTTCTTGAAGCAACCAGTGGTCTGGAGTGTACTTATGTAATCTCCTTCCCAAGAAAAAGCAGGATGATAGAAATGAATCCCTGGGGTATGTTCTTAGAGTTTGTGTGAGATGATGAAAACTTTGATATGATATATCAGGGTGTTATAATTAAAGCAGCTGTTCTTTCTGACCTTAATGATCTCATTTTCTTGCAGTATGAACCGCAGATGAATATTGGATTTCTGCCATAGTATATAGGTATAAACCATGTTTGCTTTGCTACATTTTCAAAACATGGTTGTAAGTTGTATGCAGAAACATATTTTTTGTATGTTTTGGATTAAATCAAAAAAGTTTGCTTAATTTACATTAGAGCGCCTCTCCAAAAAAATTTAATCTTTTGATGTTCATTAACAAGTGAAAAACAAGCAACTGAACAGGAATAAATGGCAGTAAAAAAGGTTTTGCCATACATCAGATATATTTGTCTATACACAGACACAAATTTATCACAATTTATGTGGCAATAGCCATGTGATAAACTGGATTTACAGTATACCTTTGAACATCATATTCGATCCTTGTCTCCTCTGTTAGATTTAGTTTTTGGCAACTAATTAGCTGTAAGCAGATGACGCCTGTAACTTTAAAAAGATAAACAAAAATCTTCACATGCTCTGTTCTTTATATATCAGCCTTAAGCTCCAGAAAGTACCCAGCAGGCTTCCTTCCAAAACAGACCCATGCCTGCTTTGCTGTTGTAAGCACCAGTCCCACATCAGCTGTGTGAAGAAGGCATGGAGCTCCCCATAGATCTGGCAGCAGTGCTTGTTAGCTCCACACTTGGCTGCAGGTCACAGAGCTCTGTTCCAGCCTGCATGGCCATCTTCTCCTTCCCCACGAAAGCACAAGTGCATGGAGGTATGGGAAGAAGTGGCTGTTGTCTTACCCTAGCAGTTGAGACACACGCTTCCATGCGCAGCCTTGCCTGAGGACTGCATTACATTGTCTATATGCTGCCAATGCATACCTAAGAATCCCACTGAAACTGGAATTGTTTGGCATGTAGCATCTAATCACTTCTGCAAATTTGCATCTAATACTTCACAGTACTTTTAGGCTGGGAAGAGTGTAATGCCAGTTATTTGGAGTGAGGTGTATAGCACTTGTTGCTAACTGTGAGAAATGGTGAGATGATAGGAAATTGGTTTCAAGCAGAGGTGTTATTTTGCCTGCACATTATTTTAAGAATCTTTGGTTTACACCCTTTCCAGTGGGAAATGGTGAAAATGGGAACTACCCCTGATAGAGAAAACAGTTTTCATACACACAAAGACACACACATACATATACACATCNGTGGACTCCTATGAAGTATTTTCTTCCTCAAACATTCAGAATGACTTGTATAAAACATTTATGCTTTAGTACTTTGTGAGCAAGGTGATCAGCTTAAATCCTAGGTGCCACAACAAGTACTAGGCATTGTTAGGGCACGGGTCTTGGTGGCTGGATTTTGATAGTTTACTTCAGGACTAGGGTTAAGACTAGGGTTACTGCATAAAACAGTCAAAAGATGGAATTTGGGATATTTTGTTTTATTTTGTCTTTTTTGGTAGGAGTAGACTACATTTTCAGTTAAGGACAGGTGACTCTTTGTATGAGTCCACTTCATTTTGGCAGCTAGTGCTAAGTGCTAGCTAGTGCTTAGTGCTAAGCTCTAGAACATGTTCAGGGACCATGCTGAAGCAGAGTCCAGTAAATAAGTAATTGCTGGAGATCTCACATGAGAATGGCTAGTGGCTTGAGTCTACTTGCTGCTTCTTCTGATGGCACGGGGCACTAGTTCTGAATTAAATCTTGAATTGAAATCTCAGCTATGTGGCAGAAGAGGACAGTGCATCATCCTTAACTGAACAAGCACCACAATTTTAATTTAAGAATGGCCTTTCCTCAAGCAAAGTGCCCTTAACTTCAAAATTAATAGCTCTAGGAGATGCAAACTAAAAATCTGTTCCTGGCTTAGACACTTTGTATCTTTAGAAAGATATCTTTTAGTTCATCAGCTTCTATTTTATGAACCTTAAGCCTCTCCATAGACTTAGTCTTTATATATACATCTCTATCTCTATCTCTATCTCTATCTCTATCTCTATCTCTATCTCTATCTCTATCTCTATCTCTTTCTCTATCTCTATCTCTATCTCTGTCTCTCATCTATATCGATATCTATATTAGCTATTTTTAAGGAAGTGGGCAAAGGTTGAGGAATGTGGGTAATTCCTGGCTGCCAAAGGTGAGCTTTGTGTTATGCTGAGCTTCTTTCTTTGATAAAGTCTGGTGTAGGTCTGATGGTGGTTTCAAGAGCTGGGGTTCAGGTTAAGGTTAGAGTCAAGTTTATAATTCAATCACATGGGCTATAGCTTTATGCTATTGCTCTATATAAAGGAAAGGAAGAAAATAAGAGAAAATAAGAGAAGAGAGAAAAATCAAGCAATAAATCCCTGCTTGTCCATATTCTTTAATTTCTATCTCCTTCTCTGACTTGGAATGAATCTGGACCACTCCAGGCAGCTATTCATAACTTAAATCTGTGGAGGAGCTGCCCTGAAGCAGTGAGAGGCTATGAGCCAACAGTGACACATGACATTAGAGCCTTGTGATGTTTTATTTAGTTAGATCTTAAGGATATACCTAGGGAGAAATGGGTTAAGGGAAAAAATATAATTTGAGATATCCACACCTTTACTGATGACAGGTACATCTTTATATCAGCAGTTTGTATTTTTGTTTTGGGGTTAGAATGTGGGATAGGACTAATGCTGAAGTAGAGGCCTATACAGGGACATATTTGAAGAGGAAGAGTCTGAGAAACAGATTAAATGCTGTGACAAGAGATGCTTGAAGGGCTGAAGTAAAACAGGTTCCTCCTGCAATATTATTTCTGAGGCTGACACAAGTTGTGCTTCCAGTTAAGGCTAATTTTAGGAATCAGCTCAGACTAGAAGTTTTGGACAATTGCACAGTTCAGATGAGTTCTTGCACAAATGGGAAAATTATGTTTGAGGCCTCATTTTTACTTCAGTTTCAGCAGCTGTGTGGCGCCCTGGCTGACTCAGCAGTGACCAGGCTGCTGGGTTACTCTTGTCTCCTTCTGGTAGGAGTATTACAAGCTCAGTCTAGCAAAAGAGGATGAACAAGAGCCACTTCTATGAATGCCAAAATGATTTTCTTAGCCTCTGTCTGACTGAGCTCTTCCTTCTACCCTTTCTCTAACCATCATGCTGTTCCTAACTAAAACCAAACATATCCAGATGATACCTGACAGCCATAGACTGAGAGAAGCCTGGAAGACCAAGGTAGTCTTATTACTGTGAATGTTCAAGCCCCCTGGGAACAAACTCACTACTGTATTTAAATAGCTTCACACTGCTAATTTTTTGAGCTAGGCCTCAGATTTAAATTAAGACTGAATTTTTTATCCATAACATTGATTTCTAGGAAGAAACACTGTATAGTGTTTAAGGTGAATTGCTCTCTTGGAAAAGATTTCCTCAGGTCATTCGGTTGAATTCTCTTTTTTGCCAATCCTAACTGTCACTACAATGATAAACTTTATTATTCACTTGTACAGTTCCATTTGAGCACATACAATATATACATACCAGCTACCCTGTGCAATTGAGCGAAATGGAAGCTGTTAGGTTGAATATAGTGAAAATCAGATGAAATATAATTATCTAAGATTTATGACAGGACAGTCAAAATGTTGTAGTGGTCCTCACCAGACTGTAGCTCTTCAAACCTGTAATTGTGTATCAACAAACACAACACTGTTGTCAGAGCCCTTTTTTTTCTTCTAAAAATGTTGTGAATATTATTACATAAGAAGCTGGAAAGATTTCAAAATGAAGTTAAGAAAATCTAGATGCTTTAGTCTTGAAATCCTAATTCTTAAGAACAGACCCTTGAACTGGACAAAAGCCTAGTTTAGTTCTGTGTAAATCTGAGTGGGCTTAATAATTTCTCAGTCACCTCAAATAGTAGATATTGGGAACTTAATTATTGTTTGTGCTATAAAAAATCTGAAAACTGGTTGATTGCCTCACCTGTTTTTTACATTGTTAGTATAGTTGGACTGTATTGTTCAATTATATATGTTCTTTATTTTTCCTCTTTTGTATTTTTCCAAATCTGCTTTCTTGGGTTCAGTAGGTCTTCCCTCTCCGTGTACTAAAGCATTTGGCAAAAAGCTGGCATCCAGCTGCCAGCTGGGGCGAGTGGATCAGGAACTCGGTTTAGGTAAGTCATTCTTGTGCTGTGTGTTTGTCAGGGACTTGGAAACAACAGACGTGACTAATTGCTCACTTGAGGACATAGGCTTGCCAAATGGTCCTGAGAAAGTGCAGAGCATGTGGCACACCAGGGTCACTGTCAGCGCTGCTGCTCTCGGCCTCTCCTGGATGCTCAAAACAGGAGTGGGGACCTTCCTGATGCAGTAAACCCCCCCAAGTCTACTGAAGGCCTAGGGTGTAGTCCAGGGGACCCCAACACGTCTCTGCTAGCTGAGCACAGCAGCTCTCTTTAGCTGCTTTGTATTCCCTCGTCCGTATCAAGAAATACTACAGGTATTTGACAGTGCCCTTTAGAAGGATATTGTTTCACTTTAGGCAGTATATAAGAAAGAGATCCTGAAGAAATTTTTGGTTTACTTCACAGATTTATTTATTTTTGAGGTTTTATAGGTGCCATTTCAATGAGAAGCACAGGAGAAAACTGGTCATCACACTAAGCGATTTACTGTATAACTTAAAAATTCAGAAGACCAGGTGGAAATTCAAGATATGGAAATACTTTATGAGCCCTAGGCATCTCCAGGCAAAATAATGGATAGACTAAGAGTACAAATAGACAAGAATCTGCCTCTCTTTCCTTGGAAATGCATCAAGCCGCCCTCTTATTACCTTGATGCCAAAAGTGATGTGTTCCTGTTTGTGTTATATTTCTTTCAGGGCAGTTTCCCAGAAAATTTCCTAGTGAATTCCAGATTGAAATAAAAGGAGCAGGGACAATTACACTGATTTATGAGACCTCTGACAAGTCAACCCCCCCCAAAACTAGGCTGAAATACAAAGTTCTTGTAAGAACAATCAGTGCCTCCTTTTTCTTGCCCTCGTTCTATCATCAAAAAAATGCAAGGAGAGTCTGATAGGGAAAACTCAGGAAGCTGATAAAGAAAGGCATTTTTAGGGTCTCTGTTAATTTGGCTGTGACATCAGCTTTTCCTTTCATGCACATTGTTGCTCGTCTACTTCAAAACTATCAGTGAGATTCCAGCAGTGGCTGAGCTTCCCCCAGGGGAAGTCAAAAAATAATCTATGGATGAAGTCTATAAATGTTGTTTCTTCATGGAAACAAAGAATGGTAAAATACTTAATTGCATGTCCTTCACAAAATTGTAAGGTATATTTTGTTTTGGGAAAAAAAAAAGGAGGAAGATCTTAAATTCCCTTTTAGGAGTTCTCTATGTTTCTTCTATATATGTGGTCTTACACTTATTTATGGAGAATTGCAAAGTATTTGTTCCCAAAACTGCTGGTGAAAGAAAGTAAGGGTAAATTTTTATTTGTGAAACTTCAAAGGATTTGTCTATGGACAAGTCCATGGATTGCAGATTAAACAGTTGTGAACAGAGTGAGCAACCTGCTGCAGTTGACTGTGACCTTGAGAGTGGCAATGACTGTTTTGGAAAAGGATATAACTGTTGATATGCTGGGCTGCAAGGCAGGGATCATTTGGTAGCTTCCCAACCTTCTGACCAAGGGCAAGGGGAGGCAGGAATCTGGATTGTATTTACTAGGTCGTGTAGGTAAAACTCAGTGAGTTTTCCATCATGACACTAAATATAAATAGTGGTCATAAAATCTTTAGAGCGTTAGATGGTAAACTAATGAAACAAATTAAAAACTAAAAATTGAAAAGTGAAATATGGGTACATATTGACTTTTTACAAATATAATATCAGTGGAAATACATCCCTGTAATACTCTGCCAAAACTTTTACTGCTAGATTATGATTTATTAAAAAAATTCAAGAAGAGGAAAGTAAAACTCTACCTCACATTTAAGGGAGGTGATAAGAACTCTTCTCAGGAAATCAGACTAAGGCACGATAGTGATGCCAAAAGGGCTGTTTTCCTTAGGGTCCACAGACTCTTTTTCAAATTATTATTCATATTAAAACTCTGTATGGCTCTGTCCTAATGAGGCTAAACTGACACATTACAGATTTCCTCCCTGAGTATCATTAAGGTCCAGTAAGCTTTATATTTTGACATAATAACATTATAATTTTCTACATCCTGCTTTATTTAATTTTTTGGTGATTTTGGGTTTGGGTTTTTGTTTTGTTTTTTTTTTTTTTTCTTTTTTGTTTGTTTTCTTTTGTTTTCTTTGGTTTCATGGGAAAACTTCTCTTAAAATTTGTGTTGCACTAGTGCAAAGGGGATATCAATATTTTTATCTAGAAATTCAGTTAACAATAACCAGTTAGACTTCTCTCTGGAGATATGCAGGCAAATGACTTGTCAGTCCTCGCCTGAGCAAAACATGAGAAACTGCTGGATGTGGGGTAAGATTTTTCTTGAAGTAAAAATTATCAGCATAGGCAGCTGGACAAAACAGGGAGCAATGGGGAAAACATATCTGGGGTGGGTTGTTTACATGGGAGAAAACAAGGGCAAAGAAAGATGGATTAAGGTGAGCTAGGGAGCAAGAATGGGAAAATAGGTGGAAGAGAGCATTTGAAAGAGGCCATCTGGAAAAACCGCTGGTCAGCAAACTTGTCAGCTGCCTGATCACTGCAGTCTGCTCTATGTCCTTATTAAACTCTATTCTTAACCATTTTCTGGTTGAGAATCACAGCATGGTTGGGCAGAGTATTCTCTCTGTGTGTGTGTGTGTGTGTAGCAAGCTTCAAGCTGATGATCCTGTGAGAAGGAGACCAGCAGCACGAAAGACCTGAGGTTTCTGCTGGACACTTGGTTTAGTCTGGGTGCAGAGTCTGGGTGGCCTTGAGATCTGGGCTATGGCTCAAGGGAGTTGGTTCAAAATGTGTGTGTGTGAGTAAAGGGGTCTGCATGCAGCTCCCAAATGAACTGCCACAGGGGCAGTCTGACAGGGATCCATCCACCCTCTCATCCCTTCTGAGCTTAAAATTTCTGCGCATCATCCTTGAGAATAGAGTTCTTCGAAGGAGCAGTGCCGAAGGATGCACTCCTGAAGGTACCTAACTTTACACAGTACAACCAAGACACGAAAAACTCCATTTCAACTTCTTTTCCTGCTGTGAGCAGGCTCAACATTTTACCTGCTGGAAAAACGCCTTAACCACGTCTGCTGTTCTAAAGGGCTCAGTAGCTCTGCTTTTAAAACTGCTTCTATGGAACACTCAGCTATTCTGGACAGAAAGAGTGGTATTTAAGGCACATCCTTAAGAAGGGGTGAATCCAGTTTTCTGGCTTATGCTTGGAAGCTGATGTCTGAAGGATGATGTAATGAAATTGTTGCATATAGGTAAAACCTTGTAAAATAAGGGCCTTGTTACCCTTGTAAAATCATGTCTTAGGCCTGCTACTTTGGCTAAGCAGAAAAGGACTATGGGAAGTGACTCAGCTGAATTGGAGGTAGAAAAACAAGTTATATAACCATTACACGCTCACACCGTGGTTTATGGTGGTTGGTTGAATTATATTTGTTATACTTAAATGGAATGTAGCTGATGATGGGCTAACTGGTTAAAAAGGCCTGCCCTTTGCAATAAAGTGGCTCTCCTTTGCACCTGCCTGGAGACTCTGCGTCGTTCTGCTTTGTACAATGAAATTATGTGTCAAGTTCTTTCAGGAGGGACTGGAATCCAGAATTGTCCCTGCCAGGTTAATTACCAACTAATTAAAAGGCAAACTTTAAAAATGAGTGTAGATAATCAGATCTAGTTTTTTATGATCTATGTTTCAATTACAAGAATGTACAGATTTAAGAATTAAGATGTGGTTTTTGATATTTCTGATCAGCTGTGTAGCCATGTTGGTTCATGACAGTATCACTTACTCTTCCCACAAAATAAAAAGGAAAAAAATAATTGTCAACAGTATGAATAAATTAAAGCATTTTTTATTACTCTTGTTGGGTTTGTATCTAACTGTCTCTTAGGCAGAGCGGCTCAAGAAATTATGATATTTGTATGAAAAGTTATTGACACGCAATTGTCATCTTTTTGCATCTGATAGAAACAAAATGAATTCTGTTGGGTGAACTGCAATTTCACTAGATTTTTTTTTTGGAGTATTTCACATAGTATATATTTTTCTTCTAAGTATTGAAAAAATGGTAATATAAAAATTATTTTTCTTCTATGTCTTTCTATAACTTTGGGAAATTCTAAATAATTTATACACTGTTATTAGATCATGTCTTATTTTTGTTCATGTATGCAAAAAGAAAATAGCAAAGACTAGGCAAAATGGTAATCCTTGTCTACTATTCTTATTCTTCCATTACCTATAGTGGCTGAATGCAAGATGTTCTTCTGAACTGGACTTTTAGCTAAAATTACTGCTAGATGTTGAGGATTCTATCTGCATGTTGGACATATATCAATTAATAAAATGTAAGACATTTCTAAAATCTTTGTCTGGTTGTTTTTTCCACATGCCAAGAGAGGTTTAAACGGTCTCATTGTCAGTCACAGGAAATGTTAAGAATAAAAGAATCCCTCTTGATGCATGCCTGTATGCTACCTTCCATAGTTAATTACAGTTTGTATTAACATAGACTAGTGTGCATAATTCTTTTAAGATAGGTGGAGTTTGGAACACTGAAAAAAGTCCATCTTTCTGACTCTTTCTTGATGAGATAGGCTGAAATGGTTGAAAAGAACAAATCATACCCTGAAATTTCCTATTACATTTAAATGTATCCTTAGGAAAAATCTCCTGGGTATATAGTTTGCATTATCTTTATACAGACAAAGACATGAGAACCTCAAAGATCTTTTCAACCATTCCAATGCTGATGCAGAGTTACAACCCATGGTATAAATTCCCTAGAGATCTGTGCAGAAAAATTTAAAAGTAGCTTTGCTACATTCTTCTGACTTTTTAAATGAAAGCTATTTCATTGTCTGCCATGCATCATTATCAGAATATTTGTCCAGCTATGCGGTGTACTTTTTCTGCTGCTTAATTTAACTCAACTATTTCTAATAAGGTACTTCATATAATCTTAAACAGTTCTATAATTTCTTGGTTTTTACATCCCTCAGATATATGTAGACATTTATCATGTCTTTTAGTTTGTGCTTGATCATACTTTCTATGTTAATTTTCTTATTCTGTTTTCATAAGTGATTTCCTCAGGTCTTTTCCTGTTTTCTTTATTTCCTTTAAAAGAGCTCTCTAGCATTGTGGTGCCTAAAATTAATTAAACTTTTAGAGTTGTATCTCATTAATGCTGTTTTGCAGAGGTCCTTTTTGTTCCATATGTCTGGCTCAGAAAACTCCCTTGATTACCTTGATGTTTCTGATTTCCTTATCTCCTTTATCACAACTGATTTATAATTCATATTTCCCATGTCAATCCTGACACATTTTTCAAGTGTCTCCTCATATTCAGAATTTACAGTGAATGTAATTTCTACACTGTTTTTTTATCTTCTTCCCCACTTACAATTCTAAATTTTGAGCAGTAGAGCTTTTTCCAGCCTTGACAGAATTTATGGTACATTTTTTAACACATAATTAGTGACCTGCCCATTATCTCTTCTGGAAAATTGACACATATTTTACTTTTATAAGAAGTTTGTTTCAAACAACTTTTTAGTTCCTTCAAGAGTAACTTCACCCTTTAGCAGCATCTAATCTACACATAGCATAGAATTTTATCCTAGAATCTTATCATAGCATGGCTTGGATTGGAAGGGACTTTAAAAATCATCAAGTTCCAACCCCCTGCCATGGGCAGGGACACCTTTCACCAGACCAGGTTGCTCAGAGCCCCATCCAGCCTGGCCTTGAACACTTCCAGGGATGGGGCATCCACAACTTCTCTAGGAAACCTGTTCCAGTGCCTTGCCACCCTCACAGTAAAGAATTTTTTCCTAATATCCAATCTAAACCTACTTTCTTTCAGTTTGAAGCCCTTTCCCCTTGTCCTGCCACTACACACTCTTGTAAAAAGTTTCTCTCCAGCTTTCATAATCTTTCTACAACTAAGTGNAATCTTTCATACATACAATCTTTCTCTCATAATCTTTCTACAACTAAGTGTGGTGGTATCTATGACTTTAATGTCTTCTTCTGGAAAAACCCAGTTTAAACCCAACAGAATGACGTTCTTCTTATTGGCAGTTTACTGCCTTACGGAAGGACATTGGTCATCATTCTGCTTTTTCTTTCCTACTAACATCTTTTTCTGTTTCATAGTCTCTGTCTACCACTAGATGTAATGCATCTTCAGTGCTGCATTATCAATGAATTTTAGCCATTCTTTGGGTTAAAAGGGTCCAGTGGATGCCCACCTAGATGATGAAAATATTGGAGATACCTTTTGCTCCAGAGACGTTTTTAACAGACTCCACAGGAACATATCCCAACACTTTCCTGTTGTTATCTTTTCATAAACTGGGATTGGGAGTAAGCAGCAAGGTGAAAATGGACCCTAGCGTTACTGTTCAGGGGAGTAAATATGAAGACTGACCTAGAAAATCTGAGATGGACCTCGTGATACTGAATGAATGGGCAATAAAATGGAATCAAGTGATGAGTATAAGAAAACTAAAAAAATTCCTAAGATCTTTTAGGCAATGAAGGGTTTTGAGATTAATATTGCCACTCAAAACCAAGCTTTTCAGTTCATGCTACCATAACATTGGCTTAGCAATCATCGGAAAACCTCACACTGAATAGTTGTAATAACTAGAGAAAGAAAAGACCACCAAAGAAAATAGCTTTATAGTTACAGATAAATCTACAGTGAAATAACATCTTAATTTACACATTGCAGAAGAAGTGATAAATGAAATCTTTAAAATATGACACAAGCCATAATCTAACATTCTACAATCGTGAATTAGAAGAATTACCAGAGGATGCAATAGTGGCCAGCCAAATTGTGGGTGACATGGGGATGTCTTAAGGTTCAGTGCTTATTCCAGTACCGGAAAGGAGACGTAGAATATGAAACTAGAGGATTACATTTTATTAATTTCTTAAAGTTACAATAATGATAATTTGTTAATTCCAAGTATTTATGGCAGATTCCTTAGTGTTGTCATCTTTTCAGAGAATAACTGGATGATCGGCAGTTTCTTTGGTAAATTCAACCTTTATTTCCTCTGAATCAAAGAAAATCATTGCCCGTTTCATGCGGGAAGCCACAGCTGCTATTAAGGTCTGAAATAAATACATACTTCCCAGGTACCAATGCCAGGTTTTTGAATAGACATCCTAAGAGCAACATCTTTCCTGTTACTTTGTCAGTAAGATGACTTTATGCCTTTCCTTGCCATAAATAAACAATCAACCTATGACCATCTTTGCTGGCATGAATCCATCCCAGTGGAACAGCTCTTAGGGAGGTGTCACACACAGTTGCACAGACAAAATTGATTTTTGCCTTTCATTTTATTGATTAATATGGAAATGTACTGCGGATATCTCATTGCATTTAAAAGCCTGCCACTAAGCAGAGAATTTTGAGATGCCTAATAGCATTTTCTCCCAGCAAGTCTCAATGCAGCAAATAAAACGGTGGGTTTTTTCCCCCACTGATAAATGTTTGAATCCCAAACGACTGCATACATCAAGGCTGTCACAAATCAATGCTGTTGGCATGACTAATCTATTTATTGTTTTGACATTCCTCTTGAAAGGAAAGAGCAATTTCTCTATGTTTGCCTAGCTGCACTAACTATATTATGGGGATGAAACAGAACTAATCAATAAGATAGGGCCAACGTTGCAAAAATCCTACGCTTGAGCTCCTTAATTCTTCCAAATTATCTGTGTCCTGCTCTTTTAAATGATTGGGAGATCAAGAGTAAAAGTGTTTGTCCAGTCTAGAGAAGGTCAAAGTCCTATAAAAAGTTAATGTTCATCACATGAGGCCACTTGTCTGATACGCTGTAATCATCATAAATATTAATAATAACACACAACAATGTTTTGCAGAAAATAAAAAGTCTGTTCCCACTACAATGTTCATAGCAGGAAGAAAATGCTTTTAATTGAGGGTGAAAAATTAAAAAATGGAACATTTTCCGCAGAAAGATTGCTGTCTGGCTGCACATTGCTGAGGCTTCCAGGCCAGTGGCCGGGGAACCATTGCATTAATTCTCCCTCAAAAAATTTTGATTATCTAAAATGAACATTTTCCAAAAGAAAAAACCAAACAACAAAAAATTCATCCGACAGCTCCAGTTTCACCCAATGGGGATTTGTGAATATGAATGAATTCTCTTTCCCCATAAGATTGCTGAATATCATAAAAATGGACTAGGAAGTCTAGGGAGGTATGGGGATGTTTTGGGATCAATTTTCTGTAACTTCGAATTTTAACCTGTTCTTTCAATTCTAAGCACTTAGTAGAACAGTCCTCCCTGGCTCCCTGAACACTAAACGTGGAGATGTAGTCAGCTCTGGAGATCTCTGGAGTGATATTCCATTCTCCCAGTTTATTTAGGGGTTAAGTTCGCAGTGAGCTTACTCACATTGCATCCCCTCTTTAGGAGCTGCCTGGCTAAAGCAGCAGCTTTGTGCCTCTGCATTCAAGCCTCTGCACAGCTCTGTCCCACCCTCCTTATCCAGCTGAGCTCCTCCTCTCTGCTGGAGACCAGCCTTCATGAAATTCCTAATCATTGTGTGCATCCACTGAATCCAGCTCCTCTTCTTACTAGAGTGACAAATGTTGATGAAATTCTGCTATCACTAACCCAGCTGTAGCCCTGGGATATGAACACTGATTTCACTGCATCTCTCCTCGTTCCTTCCAGACATAGGCAAGAACAGGGTGCAGATCCAGTAGCACATTAAGGAAGAAATGTTAGGCTCTGTCCTCTGCTGTTGTACGCACAGTTTATTGCTGTTGACTTCAGATTTTCTGAAAGCAAAAGTGTAAACCCAAATATGTAACCTCTAAATACTATATGTTTTAAAGAAGACATTAAGGTTATTATTAATACTTATATCTGCCAAGAATAGGGCATGACCCAAAGCCTATTCAAGTCACAAATCATTTTTTCAACAATTTGTTTTGGAGAAGGCTGTTTATTCCTATTCTCAGATTTTTCTGAAAAAATCCAATTTTTTTTTCCAGTTGGCTGAGTGTATGGAAGGAAATGAACAACTATTATTCTCATTTCTGCACTGATATCTATGAAGAATGCTATACAGAAATGAGCATGTTTTGGCATGACAGGACTAGGTGGTAATGAAGTTGATGATTTTGTTCCTTTTAAACACAATAAGCCATGCCAGTTTTGGCTCTGTTCAAAACATGGGTGAAAAAAAAATCAATGTTTGTCAAATGGAATAGGACAGTATCTATGGCGCAAATTGTTTTGCATGGTTTCAGAAGAGAAAAAAAGTGGGAAGACAGAAGAAAGAATGGCAATCACCATTCTAAAAGCTGACACAGAAATGACTGCTTTCATAAAATCCTGTTTACAGGTATCATATTTTTCAAGGAATAATTAGGAAAAATTACACCAGCTGACACTGATATATGCTGCACTGTACACTGGATTCTATCTGCTCTGTGAGGAAATCTTTTCACAGACACTTAACATTGCTGATATTCAGTAACTAAAAAAGGCCTTCAAAGTCAAGTGTGTTCGCTTCAGTTAAAGGAAAATTTAAGATGCTTTTTTTGTCCTCACATGCTCTATACAGAAAGATAACAGTTAACAATATAAATACTGATGATTAACTTGGTAGTACCATGTTCCTCTACCAACCAGGAAGGAAACCCAAAAGGCTTTTATAACACTTACATCAGCCTAGCAACATCCTTTCACCTAAAGCAGGCAGACACCATTTATATATCCCACCCTCAGGTGGGGTCTCTGCACTTGTGGGACCCAGCCTGGAGCACTGCATCCAACTCTGGGGCTCCCAACATAAGGAAGACATGGACCTGTTGGAGTGGGTCCAGATGAGAGCCATGAAGCTGAGATTCATCTTGGAGAAGAGAAGGCTCCAGTTAAACCCCAGAGCAGTTTTCCAGTACCTAAAGGGGCCTGCAAGAAAGCTGGAGAGGAAATTTTCACAAGGGGATATCGTGATAGGACAATTTTTAAACTGAAAAAGGGTTGGTTTAGAATAGATATGAGGAAGAAATTTTTCCTATTAGGAAACAAGGGTAGTGAGGCACTCGAACAGGTTGCCCAGAGAAGTTGTGGATGTCCCATCCCTGGAAGTGTTCAAGGGCAGGTTGGATGGGGCCCTGAGAACCCTGGTTTAGTGGAAGGTTGGCCCTGCCTATGGCAGGGACATTGGAACTAAGTGGTCTTCAAGTTCCCTTCCCAAACAAACCAATCTTTTATTCTATGATATTTTCTTTTGGAAAAGCAAGTTAGACAACTTGCTATTTCAAAGGTGAGTTGCACAAATGGAACTAGAATAAAGCTGTCCTTTTGGTGATATTTACTCAAACCATGGAACAGAAATATTTACTTTGATTATTTCAAACATTTCTCTCTCTCTGTGGAAACATAACAGCCAATAAATTCAACTTACCCCTTGCCCTAACTTTATTGCTTACCATTTTTTTATTTGTTTATATTTTTCCTGCAAATATTCATGTGCTTAATGTTAGTTTACACAAATATCTGTAGAGGAGTTTCCATTCATGAACAAATTATTGTGTCTGTGTTTCTGGTGAGTTTGTTCAGCCTTGTCACATGTTCAAGCCCACAATTTCTTGATGGAAATGAGAGAGAAAAATCTTGCAAAAAAAAAATAGAAAAAAGAAAAAAAAAAGAAAAAAGGCATGGCAGATTGTCTATAACTCATACTTGTGGTTTCCTTTAGTGTAAATGGAAATGGTTCAGTAGAACTGAAAATCCTCTTCTGTTTATAGAAGCTGTTCTTTGAAATGTAGTGAATAAAGATTGCAGTCAGGACATGATTGCATACTTCCACAGCTGAAGGAACAACGAGGGACACAGGAGTGTTCATGCGTCTCCTCAGGCACTTTCTCCTGTCCTTCTGCTATCCTGGATGCATGACACAGCCCGGATATCTACATGGTGTAGTGGAAAAGAGGACTTGGATGGTATGCATGGAGGAGGATAACTTCTAAGAGAGTCCAAAAATGTGAAAGCAATGTCAGAAGACAGGCCAGCTGTGCTGCTCAGCTCAGGATACAGTCACAAAACTCATTTAAGTCAACTGAAAAAAAGGGCTTATTCTGCTCCACACCACTGAGGACAAAAGTTCATCCTGCTCTGTGCCAGCACTGATGCTCATGGAATAGAGAGACAGATTCAGGGAGGGACAGAGGTGGTTGGAAACAATCCCAGGTTCATTTTCAGCATGATGTGATCTGCTGCAGAGCAGACAAAAGGACGATGGGAATGGGAAGAAGCTTGCCTTACAAAAGGCAGCTTGCATTAGAGTGTGTTTTACCAGTGTCCAAAGTGGTGTTGCCATCTCTGTCAGGTTCTCAAGTGGCTCCCACCAGCCCAGGTGTTTGCAGGAAGAGGTGCCTGCAGGCCTGGACAATGGGTGCACCCAGCAGAATGCTGCGGGGTTGGAAGGCTCTGACCATGTGAGTGCTACAGACTCCCCCTCTAGCACCAAGCACAGCTCTGGAAAAGGATGTGCACACTGCAGGGAGAAACATTTCCAGAAGGACGTACTGGGAACAGCATACTGGAGAGAGGCTGCTTTGCTGAAGCTGAAATACAGAGGATTGACACGGTGCTGGAAAGAGCAGCCAAAGCCAGAACTGTTATGGCAATGTGAATCAGCTGCAAAAGAGGGGCCACAGCAAAGGGTTGACAGAATGGCACCAGGGCACTGTGAAAACAGTTCCAAGAACAAAGTTCTAGCCTGTTTCTCCTTCTCAGCTGGGCCCTACTGCTCATCTGCTATTCTTAGGCTTCTGTTATTCTACAGTAACCACTGTGTGCTTTGAAAATGCTTAGAAAGTTTTGAATGCCTCCACAGAACAAATTAAAAAGAAAATATCAGTAAAACAGTAAAATGACATCTTGTTATGTTAAGACAAATATATGTCTTTCAGTGAATGCTGCATGTAAAAATGATTTGTTTTTAAAACAAAAAGGTGCCCATAAATCTTTCTTGGTTTAAATAGTCAATGTTTTTTAGTTCTTTTTATTTTCTGAAGAAGCAGGAAAGTGTAACAATAAATGCTGATTGGAAAGGGCATAACGAGTTATGTACTAGATTGTGTTCTTTTCAGCTCCCAACTTTGTTTGCTTGAGAAAATGGTGAGCAGGTTGTGATAGTAGACTGATGGTTTCTTCTGGATGATTAAAAATAAAAATCTGCAGTATAGGGGATGACTGGAGGAATCTCAATCCTGTCCACACTAAAGAGCAAAACAATTATTTATTCATGGAGACAGAGTCTATTAAAGACACATTTATTCTGGACTTTTCTTTGTTCAGTTAAAGATGGATTTCTATCTTTATTGTCACTTATGATACATCTAAGGGTTTCTGATATGTGATTGCTTTGTAGAGCTTCATGCTGTTTGAAAGAATCTAATTTCTTAGATAAATACTGCCATTATGCAGTTATTTATCCCTTTGCCATTAGGGCATACTCCTTGATTAGTAGTTTCATGATTTGCTTACCAAAGAGATTGCAGTGTTGTGCATGTTCTTGAGAAACAGATAAAATACCCTTGTTCACATTCAGCTTCATTCAGCTCGCCAGTTTATATCAATCACTTCCTCACATTCTCCCTGAACTCTCAGATAAGTCGTTAACAAAAAAACCTCGGGTCTTTGTGTGCTTTGCATTTCTTTCCTTCCTGTCAAAATTACACAGTGTTGTGTATGGATATCTCCAGTTCCACCTTACCCAAACCACTGCTCGATGGCATGGAAAATAAGATAAGAACAGCCCAGTCTGGAGTGTACAGCACCTTGTCTGCTCCTACAGGTTTCCTGCAGCAAGCAGCAGATGGTGCACACATAGTTTAGGGGAAAGAAATAAGTCTCTGATGGCAATTGCATTTCTAACTCTTGCGTCACACATTGAAAAAAGTCCTAGATATTACTAGAAGATTTACTGTGCATTTAATTTTGTTTTAAAATTAACAGCAATTTCCTTCACATCCCATTTCCCCCCAAATATTATGTGCAAATTGGATGAGGTCACCAGAAAGACATTTTATTTAACAAGAGTTTAGCTGAGTTCGAGGCAAGAGAATAAATACACACTTCTTTTATTCCAGATGGTAGAGAAGTATAAGAGGCCACATATCCAAGGCTACTGAATTACTGGGTGAAAGTGTTTGTTTTCATAGCAAAAGATGGGTGTCTTCCAGTCCTTTCTATAAAAGGCCTCTCTACAGTGCACCACAAGGCATGTGGATAGCAAATCTTTCTCTGCTGCAGATAAACCAGGAGAAAAGTTCATCCAAGAGAGGGAGGGAGGGCCACCCAGAAAACCACATATCAGCCTCATCTCCCACAAAAGAGTTATTCCATTTTTGTTAGTAATGCCAGCAAAGGAGCTGGGAATCTACTGGAAAATGCAGCAGACTGCAGAGAACTGCAGAGAACATGGATTAGGGCTGTGTTACGGGGATAAATGTCTTGCAGCTGTTAAGTAAAGCATTTCTTTAGCCAGAGCTGATGAATCCTGCAGCACAGAACTGCAGAACAGAGGGCTTTCCCCAAGTAATGATCCATCTGTCTTCTTGTAACAGTTTTAAAAACTTAACACCTTCATTTTAATGCTTTTCTTATTTCATGTTTCATGCTGTCCATAATGCACTATTAATTGCACGTCATGAGATCCTTCCCTCAGCTGTCAACATTTGTTTTAAAGAAAAAGATCAAAGAACTATAATTGCAAAGCCTCCTCTGATTAATCTGTTACTTAAAATGCACAGTGAAAGGTGATAAAATAATTCCTTCTTTATATTGACTTTGGTGAGACCTATTTTCATCGTTTAGATTACTGAGGATTTGGCTGTTTATAGTATTTCTATAAAGAAGTTTGGAGTTTTACCCGTTTGGATGTAGATACACTTGTAATTTTTTGGGCTGTGCTTTATGTGTATGCAACTCCTTACATACTCGTGTGCACACACACGTACATCTGCCAATACGTATAGAAATTTCAGAATTGAAAGTGCGAGTAAATAACCCCTTTAGACACACAGATGAATATCTGGCTGCAAAACCCAGTATCCGTTTGCTAGTTACTAGTACCAAGCTGTGACAAATGAAGTCAAAATCTACAGTACGTTTATGAATTTTTGCAGAAATTTCCAGCTCTGTTAAAATACAGGCTCAAAAAGCCACTTAGTGACTTTTTGTTGCTGTTCACAGTTTGGCTTGGATTTACTTAACAAAGGAAATCTAATTAAATTTATTATTCCATTCTTTTGCTAAATTTATAATAGGTGAAGGACAGGACAAGATAGATTTATCCACCTGAAATGTTATTGGCATATTCTGTATGTTTGCAGGGTCTGATTATTTATGCTGCTTAAAACTGACCAGCACATGAGTCCAGCAAAGAAAGTGAGCAGAGAGCTGGGTTTTCATCCCTGGACAATTCAAGAATTTTGTAAATGCGTTTTTGGCTTGTACATTATTATGATTTACAACTACTACCCACAGAAAAGGGAAAAGACTACAGAAAATAACGAGATAAATTATTTAATGGTTTCAGTTTCATAATTTGCAAAATGGAGCAATTATCTGCTCTAGTTCCACACATTGCCGTACAGGGCAGTGGGAAGTCTCTCCAGCTGGATGGCAGAATATTCCCTGTCTCATAATGGAGAAGACATATCTTGTCAACCCCCTGCTTCGAGCTGGGAGATCATGAGTTGCCTGGTCCTGAGAACAGAGCAGAAGCTGCACTAGCACTAGGATCTTCATGTAGGTAGTCTTGCATGCTAGGGCTGAGCCAAATAATCCACGTGAGATTTATGTGCACTCTTAGCAAACCTGCATGTGTGTGCATATATATTTGTGTGCATACGAACCCAGTCCTGCACACATAAAGCAGAGTCCCACAGAATGAAGCACATCAACATCCAAATTGTTAAAGCTCTAAAATGGAGATGAAATCATAGAATCACAGGATACGGAGCTCAAGGATCGTCAGGTCTAACCTTTCTCGGCATTGGCACAATCTAGACCAGATGGCCCAGAATCCTGTCCGGGCAAATCTTAAAAGTGTCCAACATTGGGAAATTCACCATTTCCCTGGGGAGATTTTTCCTGTGGCTGATTGTTCTCATTGTGAAAAACTGTCCTCTTGTGTTCACTCAGAATTTCCCCAGGAGAAATTTGTACCCATTTTTCCTCGTCCTTTCCATGCAACTTTTTGTAAAAAGGGAGTCTATCTTCTTTGTAACCTCGCTGTAAATATTGGAACGTGGTGACAAGGTGTCCCCTAAGCCTTCTTTTCTCAAGGCTGAGCAAACCCATTTCTCTAAGCCTCTTCTCATACAGCAGGTTTCCTATATGTGGAACATCTGGTTAAACTTCTTCTTTTTTTGACAAACCAGTGTTTGCCATAAGGGCTGTTTTTACCAGCTCTTTTGTTATTTAGTCCAGTTGGGGGCTGAACAACACTCTCTGCCCAATGTATAGCTCTCAAGAGACCATGTCCAAGTGTGTGTAAAAATGAGGCCATTAAGTCATTACGGATGTTAATTAATAGCCATACTGGCAGGGAAGGGAGAAGAAGTCCTCACCTAACTTCTCCTGCTCACAGAGGTTTACAGAACGTAGAGTTCTGCATTTTTTCCCCTTCAATGGGTTTTCAATGTAAAAAAACACTGCAATGTAAGAGGTGAGCAATGTAAGGGGTGAGAAATGACAGCCCTTGCGGCTGAGCTCTGGTGTGTGTCAGTGCTTGCAGAACCTTGGACAGATGGGAGCATATTTATCTCCCACCAAGGCTGCAGAGGGGATGCAGAGGTTGTTTTATGTGATAACAGACTATTAGAACCCTAACTATTCAATACAGCCTTGATTCAGAACTAGGTACAGGTCTGGTATATTGGAATAATTCCAGAAATTACTCCATTATTTTTTAGAAATGTTGGGGATAAAATGTAACGCATCAATTCTGCCTATGAAAAACAATTTAGGGCCATGAAAGGGCTTATAGAGAACAGCTTCAAGCACTGATGGATTGCTTGTGCATTATCCCTACTAATTGCTGAACACTGCATCTGGATAAGTACTTTCACTTTGATTGAAGATACAAGGTGCAGACTTTGATCAAAATGAATTAAATGCTTACTCTGCAACACTTTCCCAACTGCAGGCAGAAGACAATGCAAGCAGGAACTGGAATTGTGATCCATGTGCAATGGGAAGTAAGAGTTGAACTTGATAATGATATTTTCCAACCTAAATGATTCTGTGATTCTGTGAAGTCAAAAGTAGAACTGTGTCACCAACACAAATGTCAAACTGATTCATCAGTAATAGGAGATTTATTCTATTTGCACTCTAAAGTCCCTAGTATTCTATAAATATCAAATTTCTTCCAAGGCTGTGATGGTGTAGGCACAGAGTAAGTAGGTTTCTCTAGCAATGAAATGAGAATTAGTATCTTAGACCAGTACAAGCTGCTGCTGGATGTTTCTCTTAGATGTATCACCCTAGGAGCCAAGCTCCAGAGCAGCATCCAAAAGGCAGGAACCCTGGGCATTAGCTGTCTCTGACTATTGACACCCACTGATTGGAAAAGCAAGTGGCTTCTTGCTGGCAGTGGGAAATGCTGTGCATAAAGTCGGACATTTCTTCATGCCCTGCTCTCCCTCACTGCTCTTCCCACACACACTGGGGCTGTGAGCGGGACCGTGACTCTCCTGAGCACCAGGTGCAGTGAGAGGCAGCCCATCCTCAGCTGGTGCTCGGGAATTTCTCAGTGTTCCTCATGCTCCTCATGCATGGCTGAGCCCCAGCAGCTCAAGCTCAGCTTCCCACATCACCGGAGCGACCCTTTTATGTGTGAGGCTGTAACTCGGAGCGGCCCTGGGGTCATCGCCCACCACCCAGCACGGGGAGGCTGGGGGCAGCCTCTGCAAGTCCCCATTCCGGGATGGATGACAAGCGGTGCCTCCCTGCACACCCCTGCTGAGCCCAAACCTGTTACACCTCTTCCTCCTCCCGTCTCACCGCTGCCTTTCTCTCCTGCTTTGATTTATCCTGCTCAAACTTAGGCACTGAAGTACATGGGTTTAAAACCAGACTAAATCAACATGTGTATTAAAAAATCGCTGACACCAATGACTGCATGAGGCTATTTTCCTTTTATTTTAGTGGTCATCATTTAGCATTCATGCTTGGCTGTACAGATAAACCAAGTGCTAGGCCTACTTGAGCTAAGTTACCCAGATAGAAGTGCAGCGAGACTGCTGTGAGAATGAGCTGCTCAGCAAGGCAGTGGCAAGCAGAAATTCAGCCACCTTGATTTTTTCTGTTAAATGACCTCTTTACTCATAGGCTAATCTGTTATGCAAATTGTTAAGCGAAACCTGCATTTGAAAATAACATGTTCCCTCCTTTCATCAGGTTAGTTCCCTCTAAAAAAAAATGTTTTGCTTTTATAAAAAAAGAAACAGCTGCTTCTGTGGAAGAGCTGCAGACTCTGGGTTCCCAATAACTTCAGTTATTGGTAACCTTCCTTTTTCTCTGCTTCTATGATCTGTTACTTAAACATATGCTAGGTAGAGAATAAAGAAAAAATGTTGCAAACTAATTTTTTATGTACTGCCTTGCTTTTCTGCTATAGATTCAGCTGCCTCCTAAAACTCTGTGAAAGAGATGAAGCCTCTTCTTTTGTTGTTGTTGTCCCCTCCATGAGGACAAACATCACATATGATTATCTTATAAGAGTAAAACTGGCCTTTCTTGGATATGCTATTAGAATGATTGGTTTTGAAGGAGTATATAAGAAGCAGAGGCTTTGACTAGAAAAAATGGAGGGGCTGCAAGAGGATATAGTACAAGGCGGCTTCTTTTCAAAATGGGTGCCAATTTTAGGAGAAAATTTCTAAAAAAAAATGCATTAACCCACTCAGTAGTCCTTTGAAGAGTCTTAAATTTTAAGAAGCCAAAAATATAGAGGAGAGAGATAGTAAGGGCTGTAAGGGCTTTATCCAAGGTACCCAAGAACAAAGCTTTAGAATGTGCAGCAGCAAGCTTTGTTATTCATTTCAGTTGCTGTAAAATGGGCATGGAAATTGTTCCATCGCTGACTGAAGGCAATTTTGTTTGATCTTACTTACTACATGCAATTTTGATACTCCTTTTCTTAGGCAATGAAATAAAGGTATATGAAAAATGCTACAAAAAGACACAAGATTATATTATGGGAAGAAAAAAGTAAGAAGCCAAATCTCTTTAGCTCTTTTTAGTATTTGAATATTAAACTTCAACAATTTTGGTTTTGAATACATACATGAAATGCCACCCTAAGTTAGGTATCCAGTTTGAACAGAAGGTCTAGCTGCCCAGTGAAACAGTTCAAATTCAGTGGGTGCATTTATTCTGGCATTCTGGTTCAGATCAAGATGACTCTAAGTACATTCCTCGCCTGTCCTCAGAGTGCTTTGGTTCCCTTTGCAGGATGGGCTCAGGACGCACAGACTGGATCCCTCTGAGAGGAAGCAGTATGGGAAGGTGTACTTCAGGATCACATTCCCTGCATTCCCAGCGTCACCGCATGCCAGTGCTTGGGACCAGGGCACAGCTTTGAAATGTGTATGATTTGAATGTGAATGTCAGGTCCTCTGCACCAGCTGGTTTGCTTTGCAATTCTCCTATTGGTCCACAGTTCTGGCTGATGTGGAATGAACATTCTGTACACAGAGTCTGATCTTCAATCAAAGGTGAGGTGTGTCAGCAGGGGCCTCTGGAAGGAGATCTCTGCCTGCCTAAACCCAGATACCATAACCAGTCTGGCAAGATTTCTCCTGGGATATTTTCAGAATCACGTTTTTCACTGTCTAGATCAGGAATATAACTGTTTATGCCGGGAGCTAAATCAATACCTAAAGTTTGGGTGCAAGTTGCAATGAAGTGGAATTCAGTTTCCTTACTGACTGAGTAGTGGCAGCTTCACTTTTGAATTCCCGTTAATCAATTAATTATTTTGAGCAGACATGATAATTAAAAAAAAATTAATATGTTGATTTGCCTACTTTTCTTCTGGGCACAACAGATCAATATTACATGTGATTCTTCCCCTTTCTAAAGAAAAAAACTCATGAACTCGAACTCCCTTTAGCATGTATTGATGATCATAAAATAAAACCCTTTTCAAAGGTTTATACTTATGTTTTATCAAAAAAGTTTTACATACGTTGCATTTTTAAAGCTGTCCTCAGATACTCTTCTATTTCTGTGGTGTCCTACTTCCCTCTCTCTCCCTCTCCCTCTCTCTCTCTCTCTCTCTCTCTCTCCCTCTTTCTCTTATGTACATATAAATATTTTATGGAAAACAGATGGTCTGGTAAAGTTGCTATCCACTTAAAAAGGCAGAAGATGAAACAGAATGGATCATATTATTCCCTAACTTATGCTCATAAAATAATTCTATTAACATCAAAGTAGGCACTCGAAGCTGTAGGGTTTACCTCCATGTACTGAAGTGAGTTACCTACACAAAGCCTAAATCATAATTATTGTTCTAGGATGACAACTGTAGTTAACCAGGGAAACCTTGCAATAAGAAAACAATGTGCGGCCAAATGGTGTTTATACATGACCAAAGAGAATAAATATTGGCTGAAAGGGACACTCGTTCTCTTCCACAGACTGTTCATCAAGAGATGGTGACCTTTCATTCTGCGTATTGAAAGGTCTTTCAAGTTGGTGAATCTTTGGAGTGCAGATCTGTTGATCTTACTTCTGTCAAAGAATGATGGGGGCTTGGAAGCCAACTTTTAAACTCCTGGCATTTCAATAAAAAAATGATCAATCATAATAAATGATCAAAGACCTGTTTCTTTTCTTCATAAATAGTAAGTGTATCTCTTTGTTGGTTCTAATCTGAGGAGCTACCCTAAAGGTAATTTAGTCTCTCTTTTCTCTCTACAATACCAGCTGGACATTCCCCTAAAAACTTGGAGAATTAGAACAATTCACTGTGAGAGTGGGGCCTCTGAAAACAGGACACATAACAAGAAATCACGACTGCAATAAATTAAGTCAGTATTTATCCTGTGGTCAACTCAAATGTTACTTAAATTTGAATTTTCCATCAACTGCCTATGCAGAAGCTCATCAACAATATCCACTGATTCAGGGAAAGGATGATTGCTATTTTCCACAAATAGCTTCTCAGCATACCCTTATTTCAGCACGGAGACAAATGGAAACAACCTTTTCAAAGGACTGCTTTGAGCATAGCATTAGGAGCTGAATAAACTAATTTTTATACTTTTAAACTTTTGGGTGAAAACAGTTTCTGAACTCTTGTGGGCTTTTCATTATGAAGTTGGTTTTCTCCTTTCATGGAGAAAAATTTATGAGATCCTACTACTGTAACTTCTCCTAAAATGAGGGACCTAATGTTCTATGTTTGTTTTCTGAGCTATTTATTGAGCTGGCAAAGAGTACATTGCTAAAACTCTTTGTTCGATACGTATCAAGACTCAGTTCAGATTTTGAAAATATAAATGATGTCTATTTCAGAATTTGATTCAGATGTGCTGCTAACAATTTATAACAGTACTGACCATATACCTATCAAACAGCTGAGACCACACCTTAATCTGGCTGCAAGTTGTCTTTTGGAGTCTTCAGCAGCGGCAGTTTTTCTAACTTAAAATTCTAACCTTTAAATTAGGTGGTTATATGCTATTATGTTCATTTTTTATTTTGTAATAAAAGTCTTTCTGATGAAAAAGTGTCCTGCAAGCACTTTAAATTTGCTTTTTAAGAGGAAAAAAGTAGTGTTTGCAATGTTTTGAATCTGATTCATTTCATGCTGGTTATTTGAATGCCTTGCACTTATAGACTCTTATAAGCTGGAAGTGTATAAAACTTTTAGAAACAGGGCTATTTTTCTGCAAAATGTGGATTTTTGTGTCATTAAAAAATGCTTTACAAGCTCTCTGAGGCTACCACTGCTGGAAGAAGTCCTGTTGTTAATCTTAATGCCAATGACAACGTATTTAGAGACTCATAGCACTGACTTCTAGGACGGAGATTGTAAATGCAGATTTATATTGGATGATGTGATGGGAATTGGTGACGTGTTCGTGTGCATGTACAACACCTTGGTTGGAAACTTACTTTATTTTAGTTGGAATGCAACAAAATAAATAGGGAGAAATTTTGCTGGCTCCTGCTATAATTTAAATTGAGGTCTAAACTAAACATTTTCTTATGAAAGAGGTTTTTGAAGGATGAATGGAGTAGTCAGTCCTCTATAAAAAAGCGACTAATTTGAAAAAAGGAATCTGCCTGCACTAGAGATATTTTTCTGTCTTTAAAATGATGCTGTTTGAAGTTCTTCTCCACAGACTTATTTGAACTGCTTGGCTCTAGTTCCTCTCTGTGTACTCACTCATAAGCAAAAATAGTAATTTTTATATGCATGTAATCACATTTTTCTACCAAAATATTTGCATGTGAATGGTTTTGACTCTTTCACATTGAAAAACACTTTTAAAAGTTCTCTTTTAATGAAAAGAAGCTAGCAAGGAATTCTTGTTAGAACCAGCAGTTTGTGAAAAGGATAGGCCAACTTTACTTGAAAAAATTATGGTGAATTTATAATAGTAAATAGTGTCACTTTCTTTGGCATAAATGATCTCTTATGGAGTGTCAAAATGACAAGAAGCACAAGGGGAGGACACCAAGAGCACAGGAGAAGAGACAAATTTTGAACTATTATCAGAAACAAGGTAAAAGGAGGCAAAGCAAAGGGCTGTTCTGCATGGCTGGAGAGGAAAAGTAGAAAGTTCTTACAACAGTTCCAGGCAGGCTATGTGAAAAGAGATCATTAATACTGGTTATGGATCTTGTGAGTAGTTAAGATAGCTTGGATGGGATTTCCTAGGGTGTGAAAACAGGAAAAACAATTCTAAGGAAAGATTTGGTGGGAGTCTCTTCTGACTGTGACAAGCAGTAAAGCAAGAACAGAAAAACGATTTTCAGGGGTGAGTGCTCTAACCTGTACACATTTGTATCACAAACAAAACAGCTGCAACTGCAGATATACCTCCGGAATTAAATCTGTCTCTGCTGAAACAAATAGCTAAACTTCTGTTGTTTTCAAGAAAGCTGGTGTTTCATTTCTGGATAATATACGTGTGCAATAAAAGTAAAGAGATCATTATCCATAGATCACAATTAACCACACAGGACTATTTTTATTTATTTTGTGATTCTGTGTTGTATGCCAGACAATCTAAGATAGCTCATAAAATATATTTAAAAAACCAAAAGTAAACCAGAATGTTCTTTATCTTGCAGCCCCTGCTTGTTTTATGAGATTAAAAACTACTCGCTAAAATAATGTAATAATATATTTTGTTTACCTTGCAGTTTAATTATCACAAGCTATTTAAAAATCCTTCCACTACAAATGTTAAGTAACATAACAGTATGCATTTTATAAGAGCAAGATAAGCAAAAACCAAAGATAAATGATGACACTGAGTACAGCTTTTTAATTACCAAATGTCTTTTAAGCTGTCCTTTGTTTCTTTTAATGGGAAGTTCATAATAAAAACAAATCAAAAACTAAGATTAAAAAATTCATTGCATATAATACATTTAAAATGTACTGCTACTATAACTTCCTTCCACAGTATTTTCTTCTATGATTTAAAAAAACTCAACAACATTTTAAGTTCTAGGTAAAAGTCTATAGACTCGTATATATTAAAATAATAATAACACATTCATATATTTCTTTCCAGACATGGGCTTAAAAAGCTTTTTGAAATAGTCTTTCTTAATGGTAAAACTGAAGCAGAGTATTTGCACATTACTACTTAAAAAATTGTTAGGGTTTTTTTTTTTTAAGTCTTGTTTCCCTGTCTCTTAAATTGCCAACTAAATCATACACATTTTAAACTCTTCGACTACTACTATCGAAGCTACCTGCCTCAATTATTGGCTTCTTCATATTTGACTGGAAGGTAGCTGTTACATTCAGGGGAGACTAATGCTAATTATAGGAGAAGAGAAGAAAACAAATTTGATTTTAATAGTGTCTAAATAATTGAAAGCTAAATGTCCAATAAATGTCATAGATAGCCTGGCTAAACTAAATGTTTATGGAAGGTAAAGGTATGTTTTCCTTGAGGAAATAATTCACATTCCAATGTCAGCATGCTTGGCCAGCTGGGATACCTCCTCTTTCATATTTTCTTTGCAGATGTCATTTTAAACGGCAGATGAAATATGGGCATCTTAAAAAATGTTCTCAGATACGTTCTTCAGTATTATAGACCATACTTTCCTACAGTAACACTTCCTACAGGAACACTTGAGGCAACTTGGTTCCACAAACTCCTCATCAAGTTTTCCTTTTACGCAAATGCTTTAACTGTTTTATAAGGCTGGTCTTTTTGACCGTGAGAAGGTTTTAAAGACAATACAGTAAATTTAGCTGAGGAATGGACAAAAGTACTAATCTTTCTTCCATTGGCTGTAAACCAGATCTGTATTTTAGAGCATTTTACTTCTGTACCAAAAAAACCCAACAAACCCACATTAAAAAAATATTGTCAGTATTAGAAACCCAAATGTTTTAGGATATACAGTAAAATTATGAACTAAAATAACAAAGAACAAGATCTGAAAAATGAACATACAAATTTCCTAATGTGAGATTTATAACTCCTTGTTTAGTGTCTTTCCTCACTTCTCAGCCTAAATCCTGTCTAATTGCTTAAATTTATACTGACAAACATGGTGTGGTATTTATGTGGGTATAAAGACATTGCCAAGCAAACAAAACAAACAAAACCCCCAAAAAACCAAACAAAAAATGTCCTGTTTAACTTATATAAAAGTATGAAAAAATAACAAGTCTTTCATTCCTGGTGCCCATAAAAATGAAGGTCATGAATGCTTGTGCCTCCTTTCCAGAGACATACATACCATTCAAAAAACCCACAAACTTCTAATTCTTATGACTGAAAAATAAGCCTGGCATGAAATCAAAATGTTTCCCAGGTTTTGTATCTTGCTTCTGTAATTTTGGGATTGCATCCCATGTCTGTAAACTCCCTTCTATTCCCTGGTTTACATGGAAAGGAAGTCAAAGATGTGGTCAAATGAGAGTTATGGTGTGTTGCCACAGGTCCCCAAACTGGATGAGAAAAGATCTGAGCCGTCTGTTTGCAGTAGTATGGGATGGATTTGTGGAAGGGCTGATCCACAGCGTGAAGCTGCTGTGCAGCTGCCCAGCGTGTCTGCGTGCCACCGAAACTACCAAGAGAGTCCTTAGAGAGAACAAGGGAGAACATCTATTCTCCAAAAAGTATTTCAGCCAAATACCTAGAAAACAGGACTTGGGGGCCTAATTTATTTCAACAGTTGCTAATGGAACGACTATGTTGTAGTACTAACATTGATGTCCATTTCCTGGCACAAAATACTGGAAAGAAACAAGAAACAGAAGTATATGAAGTTCTGTATTGCTTACTTGCTCTGGAAATTTTCCAGTATAACAACAGGGGATGCTGACAAAGTTGGTGTTTTGATTCATTTTTGTCACTTAGAGGAGGTCTTTGTTTTCAGACTCATTTCAGAACCACTTATAAAATAGATAATTTAAAAGCTGTCCTCAGTGCACTGCACTCTTGACCCACAGCAGACTTCACTCTTCATTTCTACCCTTGTTGTGTAGTAGTTTTATGCTCCTCACTAACATTCACAAGAGCACAGGTTGATACTGCTGTCATGTCTGCATGGGACAACAGGATTCTGACCTCAGGTTTCCAGAGATGAAGAGTTAAAACACATTCTCAGTTCCATTTGTGACTTCCTACACTCTCCTTCTGACATAATTTTGGAAACCTAGGTAACACTAAGTGAAACGATTAATGCTGAATTCCAGCCAGACTAAATCAATGTGTCATTAATAATTTATAGATTTACTTCAGAGTTTGGTAACGCCGTATTATCCTTCAAAGGAGTAGGCTGTGGGGGCCTATTCTGTACCTGAGCACAAGGATTTACATTGTTGTCTCCCACTATTATTAATGGAAGAAACCACATCTATTGAAATAATATCGAAATAGAAAATGAGATGGGATATAATGGAAGAGAGTTACCAAGTTTCACACAAATGAAAGCTGATACAAAAATATTGTTTCTCACTGTATACAACACATACATAATTGCTACACTGATTTATGCAGCATTAAATACATAAACAAGTGGTATAAGTTTTGTGGATGCTTAAGACAGTTTCAGGAGCTGTAAATGGCTGTATCAGGTCAGACAAAGGTTTACATAATTTACTAATCTCTGACAGTGAGCAGTAGCAGATGTCTAGGAAAGCATGGAAGAGCAGGTCAGACATGCTGAGGAGCATCTTTTTATTTCAAAGCCCTTATCTGATTTTACTTTAATGTGTCTGCTTAACCTTTTTTCTAAACCCATGTAAACTCTGGGAACCACACCACCATCTGGCACTAAGGTCTGAGGCTCGGCCATGACATGTGTGGACAAGCAGTTCCTTCCGCTGATTTGCAATCTACTATCTGTTGATTTAATCAGATATTTATCACCTCTTGTACTATGAGAGACAGGAAAGAATTTCTCTGTGCTCATTCCCCTTGCTTCTTGGGGTTTTATAGGTCACTGCAGTATCTCCCTGGAGATGTTTCTATTCCAAGATGAAATCTGTTGGTCCACAGAGTAACTCCTAGCACAGAAGAATTCCTATTTCTCTTTGCTCTGTTTGGTATCATATTTAGTTTTACTAAAGATTGTTCAAGATGGAGAAGCCAAAGCTTTACAGAGTATTTAACATCAGCTAATATTTCAGCTTAGATGCAAAGCTGAGTGATAACTTAAGGGCTTTTGAACAAGTATCTGCTTTAGAATAGAGTGTGTAGAGACACAGTATAATTTTTTTTTATTTTATTTTGGTAGCATTATAGACCTTAGGGCCAATTTATGTGAGCAGCTGCAGTTTGTAGCTAAAGTTTTTGCTGCCTGTGTGGTGAATTATATGTTTTATAAAACACATCACACCTTCAGTGTGGTTTCATATTTTATACTGTTGATGCTTTATTTATCTACATATTATCCAAAAGACTTTCTCCTGTGTGGAAGAACTCTTAGTACTGTCTGTTTATACTCTGCAAAGGTGGTGTTATCTGAATTCATAGGAGGGAGGTGACAGACTTGTTCAAGAAATGTACGACTGTTAATCAGGATTCATTTTCAGATGATCTCTCATGTGACATTGGAAAACACAAATCTCATTCTTGAACATGAAAAGGTGACAAAAACACAACTACATTTGATTCTCTCTGGTATTTAAATCTAGGGATAGTTAGCCAGAACACTCTAAATAATCCCAGTGACAGCAAGAATACCATCAATTTGAATAAATACCTTCTCATGGCATATGAATGTCCTATTTTCTTCAATGAGATGCTGAGAGATTGTTTTGCAAGTAATATGCTACTTTATGGTACACCTTAAGATTTCCTTTGTCCAGAGCTTGTCTCACCTCACCTGCAACACCATCTTGAGACTGCACTGGAGAAGAAAAAAACACAAAATTATCTGGGTCTAATAAAAATAGCATATGCAGGCTCACCTCTTCCATGTAAATTCAAGTGATCTTCCATTCTGCAGGAGTGATATTCAGCAGGTGTGAAATACACCACCTTCTCTCCAGTTATAGGAGCCTTCTGTTCAAACTGATTTTGATGTGTACCTGTTTCAGTGCCACTCATCCACACCTTGTGTGCCCTCTGCCTCCTAGGGACTCGTACAGCCGTGAGAACAGCTAGACCATTTAGACTGAAAACCCTTTGATTTAAGCACCAGGGAGTGGTGTCAGTGCTCAGCACTCACTCCCAGGTGTTTCAGGTGATCCGAGAGCACTGGAGAGTACAGCAATGATTAAAAACAAAAGAGGTTCAGCCTGCTTACACGGGTAGAAGGAACAAGGGAGATGCATGCCACAGCCAAGGTGATCGATGTCCCAACCCTTGAACTGCCTGATTGAAGAAACAGGTAGCAAGTATTTTTATATACCTGAAGTTAGACTAACAATAGCAGTGATTAACACCTTTGATACTCATACCGGCTAAAAAAAAAAAGATAAAAAATGTTTAGGTCTGCTTAAGAGATTCTACTCCAAAATTGCCATGTAATAAAAAAAGCGGCAATGAATTTTCAAAGTATATTTTTTTCAATATGCACATGCATCTTAAATTCCTATTTACTATAAATATAAAATGAAATCTTAAAATGCAATTAAATGATGCTCAGTGGCAACAGACACAATTATGATTAACTGAAAATGATTTACTGCCCAACTTCCTCAGATTCTAATGCTTCACATTACCATATTTATTTACTTAAATTGAGCATTTATCTACTTAGCATTCAGCTACAGAAAAGTCAGAATATAAACTTACGTTCCTCTACTTTATCTACCAGTATAATTTAATTCTCTTAATAGCTGTTTCTCATTTTGTTTTGAAGAACTGGTCATTAGTTTTGTATATGATGTTCCACCCTCCAAGCAGAGGCCATCACGAAGTGCAATATTCAGATGTTGGTCTCAGTTGGACTGTGTTCAGGAATACTTGAATCATAGGGCTTGAGGCAAGCTTATCTCCAAATTATGAGGTTACTCTATTGAAAATGAGATTCCTGCCTCCTGTCCCCACGTCAGAATGTCTTGTCATTCTGATATTTACTAGGATAATTTTACCAATACATTTCTTTTCATGGATGCTCTTATTTCTGGGTAATATCTGAATTTCTCCTGCTTGGTGAGTTATGCTCTTTTTACAATGGCAGGATAATTATGCTTCTACATTTCAACACAGAAGCAAATGCTGAGCTTCATTAAAAGTCTCCAATAAGTAAGTGATATTGTCTTTGCATGAATTTTTAAGATGCAGTCAGATGTATCTGTATTTATTTAAGAAAGAAAAAAGAACAATAAAACTTTTCAGAGTTGTCTCTTTTGTGTAATATAGCACTCTTTTACCACTCCAGTGACTATACAAATTGAACAAGTGACTTTAAACAGCTCTCCCAGAGTACCATAGTAGAAGATAATGTAATTATCCTTGTGCTTCCTAAGACTCTGTTTTAAATGAAAAGTCCTCATCAAGTCAGTGGAAGGTAAGTTTACTCTGTCTAATGTTTGCCTAAATTACAGAGAATTTTTGAAATGTTTGGGGGTCTTAGATATCTCTGAGTCACACTTGGGCTAGAAGTGCAAGAAAGAAAGTCCAAGGGTGGTCCTAGTACAGGTCCAGCCTATGATCTGGCTCCTTGAAAAAGAAGGAATGGTAAATCTGGCTGACTGAATGTTATGCTTCGCAAATTTTCAGTATTTTGCATAGATGAAAATAATACTTAAGAGCAAATGCTGTCAAAGCAGTTTCAGCAGACCTTATTTGGATGTCTGAAATCTTTCATTTGAATTCAGCATCCATCATCTCCCCATGATGAATAGAGAGTCTAACGAGACAGAAGGATACCTTATAACCTTACTGCCAGTGAAGCTCTGCAGATTGACTTCAGACTGGCACATTCACACCTGGTAAGATGCATGGACTCATGCTGGGATGCAATTAGCACACGTATTCTCATTTGTTAATGTCTCTTTAATCCCCATTTTTTTTTTTTTTTTAAATCAAGTATTAAGAGACTTTCTCAAAGATGAACATTTTCTCTATGTTTATTTCCCTACAGACAAAAATAACCCCCAACAGTAACCTGTGTTTAGTTTCAGAAGAAATATGGCATTTCTGAAACACAAGTAAGCTCCCCATGGTATTTTGTATCACGGAAACAGTGAAAGTACAGTGTAGAGAATGCTCACATATTATTCAAGAAGCATCTACCTTCTTCTCCAACTGAGCCTGGACAGACTTGAAGACACAGTGCATGTTCAGCAGTGCTTGGCTATTGCTTGTTTATCCCTTTTGCCATTTGAAGGATTTCCCATGCTTAATATAAAATTTCACTTTAGAGCACCCTAGCAAAAATATTACTTACTCTGATTTAAAAGCATTAAATACTCCATATGTATTTTTCCTGATACATATGCATACATATATGTGAAAAAATCAGCAATTTTTTATTACAAATATTTAACATTTTGATATGTCTATGAATGAGATACAAAAAAATGCACACAGGATGAGGGGGGAACATTACATTTACTCAGAAGATTAAGCTTTTTTATCATTCTTACAATTAATATTTTGGGACTGTATCTTCATCTGCATTTGAAAAATCTAATCTAAATGCTTCCATAACAAAATGACCGACATATCACAATCCTTATGCTTTCATTCCCTGAAATGTCTGGACATGTCTGGGACACTGTTTTCACTGCGGTATTCACTGCCTGAATTGGAACTCAGCTCATGAATCTCATCAATAATGCTTTTGCTTCTTAGTTTGTGTTTTTATTTTTTTTTAATTTTATGAGAATTCAGAAGAAATTTTAATTGTAAAGATAGCACTGAAATATGAATTGAATTTATATTAGAGGCCATAGGCTCAGAGCAAAATTTCCTAGGCATCTCAACAGAGATGTCTCACCTCATATATATAGGTCACTGTAGAAAAATTCCGAAATAAATCAGAATCTATAAGGTCCACACAAGCAATTAACCAGAATTCCTCTTTCTTTTCTTTCCCTACAGAGATCCGCCTACATATCTATTTTTATCCACTCTTTCTTCTGTAAAGAGTCATTTACAAACAGTGGGAGCCAAAACTCAGGCTATGGGGATTTAAAATCTCCTGAATTCCTTAGACATACAGTACACAAAGGAAATTTTTACCAACCCAGCCAGCTTTCACAAATTTCACTTATAGTGCTGAGCTCTTAGAACACTGTGAAAGAAGGTATATTAAAGACAAACATTGACACTAATTGATTTCATTGTATAATTTATCTTAGGTTATCCAACTTGAGCAGAATTAGTACAGAGTGAGGGTAGAATAGGGTAGCTTTATCAAAAAAAGCACAAGAAAACTATGAAAATAAAATTTCTATGAGAATTCTTGTATTTGTTTCTGCAACCACACACATTTTAACATCAAATGGAGGACGGCTTGGTAGCAAGACAGACTCTCTCTTTAATTGAAGCTCTGTAGAATCAATGAAATTGGAAAAGATCTCCAAGATCTCAAATGAAACTGTTAACTCAGCACTGCCAAGTCCACCACTAAACCATGTTCCTGAGTACTACATGTACTTTAAATACGGAATTTTCACCAGGGATGGTGACTCTGCCAGTTCCCACAGCTGCCTGTTCCAATGCCTGACAACCCTTTCAGTGAAGAATTTTTTCCTTATATCTTGAGGCCGTTTCCTCTATCCTATCACTTATTACCTGGCAGAAGAGAACAGCTTTAATATTAGTAAAGTTATAATCCCAATGAAATACAGAAAGCCACATTTTTTTCTTACAAGCAGTTTAGCAAATTTCCTTGCTTTGTTCACGCAGTACATGTAGCTAAATCAAAATGGACACAAGATCAAAACATTGCTGACTTTTATTTAGCATTTTGGTAGACCATGAGGAAATCACCTTTTCTGAGCAGCACTTGTCATGCAGCCTCTGTGAACCCACCTACCCTGTGTGAAATGTAACGCAGTATAGATTGTATATAACAATCATGCTGTTCCTCTTTCCATTTTCCAAACGTGGTGCCTTATCGCATAAATGATATCATTGCCCAAGTGTTTCAAGAAGTTTAATTAAATGTATCACTTCCAATAAATTCCTTGGGCAAACGGGCTACCATAGGGGCACATAAAGAATGTGAACATTAATTGCATTTGAGATTAGCCTTGTTGAATTGAATTCTCACACACTGATACCCTTTCTGCTTAAGCCATAAATATCAGGCATTTATACATCCAGCTATTGGCAGGTTTACTGTAAAGTAATATTCCCACTAGACTGCAAGTCTACACGGGAAAAAGTTTACTATAGCAGAACTACCTGCTCACAAATTACCAGTGAGGCAAGCAATACCTCTCTTTTGATACTCTTCACAAATGCAGCATTTCTATTCAATATCATTCCATTAACAATGTCTGCATCAGAGAATTGCACATGAAAAAAAACCTGTAGTTTTAGAAACCATCAAAAATTTCTGGGTAAAAACCCCCCTACCAACAACAACAACAAAAAACCAACCAAAAGAAAGCCAAAGCAAGGACACCTGGTGAAAAAATCCAATTTGCTGATAAATTAATTAAATTCCCTACTGACCCAACCTTGACTGAACATGCCTCATGTGGGAGAGACTGAAAGACAAATTTGCTTATTAATGTTAATGCAGAGATTGGAACAATTAGAAGAATAGGTTCACAGCAGAACATCCCTCTTTTGCTCAGTTAGTACAAGCACGGTAACTAGATCTTTATATTTGCAAGAGCTATTGTGAATCAAACAATTCCATTACACACAACACAAGTAATAATATTGCAGTCCCCTTGTGGAGGGAAATGTAAAACAAGTAAGGAATTGCTGTTCTTTCTGGGTTTATATGTAATTGTGTCCCAATATCCTGAGTATCATGGGAAAACCTTAAGGGATTAGTACTACTGTGGCACTTTGGTTAGTCTAAAAGATTATCATGCCTGAACATCTTTTCTAGGCATATTATAATAGAGACTTAACCATTTGTAACTAGTTGATTATTATAATTGCATTTCAGCGCATATAGTTGTAAAATAGAAAATTGGATAAACTCACCTGTATGGTATTACAGACTAATGAGAGATGGGAAAGCTCCAGGTGAATAAAATTAAAAGTGGCTGAATTCCCTTGACCAGTGCTTACATTCACTACTGTTAATTTTAACAATGAGATGAAGACTGCATACATGGTGGTGACCTGCCTGACTCCTTCCTAGTTTTGATAGATCTGTTTTAAAAATTAATTCTGGATGAAGTAAGATGCTTAGCCTACACAAGGGAATCTCACAATATCAGTTATAATTTTATTGAGTTTATTGGTTTCTATATGAAAAATAACATAGTACAAAAGACATTTGCCAGTTCCTGATGATTCTACCATTTTTATAAATTGTTTCTTTAAGATTATTTATCATATATTTCTATTTTGCCACCATGCTATCTCTTAATTACTGATCAATATGACTCTAAATATAGAGGTACTCAAATGGTAGACTACAAGGAGCCATAATGGACTACTGGATAACTAATGTCTGTTTTAACAAGTCCATAACCATGTATTTGCTATAGGAGATACTTTACTATGGCTCCAAAGGAGCTATTACAAGCTATTGACTTTGAGCACATTCCTACCCATCTAATTACGTATTAATGTTACCACTGTTACTGTCACAACAGGGAAAATTGAAGCGAGACAAAAAGTTAAGCAGTGAAGTAAATGCAAATTTATCTAGCATTGAAAATTTGAAATGAAATGTTTCTTTTCCTGTGTTTACATGTTTCTTGGTAAAAAACATAAAATTGGTGAGCAGCTGAAAGGAAGGGGGATGAGTATTAGAGCATTCTAACACTCAGTGGATTCAGTTTCCAGTAAGTTAGACAGTTGTTTTGTTTCATTCTGCATTCCTGAACAAAGGCATCACACAAATTTCTCTTTTTAATATTGACCTGAATGAAAAAAACAAGTTTGCTTTCTTCTTCCATCTGTGTACTGTCGCACTGATTTTCAAACTAAATCCTTACTGAGAAGGGAGATGCATTTATTTTGGTTTATCTGGGTTCAATTTTCAGTAACATAAGGAAATTTGAAGCAAGGAAATTTTCATTTATTGCATTTTACAGTGAAGAATTTGTGCAGCTTCAGTCCTGGCTGCATGTAAAAAGCAAGGAAATAGAAGAAGGACGTAATGAAATCTAAAAGGGGAGCAAAGCTAAAATGAAGGAACAACCCTCTCCAGATGAACTAAGTATCCTTCCACCTCCCCAAAAGACAGCAAGACCTTGAGCTACACTCCCAGCTTTTCTGCATTCAGGAGTTTGACTGTGTTCACATTTATAGAAATTACAACTACTATCTAAGGCTGATAGTGGAAAAGACAGTAGATGTATCTGAGAGTGTTATCAAAGACAAGCCAGAGACAGTATCATTTTGGCAGACAGCCAATTTCTAAGCCCTTCTCTACCCCATTAAGATTCTCATAAGAAATCTTGTGGCGACATGTATGATTATAAGGCAATCTATACCTGGACATCTTACTCTTCTAACACATAGCAGACGTAACCAATGAAGTAGGTCAAAAGAGAATATTTTCCTAAATTCCTGCTGAAAACTTCATCAGAAGCCTGGAATGCAGAATGCAGAATATTTTTTCCTTTAAATTACACCCCCCTCCCCCAACGCATAACTCATTCTTCAGTAGTGCATGCAGTTTTCAGTACCTCTAAATCAAGTCCTTTCCCCAAAACATGCAACAGTCCTTATGCAGCAGGAGAGGGAATGGAAAATAGAATTTTCTAGCAAAATTACTCCTGAACATGATTTGCCTCTGACCAAAGACTTCCTGAACTGAAAATGAATCAGCCTGACAGATACAAAAAACTAAGCAACAGGGCTTAGAAAAGTCCGTAAAATGCATATTCTATCAAGCTGTATCATTCTAACCATTACCCAGCATCTTAGACAGAATCTGTCTCAACTAACTTCAGGAACCTGTAATGTAGATGTTTGGAGCTGGGCTAAACTCTTTATCTAGGCAGTGTCTGCTGTCATTTGAGAGAAACAAACATTCTGAAAGCACAATTCATTTGAATTCAATTATTTTAGTCATCTTTACCAGAATGTTCTATATTATACTATAAATATTAAAAATAAGCCTAATGTGTCCAGTTTAGATATGTAGTAATCCACGCTTAATTTGATTAACTCCTCTCCTTAAAACAAAGTTTAAGGAGTAGAAAAGGTCACAAGTTATGTATCTGAAAGAACTACACAAAGGAACAGGTAAGATAGAGAGCTTTTCAAGTCTCCCTTGACAGCATCTCACCCTTAATTGCACTTGAAGTTACACCCCACAGATCATATTTTACAAAACCATAAAAAAAGAAACACACCCAACCACAGGATGTCTCAGAAACATCCTGAATAGCCTGACTTTTCCTCAAATCTGAGAGATTTAGTGAACCAACACTCCAGAAGAAATTTCTTAATTCACAAGTTACTAGGATATTAGTCCTAGTATTAATTAGAGTTGAAGGGGCATCTAGAGGTCATTAGGGCTAACTTTGAGGATACATGCGCCTTCAAAAGTAGTTCAGGTTGCTTAAAGGCCAAGTCCAATTGAGTTCTGAATAGCCTGTCTGGGACACCTGTTCAAGTAAAAAGTCTGCTGCATCTGCAAACATTACAAAATGTGGTGAAACAGCAATAAGGCTTCTGTTAGCAACAACACCCTGCAGTCCTTCATTTGATAGGCAGCATTCAACATGAGAAAAAAGTATGTGTGTACGCTACCTATACAAAACCCCAACAACCTGTTAATATTTCCTTGGCATACTTTAGTAAGCTACTTAGTTTGATTCAATGTGATAATTCAATTAGCTTTTTCAGTTCTACTCATTAAAGGAAAAAAGAGACAGAAAAGACAAAAAAATTCATTAGAGAAACCTGAGGACAAGAGATGCTACAGTCCTTTTTTGATCACTTTGCTAAAATAATGGGTATTACAGGTGCTCAATTACACCTAATTGACAACAAGTAGCTAATGATAGCTAAGAGTTCAGGCAGATATAGTCTGATTCCCTAGCTCAGTTTTAAACCACTGTAGCTATATTTGATCTTTATTTCAGAGAAGAAGAATGCATTGCGAGTGAAAGAACAGGAAAGAATGAGGAATTGTGGTATAGCTGCATATCTGGAACAGCCTCAAAGAAATTACAGACACTGCAAACATAAAACCACTGACTGAAATAATTAACTAATGAAATTTCATTTCTCATTTCCCTCCTTCTGCATTGTAATACTGCGTGCCCTTGAACTGCCACCTGTACTCACTCACAAGTCTTTATTGCTGGAAAAATAAAGGAATGAGACACACGAACATGCACTTTCTATTATATATGTTACGGGTGATTCCAAATTATGCCAAATAGTCAGAATAGGGTTGGGAAAATGCTGCAGAAGCAACATTTATATATATATATATATATAATTCAGTGGCAGAAAATGTTTTTGCAGTATCATCAAAGCTCTAGCCAAGGCAGTGGGTACAGATACAGTCATATCTTTATTCTCTATGGTAGAACGGTTCATTGCTTTCCACTATATATTTGGAAGGGAAAATCAGGGCAGTTAGGCATGGGTGTTCTAGGGTGGGTAATAACACCGGCAAACAAATCAAGCCAAAAGGATTTGGCCCTCATTAAGACAACTGAACCTTGTAACTGCCCCTTTCAGAAAAGTTAAGTAAGGACACCAAATAGTGGTAGATGTCCACGTGCGCCATTTCCCCTCTCCTTTCAGCTCAGAGGAAGCAGTTTGAGCGGTTACAGCTTTATGGGGATTAGGCAGAGCAGAATAGTCCTGCCTATGCTGGAGCCAGTGACCCCCATCACACAGGAACGTGCGTGCTGTGAATATTACTAGAGCAGTCTGGGTTGCACAAGCAGCAAGTGGATAGTAAATGACAAAATGAAAATCCAGTCTGAACTGAGAATCATACGGGTTTCTGTTTGAAGCAGTAGGAACTCAAAACCCCAGTGGAATTTGGAAAAAAAATTGCAGCAACTGAACTCAATAAAGGTTTAGCAAAACTATTCAAGAAGTCAGTAGAAGTTCTTACAAATCAAATATTAAGGCTGCAACCACAGATTTATTTTTCAAATCCTTTCTTGTAATGCAAACCAAAGAACTCTGTAGCAGACACCTGCCTTCATATGTCTCCTTTCAAGCTCTTTTTCTGATCAAGCAACACTCCACACTGGAAAGGACTGTGTTGTAAGGTGTCATATGGTAGTAAAGCAATTAATCAGAGCTGAATTTATAGTAAATCAAGGTTGCATGGTGTTCTGTTCTTCCAGATCACCAGGATATCAGTAACAGTATTGCCAGTGAGTGAAAAAGTGCTAAGAGCTATATATAAATGATACATTTCCCAGAGCTCATATGAAAGTCATGACACCTTTGCTAGAGGAACTGCTAGGTTAAAAAACGGTCCTTTCCTGGTTGTCACACTCTTTCTGAAAAATAATTGTCTGATGAGTCAAAATGGCTCTTTCTTATTACCCCTTCATCTAATTTGTATGTTTTCACAGAAATATTCCCAGTCAGTAGCAGCATTGTCTAAACACAAAGCTGCATCATGCTGGTGTCTTTTACACAGAATCCAAAGGTCTTTCTTTTAGTGTCAGCATGCATGAGAAAGAGGATTTTCACAGTTGCTTCGAGTGATATTTCTTAAGGTGTATGGCTTTGCTTGTTTATTATTGCTTTAAAATAACTACATCTTTTGTACATTAATGCTGAATATGAAAGTGTACTTCAGGCTAGGGTTTCACTGTGGTTTTTCCCCCTCCACACACTGAAATGCTGAGCAGTGCTTCATTTGCCAAAAACCAGATGCTTCTTCCTGCTCCTCCTGTAGCCAAACATTTGATTCGGATGGGGTTTTGCATCTGTTACACCAGTTATGGGAATTGCAGGAACTCATTAGCACTCAAGCCCTATGTCAGCAGACTTCCTCTGGGAAAGAGAGGAAAATGAGTGCCCCACAAATAATCCACAGCAGGAGGCTCCATCCCTTCAAAGCTATCAAGACAGGTACCTGTAGTTCTGTAGATATTTCTAAAAGCATTTTTAAAATACCTACTTTTTTCCTCGATAAATATGCTCAGATTATCTGCTGCCAACGAACAAGTCTGATCATTGACTTCGTTGGGAATAGAAATATTGGAACATACAGCAGTAATTTATTTTTAGGGGATCTCTTAAGGATCTGATTTACTTTAACATAAGTAATCTGTCCTGCAGACACGTCAAAAATAAACTTTGAAGGCTGCTCTTCAAAATTACACCATATGTACTGGCAAAGCTCTACTTATAATTTTTTTCCTTTTTATTGGCATCTTCACAGGACAACACCTTGACATAAGAAAACATCCAACTCCTCTCCCCCTTGATAAGGCTGGGTTGTTGTTAGAATGGATACTGTCCAGGAATTTAGTGCAGTTGAATGTTTGTTGCAACTTTATCACTTCTTTTCAGGACAGACATTTTTAACTAGCATGAAAAAATGAGAAGAGGAATATATTCGTTTTCTTTAGTTTCTCCAAAATTTATTTAGGGCTCAAAGGTGCTGCCATTTGGATGCTTTAAAGTATAAATAAGACATTTGTTGCCTTTTATGTGGAATAAACAGACCAAGGTCCTATGAAATGTCAGATATATTCTTAGCAACTGAGCCATTTCTCATAAAGGATCAGTGAATCTAAGCATTTTTTTCTTATTTATAATTAGCAGTTTTGCCTTTCCAGTCAATCCTCTTCTACATGTTAACATCCTCGAAGTTCTCTTCTGCTCCCTTTGAGGTCTGTTGCTTGACATGTATGAGATAATTTTCATAATTTTGGTGCCATATTCCCATGGAAACAGGAATTACACTGACATTTTTTGACTGTTTTTGAGAACAGTTGCCCAACCACCACCTCTTAAAAACCAGTCAGCCAGTTATGCCACACCAAGTAGGAATTGCCAGTAGGTACTACGAAAAGTATGTGTGTTCCCTGTTCTGAGATGAAAGGCATTGCAGAGCACTTAAATACACTATTGAGAATAAATAGGACCACTGAGGAGTGAATGGTTATTTTCACACACACACAGAAATTACATAAGTGAGTGATTGTGTAAAGCAGCTCTGCTGAGCAGAGAAGGCTGTTCGATAATAAATCCTAGAATTATTTTCAGAACTTCGGTTGTTAAATGAGTGGCAGCATTTGGCCAGATTGTTTTTGGTTTGACAGTTGTAATAAGGAATCCATTTTGCTCCAGTCCTTGTAGTAAGTTTCTTCCACTTATCCCAACCCAAGAAGCCACACAGAAAATGATATAATTCATACCACAGCCTATGAGAGGAGAGGCTCGTTCAATTTCCAAACCCATCCTGCTTCATGTATTATTCCTGCAATTTAGTGTAATGACTTTCTTAATGTCTCACTTGGATTCACTTCAGTAAAATGTCCTTTATCCGCCCCCCTCAGCCCCCCCCTCCCAGTTTCCTACTTAGAAATTGCAGATTAATGAGAATTTACATGGACGAAATGAATTCTACTCCATCAACTCTCAACTATTTGTGAATGGTTTACAAGTTATGGGTTAGTTGAACTGCAGATGCAGGGACACCGAGATGGCTCCTTGCAGAGACAAATCTGGTCTGGCAAGAATTGTGTGCTACTATAGAGTGCTGTGGGACGGAGGCTTTACAGTTTGCAGGGTCAAGTTGGCCCAGAACCAGTAAAGAGAGCCTAAACTAAAATCACTTGGCCTCCCAGCACCATGCAGAGTCAGTACCAAACAACTCTGCATGGAGCTGGGCCAAGCCTGGCATGGCTGACTTGGAGAGGAGGCAGAGTTTGATGGGCACTGCATTAAAGCTCACAGAGCTTTCTTTCTGCATGCCTCTGCGCTGCTTTCCGGCAGTGCTCCTGGTCCAAGGGATTATTGCTAAGGTGCAGAGTGGAACTGCTGTACAGAGCCAGCATGGATCCAGCGCCGTGCCTGAACTGGTACACACTGCTGGAGCGGGAGACAGGGACACCTGACGGGCTCTGCTAAAGTCAGCTGTGGCCTACCTGCCTTGTTTGACTACACCAGACATGATATTGACTCTCTTTTATCTCCTACTTGTTCAATTCTTTTGTGTATCTCAGGTATCCTCATCCTCCTTACTTGTGGTCAGCTGATGATAAATTCCCTTCTGAAACAAGGCTGGATTTCGGGGATACTTATCAACTAATCTTTGGGGAAGAAATGCTTTTTCTGACTAAAAAACCTAATTGTCCAGTTGCTAGGACATTGAAACAGCAGTGAGTGGGACCAGCCAGCACAGTAAGGGCTACCTCAAAGGTTTGCTTTGTGCTTTCCTGCAAAATGGGAAAAGTCTGTGGAGCCTGTCAGACTCCAAATTGTGCCAGGGAATTTAATGGAGACTGCTTGTTACCACAGACCAAAGGGATCCAGACTTAGAGCTATAGGCAGTGATGTTTCTTGCCTGAAGAATAGTTGTCTAGCGCAGGGGTAACTTGAGGACGATTGCATAAAATATCTGGCTTCCAGGGGAGCTTGTCATTACTGGTCTGGAGTCTCTACAAACGGAGCCTCCTGATCCCCGGCTCCATAGCGGGCAGTCTGCATTCCTCCACCCCAAGTATGGATCTGAAGGCTGCTCAAGAGCCATTAAAACCTCTCTAAATTATACTGTTAGTTTTTGAAACTATGTTTAAAATGTTTTTGAAGAGGAGCATATGGCAGGAGGTCCTTACTTTATGGTGTTTCTGGAGATAAATGGGTTGTGCCAGAGCAGACCCGGAGAAATCAGAATACAACCCGCTGCTTGCTGACTGCCAATGAGCATTACTGCCCATTTAGGAGTACAAGAACAAAAGACAAGCTAAATTATTAACTGCATGTACTTGAAAAGAATCTTAAAGATTACATCTTGCATGAAACTCTTTTATCAAACTCCACAACAACAGCTGTATGTTAACTCTTGAACTTTTGTGCTGTGAAACTTCTTATGCTTCACTTTTCTAATGTTGTCAGCTTTCTGATAGTGTCTTTGGTGTATTGAAATGTTGAGAGAGCATTAAAAAACACCAGTTTGTTCAAAACTGGGTTTGCAAAATTCAGTCAGTGAATGATGGGTCCTACATAAGTATTGAAAAACCTAAATGAAGGGGAAAGTTTACACGAAACCTAACATTAATTTAGATGTTATTTTACTCTAATAGAGGCTGGAGTATCTACCACACGCATATCCAGGGGAACAAGAAGCTTTGGGAATCTTACACTGTAATGTTGAATTTTAGGTATTTCTGCAACATGGATCTTTCTACATACATCTTCAGTGATCTGAGATCTCAAATGTGCTGCATGAGATCTTTCTCCTTGTATGACATATGTGACCTTAGAAAATATCTAAGATGATCCCTTACTTTTCAAATTTTTTTGGAAAACTTTCTAATACATTTGTTCATGATATGTATAGAAGGCTTTTTCCTTTTTGGTGGGTATATCTTAACTTTCCTTTGCAGTAAAACTTATACCCCTTGAAACGGATGCATCCTAGTGCAAAGAAAAGACTTCTGGAAGCATTATGCACTCCTGATGAATTCAGGTTTCTGGAATTATCAGTTCTAGAGTAAAGGAAGTTCAGGGAAAACCGTAAATTAAGAAATGCCTTCGTGACTGATTTTTCAGCCTTGTTCTTCCAGCTGTCAACAAAAACTGATTTATTCCTTCTCAGCATGTAAGCCTCATGCTGACTGTGAAGAACTAGCAACATCAAAGTGAATATCTGCTAAAGGTACTCCTAGTGAAGAGAAGGATTCATTTTTCTGAAGTGTTGGCCAGTCTTTGTGCACTGCAAAGGGGGTACTAACATCTCTAGAAGAGTGCCAGGGCATAAATTCCAGAATCTCTCATTCTTTCAGCACTGGTTTTCCAAAGCTGTGAAGACATGTAGCATCTTAGCGGAGAAAAGTATTTATACAGGGAAAGCTGCTAGGGGACAGTAATTCAAAGTAATTCAAAAGCTTTTTTTTTCCCCCTCAAATATTTTTTGTGAGTGCTTATCATCCAGAAGAGAATCCCAGGGAAAAGACTGTTGTATTCATTTTCAATCAGACTGACAATCTTATTTTCTGTTTGTGAATATGGTAATATTATATTTTCTCCTGGTATTACAATGCCCTTTTCTAAGAAAGCAGCAGTAAACTTTGTCTGAGGCATATTAATGAAGTCCTTCGACAGAAGACAGACTTCATAGGAAATTCCCAACTCACTTTAATTCAGCTCTCAAAAACAAGAGGATGAAGAGCTTTATAAGCTTTTTCACTTTGTAAAGTTTTATTGTTAAATTTTGCTTTCTAAAAATATAAGACCATGACAAATATGGAAAAAAACCCTCTTCCATGTGTGGAGTTAGTTCAGTTTGGCTGTCAGGTTTCACTCACGACATGGCCCTAATGATTTCTCTTCCTCCAAATCTCCTCTTAAAAACAGTGTGATGCCCCATTAGAACAAATTATAAATGATGTGCCTCACTACCTCCCATTGAAAAAATAGGGAGGAGTGAGAAGGCTGTCAGAGAGCCCAAGGAACAGTTTAGAAGTGTTTCTCTCCGCAATAAGGAATAGGAATTTCCATCTTCCACAGAGACTCTAAATTGCTTTAGCCAATTCAAACTACTGTAAATAGATTGAGCGCACGGAACGAAGTTGTCTAGAATGACTGGAGACAAATTGCACATTTCAGAAGATTAAAGAAGCTGGTTTCCATCCCCACTTTGGGGATCAATGAGGAGATGTGCCAGGGTGTGCTATCTCAGGGAGCTTCTTGCTGCATGCTGCTTATCCTCAGCTGCCTGGAAGTGGGCTTTGGTCACACACTGGCTGGGAAGGAAGCTCCTTTGCTCTTTTGCCTTTAGGTAATATCTGGCCTGCAGTCGTTGCAGATACACTTAAAATATTTTAAATTATTGGCGGTCTGCAGCAGCAGGGAGCCCAGCACATGCCGACAGAATATTTTACTTTTCTGGATGGGTGGCTTTTCCCAGGCTGTTCTTATCTGTGCTATCTCAGCTAAACAGCTATCAGTGTCTGAGAAAATAGATATAAAGTAGCTTAGTTAATTCCAAATTACGTGCAGACTGTGCTTCAGATTTACTGTTTGTTTATCATTCTTGAAGAGAATAGGGAGCAAAAGCAGTTTTTTGATGTTAATATATTTCTTAAAAACTTCTCCAAACAAACAACAATGGACTGGAAGAGATGTGGGTCACTGAGAATTGGTATTGCAAGACTCTAACGATAGAAAGTTTTTCATAAAATTACCAGGCTGCACCTTAAAAGCAAATAATTTTGTCCTCCCTATTTGAGTGAAGAGGAATTCCAGAATCTTATTGCACTAATTTTGCAAAGTCTTTCTTTCCCAGAAAGAAATACTCTGTCATCATCCTCCAACTTAAATTTCTATTTTCTTCCCTTATTCTTGTTTCTCAGATAATACACTGGTTGGGTCTGGCTGGGATGGAGTTAATGTTCCTCAAAGTGGCCCATATGGTGATGTGTTTTGGATCTGAGACTAAAACAGTGCTGATAACACACCAGTGTTTGCTGATGACACACCAGCGTTTGGGCTGTTACTGAACACTGCCTGCAGGGCATTTGGCCTGCCTCAGTTTCTCACGCTGCCTCCCCAGTGAGGGGGCTGGGGTGGGCAAGGGGCTGGGATGGGACACAGCTGGGACATCTGACCCCAACTGACCAGAAGGATATTCCAGGCCGTATAACGTAACACTCAGCAATAAAAGTGCAAGGAAATGAGAAGAAAGAGACATTCACGGTTATGGCTTTTGTCTTCACAAGTAACCATTATCTGTGCTGAGGGCTAGCTTCCCTGCAAATGACTAACCATCTTCCTACTGGCGGGAAGTAGGGGATGAATACTTTATTTTGCATTGCTCCACATGCAGCTTTGCTTCACCCATTAAAATGTTTTTATCTTCACCCACAGTTTTTCAGCTTTCCTTCCAATTCTCTTTCCACAAGTGACTGGGTGGGAGCTCAGCTGTTGGCCAAGGTCATCCAACTACCAAGACAGACAACAGCATTTTCTTACTCTTTTCCAGGCTTTATTTTTGTAACTCTTCTCAGAGCTGGAATATATCCAACCATCCAACATAATCCATTTTGGACCCGTTTTCCTGATGACAAACTAAATTTCCTTCTTTCTCCTATTTATTTTTTCCTACTGAAAATATTTCTACTGATACACCCCAGGGTGCAGTTTTCTTTTTCTTTTTTTGCACTATATGAATCCCACTTAGTTTCTGATTGCTACTTCTTGTGACTGTGAATAATGCTAAGTATTTCTTTTCTGGGCAGCATGGCTCAAAGAAAGAGAAAATGTTGATTGTTTATGTCATCAGAGGTGTGTTGACACTACTAAAAGTAAAATAATAATTTACTACTGTTTTGTTTTATACTGGCACACACAGTGAAGGAGACATTTGTGCTTGCTCATGTGTTTTGAAAGAACCGTACATTGAGGTCAGGATTCAAATCTCTGACATGTCAGAGGTACTTTGGAGAGAGCCAAGAATGAACCGCCAAATTTTGTGAAAAATGTTAAGCTTAAAGTGGATAATACAAATCTTATGGTGAAGGGAAAAGTGTCATGTGGCTATTATGAACCATTACGAACTACAAAATGAACCCTGGCTGCTTAGTCAGTGGGTCTGGACACTTGCTTGTCACGAAGAATTTGACCTGGGTATGTTGTCTCCAAAAAATGTACAGTTGAGATACCTCTGAAAAAAATATAGATTTATTTTGTCATCCTTCCCCCCGCTTAGACCATAGAAAAAGACAGGCACTGCTAAGGCAGAATTCATCTCACCTAATGTAAGTGATTAAAGATGCCTCCTTTTTTTTATTCTCTTTCAGGGATATATGGTTATTTCAGTCCCAAGATAAAACCTTGATTCAGCTCAAAATTCAGACACATTTGTATGTAGACACTTACATCATAGACACTTAAGTTAAGTTGTCTGAATCTGAAGCTCTTAATTTTAGGTAATATGAATAGTTCTTTTGGATTATTTTGCCACTTGGGAAGGGTTTTCTAAATAGCCTCCATTTCCACCTTGCTCCTTTTCTAGTTTTTATTAGATAGTTTAATAAGTTTAATTTGGGGTGTTTTTTGGATCTGAGGATAAATCTGATTTTCTGAACACATTAACATGAAATGGTAAAGAAAGGACCAAGAGGACCAGATTCAAAATGAAAATATAAACTTGATTCCCTCTCCTTCTTCCACCAGCTACGGAGATTTCTGAGTTCTTCCTTCCTGGAGCATAAATTTTTCTTGCCCTCTACTTTAGCTTTTTAATTACTTTTTATCAGGGATGAACAGAATTTCTGTCAAGCCAAGATATTTTCTTACTTGGTTAAAAAAAAAAAAAAAAAGAAGGTCATATACTTGGGAAAATTACAGAAAGACAGTTTATGGGCTGTAGCAAGCGAGAACTACTGGTGTAAAATGATTATCAATTACTCATTTTCAACCAGCTATCTCACTGGATCCATTCTACCTACAGTATTGTAGTGCATTTATCAGCTTAATTCAGGCAGTTCGATTTTCTCATTTCATTATTCTGTATAGAGAGCAATTGTTTTTGTAATTATGGTAATAAAACTATATTTAGATCTGATTTAACCTCCCACTCCTTTAGGCATCTCAGTTAAGTGTGTAAGCTGTGATCCTTTTTGGTCCTCTCAGTACAGATGTTCCCTCTACATTTGAGGGAAGAAGAAATGGGGCTGTCAGGGAAATTTGGACAATAGGAGACCTCAAAGAAAAAATTAAATCAGGCAGGTTTGGTTTTGACCATGGTCATTACCACAGAAAGGCATAACTGATTCACTGTTTTGAAATTCAGTTCTGGCAAATCTGGCACCTCTTGAAGCTTATTTTAAATTTTCCTAGATTTACTCCATTTTCTAGGTTGGAATTTTGGAAGACTTTGAGCTTTCACAACTTCTGATGTTAGTCAGAGTTACATAGAAAGCATATATCCAGTGAAACTCTGAGGATTAGGGTTATTTAATTGTAATTTTCTACTGTTATTGTTATGAGGAGGTTGGCCCAAAACCAGGATAGAAATCAATAATAGCAAGAGGTCAATCTCCTAATAATGTACCCGCTACCTAAAAAGTACCCATAAATTGGCTGCTTAAACGGCTGAATTTACAAGAGAAATTTAAAACTAATTTTAGGATTCATACACTCCCTTGCAGTATGATAATGAAGTATTGCAAAAAGCAAATATTAGAGTTGCAGTCCTGTAGCATGACAATTTCTGCTTTGAATCCAAAACATCTTTGACAGTTTTTGTTCCTTCTTTCAGCATCTTGCATTTAATATATCTCTCCCAGTAATTATTTTGTTCTTTACCTTCTGGTTACTTCCAAATTCAAGAGGGTTTTTTTTAATGCCTTGAGATTTGTATATATTTTTTAATGGAAAATGTACTCTTAAAAGTTAAATGTGCTATGAATTTCATCCCTGACCTTTAGTTTTTCAGCTATATTCATTTCATAAAGTCCCTTGGCTATTGCTACAGTGTATATTTTCAGGTTTGGGCTTCTTTGTTCATCAACATTAGCCTTCTTTATTTCTGGTGTATTTTTAGCTAGATTACATGCACAACCCTTGGGCATACATTAATTTATCTTTGAATGTTTTCCATTTCCCTCTGTGTCCTTTATCTCTATTGATTTATCCTACTTGATTTCATCCTGTGCTTTTACATTCTTCTGAAACTCACTCTTTGAAATTTAACATCCTTCTTTTTTTTTCCTTTTGTGGTTTTACCTGTGTCCTAATTACCACCCTAATTAGGTTATGAACACAATTGCAAAGAGCTTGCACTTCTGCAATCCTGTTATATTTACCACACACAGACCTAGCCAAAGATTGATTTTTTCTTCTAAATTCTTCGTTTTTCCCTACTGCATATATAGTAGAGTGCTGTGCTTTAACCACAGAATTAAACAACTCTTGATATATCTTATGTAATAAGCCTAAATGTACTAATTCAGAACTTTAACAATTTGCTGTAGATAATTTTCTGTTTATAACTCCTATATATTGCTGTAAGTTTTTTTCAAATGAAGACTATAAATTTGTCTAGTTTTTCTTCTTTTTTTTCTCTGGTTTCATTGTAAAACTGCCTCTACTGCCACATTTTCAAATATAAAGTATGTTTACACTTAAGAAAAATATTACATCCATATCTCCCTAAAATTTCTAGGTTTTGGGGATTTTTGAAATTTGTCTTAAATTGTTATTCAAAATTTGCTCTCTGTTCCAAATGACACTTGCACGAAATTTTTCTCCTCTCTTCTCATCCACCTTTGACTTCCTAATTTATCCCAGTTTTTTTATATCAATCCTTTGTAGACTTTCACAGCATTCATCTGATCAATCTTTAACTAAATTTATCATATGCCTTTTTTATTTGTATGCACCTGAAAGTCTTTGCCATAGTGACAATGTCATTGTTATTGTCATATACAGACAAGATTAAAAATTTTCAGGAATATTCTGGGCTATTGTAGAGCTTTAAAGTAATGAGTATTTAAATTGCAGTCACTTTTGCCACCATTCCAAAATCCAAACACTTGATGTTTCTATGCAAATTTATTATAGAAGCATAGAATGGTTTTGGCTACGAGACCTTAAAGACCATCTAGTTATGCACAGCTACAGCAAAAAAAAAAAAAACCCACATAGTGTTTTGTCTTCATTTTTGTTTCTGCCTCCTCATTTAAGCAACTTTCTCTTGCTTACAGTAGATGGTTTCCACAAGCATACTCTTGCTGTTCAGCTCCTTCTTACTGTTATTTCTGGCTAATGCGCTTCAACCACTCAGTTGTCAGTTCTTTCACCTATTACATCTTTGAAGACCAGAAAGGATTTAAAGAGACTGAATATTTTCTAATTTCATACCTCTATTAGTTTTGACTCTATGTCCAGAAAATGATCCTGTTTCCTTAGAACATTATCCTATTGCATTTTTCTTCAGATTACTTTCTAGCCACCAAGACCTATAGATTCTGAGATAAATGGTTGGATAGCCTTCTTCCCATGGGCACCAGTTTTAACCTCACAGTTAATGATGCAGTAACTTCAAAACAGTTCACCCGAAGCTTCATTGCCAACTTTACTTTGCAACAACATTGTACTGAAGTTCAGAAAATACTAAGAATTATTTGAAATCTTGTAGTCTCTTCATTGCAAGACCAAATCCAGTCCTGTGGTAAAATATTAATATTTGTTCTTTTCAGTGACAGGCTTGTTGTCTTTATTTCCCTTTATTAACTTCTGCAGTAGGACTGGGGCCTGCATGTGTGTGACTATGGCTACCTATGCAGTGACCTCCCCCAGAAAAGTGGGGTAACACTGGGAGGTGATGAGGGAAGAAAGCAGTATGATGCATGTGTGACTTCCTCCTTGAAATCCTGCTCACGAAATTTGGATATATCATCTGTCCACACCACACTAGCTCCCCCCATTTATGTTCTCAGCGCCTCAGTGCAGCTGTTTCTGCACCACGTTCTAAAACATTTAAATCTCTTATAATTGCATGTGAGTTAGACTAACAGCCATGTAACTTGCATGCATTTTTGGCATGAATTTGTGGTCCACACAATATTTCTTCTCGTACACACTTGTGGTTATTTCTAGAAGGTTTTAATTCTTTACCACTTCAGGTTTCCCTCCCAGCAGAGCACCTCTTCAACCACCACACTGACATGAAGTTGAAAGTTTCTGTGTGACTTGGTATCTACAAAGATCTTTCCTCAGCATCTTCCATCTTTTTCTCTTGCTCTGTCCTCTTTTACTAGCTCTAAACCCAGGTACTCTTGATCTTATTCTTACTGTGCTCATCTTTTCCAGATATCCTTGCTATGAAATGCTTGTTCTAGGCACCAGGGAATGTGATAACTCAGTTCAAAAGCTCAAAAAACTATACTCCTGCCAGATACTTCAGCTAATGTAGATACTGTGTGTAGCCATATTTCTCTCTAACTGTCTTCCTTCAGAAATCAGCATAACCTGCCCTAGTTGCAAACTTTACATTTTACTAAGTCTAAAGATATACAGTTTGTCACATTTTACAGCTCACCAGGTTCAAGTAAAAGAGGATGAACACAATATGAAGCAATCAAGGGCTTGTGAAGAGGGCCCTCATCACACCCAGTCAGACCCCTGGTGTAATCCAATTAAATTGAATAGTTCGCAGGAAACCCCAGAGGATTAAACACACTTACCCAAGCAAACCCATTTCCTACCACTTGAGGGGTATAGCTCTGAAAACATGCATCTCATTAAGTCCCTAAAATGGCAATTAAGGCTAAAAAGGTTAGAGAAAGATAATAAGGCATTATAGGGATTCGGCAAACTCTACCACCCTATACCTCCCTCTTCCCCCCAGTCAGTGCCAGCTGTTTTCTAATTAACCCAATGGTAGCAAGGTGTCCACAAGAGGATATCTGCTGATTAGCCAAAGAACTCCCTTTTCTCAATGCTATTAGGACTGTGCCTCTAAACTCCCTGCTTTACAGAAGTCTGCAGCCATCACCAAAGTTATGTCTATGCAATAGGCAACTACAGTACCTGTATACAAGCAAAGACGCCCAGATTCCACTAAAGCAATCAGCTCATGCTGGGCGGTAATAGTTATGCAACTGAGATCAAGGCAATGCAGGATAACCATCAGTATTCTCATTCCCACCCTTCTCTCAGCTTGTATCCTCTCTTCTCATCTCTCAACAGGTTTTTAAATTCTTTTTTCAACACTGGAGTGTCGCTTTGACTCCTTAGGGAGAAGCCCCAGGGTGTCTGAAGTCTGTCATCATCTGTTCCCCATTCTGACCAGAATCGGTTGTCAGGAAATAATTTGTAAATAAAAATGCTTGAAAATGCAAGCCCTCACCTGCCTTTCCATAGATTTTAGAACTCCAGAACCATTGAACAGTTTGGGTTGGAAGGGACCTTAAAGATCATCTAGTTCCAACCCCCCTGCCATGGGCAGAGACACCTTCCACTAGACCAGGTTGTTCAGAGCTCCGTCCAAACTGGCCTTGAACACTGTCAGGGATGCAGCATTTTTGTAAGCTGGATTCATTTAGGGGAGCAGCCAATGGAGGGAATAGAAGTTATCATTGCAGAGAAACAGGAACCAAACGTGGAAAACCATTTAGCAAAGCCAGGGTCTGGACTGCCCACTGGAAGTACCCACAGCATGCCTTGAATTGTTAGATTCTCCACTTAGGGGTCTACAGTTAGGGGGTAAAAATCAGTTTCAGAACATGGGCACTGAAGCTGGGGTATTAAGACGCCTTTAAAGACTTAGGTCAAGAAAATTCACATTTTATGTGAAAGGCAGAGAAACAGATTTGCCTGGCCTTGGTATGTTAAGAGGCATATTGGTAAAACTAGCAGTAAGACTAATTTTGCCTCTCTTAATATTGTTTTTATTTCTGTGTTTTGTGTTCTAAAAGGTAATTTCCTTATCCTTTAGATGACGGGAACACAATGTTCAAAATTTTCTTCTTGTTATTACTAGAATACCTAAGCATATGTTAAGACTTTTTTTGAGCTGACATTGACAGATGTTCTTTTATCTACAGTGTAAATAGTGAATTTGAAAGAGCATTTCTTCACCCTGTCTGTAGTCCTATCTTCTAAGATACCTTCTCAAAACCCACCCCGAACCATAGGCAACCACTTTACAAATAATAATAGAGCTGCTTTTCTATGCTGAGTTGATTTTGTGCATTTGATTGTAACATCCCCTGAAATTTCATATGCCACTTCTCAAATAACATCTTTTTCTTCCTCAGAAGTGCTATGACAAATCATGACCCGTTGTCATTGCAAGACGTGTAATGCCAAAGTTGGTGCACGTAAGTCACCTGGAAATAACAGTGATAGAGAAATCATTTTATGAAATGCTGAAACTTAGTTCTGCTGTGAAATTTTCATTCACTTGACAGTGTTCAGGTGGCTGGATAGTACAGTATCTTGTATTGCTTCAGTATACCCACAGATAGCTCTGAAGTCGAAAGGTTTATGTTGTTGTACACCAGATGTTTTAAGTCAAGGTTTCGTAGCACTAAAATCAAACACCAAAACAGCAGGGAAATCAATACACTGGTTTAGATGTAAAATTAATTAGGATGCAAGAAAATTTTGGGTTTTTTCCCTTCCTAGTGATATTCATTATCTACTAATAGTTTACTCTTTTCTATGCACACACAGTCAGAACTAAACCCACATGATTTCTTCTATTTTCAGTGTGAAAATCAAGCTCCTATTGCTGCTAATGACAGCTATAAATTAAACATAGATGAGAGTAAATTTTTTAAAAAAATATTTCTTGGTGCAGTATATTAATCTCCAGATTTAAAATTCAGGTGCTTCAAGACATAACTTCAGAAGGTAAAAAAAGGTAAAAAGCAGCACATCAGAGATTATAAAGCTGGTGATAATTTACTTGAAGAGCTGTAATTTTTCAAACTTGATGCCAAATGTAAATCCAGACACGTCTTTCAAGACTGTGCTTTTTGGCAACGAAAAGGTTTTGTTCCACTAAATAAGAGTCCATATAACTCAACTTCCTCCTGTGCAAAAATGTTATACAGTGCAGACATAATTTAATTTCTGTTCTATAAAGACTTGTTTTAGGATTTTTCAGAGCAGTTATATCTTTCAAAAGAGCAATTGCTTGTGTACATTTCTTAAAGGGTCACAACCAATCTGAAAATTTAATCACAACCAATCTGAAAAGTTGAAATTTTGTTTGTCCAACTTCTAACTAGAAAACATTTGTAGTTTTCACAATTGATGTTTGATAATCACAATGCTACAATGCATTTTTGCCCAATATTATAGATACTTTAAATGAAAATTGTATTAAGAAATTAAAAATATTTGAACAAGAAATATAAAATAAATAAGGCCATAAAAAGGATAATAAAGGAAGAGGGAAAAGAAGTAGAGAAGCAATTCAGCAGCTGACACTTCTATTTAAATGTAAGCAGTTTTTAAATAAGATGAAACATACAAAGAAAGGTAGTTTGAGAAATACTTCAGACAAAGTAATTGTGTTGGTGCTGCAGACCTAGTAAATAAAGAGCTGAAAGATGGAACTATAGTTGTTCAGTCAGTGCATTTATGGAGACCAATTTTAAATATTTTCTTTAAATATTTTCTTTAAATATTTTCTTTATTTAAATATTTTCTTCACAAGATCAGTGAAGATGGTAAACTTGAATTAAGCTTACTGAAGCATTTGACTTGATGTTACATGACACTTTAATTAAAAAATTATTTTAAAGCTCTGCAAGGGCTATTTTAAAGTTATTAAAGATGGCTAAATGAAAGGTCTCAAAATGTCAATGTAAATTGAAATCGTTCTTATTCATCATCAAATCCTTTCAGTGAACTCACTCAGGGACTGTTTCTTGGCACTTGGATATATCATGTATTTATCCAAGATCTTTAAGAAGCTTTAAAATTACTACTGGTATAGTAGGAGGAAGATCAGGGACAGGGTGAATGCTAAAAAGGGGGAGGCTAACTTCCAGATGGAGCAATCTGGGGCTTGTCACTCAAGCAAGTAAGAGCTGCAGGGCAGGACATGGCTATGGCACATCCCACAGTCTTGACCTCCCGAGACCAAGGACCTGCTCTGTCACCTGGAGAGCCTTTTCCTTCACTAACAGCCAAGCAGCAGAGGGGAAAATGATTTTTCCTCCTGATCTGCACATTTAGGGTATAAAGCTACAGCTAGAATCAGGGACAAGGTCCTAAAAGACATGGTTTAAATGAAATGTATTGTGTTTCCTCTACATTTCTTTGGAGGCTAGAATATTATTTTTTCTTTCCCAACTTCTGTCGACTATAGAAGAAGAATTACAATGAACAGCAGCACTGGCCTAAAATAGAAGGGAGAGGATATATTGCTTTTCTATATGGGAGCAGTCTACTTCATTTCAAATGCAGATGGTATTCTAAACAGTATAATGGTCTATATAAGCGTTTATGGCAGAACATTATCTCTGTGTTTTTTAATTTTCTGATATTTGCAGTTGTGTGATTAATACAGAAATAAATCCTAAGGTTATGACTATAAATCAGCAAAGCTCAGTTTATGTGAATATCAATATTTTAAACTACAGTTCAGCATGTCATAGTTTTGTTTTTTCAGCAGTATGCAAGGTTGTCAAAAAACCCCATGACATCTTTAATGACAAAACATTGTAGGGTGCCATTTTTCCAGATTCTTGTATTTGTCCATTTTCATTTAATCTCAACACAATCAATAATGTCCTGTATCTTATAATACTTTTTCATTATTTCAAACTAAATCAATAAATTATGGGAAGTTAAAGACCAAAAAGGAGGCCTGATGAAATTTGAAGTTGGAAGTACCTTTGAGTGTTCAAAACCAAAGAGGTATCAATTAATGCATATGACATTCTTTTCTTTCTAAATTGCTACTGTCATTATTCCCTTTCCAGTATTTAGGCAGTCGTGAGGGAACATATTCACCACCAACCAACAATTTGCCAGGAATACTGTGAGAGACAGTTTGGTACTGAAAACAGAGCAGAGACCACTACTGGAAACATGACTGTCACTGTAAACACTTCGGTTCAACTTTACAGTAGAATAAAAGATGTGTTAAACCTTCCCTCCTTGTCTATGGGAGCCAAGAAAGATTCTGATCCCCCTGGAAAGTCAAACTGCCTGTCCTAGCCATGCTGTCTGCCTCTGGATGCTCTGCAGGGATCAGATGCCCTGGGAGCAGCGCTGCTCACTCACCCCTGTCTGATCACTCTGTTATTCTGTCAAATCAGTGTAATTGAGAGAAAGGTATTAACTAATTAATGTAGGGGCCACATCCCTTTCTTCTTTTATTACCAGGCACTCAAGAAATACTTCAGGTCAACTATGAAACCAGCTGATTTCTTTTTTTCTTCCATCACTTGGAGATTGATCTTTTTCTTTTTCAGTGGAAAACAGCTCTCAGGTGATATTTCAGCTGTTCACAGGACTAGCACAGCTCTGCTGCAGTGAAAGCTTTACAATTCCCAACAATGAGAGCAGGGTCGGCTTAAAGTTGGATGAGTATGCCTGAAAATTATGACTGCAGCAAAGCTGTATTATTTGCAAGAAGTTCGTAATTTTATTCTCAGGATTAAAAATTAAAGAAAAAAGAAACAAAAAAAACCCTGACAAACAATTTTCTCTTAGGAAAGATATACATGCTTTGCTAGAGTGACAGATGTGTGAAATTAATCAGGCAAAATTCAGCAGTCACATATATATAAAACATTAGTAGTGGTTTAAGCTCAATATTTACTTAGAAGCTTGCTTAATAGCTTTATCATTGGTAGTTTACTTTTAATTTAAAACTCTGTTACAGCAGCCTTCCAAATATTACTTATAATAAATCGATACATTTTTGCCAGGTATAACTAGATTCTAAAAGGCTTTCAAAATACTTAGAATCTGCCTTTTGGATGCCAGACCCCATGAAGTTTAATGTTTCACATAATTGAAGAGCTTAGAATATGTACTGCACTAACATGAATTTTGACTGATGTCACCAAATACTTAATTCTTCATTATAATGATACAATAGATTGCTATAAAGGCTCTGCAAAGCTAAAATTTAAATTATTTTCTTGGATGGAGAATGAATTTGTAAAATTCTAGTCTACAAAACAATGCCAGAATTGACTTCTTCCAAAAGACAAAATGAAAATCTCTGCTACAGTAAGGTGTTCTGCAATTTAGACTCTTTGATCCTAAAGTTCTTGATCAAGTGAAAATTCTTGCTTCTGATGTATATGAGTAAAAATCACTGAGTATTGCAGATGGTTTGATGTTGAATAGAATTCTTGGATGCTCAAACATTCTCAAGATTGGGTCCACCTCCTGTGAAATGGAGACCAAGCAGAGATTGCTATATGAAGATATATTTCAGTTACAAATTTAATTTTTTTTCAACTGCTGACTTTCTTCATAGAAAGAGAAGTCCTCAAACTCTAAGAAATACCATTAAGAATTCAGTGTTTTAAAGTCTATTTAGATGGTAAATCAGCACCGGTTCTTTTTGCTCTGAATATTTGGGATGCATTACCAGAGGGATTATTTTCTGTCTTTAGCAGCTGGATATATTTTAAAGTTAGATTCATCTGTTATGAAGTGTAAATTCACGCAGTTCAGGATCAGAATGCAGAAGATGATAATAAAGTGCTGCTTTAATAGATGATCCATAGGAATCCTAGTATCAACAGGCAGCTGCCACATTTGCATGCATTTCTCATACCCTGCCAGAATCTGAAATGGATAGCTGCCAAAGAGAATAAATTTGCTTTCTTTCTCATCTAAGACCTTCTCCTTGTTGGTAAATAATATATTTTCATCAGGAAAGCATGAATATGTAAAACCCCTGAAAAAGATAACATATGTATTTATATAATCACTCATAGCCAGGCCATATTACTGCAATAAATTATACTATTTGGTGTAATAGTGAGAATAAAATGATGATCATAATGAACAGAGAGGCTATTATTATTACTGTTCTTACTCCTCTGGCACCATGACCACATTATTCTCATTTCAGTCATATTTTTGTCAAGGCAGATGTTGTAAAAATTGTAAACCTGATGATGCGTCTTGCATTTCAGAATGAACTTCAGAGAAAAACAAGACCTGTGCAGGGGGTAATAAAAACAGCAGATGACCACTTTTCTTTTCCCTTCGAATGCTTGGCCATTGGTAACAACCTGACTTGCAGGTCTCAACCGCCCTAGTGTTAAAAGTGTTATTGTAGTGACAGGAGTGACACCTCCCAATGTCATGGAAGGACCGAGGATACCCTATATTTGCAGATGTCTGCATCAACCATGAAAATGTACGTACTTCTTTTGGATCCTTGATTAGAGTACTGCAGCATTTTTCCAGGCTGTGTTAAAGACAACTTTGTTTTTACTCTTACTTCTATTACTTACTTACTACTCCTACTATTTATAAAAAAAACCCACTCCACTGCTAATCAAAACAAGAGGTAGTATGATGGTTGGTAGCTTACAGATAAGAGCAACATAGAAAAGCTTAGGTACAGCCCCACTGACATTATCCACCTGAAACTGGTCATGGACTGAGAGAACAACAGAGACTCCCAAGAGCAGAGTCAGGACTCCAAGATTTCCTGAAAGACTCGTGTACAGCTACTCTCACTAGGTTTTCTCTCGTGAGAACCAAAGGCAATCATAGTCTTGCAGTGAATCCACCCCGGAAAATTTTCAGTGAACAGCAGATATTTGACTCTGCATAAACTGTTCCTGATGTTGTAGTTGTTCATACATTGGTTCAACGTAAGCCTACAGTGTCACTTTGCTAAGTGACTTGTGAGCCCATTGTCATAAAAAAAAATTGCCACGAGAACCTAAATATCTAAATAAGATCTATCTGTGCAGAGTTTACAATGCAAGCATCCAAACTTCCTATACCAAGAACACCCACACATCCCACCGAACTTCTTTTAGATGGGAGGAGCTGTGAGCATGTATCTATGAAAATTTATTTCAGGAATTTGTTATGCAGATAATAGTGTGCCCAAAAAGTAATTTCAAGGCATTTACCAAGCACACAAAGCCTCACACCCTTCTACTTGCTACGTAACTGGAATGTAGATCTTGTATTTATTGAGGCAGGGATTGTATCTTTATCCTCTTGATCTGCATATGAAATTGCATCAGTAGACGCTATATGGTCTGACTGCAAATATGGTTCCTTCAACACCTCGCAAGCAGGGAAAGCAAAAAAGCACTGAGCATCCAACATGTATCCTAAGTCTTATCTTGTGAACTGATAGCATCATGAGATAACTTCTGACTGCTATCCTCAGGCATAATTCCACCGCTAATTATTTTTCTTATTACCAACACTTGCAATTAAAATCTCTGTAATTAGAACACCATGTTTTTATAAAATAATTTGCATTTAGTTAATTTCTCATTACTTTATTTATTATCTCTCTTTTCACTCCCTCCCACAAATCACAATGAGATGATCTCAGAATGTATTTTCAGAAAAGTTTAACTGGTGCTTCACTTGAAACCAGTCCTGTTGTGCTCCCGGGTCCACAAGGACACCAACGATTTTTTTGTATCCTGTTGATGCCATCTGTTGAGTGCAGAGGTCCAGTCCATTGTAGCTGCCCATGCCATATCCTTTGCACTCCTGACCTGCTCCATGGGACATGCTGGGCAGATAGCAGGCTAGCACACCGAAATGCACTGCATGAGTATTTCTTAGCTTCCCTTTTCCATATGCTTTCTCATCTCAGCAACATGAGTTGCCTCAGATGGCCACAGACAGCTGGTGAATCCCAGCAGTGACCACTGAGCAATTTAGAGTAATTCTTTTAGGACAAGTCATCACTCCTGAGATTTACTATGAATTGAAGAGGTGTTACTTGTTGAAATCAGTTTATATGATAAAGAAGGTCATGTATTGACTTAGGCACTGTGCATTTCATGCAGTGTTAAGAAGTGGCCTTACCTTGGTTCTGATATGCTGGGCTTGCACTGACTTAACAGGAAGTAATTTTTTCACAAAATGACAGCATATATGTAGATTTTGTTCTCTGTGCCTAGTTGGCATCTAAACTCCACTCAGATTTTTATTCCCCCTGGCACATGTAGTGCATTTATTCCACTTGGATTTATAAAAGCCCACCAATGTTCAATGTCCCTATTCTTCACGCCACTCCTTGCAGCCCTTCACAGACTGTATACACTTTCTGTACAGAGATGAAACATTTTTTTTGCAGTACCCTACTACTGCAAAGTGCTGGCTCTTCATAGTCTTTTTTTACTCAAACAGTCTTATCATTTAATGATAGAAATTTACCTTCCTGTCAGTTTTACTACATTTAGCAAAAATGTACCATCTGATGACTTTCACTTTCGGCAACAAACTACCAGGCTTGTGACTGTGTGACGCACTGGGTTTCTGGCCATCCCAGAATTTAAAATGAGTAATCACTATCTGCATCCAAACTATGTCCATGTTCTCTGTGTAGCAAATCAAACACAACCTGGACACTTTGAATTCAGTGCAGATATCTCATACCAGCCCACACGGAGACTGGTCTCATCTGGGACATTCAGGCAAGAACTGATCTGTGAACATACCGTATAGACCAGACTGGCAGTACATGCACAGATGGTTTTATGGACACTTTGGATTCCTACCATTTTCTTCATTAGAATGTTGGCATGTATAAACTCTTCTTATTATGGGAAAATACAGAACATAGCTGTCACATAAACCTTACCTGGCTCCAACAGCAAAGGATATTGAGGAAGATTTTTTTAGGGCAATCTTGTATTGCAACACTAAAAAAAGAATCCTGGTTATGACAACTGTTTATTTGGTGTTGTGCATACTAACTGTTTACTCTTTCTGGAAAGATTAACTTTAACAGTCTAAAATTTGTGTCTAATATAAAAACACCATTTAGTCTCTCTCTAGAGAAAATGAAGAAAGGAGCAGAGGAGCAGGCAGTTCCATAGGAAGATCCATCTCACCAGTCTTACTCACTTATCTGTCTCCATTTACCATAAGGTACCCCAGGTGGCCACCTTAGATTAAATATCCAGGTTTTAGATGGCTGAAGAAGTTTAAGGAGATGAATCCTTCTCTAGGTGGTCCTAGCCTTTGTTCAGCTCTGAGGCATAGGGTGAAGAAACTAGAACCTGCATTCAAACAGTGGGTTAGATAAAGGTCAGAGCTTTTCCTCTTCAGATATTTATCGTCCCCAAGAGTTCCTGGGCTAGGGCAGAAGTCAGACCATTGAATGGCTCTGCAGCTGCTGTCAAAAGGTGCTATGCACCATGTCAAAGGTAAGGTTCTCTTCCATAAGCACTGTGCAGCTGCAGCGCCTGTGCCTGTGCTCTTTTCCACATAATTAGTCTGAGGCACTTCTTACAAGGTATGTGGGAAATACAGAGTGACTGACCTGTGAAGTTAATTAACTTTGCCAGTGATACCTGAAACTACCATCTTCTATTAGTTTGTTCTTCAGAAGGAACTGCATTAGGCATTTTCCTCACTTGTTTGATTAAAAAAATCCTGCTATGAAGTGTAAGCTAATACTTTTTGACCATCATGGAAGAGCCATCACTTCTGGTTTTGCAGTCATTCTCCACTATTAAAGCAACTGTATCTTTTTATCAGATAGAAATTAAGTAGATCCCTTTGCGCATTTCTTTCTGAAATGTCTACAAAAGGCCTATGCCATACCTTCTTAGAGAAAAACTACACTGGACAGTTTAAACATTGTATGGAGTAAACAAACAGAAAAGATATGGGTAAATTTTATTTTTCTCCCTCTGAGATACTTCAATGACAGTAGAAATACCTTCATTTTGAGAAAGCTTTTACTTGTCATTCGAGGGCTTTTTGATTGAACAGGTCAAAAACCTGGTGGAAAAAATAATTTCAGTCTTTTTATAGAAACCCCCAACTTCAAATGAAAAGGCTTTCCTTAGTACATAAAGCCGCCAAAACAACCAACCCTCTAAGATACTGGAAAAAATACGCAATTTCCACAGCTAACCCAAGAAGACTGACAGATGACAATCTTTCAGAGGCTATATGCCAGATTAGATCAGAAATTTATTAGGTGGGGACTGAAAAGATACTTCCTTTCAAAGGATCCATTCTCCTGGCCTTAACATATTGTTCTGTTTTTGCTGAATTGAGGAACTTGAAGAGACTCGCTGCTTTTCTCTGCCAGGTCTTGCTCACTAGGCTGTAGCTCCAAACTCCACCATCCAGAACGTGCTTGTGCCAACTCTATAGTGTTAGGTACAAATCAGCCATCTATGCAGTAGGCAGTGGCAGTATGAAATGGGAGGAAATGTCAGTCTTTCTGTTTAGAGTTGCTCTTTCTGAAGCCAATTCATTGGGATGCATTGCTTACTCAGATGTGAATAGATGAGCACATTTAAAGCCAGATGCCAGACATCTGTGCCTGTGCAATCCACCTGTCTCTGCTGCAGAAACAAGGATAATGGGAAAAGCTACGAGACCTAGGAGCTTTTCCATTGGAAATGCAGCCTCTCATGAAAAGTACTAATTGAGCTGACTTTGGCTTTAGCAGGTCTATTGGTACAGTAAAAAATATATAGTTTGGTCACGAGAAAGTCAATTTGCAAGAGATTTCAAGGAAAAGAAGCACTTACTGTCCTCTGTGTACTTGCAGGAGAGAATTTTCTGCAAAGTTCTGTGGTAGGTGAGAACATAAAATGTGTAGAGAACAAAGATCCAGTTCTGGTCTCCTCCTATTGTAACTGGGAAATGGCATAATTGTCAGATTTGCATATCTATTTTCAAATAACGACCAGTAGGGAGGCAACTGGATGAATATGATATCTTGCAAATCATGCTGTATCAGCTTCCAAAGACCTGGTGGTTTCTACAGTTAGTAGGAAGGGAGTTATTGCAGGCATTAGTACAGCTCAGACAGCAGCACAAGGGATGCAGGCTGAAAAGATGCTGGTTCCCGCCAGAAAATAGATTATCCCTATTTTACATACTCACCGACACAAACTCATCTTTTGGTCCTTATTTTTCTTTCCCTGGTCAAGTAGGGCAATTCAGGAATGTGGTTTGGACCAAATAAACAATGAGAGCCGCGGAGGGAGAGAAGTGAAGGCAGAAGCACCTTCTGTGGCAATTGCCTCAGGAAACAAAATGACACTGAAGAGGTGATAAATAGCTTATAGTAGTGGAGCTATCCCATGATAGGATACAAATCAAGTGATTTTTGACAGCAGGGAGCTGGTGAGGCAGAACCTCACTCTGGGGCAAGCGCCCTGCCATTAAACTGCAGGAACAGTGCAGGGATGTGCTGAGCCTCTCCTCTCAGCTAAAAAGATGTCTCTCATGGACAGACCTGAGTGAGAAAATGCTCCCACATCAGGAAGCAAAGTGGTGGACGAACCAAGACATGAGCTGCTTTCCACGTTCAATTCTTCTCAATAAGTATGGAGAGAGAAGGAAAAAAATAAATGCTGAACTGATATCACCTGAGGAAGATTGGAGGCAGCTCCCTATGTTGAGGAGGGACAGGAGTCAGAAAAAGAAAGGAAAGCTAGTGAAGGCTGGAAATTTATGTGAGATGTAGAGTGAGAGAAAATATGTGAGATGTAGAGTGGGAGAAAATATGTGAGTTGTAGAGTGAGAGAAAAACAATCAGAATGGTTGTGCTGCCAGACCTGGGGCCATTGGGAGGTGCATCTCTTGGCCACTGCTTGTAAGGAAATAGCAAATGAAACCAACAGTACCTATGTGCGCTGCTGTTAATGGGTGATACTCAAAAACCGAGTCCACTTGCAATTATTGGCCTCCCAGAGTTGTCACTAATCTGTACTATTTTTCGCTCTGCTCAGCCCCAAGACACAAGCATTCATTGGCTTTCTATTTCTCAAGTACCTAAAAAAACACAGACAAGCCAAAGCAATAATTTAGTTTATTATATTGCAAAGGTACACTAGTCACTTGGGTCCTCTCTAATCACCATCCTTGGCAGTATTTATCTCATTTTTGAGATAAAAAAGATTGGATCCAAGCTATCAAAAAATGTAGCACCATAGATCTTTGGGGAAAAGAGATGTGGAAAGCCTTGATTTTCTTAAGTGCCCAGATAAATGACGCTCAGATAACAGAGAAGGTGCGGTGGGTAAACATTTTCCTTGGTCAAGGATGACAGTCTTGCCTTCCACACTGAACTTAGCAACTGTTCCTACCTTTCTGCATCCTTTCATCTGCCATGGTCCATTAAATGTGTACCCACCTGCCCTGCACAGACTCTTTTCCTCCAAGCAGCACTGACAGCCATACATCATCCTCAGTGGAGAAACTTGTGCAGTGCCAGGCTCCAGGATAAGGGCAGTTGACTACTGATCAAACTTAAAACCTGCTGCATCGATTTAGCATACATATATGCATTTATCTATCCATCAGTTATATGTATGCTAATTATGTAACAATGCACACCAACTTACTTTTCTTTTTGCATCCAGAACATACTGAACTTGTAAAACATTTCTTTTTAAAGACATGAATTCACAGCTAAAGTGTATTTGAGAGACAGAAATGTTTGGTATATTGCACGCATATGAGAGCCCTTTACAGCCCAAATCAATCTGGTGTAATCTCACAGCTGGCCATGCTTAGAGCAGGAGGCTGGGCTGGACCTCTTGAGGTCCTGCCCAGTCTGGGTGATGCTGTGAAACCAACCAGACACAGTAGAGTTGTTCTTATCTTCCAGTACCTCATTAATTTGGCAAGGATAGATTACAATTTCTGCTTTTCAATTTTACTATATGTTGTCATTGCCTGTCTTTGAATCAATCTTCACAAACCTGAGATAAGAGTATCTCTAGTGAAAATGAACAAAACCACATTCAGGCAATCAAACATGTCATTGTTCTTGTCCCAAACAGATATAAAATTAACTTGGGTGAATAGTTTTGTAAGTGATTTCAGTTTTCAGGCAGGAGAATAAGTTTACTTAAGGACACTTTATTTTGTATTTACAAGTATCTCAGTCTGTTTACTGCTGTGAGGAAGGTGATCAACTTGCTGGGATCATGGCTCATAGGTGGAAGTGTTGGAAGCTTTTAGAGCTTGGGCCTGTGTCCATCTCACACAGTTAGGTACCTAATTAAAAGAAAATTGAGTTTGGCTGCCTGGATATCAAAGGGATTGGGAAGAAGCTCAGCTTGAGGTAGCAATATGGACATGCTTCTATCCTGACAGAAGGTGCTGTCAGAACCACCAGCATATCTGCTTACCATAGATCTGAACTGAAGGTTTTTAATGTAAAACAAGTAAGAGTAAGTAAATTTTCTCCTGAGCCACTGAAGTAAATTTAGAAACAAATTGTAAGTACATCATATAATAACATTGAATTAGTATGTTCATTTCACGGGCAGTTAACCTTTACGTCTCTTTAGTAATTGATTGCCTTATTACTTTGTTAATATTATTAGTTTCATTAATTTATGATCTTTTTTCCTACCTTTGGTTTTTTATTACATTAGGTCTATAAATTTTCATAGAATTGATTAGTCACAAGAATGAAGTTGTTATGCTTTAATATCATTCTGTCCTTCATGGAAAGGAAACACTTTTTCGTTACGTATCTCTCTTCGCAAGGATAATTGAAATACAGTGATTACTAATTAAATTAGTATAGTTATGCTAGCTCTGCCAAAATGTTATGATTTATAGTTTTGGTCAAAAACAAGAGTAAAACTAAGCTATTTTTCACAGTTATGTTATTAATTAATATGTATTTTAATGTATTTTAATCTTTCCAGTAATGTGTCATGACCTCTAAGTATCTCAAATTATGCTACTTAATCATGTAGGAAGAAAGACAACTTAATGCCACCTAACATATAATATTCTAGACAAGAAAAGAGCAGGTCAGGCCAAGGATTTCCCACTATATGGTTGCATTAGAATTTGAAAGTGAGAGAAACCCTGAAAAGTATCTGTTAGGAAGAATTAGCTAGTCCACTTAGTTTCCCAAATAAAATGTGAATTTATAAGCATTTTGAGATGTGAATGAATTAAAATTTTCACATAAAAAAAAAGGCACACTGAGATCAGCAATCAGATCTGTTTCAATGACTTCTTTGTTGCTGAATTTTTTCTTATCATCCAAGGGGTCTGACTGGCTTAGTTAAATTTGGTTAACTGCCTTGACTCATTTAACATTGCTACTGTCTAATATTGCTCCTAAATTGCAAATGAGCTTGATTCCAACACCCCCTAAATTGAATGGAAATGTTACCAGTGGCTCTGGCTGATGCTGGAGCAGTTCCATGGTTTTTATCATTTGTTAGGGCATTTTGTTTGGCATGATTTGAGAAGTCTGTTGGTAAATTCACACCTTTTTTATCTGCATTAGGTTTAGTACTCCAAAATTCTGTCATTACTAAGAAGCTCTGTTAAAAACCTGTAGAAACCTAGTGTTACTTGAAGACTAATAACACAATAGTTTTTAGAATATATTTGTACAGCAGATCTAAGTCTAGAACAATCTGTGAAGAATCAAATTTCAGAGCATACGCTTTCTTATTGACCTCTTCAGCTTCAGTGGACAATTTTCAAATCATCTTACATGAGCAGTCACTCAACTTGCTGCAACAACTGGGTTCAGGCTGCGATTGTGACTTGTCTGCATGTTACCACTCTATTAGAATTATGGAATCATAGAATATCCTGAACTGGAGGGGAACCACAAGGATCGCTGAAGTCCAACTCATGGCCCTGCACTGTACAGCCCCAAGTAACACCATACACACACAAAATATTGTTTTATTGGTCATCAGAGAATGGTCACCACAGTTATATTAACTAGATTTCACTTCTTCTATATGAAATATCATTTTGATGCTGTTTTTTCCTACTCTAAATAGCCCAGTAAACAAGATGGTTCTTGGATTCTCCTAGCAAAAAAATCTATTATGTAAATGTACCCTGTCCAAGACAATTTGTGCTAATGGCCAGTAAACATATTTGAAATAGGACTGATTTAATTGCCAAAATTAAGCCTATTTCTTCCATATGTCAGTAAAAGTAGCTGCTCTAAGAAAGTCAGATTCTATATGTAACATAATGTAGACTCTGGTCCACAAAAATTAATTCAGAGAAATTTCTATACCATTAGAAGGAAAAAAGCCTTAAATGTATGTATTAATATGTTTGGATAGTGGCCAATATAGTGCACAGTAGCTGCCAATATATGCTGTGGTTAGGGAAAACCCTTTCAAGTTCGTGTTCATAGAATAATGTGTGTCACTCTGGGAGCTTAAGCAGCAATTCTACTCAGATGGGCTAAACTGCTTTATGTGAAGCTTTACCTTTTCATTCAGACTAAAAGAGATATTAAACATTTCCAGACATTATTCATGAAGCTTCCTTTTCTCAAGTTAAAAGTTTATCTTGTGCAGATAAACTGATGCAATTTAACATTAACTGATTGTAAAGTGAATGTGGAGAACTGGCGACCAAAACATAATTGATTTCATCTATACTTTTTGTGACACTTCATTGACTTCCGTAGACTCAGTTCTTGCCCATAAATATGGGATCAAAATCAGATCCAGAAATACAGTCTGTATTTCATTCGCTAATTTTCAAGGAATAGGCTCACAAACTATTGAAATAATTTACATAGTAAGAAAACTATAAAACATTTAGACTTAGACATATGGATTTGCTTTTTTCTCATCTCTAGAAACATATCGAATAGGTTTATGGTTTTTAAAATAATTGTCATAAATGTTCCAATCTACCTATGCTGCACCTTCTAGGATGAATGCCTGTACTTAGATCATAGTGTTTTCTGAAAGAACAAGTAAGAAAATTTAAAAAATGAATTTTTTTTTTTAAGAAACAATATAAAGCTTTTGCTGTTAGTTTAGGAAACTATTTGTTTTCATCTGGTTCATTCTTGGGAGCAAGTAGGAGATCGTAACTTCTTACAGTTACTTGGGAACAAGGCAGCTGCTGTCACTGGGAATTGATTGGCAAGGACAGAGAAAATGAGAAGATGCTGGAGGAGATTGGGCTTCTCCACATTAGAAATACACAGGTTATGGCTGGATGTGGGGAAAGGATGACTGACTGGTGTATGAAAAATTCCCTTTCAGAATCACCTACTGCCTTGTTTGAAGATGCAGCTTTCAGGCACTGTTTTAATTACTTGTTGATCCCTAGGGGAAAGGGCTTAAATGTTGAGGAATGCATCTAGTGCAGGTAGCTGGGCTGGAAAGCTGCACATTGAGATGCAGATTGAGCTCTGGGTGGGAGCCCGAGACAAGAGGCCGGGAGCTGCCAACCTTTGGGATAACAAAGGGCACGAAGATGGGTGGTGCCAACCAGGTGAATGGACACTGAGAGAAACAGCAAGAGCTAAAGACTCGAGAAGATGAACAAGAGTCTTTTGTGCTTGGACTGGGAGGGGATAAAAGCCCAGGGGGTCCTTTTTTCGAGGTCCCTCCTTGGAGGCACCAGCTTGGTCTGTTTCTGTGTTACTGGGCCAGGAATAAATGGCTTTACGGAACGAGACATCCCAGACTGCCATGGAAACCTGGTCTGACTGTGTGAGTGCGGTGAGCGGGGAGCCGAGCGGGGCTCCCATCAAATCACTGGAGCCGCCTGCTGGGAAGGGGCTTCGGTCCCAGCAGTGAAAACCTGGCCTTGGGAGTGTGACTGCCAGGGAGCCCGTGAATGGTCAGACTGGGAGGTTTCCTTAATATATAGGTGTCTGCAGAGCTGGACTAAACACAGACGGTGAATGCGATGGAAACGTTAGCCAAAAGTGTTAGGCCTGCAGAGTTACACATATGCAGGCTTGTAGGTAATCAAATACCCCCAGAATTCTTGTGCTAAATCACCAGGTCCAAAACCATTAATCTAGGTGCTGCCATGAACACACAGAGACAATAAACAGAGCTCTAACATGTGAGTGAAGCCTGTAACAAAACAGTTGAGTCTTAACATTTCTAGTAGCACTTAATAAAAAAAAAGAGAAAGGGCTTTTTGTCAAATATTGAGGTACATGCATAAACCCAAAATAAATTATCTGGGTTGACTTCGTATAAAAAACTTTCTAAGAAGACACTTAAAACAATTTAATGATGAAATCAGAAAGGTCAAAGGATATGCAGCAATAACATTTTAGGTCTTCACTGGTAATTTGTGGCATATTGTACAAATCTTCTCTGCTGTACTGTGCATATACACATACATTCTGTAACATCTGGAATAAAGCAGCTTTTGCTCGGAACATATCAGCCGGGGGATTTCTGAGATATCATAGTTTTGTATCTAAGTGAATAATTTCTGCTTTCCAAAGGTGAAAACTAGGAATAATATTTAGCATTCACTAATCATTAAGTCCAATGTTCTATTTTTTGAGCATAATTATCAAAGCTAGTAGAAAACAGTCCAACTATTGCAACTACCATTTGTACCAATCTATGTATGGATATTATTTTATGATTCTGTGTTCTTGTGATTTAGCTGTAGGAGACCAGAAGCTCTGAGCTGACACAGAGACATTTGACTGAATTAAGGCATCTTTTACATTGAGTGATAGGATCTTCCCTGTGAAAACCTCCACATTTTATAAATTGCGCCTAAAAAAGCATGAGGATGTCAAAGCGGAAAATACACTCTAACAAGTCTCTCATTACTCTGTACAATGAAGTATTTATTATCCTAAGGGACATTACTGGTCACAGCATTTTTCAGTGGTCGCAACAGATTTTCTTGATAATAAAGAATAGATTTTTCCATTATATCACTCTATAACAAGCTCTGAAGAGCAGCTAAACTGTGGTAACTTAAATTGAGATCCCTGTTGTCCTGGCCGTGTTATTGCTCATGATAGGCATTTATCTGATAGAGGTGTGTTCAGCTGGAAAGGCATTTCTCGGGCCACTGAATCCTTTCCTGTTGCCCTGTGCTCCCCCAGCCCTGATTAAGATAACGCTGTAATATAAGATCGACTCCATTTACCTTCCAAACCACAATATCACAACCCTTCCAAACACCCTATTATAAATCTATAAATCTATGCAGTAGGAGACAGCAGAAGCCACAAGCTATAATGAGCCATAGGGGAATTCAAGGTCATCACCCATGTCTGAGAGGCCTTCAATGTGAGACACTTTGTTAGCTGACAGCAGTGGATTTGGGATAATGCATCCCTTAGAGAAGGCAAGAAAGGAGATGACTTCTCATTGTCTGATATAATCTTCTTTCCTCAGTCTGTTAACCTTAAAATTGGAAATAAGGTAAGGTAGCTTCAGACCAGGCTAGCTGTGAAAGGACACAGGGCAGTGGGCTGTGAGCAGACAGATGAGCTCCACCAGCTGGAAGCCAGTCAGAAAGGAAGTGCCCTGGAAAATTCATTGCTTGACAGACTGCAAATTAATTAAATAGCAATGTTGCGATCCAATTAAACCTTGTCCCTTGCATTCTGTTCAGATACCCATGTGCCTGGGAAAACGAATTCAAGAAAACCAGAAGAGCTGCTCATCTAAGTATAAATAAATAAAAAAAGTATAAACAGAAAAGATGTCAGCATGACATTTCAGCTGAAAAAGGAGTAGAAAAAGCGTATGAAGCAAGTCTTACATAATGACTTCCCAAAGGAGAACTAGTAGGGACCACAAAAGCAACTTCTGCACCAGACTTCTTACCTGCTGTGACTGTCCAAACACTTTAGTCTGCATTTGAGAGCATTCTCTAGCTCCAGTGTGCAGCATTCCTTCCATAGATTTGTATGTTAATGCATTCACATTTTCTACTTCAGGATTTTTTCCTTCATTATCAGTATCAGTCTAAAGTTTTAAGCGTGGTTTTTTTTTCTTGAAAAAAAGATGCTTGTGTGTCATGGTTTAACCGGGTGAGTGGTTAAACACCACACAGCGACTCACTCACTTCTGCCCCCAAGTAGGACAGGGGAGAGAATGGGAAAAACAACAACAACAACAACAAGAACAAAGCGAAATCTGCAGGTTGAGATAAAGACCGTTTAATAGGACAGAAACGTGAGGGAAAATAATATGAACACTAACACTAATACTACAAAATAAGTGATGCACAATGCAAGTCCATTGTCTGAAGAACTCCTGTGAAGCTAAGAGAAAACCTCTTATTTTCAGACAATGAGGAGTGTGGTTATATATCTGAGCTTTCATATTCTTCAGGGAAGAAGAGTGCAGGAGGGTACAAGAGGTGATGAACAAATGAAGTCTACAATTTAGATCCTGGAAAACAATAGCAGAAACTTTACAGAGGGTGTTAAGGTAGGGCTCCTGGGAGATCCTTCCAATTTTAACACTTATTTTGGGGAATAAGTCACTATGGGCCTGATTTTGAAAGTCATATTTGTTTAGTCAGCCAGCTCATGACCCTGATGCATACAGTTGTTACACACACCAACAGAACTATGCTGACATAAATATCTGCCTTAACAGAGACCTTAATGCACTAAAGCAGAAGGAATTTAATGTGACTCAAGACCAGGACCCTGTTTTCAGAACAAATATACACTTATATCTACTTTGATTCACCAAGGATTGAGAATGAAGCTTACTCTTTTTCCAGCACTTTGTGATTTTTTTAATATTAAAAAGTATTTGTTCATCAGAAAATGAACATACGTCTCTGTACTTTGCATTTATTGTAGGGGCTGGAAGGCACAAGCACTCTAATGAAAATCACTTCACTGAAGTCATCCAGCCTTTTAGGTACCCGCATAATTTATGTATGAGAGTCTCTGAAATGAAGAATAAAGTAGGGGGGAAAATAAAAATAAACAAAAGGACAAACACTAATGTTAGAATTGACGTACAATTAAAGCATTTTGCAAATCTAGATTTTGTACCTAGCATGGTTCCAAGAAAAACATCAGAAAAACATTGCTCACAGGAAGGAATTAGGTAGTTGAGATGAGGAAGGGACATAATAGGTATAGTCAAAGATAGATTAAGTGAGTGGTTTACCCTAAGGACATAAAGTTTTATAGTCTCCTAAATATCCTACTACACATTCTGATTTTGATGAGGCACTATTAAACACTATGGCAGGTGAAGACTTCTATCAACGCATGTGCTAATCTGGCCCTTGGGATGTCTGAAGAATTCCTGGGAAGAGAACTACAGAACTACTCAAACTCATGGAGAACAATTATGAAAGTTTAAGCTGGATGTTAAAGATTTCTGAACCTGTTTGGTATCATACAATAAAGTCTAAACAGAGAATTTGAATAACAGTTTGGCAGAGTACTGTTCTTTCTAATCATATACTTCGGGGAAAATTCCCAGCTAGATGCTGAACTGAGTTTCAGGGATGGTAAAAAGCATAGAAGACAGACTGTTCCATAGGTGGACAGTAATGTTTTTATAACCTTATTCATTAGTAATGACAAAATAATTCACCTTTAGTTTATATAAAGTTATTTAACTACAGAAGAAAGAACCCCTGTCTGCCTGCACAAGAATTAAAAAGTATTTTCCCTTGATCATAAAGGTGTGCCTATAAATACATATCTAATCTGCATGTCTTTTTGCTCAGTAACAATACACTAAAAGATTTAGCATAGAATATAGACATTATCTGTTCAATTGTCATGACCTGATCAATGAGTTCTTCAGGGGAACTTCGGGAACACATATAGTAAATTCATCATTTTAAACGCGTAAGTATAAAAGTTTCTTGCCACATCAGTTCAACACATGGTTAGATATTTTACAGAAGAAAACTGAGTATTTTAGAGAGACTTCATGCTTTATCAGAAACATCCTTTCTCTCTTTTCAGTCAGAAGATAAGTGCCATTTTCAGTCTAGCAGCATATGAATCAGTAGCAGAAAAGAATACATTATTTAAAAATCACAATCTTATCAATGCAAACAGAAGTGGTAATTCTTGTAAGTGAAAAAATAGCAAATCTATGGTTTTGCAATTTGCAAGTATTGCATATTCCTATTTTTAAATTATCAGAATCTTTCTTGAATGGTTTCAAATTGAGTAGATCTGAAGCAGGCAGTGTGGAAGCCAGACTGGTAAACATAGCTGATCTCATATTGAAGATATCTTTCCTTACATTCTTAGTCTGTACCACTCAGGCAGACTCTTGGATGCCTAAGGTGGAATTTACAGATAAGTACACGTCTACAATGTAAACTTGCACTGATGAGTCTATAAAAAAAAAAATTAAAGTAACTTTGTACCTCATTTTTGCAAAGCAAATGATCTTTGTACAGCACAGTTTACTTTCCTGAGTCATGTTCTCTCACTGAGAGGCTTCTCTGGCATCACGGCTCAGGTGGTGCTGCAGTGAACAGCCCACTGAGCACGGCAAATGCTGATGGAGCCGGGTCAAGGAACTGCCTGCTTGCCTCCAAGCTTTATGAGATGGACGTCTCGCGGACTGAGCCGGGGAGCATTGGTGCAAATTGTCCATTGCCTTGTTAAATCTGGATAGATAGATGATTTTTCTCTCTGGCAATAGCTGTCTTTCTGTGGAGCAGAAGCTCTTGCAAGTAATTTAGTTCGTGTGGAAATGTTTGCTGACCTCCACTTCTGTGCAGAGTTACCAGAGAAAAGAGAAGGAGAATCATACCAGCCTATGAAGAGGCCCAGGCTGTTTGGAGAACACACCGTTAGAAACTGCAGATTACCAGTACATTACATTGCTCTGTTGATTTCAGATAAGAAAATAAAGTCCCATGTTGTGCATGAGTAGACATGTTATCATAAATTCACCATTTTTTAAAATAACATCAATGATAATCCTAGAAGAGGATTCACCAGTTGGAACTTAGCGTTGCATTGAAGCACAAATACAGCTTACTAAACTCATTAGCAGTAGTTATTTTTGGCTTCTCTGTAGTGAATATTTTAATGTATAGTTAAATTACTACTCACAGCCATAGAAAGAAGCTCTTTATTATTTGAATTTTTAGAGCCTTACTATAAATTTCTAGAGGTGAATTTTACACTAACACTATAAAAATAAAATGGAAAACCTCTAAAGTGCTACAATCCAGAAAATATATGCACTGTTATCACAGATCTCAAATGCAACTACAGATAATTTTAAACACATGGTAAGCTTCTCCTTAAGTACTTATATTTTAGGGAGCATAACTGCTCTAAATCCTATTGTAGTCACAGAGTAATTTTGCTTTGAACATTTGTGTAGGTAAACCTAGTGCTGCTCATAGTGATATTTATTGAAGCTGGATTGTTTTACAATTTGCAACTCATTAATTCTGTATATAATTCGAAATAAACAAGGAGATTCTTGCGCAGCTCTTTAACTCAACAGCAATACATTACCATGAAATATCAGCTATCAGCAGTTATTTCATTAGTAGAAGAACTATCAGTTACTTTCTGACATTTCTCTGCACACCAGTGTGCCTTGTGCTGTGTTGCACACCCTCAGTCTCTGTCTTCTTTTCCCACCACCACCTGTCTACTGAATTTAATAGAAGTTGGTCAATGGATATTCCATCCAGATACTGCCGAGGGCTGACTCTGATCTGACAATATCCCAGGAAGACCCCTCAAGGAAATAAGACATCACTAAGGTAAGCCAAAGTTTGTGGGTTTTTAAAAAGTTTTAATTATGTAAGGAAAAAAATTAGGTAGAAAGTAAGAATCAAATCATAGAATGACAGAACCACAGAACAGCCCAGGCTGAAAGGGACCTTGAAAGATCCTCTGTCCCAACCTTTAATGGGAAAGGGATCCTAGATGAGATTATCCAGCACCATCTCCAAAAATGTCTTGAAAACCTCCCTGGTGAGGTTGTTTGAATGACTGATTGTTCTCAGATTAAAAATTTTGTTCTTCTACCAAGATAAAACCTCTTCCAGTGCAACTTGTACCCACTGCTGCTTGTCTTCTCCATGTGACTACTCATGAAGGAAAAGTGTCCGTCCTCTTTCAGGTGAAGATTTTAGTTTAAGGTTATTTTTAAATGTTTGCAGTTATTAATTTATTGTGTAGTTTTAAATTTGCTTGCAAGTTGAAGGAAAAACTCCCTTTAGATCAGCTTTCTGTCAGACATTTATCTAAATGAGTGAGTTAGAGATGCTATATTCTGATTTTCAGTGGATTCTTTGAGATACAAGTCAAATGTGCACAGTCAGTGAAACATGAGAGCCCTCTAATTCCTTATATGATAAACCTGTCCATTTTTTCCATGCCCGCTACCCCTTGTCTTACACAAACCATGATGTACAGGCTGACATATCAGTTCCACATTCTAAGACATCTTTTATTTTGAAGATTGATTTTCTTGGGCCATCTCATTATTTTCAAGACATCCTCAAATATTCCTTAATTTATCCTTTTTTTTTTTTAAGTCAGCAGGCCTTTTCTATTTATGTTCGGTAGCACAGGACTGTGAACTGGTCCTATCAGTTTTGAACCTACTCAAGTATCAGGCTTCTGGCCATCCAGTCCTTACACAAACATAATTTGATTTGCAAACTGAATAACAGAAAACAAAACCACAATTGAATGGAAACGGAAGTGAAAATTTGAAGACTATGAGTAATACAAAGAAAGGAAAAATAATTGAATTCTAATGAATAACTTAAAATGCTTTTATTTTAAATAAAATTATCATGGCACTAATTTGAATTAGTAATTGCAAACAAATTAAAAACTATGCAATAAATTAATAATAATAATAATAACACCAACACTACACCGTGAAAAGAAAAAATAGGAAAAAAAAAGTCAATGCGGGTTCTTGGCTACCTTCTCTAAAGAGATTTAATAAAGAAAATGTTGGTGAAGGTAGGAAAAGACAAATCATGCAGTCCAACTATATGTAGTATTTTGAATGGAATATTGATGGTATTAATTTCTTTTAAAAACATTATTGAATGAGGAGAGTATACACAAGTGAACTTCAGACACAGAGAGGGTGCGAAGTGTCAAAAAAAAAAAAAAAGAAATTAATCCAATGAGAAAAGGCTGAGGGAGAGCTGAAGAGAAATTGAGATAAACACATAATGCAGGAGGTTGACTAAAAACCACCTCTCAGCAGAAAACCTCCAACATTCAGTCATACATTCTATGTGCCACTTTTCTATGCCTGGTAAATGAAACAGGTCCCATCTTCTGCCAGTGGTGGAGAGCGCAGTGACACAGCTCTGAGACCAGGCTTCTCTGGTGTGCATTGTAATGTAGCCCAGGGCAGATGTAGAAAATACAAGCAGGAAAGTATTCCCAGATGTCTTAATATGCTTTTCTGTGTTCAGCGCTCAACCCACTGATTGTACCATCTTTGCCCCATAAAGTCTTCACCAGAGAGGCAACCAGTTGCTTATCAACATGGCAGAGCTAAGTAGAAATGTTAAGACAGGGGGCAGCTGGGGCTTGAGAGATCCCAATCTTGAGGGATATGGTAAAGGTGAAGAGTAGAGTCAGAACCTTGACGTTTAGGAGACTGAGCTTTAAGTTGTTAAAGGAATTAGTGGGTGAACCCTCCTGGGAATTTGCCCACAGAATAATGGAGATGAACACAGCTGTCACCTCTTTATGGACATTTTTCTTAGAGCTCTCAATTCCCAAATGGAGGAAATCAGAAAAGGAAGGCAGGAGACCAGCAGGGCTGAGTAAGGATCTCCTGGTCAAACTAAAGTGTAAGAAGTAGCCCTCTGGAGAAGGACTTGTGCATACTGGTGGGTGAAAAATTTGGCATGAGCCAGCAATACGCACCTGCAGCCTAGAAAAAACTGTTGCATAAAAAGTGTGGCTAGCAGGTTAAGGAAGGTCCTCCTCTACTCTTCTCTTTTATACCCCATATGGAGTACCCAGGGGTTCTTTTACTGTTTTACTTCGTCAGAAAATGTGTTTCCCCTCAAAAAAATTCCTGGGAAGAATCAGTCTGAGCAAATTAATTCAAGTGATTTCTTAGGTCAAGGACAACTTTTTGTTGTTGGCGGTTTTGTTTTGTTTTGGGGTTTTTTTTTGACTCCAGAACCAGAGGAAAAGACAGCAAATGTCTTGGACATTAGAGCGAACTGACAGGCTCTGGTAGGCCCAGGATTAGCTCCCTCACCTACTTGGTTATTTTGAGTTCTGCTCCTTTGCCCTCCTCTCTGTAACAGCGTCTCATATTTCTTATTACATCATCTGTGGTGTACAAACCCCTAACATTTATTTTAGTGTAAAATTGGAAGCATTTTAGAAAATGTGAAATATTTTTAGAATGTTTTATTCTATTTACTTGCATAGGAGAAACACTGTCCATGTAATTGAAGTACTGAAGATAGATGAACAAATCATTAAGAGTATGAATAACCATGACTTTGTGCATTGCCAAATACTAATATCTTTAGTGGCAATGGCATATCTTGCATTAAACGAAAGTATAAATATATATTCAGTGGGTTCCCAATCTCAGTTAGGTGGGTAACTGTGAATTATAACATTAAACTGCATGGCATGAAGCAATGAATAGTCAATACAGCTTTTGGATATACTGTTTTCCAAGAAAAAATAGAAGTGCTGCTGCTTTGTGTCTTTTATTTGAAATATCTTTTGATAAACTACGTCTCATGGATATCAGAGCAAAAGCTAGTGGTAGAAACCATCCCAAAATATTTTATACAAAACAAGCTCAATAGCTCACAAGTTAAGAAAGAGAATGGTGGGGCATGGAAAATAAAGACATTAAATTGGACAATTAACATGAGGAATAAGTTGTAGATCTTCATTAGCAAAGACTTTGGAATATTCTTGACTGAAGGTCATTATTTACTGTCAAAGATTCAATCCAATTTGAGCAAAATCACACAGTGTTAACAAAACCTGAGGTCACAGCTGCCTGAAAACAGAATCATTATTATCTTGGTACTTAAATTAAAGGAAAGAATGGTAATGTTGTTAAATACTGCATTAGTAATATGAATTTTTTTCTGAAATCTGATGCAACTCCTAGAATGTAAATCTGGTTTGAAAAAGGACAATATACAAATTAGAAAATGTAAAGCATGAATCATATTTGAGTAACTGGGTATATATAAATTAGTTATTTCATAAACATTCTATAGAATCATAGAATCACCAAGGTTGGGAGAGACCTTTAAGATCATCAAGGCCAACCATTAACCCAGCACTGCCACTGTAACCTCTAAACCACTAAGTGATATCACCCGGCGCCAGACATGGACACCTCTTAAACACCTCCAGGGACGGTGACTCCACCACCTCCCTGGGCAACCTATTCCAGTGCCTGGCCACCATAACAGTGAAAAAGTTTTTTATAATATCTAATCTGAATGTCCCCTGTCTCAGCTTAAGATAATTTCCTCCAGTCCTCTCACTGCAGACACTTTCATAAGTTTCTTTCTCACAAGTCGCTTTTTGGATGAAATTTTACATAATGATGAAGTTTCTTCCTTAAATATGTTGTTTCATTTTACACAATTTCCAGGTAAAAACTACAATGCAAAACAGAAGTGCCAGCTGTGGCAATTTTGGATGCTTGAGTCTCATTTAAGAAAGCTAGTCCAAAGTTTAATAAAGGTATCTTTGCAGTCGGGTCAGTCTCCAGTTTTTTTGCATTTTAAGATGACTTTCTGAAACTCAGAGACTAGTTGGGACTTGCAAATGTAATTTAAGATGGGCCCAAGTTTACTGCAACTAAATTTATGGAGCGAATTGTAGCAAGTTTGTAGGAACTTACTGAATTTAGGAATACAGCCTAGAAACACATCTCTCTCTAGAGGTGACTCACATCTAAAAAAGACTCCTGGATCTCTGTTCAGAAGCCTCAACAGGTGTTGAATTATGCATAAATAAATATGTATCTTTGAGATTTTGTCTGATTTCTGCTGGATAGCTTTGGAAATACAGATTTGCTAGGCACAACAGGGGTTTGCAGTACATTTGCTAAACAAAACCGGAAAACTGCAAGGTAAGGTGGAATGTTTAAAGATTGATTATCCTCAATTTTTGCTTCCTAAGGAAATCTCTGATTAATTGCTATATTTGTTATTTAGCATAATTTGTCCAAATTCAAATGCCAGATCACTGCAAGGGTCTACTTATTGTAAGTAGAAAAGCAGTATATGAACCAACATTTCTGAGTACAGCAGTGGTTAAGCTTCTCCAGCTGGATACACTAACTCACAGGGAAAAAACCTTCAAAACCAAATGACAGTTGAGCACTGGTGTATTGGGGTGGGGGAAAGCATCTCTTAAAAACAAGATTGAGAATGGTAATTTACTGTGTATGTAATTTCATTACTATTTATACTAAAGCTAGATTATAGCACGCTCTTAAAAGTATACTTCCCCTTCAGCTGGGGAGTACAGGGGAGAAACCATTGCTTGTTAAATTTGGATTATGTCTGGGCAGGACTGATTTTGCTTTGAATGGTCAACATTAGTCACAAACCTCCAAGATTTCTGTATTCAGTAATGATATTCAGAATCCACAGACCAAAGTGAAATATGATTAATCGTAAGAAAACTAAAATGCTCTGACATACTGTACAAAAAGAATGTATCTTTTTACTTTCCTTTTGCAGCATTGCATTCTTTTATGCAAAAGCATCCGGTGTAAAAGAGGTCCTGGTGGTGTTTTGTTGCACCTTGAGATCTATTGCCTAATAGCATTATGTGTTTACACCTGCATAATCAAATGCATAAAGAAATTAAGAGTGCCAGAAGCTGGGCTTTTTTAACACTTTCTTCCAAAACTAACACACACAAAAAAGAAAATGGTCTAAAAACCCTGTTGAGAAATTAGAAGTCTAGCAATTCCATCACCATTTTCTATTATGTCATAGCTATGTATTTCATATTCTTCTTTGGCAAAATAGTAAATCCCTCATTTTTTTAAATGGATTTAAATGGTTGTGGCTCTCTGCAACTAATGAATCTAACCAATGATATGGGAGCACCTGGTCAACAGCCTTGGCTGAAAAGCTGAAGTCAAAGGGAAAAGTTCCTTTCATTCAGCAGTTTTAAGATTTTACTCACAATTTGCAGGCAAATGATGTTCAGATTATTTCATGACACTGCCACATACCTTTTAATGCTGCTTTTTAATGTGCTGCTATAAGTGCATCTGCCCTGGGGTACAAAGACCGGGGGGCAGCATTTCCTTTGCAGCAAGAAGCAAGGGATAAATCACGAAGAAGGGAGATGCAGGAGACGGGAAGAAAGAAGGCTCAATTTGGGGGGCAAATGAATGAGTTGGAGTGGTTTGTGCAGGATTGTCTCCCGTGGGAGGGACCCCATGCTGGAGCAGGGAGCGTAAGGAGTCCTCCCCCTGTGGACAAAAGAGCGGCAGAGACAATGCGTGATGAACTGGTCACAACCAAACCAGTCCAGAAACTTTCTGTAGATCATTTTGAAAGGAACACTTTTCATGGGTCTCAGGAGACCCTGTTCTGCAAACCCTTACCTCAGCACAATGCCTCTGAGACGCAGATAGCTCTGCTGGTAGCAATATGACAGCTTGTGTGGGCAAGGGTTTCAGCATCCCATCACTGAGATTTCTGTCAGGGAACAGGTAAATCTATAAGGAACCTTTGAAAAATCTCCCAAGCACTTCTAGCACATATAATGGTGACACAGGAAAGATTTATTTAACATGCTTGAAAACATGAAAGCCTTTTTTCGTTCAAAAAAGTTGTGATAGCAATTTAAAAATTAAATAACTCTCATGCCCCAGAATGTTTATTGCTGAATTATCCTTTTAGGATTTTGCTGGATCCTGCTGTGCCATTTGTATCTCTTAGAAGCAATTTCTTAAAGATTTCACCATTACCTTCTTGCTGTAACAAAGACGTGTTTACTTTTTACAACTTGAAAAATGTATGTACGTGCAGAACACCTACACATGTAGTGTTTTTCTTCTGGGGCAGAGATTTGGAGTAGAGAGAAGGAGCTCACTGCTTTCTTCCTAGCATGAAATATTTACAGACTGGTTCTGTGAAGAGCAACAGCCCTTCTCTAGGAAACAGAAGACTGGTGCTTTCTCGAACTCTGTCCACAGGTCTTGCTTTCTAGCTCAAACTGCTGCACTTGCAGCACTTGGGGGATATGTGCCTGTGCACCTTTCTTTCCTTGCTGCTAATGTTTATTCTTCCCTTCGACTGAAGCCTGTCCGTAACACCGCAGAGGGGGAGGCTGGTCACCTTCCTGCAGAGGACCCGTGTTTGAAATCTTGTGTGCTTCCCAGAAGAATCGCTCAGGTGCATCCCAGAGGATTGCTCAGATGGGCAGGCACCTCTGGACACCCCCTTGTCCAACACCTGGCTCTGAGCAGGGTCAGCTGCAGCAGGCTGACCAGCACCTTGCCCTGCTGGGTTTTAAGTATATCTCCATGGATAGAGACTGCCTCTCTGGACAAGCTGTACCAGTGTTTTACCTTTGTCATAGTAAATTATTTTCTTCTTATCCTTAAATGACTGGGCACCGGAGGGAAGAGCCTGGCTCCGATATCTTTACTTCCCCCACTTCAGGGATTTATATACACTGATGTGTTCTCCCCTGAGCTTTCTCTTCTACATGTTGAACAGTCCCAGTTCTCTCAGCCTCCCCTCATATGATACACTCCGGACACTTTACCACCTTAGCGTCCCTTTGTCCCAGTTTGTCCGTGTCTCCTGTACTGCACATGGCAGTCCCAGTGAATGGCAGCATCAGGCGGGGCTGACCCACTCACGGACCAGCACACACCCACCAGGAGCTGCCGCACTGAGGGCCCCTGGTGAGAGGTGTTAGACCAATCCCTTCTCCCGGCTTATTTCCCTGGAGCAGCAGCCAGGGCAAGGATCCCACACACTGTGCCGCTGATGAGTGCAAGCAATCAATCTGACTGTCTTGCAGTGCCTGCAGTTCTCTCTTATGAGATTTTTTTTTAAGCTCAAATGGCAGCACTTCTATTTTGTTCCAAACAGCAAAGGATCTGAACTTTGAAAGCTACCAAATTCTAAGCAGAAGCCTAACTACTTATCTTCAGACATTGCTCACTAAGGCCTTTTTTCATTTGTTTGACTTGGGTCACTGGCACATAATTTCAAGTTAAACACACTCAACTTTTATTCAGCACATTGAGGGGCTCATCCTGACCTAAGTAAATCAAATCCTGAAGATTAATGGATTACACAAATTTAGTTTGAGTTTTATTAGGCATTTCTCAACACTATACTTCTTCAGCTACTCAGATACATTCATGCTCTCAGAAGATATGGTAATTTGCCCTTCTGCTCAGGCATCCTTGCTGCAGATGTTGTGAGACTGACAAGTGCTTCTCAGTATAGTCCCTCAAGACCCTGTAGGTTTAAACTTAATCTCAAAGGTAATTTTCAGTCTCCTAATTTATATATGCTGAGTTCAAGTTCACTGTACATAATTATGTTCAGCACTCTGCCATAAAAGGGAATCAACCCAGCCATACTCTGTAAACTACACCACTTTATGCTCAGCACACAAAATATATTTTGTGGTATTTTACAGATGCAACATCTAGAAAAGGCATCAGGGAATGCTGGAAATGGCCAGTGACCCAAAATACCCTGGAGAACTGAAGTGCAGAAAGCACTTGCATCCTTTTATCCTCGATAAATGCTTTCCAATTTCTTTGCTTTGATGAGTTCGGGTTCTGCCAATGTACAAGCTATGAGATCTAGTCAATTGTTTAATATAGTAAAACGTCTGTGGTGTTTTATTTCAATCTGTGAATGTGGAATTTTGTAATTTTCTGAAAAGTTCTGTATCACTCACCAGATTAGGCACAATGAAGAGTCATTAACCTTAATGATCACCCTGTCTACACAGAAAACATGCTCAGGAGGCCAGTTAAATGTAGAAGAGTATATTTTCCCCCTTCTCTTTTTCTATAAAAGGGAACAAAAGATAAAACCCCAAACTTTATTTTTGGGGCAGCAAGACAAAGCAACGGCAAACTTTCTTTTTGAGGCAGCAAGATAAAACAACAAAGCAGGGAATTAGAAATTATTCACAGAAAGAAAAACAAAGGAGGCTTCTGCCAAGAGTGGAGAATCTGTGTTTCATTGTCCACAAGCCTCAGCCTTGGGAAGCCTCTGGCTTGTGGAGGTCCTGGGAGAGATGTTCTGAGGCAGCACAGGGAACACAGTACCTGAGCCCAGGCAGCAAAATGTAAGCAAAGTTTCTTACTTCATCCAGGCTTTTTTTATCACTCACCCTGTCACATGAAAACCAGATCTGAATGCCCATTGATCTGTGAGTGGTCAGCTATATAAAGCAAGAGGTAAAGACATATAAAATCATGCACACTGCAACATGCTTTGCCCACGTGTCAAGCATCAGTCCAAAAACAAGGGCAAAAAATTGGGCTCTGCACGCTCCTAAAGTGCAGCCATAAGACTGGTTCCTGTCCCTTTTCATTTCGGCCTCCAATTTAAATAAGCCAGCTCCATCTTTGGGTGAAAAGAAGAATACCCCACCCAATTAAGAAATCACTGCCCCAGGCAACATGCAGTCTGCAAGGTGAGAAACAAAAAGCAGCACCAACAGTGCAAACACTCTTGTAGAAGTTCCTTCTGCTGCTCACTGCTTCACATAGTTTCCTGCTCTTTCCATCCTGGCTTTATTAAAATGGACTAATTTCATATGGCAGATACAAGAATAATTTCCAATTATTATATTTCATTACTATTTCATCCTTTTTATTTTATAAAGGCACATTATGCATTTATACTTGATACCATTTTAATTAATAATTTTTCTATTTAATCTCCAGCTCTGTTGAAATTATTCATGGTAAAACAATTATGAATTAAAAGCCTGTGTGAAAGTAAGGAAATTTGAAGTTTTACCCTAAATTTGTTTTTTTAAGCCTGGAATTGGCATTTTTTTATTAAATATTCATGTGGAGAATACATGGATAAGGAAAAGAGAAAAGCAGAATAAGATGAGTGTGATTTAATGTTATATGACAGGAAAGAAAAACAAAAAAGCCCTGCCAGAACAAATGGGGGCTTCAAACCCAAATGTTAATTCCATATTACCACCAAAGCCAAACCGCAGAGGCAAATAGTTTTTGTGCTGCCATCGCTTTACATCTAGAAAAACATGCAGTACAAAAAACCACTCTTCCACTTAGGCCTAAATCCAAAAATGATACTGAGATGCTCGTATCCAATTGAAATTAATGGTCCATTTAAATTGAAGGGAGGAGGAATCTCAAACCTGATGCAATGCTGAAGCACTATCCATAAAGAGAGGAATCTCAGGCAGTTCAGACATCTAGCACATTGGCAGATGAGGGGTATTTTTCCATGTATCTTTTCCTATATTCTCTGTATAGGTAGTGGCATCCTGGGAGCCAGGCACCCAAAAATCAGATATAATGATACTCCCTGCGTTGGAGTTGTTTGTGCAGCTTAAATTTCATATGGTCAAGTGAAAAACACCGAGAATCCTAACCTGTGTGCTTTGGTGAGACTCACTGTTAGGTTTGCACAATATGGGGATTATGGTCCTTTAGTACACTTCTTCCATGAATGGGAAGAACCATTATTTAAAAACTGCAGGAGTAAGGCAACCTTTATGATGAAAATTAATACAAAATTAATTTTAAAGGAAATTATCTCAAATGTGCTACTTTCCTGACTGAATACCAAGTCTGTATCAATCCTTCTAGGCACAGACAAAAGGAGCTCGGAAAAAAAAATAGATGAAGCATAATAGAATGTTAAAATTGGAGCATTGCTTTCATACCCATGAGATTGCTTTTTCTTTAAAGTATTCCAATTACCCTGACAGTAAAAGAAAGAACAACTACATTAGTATCATATTATTTCCATAACAGCTATCTTCAGTCACTTCTGATCTGACAAATTTCTACATATATTGTGCCTAATAAGCTTGTTTTGGTGTTTTTTTGCAACCCCCTTGACGAAGTGTAAATCACACAATTGTTTCACTGGAGGCTTGCTATATGCATCGTCCTACAGGGCCTGTTGCTAAGACAGAGCATGTGGTGAGGCTCCACTGTGGCAACAGCCACCCGTCCATGATGCATTAAAATCCTCAGCTCCTCAATGCTAAAGATCATTGTGTCCTAAATAGGAATTCTATAATCTGAACAAACAGAAATCCCCTGCTCTTTCTGGTAGCGGTGCAATATCAGCAATTAGCTGCTGAGTCCCAGACTGTATCCCAGAAGATGAGAAGAACAGCTGCTTTGGCACATTAATGGCCACTGGCATTATATCGTTCTGTTTTTAATTTAGGCAGCATATTGTTCTTAATTCCCCTCCAAGAGACAGAGGAATCTACAAAAATCATCAAGAAAGTTCAGTCATCTTCCTGAGTGCACATGAGAAAGCTTTTTTTAACCTCATCAAACCCTACCAGGCTTTTTCTGCAAGGAGTCTTCCCAAAGTTGCTGGTTGCTTTCATTTCATTGTACATGTCACACTGTAAGGAGTCCTGGGTAGATCTTCCAAAACAGCAGATTCCCAAAAAGACTGACAGACAGTGTCTGTATGGAGGCATTATGTCAAAAGACTCTATTATTAATGAGGTAAAACTGATGTTGTGTAAAAATCAATACACACCGTTAAGGAGATCTGCCTAGGCTTACAGTGGTTATAAATTCACTTTTTTTCAGCAAATGTAAATACAAGAGATATAAATATGCTAAGCAGTTCAAAATTCTTTGATGAAAGCTAAAACTAATTTGTGTGCTGTATCATTCAGTCTTGTTGAATGCAATCCTATGAGCTGTAGCAATCTTGACTGGAGTTTAAAGGTATCCAGTCACTGAAATGTTCATTAAGCATTATCTCAGGAGGCAGTTCTGTTTGCTAGAATGATCTTTTTTAATTAGTGAATTACAGAACCACATAAAAACCTTCAGCTGCCGTTGCCTTCTGCTTACACAACATCTTTCTGCTGCCTAAGAACTAAATTGCTCTGTAATTGTACCCTCCACTGCAAATAAGCAAAAATGTACTTCAGGAAAGCCCGAGAGGTTCTTAAGAGGGTCAAAATAAAGATGAAGAATCAAACACCTTACAGATTAATATAACCAAGTTTTCTTTTCCATCTTTCAAAATCTCTTAATGGTAGCTATTTTGTTGAGAAAAATGATGGCTGTTATCATATAAGTTGTGTGAGATCAAAGTGGCCTTCACCGAACAAAATATCCCCCCCACAAAGCTATGGGTAAAAATAATGCAAAAAACCCCCAATCTGTGGAAGATAGAGAAATAGTAATTCTGGCTAGAAATTGTGGAATTCTGCCTGATCAAGCACTGAATGTAGACCTGTCCTAGCACTAGTAAAATATTTCAGCTAGATTTTTGAGACGTCTTATTTGTGGTAGACTCTTCTTTTGGCTTGATCAATCATTGCTCAGTGTCAGAGTGATTTGACTCTTGTATTCTTGTTGTCAAATGAGGGAAAGAAGCTGGGGATATTTTACTGATAATTATCTATTCTTCCAATTACTTCTGCCCATTTAATAAATGGTTCAAAACTGACCAAAAAAAAAAAAAGTTAAAAAAAAGTAGCTTCCAGAATATAACTTCTGTCTGTTGAAGAGATTGTAAATAGATATGATATGTAATAATTGTGAAAGGATGCATGAGATTTATAGGGTGAGGTTAGGAGTACCAGTTAAATAGGTGTAAATAGCCATTCTGTCAGTCAGTGAGTGTGCAGAATAGTCTTTAGATGAAGCAAGTCAGCACTCCTGACATATAGTTAGCCTGCAGGTAAGTAATAGCTGCTTAGCTCAATAGGTTATCTGATTGCTAAAACCCCATTGTAATCTTGCCTGCACTACTGACTGTACAAGGTTTGAGCAAAGCTGAGACAACATCAATACACAGGTGCCTGCTGCATCAGAAAAACAAATACATGAACAAGCCAACCAACCCCACAACTCAGACGACACCCATCTTTTCCATCATTATCAATATACACATGCCTTAACTGAGAAGAGAGTGAAGGAAAATCGTTCACACCAATTTTCTGCATTGCTTCAAAACAAATGCACAGTGACTCCAGAAGAAAAAAACATCACACCACACTACAAAACAGTAAAGCTGGTGAAATCAAGTAAGAAGCTGATAAAAAAGTACATGATCCATAAAACATCCTGAGAAAAATGATGAGGGAAGAGAGAAGCGGAGCTCTAGCAGTGAAAAGGAGGAAGCTGAAGAAACTGGGGACCTCACACAGTTTTATCATCACAGTTTTTACTTCCTAGGACTGAGTGACAACTTAGAGTGAGAAGTAAGCCCAAGAATGCCCCACAAGGACAGTAGCGCAGAGGTAATACCACCTCGAGCAAATGGCACTTTTCTTTGAAGCTTTGAACATCCCTCTGCCAAAGATATTTTTTAAAGGAATTGTGCTTTGTTTCATGCACTTAGAAATTCAGTGACTCCTCGCAGAAGCTGTCAGCACTGGAATTAGGAGAAAGGGATCTCAGTTCACCTCATCTCATCAGTACCTGGAGTAGAAACATGCTCTTCCCTCTTCTGATCATCATTTTTTCTTTCATATTTTAATGAGTAATGACTACATGAAATTTTGAGAATGAAATGTAAACGATGTTCTAATATAAACCATGTCATAGGTCAATAGCTTCACAGACATGGGAAAAAAATCATGAATTGCTTGACTTCTAATATTTGGTTTAAACTAAATGAGGGCATTTTTGAGGTCAGTTAAAATGATGCTGCATCTTCACCTCATGCATTTTTGAATTAGTAGCTACACAGCCTTTAGCACAAGTATTTTGAGACCAGCTTTTTTTTTCCCATCTCAGATACCATACTGTTATGAAGGGTTATGTAAAGGAAACTTTTTTTGGTTTTCTCATCTGTCACCAGCTGAAGAAGACCATATAGACCAAAACACAGTTCAACAGTGCAAGTTCTCATCTACTATTGCCCTTTCCCCTCATTTTCAGGCCTTCAGAAATAATGAAGAAGAATGGGAAAATCAGTACATTTTCAGAATTAAAGGTTAGATGTGAAGATATTTTGTATAAACATGGCCTTAACAGAGGTAGTTTGTGTTTATTGTTACAACAGAATTTGTAGTATTTTCCTCCTTTGTCCCAAGCACAGTCATGGTATTGTACAGGATTTCTTTTAAAGCTCATTGAATGCTGGGAAAACTGTAATAACTTCAACAAATGATAAATCAGAGGAAAAGATGGCACTAGTGAACCAGACTTCAAAAAGCATTATCTTCCTCCTCTTTGCAGATCCTTTTCTTCAAATATCCATATTGTATCTCTCTATCACAGATTTAGCTGACATTTCCTCAAATAATCTAAATTTCACTAGATACATTATACATGATTGGAAAAGATTCTATTCCTGGGATAAAACTGGAATTTTCTTGAGCGCAGAAGACAGTCCTTCTAAGAGGACCAAGAAGATTTAGACAGCACAGAAGCAATAGCCTTGGTCCCTACCAATTTAGCAGTATATCCCATCCAATAAATTCTATTTAAACTAAACCCAGACTTAATAAAAAAGGTAAAAAGTAGTTTAGGTCAGATATTTTAATGGAGTACTATAATGACTAAACTTTAAAGGATTGATTATTTTAATTTTTATAGTAACAGGAACTGCATTTCTTATTTTACTACAGAAAGTAAAAAAACAAAGAGAGAAAGACATTACTTCCAACAGCTAGTGTCCTGTGTCTGGAAAGAATCAGCATCCCATTAAGGCAATTACTGTTCTCATTTGGGATCCTGATAAGCTCTTAAATAGTCTGTCATTAAGATATATACAGCACATCTCTTTAATAAGATCTCTTGATTTGATGAAGCCCTTATTAATACCATCGAAGGTCCCAGAAGAACACCTCCATTTTTTTTGTGAGTGTTCTGTTCAAGATTGCTCTGGTGTCACTGACACTGCTCTTGGTATAATTAGGCTTGTATGCAGAGTCTTCTTTGGTTTTCAAGACAGTTTAGCAATAGCATGCATGTACCAACATGATGAAGCTCCATTTACAGGAGCAGCTTCTAGCATGGAAAGAATATATTTCTTTTTCGTTAGTGCATTTTTAAAGAACAAATTAGTGCAGATTCTGATTCATCCATGATTATCTAATGAGGAGAAATTTTATACAGTGTTTTTATAGTAAAAGCATGCCACACTTTAAAAATGCCTATTCTAACTTTTTTCCAACAGCCATCTCCTTTTGTTCCTCCTGTTCTTCTGTTACACAATGATCACACCGCACTGATACTTTGTATTGAGAAGAATAAAATACACTATAAAATGCTCATTCATCAGGCTGGAGTTTGGATTAAGAACAAGTGGATACCTCCTTTGCTGTCCGGTGTGAGACACAGATTCCGTACATTGATTAAGCACTATATCCCAGATAAAATCCTATTAGCCTGGGTTAAAAATGATTGCTTGACTTGGAGGGGAGGACAGGAGAATGGAAAAGCTTGAATGGATAAACATATGCCACTTACAGATGCTAAAAGGAGAAGGACCCCTCTGACCCACTGCCCCAGCTGTGATGCACAGAAGTCGCAAGCACTCTGAAAGCTGTCAGATGGACCTGTCAGAGGCCATGAATACTGGTCTTTCCTGAAAATCAGGCTGCTGATATAGGTACTGGATGCATGCCTTGGTAGCTAAGCAAGCACCAAAATTTGCCCAGCCCTTCCATCCACATGAGCTCATCACCTCTAGAACTCCCATCATTCCAATTCACGTGCCCAGCACTCAGCAAATCCTAACAAGACTAGTAAAAATTGCTTGCAGAGTAGTGTTGAAAATCTGGCCATTTCTTTGTATATTTTAACAAGGCCGGGACTGTTCTAAATACCTCTTTACCTCTTCATATTTGCCTTGTGATTCAAACTGTTAGGTTATGTAAAGCTTAAAATGCCATCGAAAACAGGGAGAACGTGAGAATTTATAGTGCCTCCATGTTGTTTGATGGCAAAATCTCTCTGGGAAAACGCTAGAGAGAAAGCGTCCATTTTAGAATAACTGCCATGGTCCAAGAAGTTTTTATAGTAACAGTGATTTAAAAATGAATTAAAAGTTACAATGTATTCAATGCAATTTTAGACACCATTAGTCCAGACAGTATTTGTGGAGTTATGCATGAAAAGGTGTTATTTTCTTATTACTTATCATTCAGAGGTACTTTTGCATGCACTGAAAATTTTCCATATCCTTTCCTTCCATTTTTTTTTCCCACTAACAGAAAAGTTTTCCACCAAGAAGAAAAACGCAGACGTGTGTCCAACATTTCATCAAAATACTTAACATGAGACACTTTTCTAATTCTCTTTAACATGTGCAGGGCATTTGTTCTGTTCACTCTGCATAGCTTCCAAAATGTTAAACCTCATGCAAAAATGAGTAGATAATTCAGAATGAGGAAAGACATCTGCCGATCTGACGTAAGTAAAACCTGGGAGAACTGTGTAACTATGTCACAGCCAACACAGTTAACTTCCACTGTTGCAGCCAAGCAAATGCACTTCCTGGGCTGAGTGGCAATATCCTCATTCCCATCAAGAGATCTTCTGGGAGATCGAGGGGAGACCTCATAGCTGTCTACAGCTTCCTCACAAGGGCAGCGGAGGGGCAGGCACTGATCTCTCCTCTGTGGTGACCAGTGACAGAACCTGAGGCCTGAAGCTGAGTCAGTGGGAGGTTAAGGCTGGATATCAGGAAAAGGTTTTTCATCCAAGGGTGGCTGGGCCCTGGAACAGGCTGCCCAGGGAAGTGGTCACAACAACAACCCTGTTCAAAAAGCGTTTGGACTATGCTTTCAGGTGGGATTCTCAGGACTGACCTGTGCTGGGTCAGGAGTTGGACTTTGATGATCCTTATGGGTCCCTTCCAACTCAGGACATTCTACATGTCCATGGTTCGATGATGCCATGATTCACTGCAAATGGATGTGATGGAAGTTTGCTTTAATTGCAAGGAGAAGGACAAGTGACAACAGCCACAGAACTGTTGAAAGCATTATGGAGGATGGATTTAGATGACTTCACCAACCCTGAAGCAAGCAAATTATGCTAGATATCCTGAGTTCTCAGAGAATGAGTGCCTTAACTTGTTTTCTCAGCTCCCTAAGGCCTTCTCAAATGAAGTAAAATCCATTCAAATGCTTCATCTGGCAAATGGTTAGGGTAGCTTATTGTATGTGAACTGGTTCAACTTCTGTACAATTCAGTGCTATTTGTCCTCTTGAATTCTTTATTATTGCTAAGAATATTGCCACAATTTAGAAGAAAAAATGAAAAAGAGGCAAGTGATCACAACTAGTAATAGAAACAATCTTTGTGATGGAACTTTGTCTTCAGTAAAGCATCTGCAAAATCTTGTACCACCTCAGGTTTGGATTGCTCAGTTACTTTAAAAACACTCAAGGGCTTTGGGTTTTCCTGGTGCTGTACTTTGTCTGAGCATTTGCTCTTTTGCTGTTCTGCTTCCAGGTTCTCCTTTCATTTCTACCAGCCATACTAGAACAGCATCAAAGATATGAAAAATTTGCATTTTTACACGAGGGCTCCAGTATACTTTTTTTTTCCTCAATTAATGCAAGCCTGTAAAAAAAAAATTAAAGAATGCCTGTGCTAGGAAAAAAAGCCACCTCCAGTTGTTTTGCTGTCTTGTTTCTTTAAGTTATTGCATGATTTTCCAGATTTCTTAAAGATATGTGTTTTACATCTGCCAGTAATGCATGGACTTGAAATGGTATACAGTCAATGCATATGCAATATAATATTTAAATTGCTGTGTACAGATTTCTTTTCCATTGCTGAGGCTGCAGATGGGACTGCAGGTACACGGCTCTGACTGTTTAAGCAAATTACTAAAATAGTCTGCTACCAATTAGCCTTAGAAAAAGAGAGCTTCTAAAAGGAAAGAAAAAAAGCAATGTAGGAGTGAAAGCGCCCAAATACCATCAGGAAATAGTAATAAATATATTTCAAATTTATTTAACTAGCTAAATGTACTGGGTCTGGCTGAGATGGAGTTAACTTTCTTGGTAGCAGCCTTTATGATGCTGCATTCCAGGTTTGGGACTAAAACAGCACTGATCACAGACCGCAGATTTGGCAATGGCTGAACAGTGCCTGCACAGTGTGAGGCTTTGTCCATTGCTCAGTCTGCCCCTCAGTGAGGAGGCTGGCGGTGGGCAAGAGGTCAGGAGGCAACACGGCCAGGGCAGCTCATCTGAACTGACCGAGGGATATCCCATTCTGTATTAACTGTGCTTGGCAACAAAACTGAGTGTGTTTGTCTGCCATGGTGGCCATTGCTTGGGGACCGGCTGGCACCAGGCTGCCTGTGGGAAGTGGTGACTGATTGTCACTGCAACAATTGTGGTGGATTTTTTTCCTCTTTTCTTCACTGACTTTAACTCGACCTTTTGCTCTTCTGATTCTCTCTCCTGTCTCACTATGGGAAAGGGAATGAGCTGCTACATGGATGCTTAGCTGCTGGCTGGGATCAAATGACAACATAAACTAATATTAAACTAGGGACCCAATAAATCAAAATCACCATTCTAAATGGAATCACAACATTTTTTAAGGTATATTTCTCTTTTTCAAATGCATTTGATCTGTAAATTTTAGGACTCTAACAGTAAAATAAATACAGTTAAAACTTCATCTTAAGAACAGTAAAGGAAATTATAAGTTCAGGTTCAGTTTGACAAACCATTTACAACTTGCAATACTGGATATCTGAACCCAACCCGCTTTTTAAAAATTAAAATGGGCATTTCTACATTAAATAAAAGCCCTACTGGGAAGAATTAATGAAGTGCTAACAATATGCCTTTGAAAAGGATTAATTTACAGGTGAAAGGATAAATATGTATGGGAACTAAGGAAAGGGGATCAGGGATGGAAAGGGAAGTGTTGCCAAAGCTACACTGTATTGCAGTTATAGTAACCTAAGGGCTCTGTTCCCTTTAGTCCAATTCTTGGTGCTAGAGTTAGTTTATTCTTACTGGAAAAATAAGTACTACAGTTTCTAGAATTATGAGTTGGTCTCATGTTACTAGGAACTCTGTAAACATTGCAGCTCTTCTTAAAATTTTGGCCTGTACTTTTAAACAAGGTTCTCCACGTTGGTAGTAGGCCCTGAGCAAGTACTAGTTGACAGTCATGAAACACCAGATCTTTGATTTTTACCAGAGCTTTGATTTTGATTTCAACAGTTTGTCAAAATACACTTTTATTGTTGCCAGTACTCCTGCTTTTCCTGGCAATTCAAAAATATTTATGACTACTGGCACTTCAAAATAGTGTGCTTGGTCACAGATACAAGTTGGTTTGAGGAAATTAGTGCTTGGCATACCAGCCTCTTTTCTAAGTTAAGAAACATGGTTTGCTTTCAGAAAACCTAGAAGTGTCAGGGCTCCCTCCCCCAACAGTAAAACTTTGTTTCCAGTTGGAAGTGGATTAATGCGTGTTAACAAACACCCATGTTAATCTGTGATGTCATTACACAGATGTTTGCAACTGAAGAAAATATTCTTTGGACCCACCTTGATTAAGATACAAGTCTATCACAATGTTTGCATTTAAGCAACTAAATATTAGAAACCTATTTCAAGTGTGTCACTTGGAAACCCATGAGTGTTTTACAGGCAGAGAAAGGATACGAGGAATTTTCCACCAAAAAGTTTTTCTTTCTTCAGTTTTTCCATACTGAGACAGTCCAAGAACATAACTTGGACAATGCTCTTAATTTCTATGACTATTTCAGGAAATGTTTGCCAGAGATTGTAGGAGAGTGATTCCAAAACTCAATGATCCTTTCCAGAATTGTATTTGAAATCAATTTTACACATTTTACAGATATGAAAGGTGCAAATGGAGACAGTTGTAGAACATCTGTAAGCAAACTGAAGAGAGGGGGGAAAAAAAAGAGGGAGAAAGCAACCATTCTGGATAGGATAGCAAATGGAGCACCAGTAGTGATACAAAGGAGGTGTGCAACATGGGCAGCACTGGAAAACAGGGTTTACAGCTTTCCAAAGGAGTGAAGATACGTGAATTGGAGAGGCTCTGTTTAAAGAAAACAGCAGGCTGATCTAACAAAATATTTGCTTAGTTTTAAACATAAGGGACAGCTTTGTGACCTTGCTTCATATTTGTTTACTGCTCAGGTCTGTGCTGTCAGAGAAAACGGCCTGGCATAAGTTTTGCTTATACCATAATTTAATTTTACATTTCCTTCCTTATTCAGGAGGTAGTATCAAGCATCTGCAGGATATATTTGTAGCTGTCAAACAAATGCCTGAAAAGGATCAATGAAAGTACACCATCAGCCTAAGTGTGATGTACTGACCTATGCTACCACACTTGAAAAAAATGCTTCTTCTCCCTGCATTTACATGTGCTGATTCTAAAATCCCTCTGCAACACTCAAAGGCATGGTTCTGTGTTAATTTTCTGCTTTGGTAGGAATATGTTATAAAGCACTGAAGCTTTTGAAAAGCAGGAAATTTTATAATTAAAGTCACACATAAAACTTTAAATCTACTGCTGCCCCCTGTGCACATGTGGTATGACCACTTTTAATGCCATACTCACACACTATTTTTCCCAAAGTAGGCTGGTTTCTTCTAATGTGCACAATGGATATTACTCAAGATACTCCCTCAGGAAGTGGTTTAATATTTTTGTGAAATTTTAAGTCAGTCTTTACAAGCTTTTCAGCCCATCACTCAAGAACCTGGAAGTCTATGACCAATCATTTAATCTCCAATATGACAGTATGTATTTCACAGCTGGAGGAACAGAGACAAAGTCTTTTGTGGGCAACATATGGGCTCAGCAGTAAATGAAGGGTTATAATTTAGGACCACCCGACTGCCAGGCATGTGTTCTGACATGATACATTTCTTTCAAATGTGATGAACAGAAGGATGCTCAAACCAGATCAGACTGTAAGCTTGCTGTTGCTGACCTTGGGGAGCCAACAGGACATCTGTGAGGACAGGAGAAGCCTGTAGTGATATAAATACATTGTCTTTGTAAATATCATAATATTTTCTGGAGAATATTTCAGTCTTAAGTGATGTCTGACTCTGAGACTTGCTGATACAGAAGTGATGGGTTTTTTTTTTACTTAATGGCCATCAAGTTTTCTTCTGTGAATTGATCCTGGTGCTTTTTGATAACATACAACATCTTAAGTCTTAGTAAAGTGAGCTGAATTTGTGTATGCTCTTTATTTCAGTTGAGAAACTGTGGAGATATCAAAATAAGTACCTGGGATCTGAGAACACGATGTAGAAACCTGTAAAAAATGCTGGCTTACATAATTTCTGGACAGGATGATGGGGAAATTGTCACCTGCAGATAAATGAAAATTTTCAGTGAGCTTCCAGAGCTGAATGGGAAAAAAGACCTTGGTGAAGCTGAGATCAAAATCTGCATTCACCACAAAACCATGGGTGCTGAATCTTTTTTAAATCAGAAACTTGATTCACTGTTCTGGCACCTTGCACAGGGAAAAGACAGATAAAGTTACTAGGATAGAAAGAAACACTTAAAAGGGGATCAACCTAAAACATACCCTTAATTTTTTATTTGCTGTTACTGCTTTCTGCCATTTGGTGCCTTTTTATCTGGGACCCTGAGGTCAGTTTGAGTCTGGATGCTAGATATTAATATTAATTCAGCATCAGGCCATGCTTTTTGTTGGGATTATTAGCCTGGACACAACTTTACTGAATGCAAATTACTGCTATTACATGAATACATAGTTACTGCATTTGAACTTGGCTGGTTAAATCCCAACAGAACAGCTCTGATGCACCAAAATCTGTGAATTAGTGCAATTATTGCAACATTAACATACTTAGCACACCTGCTCAAAGAGTTTCTTTCCCTTAAATTACTTACTAAGTTTGATATTGAACCTTTTTCAACTGCTAAAGCAAATGAAGCAGGGCTGCTACAGGCTGTCCCTGGTCACATTGGCTCCCACACTCTGAACAGCATGAGATTCTCCTTTGGAAAGAAGTTTGTGATGCAAAATGGTGAGAAAATTCAGATGGTATGAATACCTTACATTCTGACCACAAGTGGCTTGCTACTTCTCATTTTGCAACTTTCTAAATATCCTTTATGTTTTTTATATTTAGTTGCTTCCTTTTCAAATAAGAAAAAAAAAGGTGAATACAAACTCTCTTTTGTTCAACCGCAAGAGCATTCCATAGTGTGCTCATTAAAAAGCACCTGGACCGTAAACTATGGACATGCCACTATTATATTTTCAGTATTGCAGACAATGACCTCTTCATCTTGTTTAACAGTTTTCTTTTGTGGGAAACCGAAACATGCAACAAAGTGTTTTTATTTTTGTGCAATGTTTACCTTGTACAGCTGAAAAAATAAGCAATGTAATAAGGGGTGATGTACCAAGCACTTATAATGGCTCCTGCCATGGGTTTTCAAACAAATGTGGCAATCCATGCTAATCTGGTTCAGTGCTTTGAAAACTATTATATGTTTTTTTTACAGCCCACTTGCCATCCCTTCTAGTATTACAAATGCCCTCCATTGCATACATGCTTTTATTTTATTGCACCTTCAGGCAAATTTAAAGCAAATAAGAAGACATAATTATGTTTGATTAAGGTAGCTTGGTGGTATATTTGTGTCAACTAGTTCAGTGTCAATAATTCTTTGTTTTTTGGTTTCATCGAATATGTACAAGGGATAAATAGATCTCAGAAGGTGCTGTGTACTCTGCTCTGGAGATTTACTCTGTTCAATTTAAAAGAAATGATTGCAGTATTATAGAAAAAGAGGAGAGATGTGCACACCCCTGGTGTGTGATTCCCCAAGACTTGAATTACTCCTCAGAGATACTCATCTGTCTCCATTGATTACACAGAACATTTAGGAAAACTTCATGCTAAAATAGACTCGTCAGCTTTATACCTACATTGGCAGTAGGTGCTGAGGTTGTGCTGGTGCTGGTGACAGAGGTGGCTTCTGTGGGAAGTGTCCAGGGGCTGCCCCATGCCAGACACAGCTGTCTTCAACCAGCCCACTGCAGGGCACAGCTGAAACCCTCAGCTATGACTGCTGAACCTCAAGCAAAGCAGATTTAAGGAGGGCTAAAAACAGAGGAAGAAACAGCCCTGCAGAGGCCAAGGCCAGAGAAGGAGAAGGGAAAGAACGTGCTCCTAGCGTAGGAGCAAAATCCCCTGCAGCCTATGGGGGACCCACACTGGAGAGGGCTTTTTCTTGAAGGAGTGCAGCTCATGAAGATTCCACACTGGAACAGGTAAAACACATGAGAGGGAGGTATGGGCAGAGATCAAAACTTTTACAGGGACCATGGCCCCTCCCCACTCCTCCTGTGCTGCTCAGGGGGGAATAGGGGAGTTTGGAGTCCAGAGTGAAGCTGAATGTGGGAAAGAGGGGAAGAAATGTGTTGTTTCCACATTTCTCTTTTATTCTTTCTATTCAAGTCTATTTTAATTGTCAGTAAATTGAATTAATTTTTCACATTTGAGTTTTGACCATGCTGGTAATTGGTAAGCAATTTCCCCATCTTCACCTTGCCCCATGAACTTTTGCATCACATCTCTTCAGTCCTGACAAGGAAGGGGAGTGAGAAAGAGTCTGAGTGGGGGTTTGGCTGCTGGCTGAGGTCAACCCACCACAGTACCTAAACTTAAAAGGAATGATATCAAGTAGTAAATGGGGAAGAGGAAGCATACCAGCATCCATTTCATGAAAAGTAGTTGCATAACTTTTCTGAAAAGGAAAGCTCTATGCCTAAGATTTAGGCATGCATTAAATCATTTTACTATTATTTCTGATTCAACTACAATTAGGAAATACAGCAATTCTTTACTTTTGATAAGGCATTATTTTCCATTAAACCTATTTGTGTGACATCCCACTGAACGTGAGATACGCCACAGACCAAAGATGTAATATGGGTGTGCACAAAACCATAAAGCTAGAAGACTGACTTTATCAGTTCCTTACTGTTTTAATTTTCCTGAAAAATGTGATTCTGACTACTAGTACATACACACGCTAGCAGAAGAAGAAATAAATGAGTTTGTGGCATGGTTGAGCACATTCTACTTAGAATACATGCTGGCCTTGAAATCTGCTGGTCTAAATAACTAAGACTGAGCAGGTAGGACAGCAAGGATCTCTAATGTAACCACATACTTAAATCAAAAGTGCTGAAAGGCCAAAAAAAGACCCTAGCTGTAGTCTAGGTCACTGTTGCTCTCCAGGCTTCCAAATCAGCTGTGTCTGTTTTCCCTCTAGTAATGATACATGCTCTTCTACCAATATTTGTACAAAATAAAAGGCATGGAGTCTTTAGAACTGCAGTGTGTTAACAGATGCACAATTAATTTAGTCAGGTTTCTTTTCCTTAATTTTTCTTGATAACGTTGATGAAACATATTGCTGCTGCTACATTCCTCTGATTTCCAGTCTTATTAAGTATGTACTGAGTAACAAGTGACAGCACTAGCTAAGATGCTTTATGGTATAAATATAAGAATATTGAAACAAGCAGTTTTAAGCGCAATAGAAATGGTTATTTTCTTCACGTATTTACTTTTAATTAAAGATGCATCCACTTATAAGGACATTCATCATCACTATCATCATGCCACTGGCAAGGAAATCCCTCATTGTGAAAACTCCTTCCTTACTAATCAGTTCCTCCTTGGACAATTTGAGGAGAGATAACTAGAAATGCATAGAAAATCAATTCCTCATCATATGTAAAATTTAATGATTTCAAAAATTTCATCACTCCGTATTGGGTTCATCCTGAAACTTCATATCACTTTTCACTAAGAAAGAAAAAGAATAAAACCACCATGTTATTAAATGCCTCTACAAGTGATGAACTTCAGTTCAGTCCAGTCCCTCATATCTGATGTAAGTGCTCCTAATAGAACACATAAACTGGCACAGTTTAAAGAAAAATTGCATCTTCCCAGAAAACATTTCAGTTGTAATGAACTAACATACCTTGATAATAAAAAAGAAAAAAAATATCCATCCAATTCTCAAATGTATCTAGTGGAAAATGAGGCTGTGGAGTGCTATGATGGACAAGACAGGGATGTGTTCTGCCCTACCACAGATTCTCTTTCTAGGGAAGACAAGTTTTCTTTCTGCAATCACTTCTGTGGCAAGGATGGAGAATCAAAGATCTTTGCTCCTCAGTATTTCCATAACCCAAGCTTTAGGTCAGCACTTCTAATGCCTCATCTTCCCGAGATCAGTTTTGCTGTGAGAATGGAAATGGGGCTGCTAACATTTGAAATATTTTATTTTAAAATACATAATCTATCTGCAATGCCATAAGGGTTTGTAGGAGAAGCAAGAGCAGATAAAATGCTTCTTAAGACAGGCTACCTAAACATTTCACTCCGTGCAAGGGCCAGGCTGATCTTAGCTGTTTGTACTCAGCTATTCTTCCAGCTCACTTTATACTGTGAAACTAAAGTTTGCTGATTTTATGTTGGTGAAGTTTGTCACCATTGTTAAGTTCCATTGACATTTGTCTTGTTAAGGTTATGCAAGGCCTGTGCTTTACAGTGCACACAAGTGCAAGTATCAACATACGGCTGGAATCAGTAATCGTGCAGAGAGCCGTAAAGGTTTTATTGCCTCTACGTCACTTGTGAGTTATGTAGGTCATCCCAAACAAGTGGCAAAACAACTTTTACAGCAACATGCGCTGTTATATTTCAGTCATGCCACCCAGAGTATATCACAGAAACATTAAAGAAAAAAATTTAGCAAGCCTTTAAAATAAAATGTTGTTATTGAAACTGCTTTTATGTGACCCTCCACCTGCGAAGTGAATTGCCTTGCTTGCCCACAAATCCCAAAGATTTAGGGAACTCTTTCCCTGGGTTACGCTATGCACATATTTAGTGAAACTATAATGCTGTCTACTTCTTTTTATGTTTGCTACCTTATCTTTGTTGCACAGTTTAGCTTTTAAGATGTGTAATTATATATCCATGTTCATAATGACATAAAATCCTACTTTGATTCCTCACAAATCAAAATTACTTTTTCTGCCACACTGTTATTTGCAGTTAGGCTTTAAATTTCACTTGCTGCCTTGAGCTAAAATATATGTGAAAGGAGGTGCAAGGTCATTGACACAGGATATTAACATTTTTACAAAACAGGAACCATTTCTACCCATATCACACTATGCTTCCAGTCCTATGGTATTAGCAAACCCTGCCTACACACTGTAGTTATATCAAAACCTATTAAAATGCCAAGGATCACTTATTCAAACAGGGCTTTTATGGTTAATCAGGAAATTTAGCATTGATTATACTGCATCTGCTTTTAAATAAAGCAAATGAAATTTGCCCACTTAAGAATCATAATCAATCCCTTTGGGACACCGAGGGGAATTAGCATATTTAATTACCCTGCAATGGATTCTTTTTTCACTCAATATTTAAGACATATTGTATTACTGCAAAAGGCGACTACCTGCTTTTATGAACTGCACAAGTGACCTGGCGTGGCTGTGAGGAAGGGGACTACTTTTATTTCACACTGCTGCAGGATGATGAGCATTTTCTTCTACCTATTCAAATTTAGAAAGGCAGATATATCACTTTAGGAAGAAGCTGCGAGTCTGTGGCACAGTCTGCACATCAGGTATAGTGTTTTATCCAACCCAGGAGGCAGCAACTCAGCTACTTTGTAGAAGTGGAGGTGGTTCATGGCACCACCGCTCTGAAATGTGGGAGTGTGTGGATTCAGCCCATGGCCCTTCTACCTCTGGGTCTCCCTGCACACTCTGCTCCTCCAGAGAGCTTTCTGAGTTGAGCCCTTGGTCGTGGTCTTATTGCTCATTTCCCCCACTTCGCCCAGAGGCTGATTACAAATGAGGCAAACTGTCTTTTCCTCATCCACCCTCTGTAAAGAATTTCTTAAACAAGGAATAGGGATTGGAGTTTTTGCTGGTGATTATTTCTGGATTATTAATTACCTTTAATTACCATGTAACACCAAGATTAAAATGCATTCTAAAACTTGACACTTCAACCTTATTAGCTTACTACAAGAGTACGGTAGTTTCTAACAATTCTATTTATCAAAGGTAAACCGCTTATTAAGACCTTCTAATTATTAAGGTAGTGTAATCAATCTTCAGTAAAATTCCATTAGAGAGAATAAGCCCTTGAGGAAACTGTTTGTGACTCTTATGAACTTGACCAAGTCTGAAACGTATAAGAAATCGCTTTTCAACCACCGTGAGTTTCATATATTCAAATTTTCTACTTTGACTCTATAGAAAGAAAGGCTTTTGGTTGATTGTTTATATGCCTCTGGAGTGCTTTAATCATCTTGTAAATCCTGATGCTCTTATTATTCATTTTTTTTGTAAAAAATTTATTCCACAAGCAGATAATTCAATGACAGGGAAGATAATTCATAAATGCATTAGAAAGCACAATCTTTCCCCAAATGCCTTTACTGTATAAATAGCTTAGAAATACTTTTCTACCTCTTATTTGCCTCTTTACTGCATCACCTCGGTATCATCCCCCTCACGTTACTTAATCTGCTTGTGTTTTCAGTATACAGATGGACTTTTTTACTTAGGTCATCCACAAATTCTGTAAAAGCCTTACTCTCATCCACATGTTGAGTTTTTCAGGTGTCCTACCCTGTCTGGTCTATATTGCTGGACCGGAAATCCTTTCCATCTGCAGGTGTGTAACACTGGGACAGGAGGCAACCTGGGCTTGCAGCATTGTCCCCTCCTCACCCTCAGAGCCATGCAGAGCTGTGACCTGCCTCCCAGGCTGCTGGGAGGTTGTCATTTGGTAGTCTTTCCTGTGTGAAAAGGAAGTAGCAGACTTTCAACTCTTAAAGAAATCTGTCTGGGAGAAAGAGCAGAAGCAACCTGGCCGGCCTACAAAAGATGGAAATAATCAGAGTTAATTCTGAACAAAGCAGTGAGTTCCTTCCACTGTCCAGATGAACTGTGACCTTCAGAATCACAGCTACTCTTTTAAGGATTTGTTCATCACGGTGACAAGTTATTCAACACTAAGCTAAAAAGTTTGCTTTTGATTTCTGCTTTTCTCCTATTATCCAAATCAGACTGTATTTCTTTCACTTTACACCAATATTCACAGTCTGTCCCCATCCCTGCCTGTTAGCATTTACCAGAGCATTCTGCATTTTTCCATCTCATCAACTTTATGCCTTTCTAAACCTCATCAGAATTTTTTCACCTTCATATATGCCTCCTAATAACCTGACTCAATTTATTCCTTATAATTTATCCTACAAATGAATGTTTGTTTAGTCACCCTCAAACTAACCTTGCAACAGCTTCCTGCAATTTTTGGTACACACACTTCAGTGTTGTTAAGAAAATAAATGTTTTGGAAAAAGTTGAATGTAAAATGATACAAAGGCATATTACTCTTTGTGCTTTCTACAACAAATTAAACATGAAAAATATCTTTATTTTAGTGATTCTTTTAATAAGATTTTACAGAATAAGTCTCCTTAAGAGAAGAAATAGAAAATGAAAATATTTTCTAATTCTCCACTGCAAAACTTGTGTCTTACTCTTCAGTTGACTTAAAATACATCAGAAATTTATGCAAAAACACTGTCTACAAAAGCAACACATAGCAATCCTTTTCACTTGCTTCCATCACAGAAATCTATTAATAAAAATCTCATCAACTATTAGAAGAGGCTGTCAATAATGGGATTTTTTTTCAGGTTCTTCAAGAGAAATTGAAGTTCTATTTTATTATGGATACCTTTGGCCTGTTAAGCTCTGGACATCTGGAAAAAATTCAAATATTTACTTACTGCCTAAGTAAATAGTACTTATGGAGGGTATTCTGGACATAATAATAAAATTTTGGGATACAAAAGGAGATTTGTTTATGCTTATGTGTTTTTATAGAAGCTTAAGATTATTTCTACTATAGAGTTGGGCTTATCTTCCTGGTGTGTTTTTTATTTAAGTTTAATTAGAAAACTATTTTTGTAGTAGAGTAGTTTTTTTATTTGAATGAAGTTAGTTCAAAGCAAATAATCTAAATAAGATAACACAAAAAAGACAACACAAGAATTTCCATTCTGAGATAATCATAAATGCTTTGAGTCATCCTATACATTTCATAACCACATTTTTACCTTCTATGGTATAGAATTTAATTCCAGTTAAAGCTAAATACTTAAAGCCAGAAACATTTTATTGCAGATCTCATTAAGTAGGATCTCTCAGTACTGCATACAAATATCTGCTAAATTTCTAAACACAGAGCTCTGCTTGATACTTCCACACCTATTGCTGCAGAAAGAAGCAATTAAGAAATCAGATGTATTGAATGAAAATTGTTAGCAAGGTGCAAATAGGTGAGCTTTTTACTTCTTTTCCTTTTTTCACAGCTTCACTCTATTAAAAAGCATGTGTTATAAACAGGAGTGAAAAATTCTGGACATGTTACAAAATAAAAGACCAAGGGTTATGGTATTTTATCCTTTTGCATCCTCTGTCTTCATTTTATGAGCCCCCGCTGGTACCTGTGTTCTTTCCCACTGACAAAGTGATGTATTCTTTCCCCAGCATACAGACCTCTTCAGGTTTGTCATTCATATAAGTAAGGTTTTCTTATAAGCCATTTTCTGCCAAGTTAATACACCAAAGCTCTAAAGGTGGAATACAAGAGCTTTTTAAAATGTTTTAGGGTACCTTCTTTCATACTGTCAAGAGTAACTGCAATCCATTTAAGTCAAATGCTTCATATAAAAAGAAGCATTTACAGCAGCAGGGTTGTTACAGAAGCAGTTTATTTTCTAGAATGGTTTTGGCCCAGCCCTTTAGTTTTCAAGCATTTAACTCATAGACAGAAGTCTTACACTTTCTCCCCGCAAAGCACAAGTGACAGTTTCTCGTGTAACAGTCCTCAAAGCTTGAATGACTATAAATACTTATTCAGGCCTTGTTATTTGCTTTTTACTTGCTTGTAATGACTTAGTATTGTGATAATGCAACTAAATGCTGTGACTTACTACACAGTAATGGCACATACAATTGCCATGTGGTTTAATTTGACTGCGGAATATGGCCAGTGCTTGTAATGGATGCTATTATTCAGAGACAAATGTGAATGTAAAATCACAAAGTGCAGGTAATAACTGATAGTCAGGACATCCATTCTCAGGAATCAGATCAAAGAAATATTACTATTATTATCCAATCAATTACATTAGGTTTTGAGCTGCTCTGGCTTGACAAGCAAGCCAGATCTAAATGCTGCCATTTTCGCCGCAAGTATATTGCTTAAACATGAGATACTGGAAAGTCCCTCAGGCCCTGGGGATGCATCCAGTCTCTATGTGCCAACTCCACCTGGGATGGACTGGAGGTATAAAGGTCTTTTCCCTAACTTCTGACTTTCATAGGAAGGATGAAGGCACAAAGAGGTATTCTGGCACCTTGGCAGGAGGCAGAGTACAGAGGTGTGCTGCAGAACACAGGTACCTACAGAATGGTCCTAGCTTTTGTCACTGCAAAAATGGGCCTGATTCGATAAAAACTTCAGGTAGCAGATTGTTTTCATCCTTCTATTTATATACTCTTTAAAATTTATATAATACATTTGGTGAAGGGGCAAAACTTTAGAAATTTCATATGGGATATGTGGTCCTTGCTTTCCTTGAACCCATTTTGTGGAGTCTTCAGAAACAGCTGACGAAGCCCTGTTGTTCTCTTGACCAAGCATTGAAAAACTAAGTGTGAATATTCTTGGGCTAGAACATAACTGTTTACATGTCAATTTGGCTTCTGAACCAGCTACATTTTGGGAGACATTTTTGATCAAATTTCTCTCTAGATAACTCTATTCATTACTGCATCCTTTGGCATTAACCTATCAATTTCCATTTAAATTAATGATCATTTTACCTGTTTCCAAATGTAAAGATTTGGGTTTCATTCTTTTTCCCCAAAGACACGTCAAATCAGCTGTATTTATTTTTTTTCTTTAGTAAGCTCTGAGTATATACCAGATGGGAAATGACAGATCTGCATATCTATGTATAATTCTGACATCTTTAAGTCTTTTTATGAAAACACAAAGTTATATTTATAAGGGCCTTTAAAATGAAAATATATCACTTTAGGCAAAATGTTTACAGTTTGCTTTTCCACACTGCAACCATTTCAGAAATCCCAAAATATTTATTTTCAATATTGAACTTCTTTTTATGGTCGATGCACTCTCTTTCAAAGCCGTTCCGTTTACACAACTAGTAAATTACTTTTCCATAATTGCTGTAATTACAGTCCTCCTTGTGCTCACTCTTATCTCAGAACTGTGCTACAGTTGAACATTCTGGTAACAGAAGACCTCATGTTTATTTAGGAGGTATAATAGAACACTCCGTAAACTAAAATATCTATTTGGGAAGCTCCCCGTAGTTAATGTAATGTGATATAACTCTGATTTAAAAGGCTGTAGCAACATACCAGTTATACAATAAGCTTTTAAAGACAGCATCTAGCTAAATGATACCTTGAAATGTTAAGAATTTTCCTATTAAAAATCAGGCTGAAATGGTGGCTTTAAAAAGTGAAGAGAAAATATGCTAAAAGTAGGGGGGGGATACAAAGACATCAATATAGTCTAGGTCATTCCTAACGAACATGGGAAATCCCCAATTCCTGCTTAACCACCTCTGGAGAGACTGTTAATGTAACTACTCAGGAGTGCACATTGTCTACTTTGACAAGAAATTGTGCTTTATCCTTCTTGGGTAAGTTTCATCAAAAGTGGTATTTCCTTATGTGCATAGACTCTTGTCATTGAGTTCTAGTTGTCCCTAGTCTCTATGCAAAGAGCAACTCAGTTGTTTAAAGCATAGCTATGAGGAAATAACATTTCATTACCCAAAATAGTAATAATAGAGAAGATGGAGAGGACTTCTTTCTAAGTGATAACCTTTTTTTCTTGTGCATTTAATTATAGTTTTCATTTTCGGCTCCTCTAGCAATGCCTGCACTCAGTTTTGCTGTCAGCGCCAATTATCCACACCTGCTATTAGGGTTCTCAATTCCTTACTAAAACACCTCAAAAACACAATGAAAAAGGATAGTCTGCAGTTCTGAGATGGGCTGAAGCTGCATTTCTCAGAGCTTTCTGCACTGTTGATCCTTATTCACAACTACTTTGCTATTTTTTCATGGATACAATGAAATGAAAATATATTAAAAATGGCATTAATTTCAGTATCCAGATTAAAGCTGACCTTGTGTAGTAAACTGACACATTTACTGCAAGGAACCACACAGACTTTGATTGTGCATCATATTTTACCATTTCTTCTGTCAAATACCTTCTTATTCTCTGATTTTTTTTTTGTCATTTTGTTCCTGTTATTCATGCAAGAGCCTTCTTAAGTGAGGTTTTGCCATCTCTGTCAGCTTTCCTACATATCCCTGCTTAGCAGCCCACTGTTCTAAACCCCAAAAGAAAACTTTTTTGGTATCATTTTCTATTTTAATTGCTGTTGTTCTTACCTATTTCTTAATTATTTCCAGTTCATGAACATTGTTAGGCCTTTAAGACATTTTGATTAAAGTCTTTAAAATAATTTTATCTGTAACATGTAGGAAGATGTAGTATACATCGTATTTGCATCTTTCAGTACAGTGAGAAGTCTTTAATGAGATCCCTTGAAAACTAAAATAAAACGAGATCACAATTTCTTCACACAAGAGCATGAAACAATACAAGTGGCAGAAGCGTAAAAGCAGAAATTTATACATAACTATTTTCTCATTTTAAAAACGGAATTTTTGAACTAGTTATCTAACAATTATTAAAACTAGAATAATGAAGTGGTATATATAGCAAACATCTAAAGTATTTGACAGTTTATCTTCTCTAAGGAGATGCATGTTTTCTCACCATTGTGCTGCATATAATCTAATGAAGGACTAAAAGCAAACCCTTAAGATGGAGCAACAGGTAAGAGCTTTTGCTACCTGGTAGTATTAAAAGGATAGAAGGACATCCTACTCTCTTACCCCACACCTCATCTGCCTTCCCTGTTATGAGCACCCACAGCTTTTACTTTGGCTCTAGCATGCATTGGATGGGGATCCAAGGGGGCAATAAGACAAGACAATTCAATGAGCACACTGAAAACAAAATTGATTTAAAAAACTGAAACATAACACCAAACAGAAAAAAAAGAAAAAGTGGACGGCATGATTATTTTATGCTTGGGCAAATGTCCTGTTCAGAAAAACACCTCGTCAGCATCCAAATGAGTGCAAAGGAATCAATGCAAGTATGCAGGCATATGGGGTCAAAGGGATGGAGAAGAAATAAATGACAAGACACATTTTCAGCAATGGTGACCTCAGCCATCTCACGTAAAGTTAGGATTTGCATTTCTACTTGAGTTGTCCACTCCTTGAATGGATGCTTCTCTGGCTGAGAATTTCAAACAACCTTTCCCCTCATGGTTCATTTTCTACCAGGTTAGGAGGCTGAAGGAAGCCTGGGAAGCAGGTCAGCAGAACGGAAGGAGAAGGAACACATGGCTGGGAACGAGTTCTCTGATTTCAGCAGCTTCCAGCTCTTAGACTGGCTCAGCCTTCTCAGGACCCTTCACCTTAAGGATGTTACTTCAAAATGCACCTAAAAAATCTACTGATGAGGATGAAATTAGCATTCCACTTCTTGTCTTGAATTCTTTCTTTCTGCCATAAGTTGATATAGTGGCGTATGAGTTACATCAGGGAGCTGAGGCCTATCCCAGTTGAAAGCCTGTCCCAGTTTTGTGGCTGGGTTAGCATCCTGCTGGTCCTGGTCCCAGTCGGCTCTCCCCAAGCTGGCTGCCCCACTGCTGCTGGAAAAGGCATGGCAGAAACCCATGGCAGGGACAGAAATGTGACTGACCTATTCATGGCAGCTGCCCATAGATTCATCCGTCTGTAGCATCAAACGAATCTCTTAAATCACAACCTGGCCGATATTTCAATTGACATCACCGGCCTGGGGAGCGCTTCTCTCCCTGACACTCTCCTCCCGCCAGCTGATTCCCACCATGCTGCCTGTCCCTGCTGTGTGCTGGCAGTGCTGTTTGTCCGTGTGGAGGATCTCAAGATCAGGGCACTGTGATGGCACGGTGCTACGAACACACAGCTGGCTGCCGTGTGGGGACTGCCTCAGCTGCCGTAAGCAGCATGGGTGCCAAATGTGAAAGCATGACCACATAGCGATTCCCAAATGCAGCTTGCTCACACACCGCCTTCAGAGGACTAGAAGTGTTTTCTGTCACACCTTCCCACTCTGTGCCAGGCCACATGCTTAGAAGAAAACACGGCACCAGCCCCAGTCGTCCCTCCCATACGAGACAGTAGTAACAGCAGTGGCAGCTCCTTGTTCCTTCACCCAGCAGGACCCACAGGTGGAGGCTGTCAGGCTTTCAGGCTCTCCTTGTCTTCTCTGAGGGAGCTCAGTTTTCAGTTTTCAGGAATTGTGTTGATTTCTGAGTATCAAAAGATGACTGGACTATGACTACACCTCATCCTAGTGAATCCCTGAGAAGGGTCTGGCTATTGTGAGGAAAAAGGATTAAAAGTTTTAAAGTAAAAATCTACAGGAGTTTTGGTTATAAATGAGGATAACTAATGCAAAGCTTTGAGAACACAACGCATCTTAGGGTGCTTTTTTTATTGTTTTTTGATGTCTCCTAGCTCACCACACATCCCATCCCTTGCCATGGTGCCAGAACCCACTGGGTCACAGAGTGAGACAAACCAGAGAACAAACTCAGCTAAGCACACTCAATGAAAAAGCATAAAAGAAAGCAAAAGTCGTTTTCATAGAGATCATCCATGTGGCTCCCAGTTCTGGGACTGGAACATGGGAAAGTGCAGAGAAGACTGTCTGTCATCACTGTTTTCTGAAGCAGCATCATTAGGTCAGCTAATAATGAAGCCTCACTTCAGGCAACATTCAGAATTTTGCATAAAAAGCTTGTAAAAATGCACATCTACTCCAGTGCTTGGGTTCAATCTTCATTGGTCAGCAGCTGCTCAGAGCCCATGAGATTCATATTGTTTGCTTCCTATGCTATTTTGGATCACTGCTACAGATATCATGTACACAGTGAGTTTATGCAGAGAAAAAAAAATAATTCAGCTGCTCAGGTGAGAGCTTCCTAAAGACAAAATTACCCACAGTGATTATAAAGTTTAGATAGTCATGATAATTTCTCCGAGGGCACATGGAAATCTAAAAATTATGGCCTTAAAAATAGGAATTGAATAAGCCTTTTCAGATTGAAAGTCTGTAGAGATGTAGAGAAAGTCTGAAAGATGTAGAGACAAAGTCTGAATCATTCTGGGAATTTTGAGATTCCTTAGTAGCCATTTTATGAGAATATAAGCTCTAAACTGTGATCTCTTTTCGGCTTTATACCTGCGGGAATTGTACATATTGGAAAACAAATGGATTAAGGTTGTTATTCAACATCTCTTCTTGCTGTGTATTTCTTTCCTTAAAAAAGTCAGTCTCTGTAGTAAGAGGGAAGATAGCTTTCTGCTTGGAAATATCCATTCCAGCTTTACAGATAATAGATGTGGCTGGGCCATCAGTGAACTCAGGTTACAGGACCCGCTTGGGAGCTCAGGGAAATACAGATAGCAAGCTTAGGCTCATATCTGTGCTACCATTTTATACTATAATTAGTAAGTAAACCAGATTTCAGTACCTAAACTAAATGAAACTCAAGTTGCACCTTAATTGCAGTAAAAACGTGACAAAGCATCCTGTTGATATCTGTGTTTACTGTTCTTTTAGCAATAAAGCTTTTTTTGATGTGGCCTGAATTTTCAACCCATGCAAACTCCTCTATTGCAGCAAGCTTCTTTGGGAATTGACATGTGTTGATAAAACACGGTGCCATTCTCACTAGACAAACAATCTTCTATTTAATGTTCAAATACTGAGAAGGGATGTGTGGCTCATCACGACCCTCCCAAATGACAGCAATTCACCCCACAATTTGCTGCAGTAGTTAGAAAATTTTGTGTTAATTCAAATGCTCTGTCTGATCATCCAGGCTCCATGACTCCATGATGCCGTGAAAATTTTCTAGTTTACACACTAGAAAAACAGGATAAAACTTGTTGTTCTACTGGCCTATGGTCAATTATAGAAAAAACTGTGATTCCTAAAGGCCTGGTTTTTTTACCTGTCTGCATCTCTTTAACTCACTAGAAGGTGACATGCAGTACTTTCAGTGTCGATTCATTCTTTCTTCCAAACAACAGTTTTGTAGAAAGATGTTTTCGTTGGGATGGTGCCCATTCATGTTCTTGGCACTTCTCTAAAAGCTATGAAGGCATTTGCTCCATTTCCCCCAAATAAACAAACTTCAGCTGCTATTCTTCCAGCATCTGCTTGCTGCCTCTGCTTAAATACAGCTTTTTAACATGAGAACATTTTAACATTTTAAAATTTTGTTAATTAAAATGTTGTGTAACACATTTCTGGGAGCTCACTCAGCTCTCATACCCTTTCATTCACTAAATAAGAAGTATAAATTAAATACATCCATGTATGTAAGGTGGAATAGCACAACTCTGAACCTTTTCTCTTACTTTTCATATACGTTACCTAAACTCTCCTATTTTTTCTTGAATTAGGTCACCTATAATTTTTGGGATTTGGTGGGCTTGTTTAAATGCTTCAGAGAAATGTTCAGTCATCCAATATAAATCAAACAAAAGAATTTTTCTATCTTATCTATATCTGTTTAAATTAGAGGAATCTGATAGATAACCAAAGCTTTGAATAGCTATGGAAGTCAGACTCTAATGAAGGAATTTCAATAGCTACCCACTTTCCATTGAAAATATTGATATTTCATAACTAACCTATTTGCCTTGAATCCTAACTGTTCTGCAAGGTGTTCTATGACGATATAATAGATATTTATTCTATTAATTTCAATAGAATTTCAGTATAAAGTAATGAAAAGCAGAGACTGCACATCCAGTAACTACTAATTCAATACCATTTGTATTTTTTATTTTATACTTTATATTTTTACAAGGATTGAAAAGCAATTTGATCTACAGGAAAAGCTAATTAGTTTTTTCACATTCGTATTAGGGATCTTCAATGCTCAGAATAATACTTTTATGCCTGAAGGTCTTTCAGTCTACCCTGAGAAATACACTGAACTGGAGGGAAATTTTTTAGAAAATCTACCCTCTTCCCCTCAAAAAATCCTCTCCTGAAACACAGTAAGCCAGATATCTGAGTGTCTTTTGTCTCTTTTATAACAGCTCAGCACATATGTGTAGGATATATTGAGAGTCAGTTTCCAAGAAAAAGATGTCAGCAAATAAACTGAGCTGGAATACCAAAATAACACATGAGATAAATGAAGACATCTTAGATGGAACTATCTATTTTGTATGGTATTCCCAGATCTCTCAGACTTGGGTGTAGATTTATGGAGAGGCATTCAAAAACCTGAACAAGAAAGAATTCTGATAACACACTGGTTTTGTGACCAACTTAAAAGTTGAAAGATATATTACCCTTCCTCATAAATGCTTATTATTTTCATGAATAACAAATGCAATGTTTTTCAGTTTAAAAATTTGTTTCAGAAGTCCACAGAGGTTAAAGTGACAACAAAACAGAATGCATTTAGAAAAGTAAGCAATGAATTGTGGCAAGAAGAAACACATTTCCTACAATGCTGATTAAGTTATACTACAAGAATCCTGTGTGCAACATGCTTTGCATATTTATTTAGAACACTATAAAACTAAGAGGTAAACAGAACTGGAAAAAAACCCCACAAACACCACCAATGAAACTGTCTATACTGGCATCAGCTGGAAAGGACTGCATTCTTGTCACTTACAGAGCACTATAATGACACAGGACTACACAATTTGGACTTTGGGCCAAATAAAACAAGAAAATGAAATGGAGAGAAAAGAAAATTCAGTGTCAAATACTTTGGAAAAAGCTGTTTGTAACCTATTGCTTCCCTCTGAGATGTTTATTCTCCAAGGAGTCCAAGTTACATTGATTTGATGGCTTCTCCCCCTGTAAAGAGTCGCTGTCTATTGGCTGGGTCCTGTAGCCTGTTCTGCTTGGACAAGCAACAGGGCAGATTGGAAGAGAAGAATCTTCACATCAGCTCTATCTGGACTCATGCTTGGGTTTAATACTGCCAGAATTCAAACAAACGTGAATCCAACTTGAAACATTATACAAGACTACCCTGACCTTATGCATTGGACTTTATTCAGTAATTCTGCTTTACACTTCATGGCCTATATAACTAGATACTCTAACTTTCAAATTTCTTTTTGTAAGGGGAGAGAAATCTTCCACATCTTGAAACTGACAGACTTGACAAGGAGCTTGGAGGTGCTTTTACATAAAGAAAAATAAGTACTTGCTTTCCTCATCTCTCAGTAACACGCAGCTTGACCAAATGAAGTAATTTCAGAATTATTTCTTTATAGATACATTCAGTATAAGTGGAATTAGATCTTCATGTATTTTTCACTGACATATTTCCATTAGCAAATTATTTGCATCAGTTAGAGTTCTGCCATGCTGTCCTTCCTGATTTCAACCTAAGTAATTTATAATCCTTTTATTACGCTTTTATAGAAAAGTTTGATCACAATGGAAATTTCAGAGGCTTCTTAAAATGACTTGCATATTACCATAATTTTGCTTCTTTTTTAATTTAAAAAATATTAATTTATATTTACACTCTTCAAAACACACATCAGTCAGAGAACTAGGCTCTGTATGTATTTTTCTAGTAGTTCCATTTGAAAGGAAACAAACCGCCAAATATACACTTATATCAATGAAAGACTGAAAGATACTGTAAGAATATATTAATAGTATATGGAGAAGACAATCAAACTAAATGTTATGAGATGCCTTAAAACTGTCTAATAACTTAAAAGTAATTTATCTAGGTACAGTCAACATGCTAAAATGAGAATATCAGTCATTAATATCTGGAATAGAAGATTTCTGTATTACTGAAATGTGGTTTTAGCCATCAGTGTAACTTGGAGCAGCCATTTCTCATTACTCCCATGGAAATATTTTCCTGACAGAAAGTCTCCCAGGAAAAAGTAGAAAGGAAATACAAATATTTCATTTTCTAATTTTTATGAAAAGCTAACCAAATAGTAAATGCAGTACAAAGAGGAGAACCTGATTTAAAGTATGTTGTCAGCACTGCAGATATCGGCAAAATTTCAACTGACAAAATATTCATGGATTAATTTTTAGTTTGCCATAAGAAATACATAAACCTCTTCTTTTGAGTGTACAAATGAAACACAAATCACAAACTGTAGCTATGTGTGGCCAGAACTGTCACCCCTGTTCCTACAGTAGAGACAGTTTATGTCCTGTTCATTTGCTTCTCTTCACGAATGTACAAAAATAAGGAAGCTGAAGCATAACCAAAGGCCAGTGAATCTTATCCTAAATGTTTTAGTAAAAGAGCTAAATCTTTAAAAGAGTTAAAAAGGAAGATCTTTTGCATCATTTCATCTGTGAAATCCAAGCTAGAAACTTGTGAGTGCTCTATGTTTTATTGTCTTATGCTCAGGATAACTTCTTGCCTTTTTGGCACGGTCCATTCTCCACGATCCATCATTTGTTTCAGTGATGGTTTTCATCTTATTCTACAGTTAAATTAAGAGCAAGATGCTGTTGTAACCTGTACATTCAGAGCCAAGACTGACCTTCATCTCATTTTATAACATTACAGTGAGATGCATTGCTTAGTGGAAAAATTTGACTCTCTTCTGAGGTCAGCAACAAATATCCAGCAAAACCAAAACCGCGTTCTTTATTTTTCAAGCTGCTACTTTCACCTTCATATTTGTATGTATTTTAAGAGTTAACAAGACAAGACAGATAACAAGGCTTTTTGCTGCTGCAGATTGAAGTCTGATATTATGAAGGTGAGTTCCTACTGACATGGAAAGTTCTGGTGGCTAAATGAAAAATACATGTTATGGGAGTTTAAACTCCCATAGGTTAACTTGCAATATAAATGACATTAAGCGTTGTTGAATGTTATATTACAGGGCAGGTGACACTGAGTAACACAGAGAAATAAGAAATATAAGAGCAGAGTTTTTCATATTACCTTCTAAACACATGGAAATTTCTCAAATGCATCAGAACACTTTTAGATTCCACCCTTGCAAAAATGCTGAATGAATTTTGGCCATACCAGCTTTGTCATAGCACTCTGCATCAAACTAGTTCTCTTGACTATAGAAACAGTAAGATTTTCTGTTGATAAGGCAGAGAGAATGGAGGGGAAATAATCTATGTTTTTCCTAGTACTTCCTACTTCTGAAAAAAACTTTCTTCACAAGCAGAAATAAGGGGTTGACATATTACAAGAAAGGAATCCATAGGACCCTTATCAGAAAGAAATAATTGCTTCCTGAATTTTTGTTTTACTAAAATTGTAATCTCTCTAGTGGTTTTAAGTTTTTGCTCCACTAAATCTGGCACTACTATGGGCTGCTGCCTAGGGATCTTTATCACAGTCTCTTTGCCAAGTTATGAGAAATTTATAGCTCAGCCAAACACTCTTCACCTCCTTGTATTAGCATATGTTTAAAAAGTCTTTCCAAAACAAGTAAATTGACTGAGTGTAATCTACGCCCTTGTATATCTGCGCGGCTTCATTAGAAAAAAAGAGAACATTTTGTTTACATTAAGGAACATATGTAATATATATTTATACATATAATATGTAATATTCATACAAGATTATACATTTGAGCAGGTTTTGCCATATTACTAATAATGTTTTGAGCTTTTGGCAGCATAGGATAATATTTGTATAGCTCAAAAAAGACCTGAATAAGCAGTCAAAAAGTAAAGAAAATTCAGTGATTTAGACTGAGAGTGTCTACGCATTTGAATTATTTTAATGAGTTTTGGGTTGATTTTTAATCTTCAAGAAACATAAAATTGAAACTTTCTCTGAAATTCAAGAACTAAAAAGCATAAGGATCCAATACTAAGAAACCCCCAAATTTCTCATTAATGGAATCTGGCAGATAAATTACAACCAAAAATCACTTTGTGTGTGTGTGTGTGTGTTTGTGTGTGTATTGTTAATTTGTAGCATTAGGGTTTATTTGTAAGGAGAAATTAAGGCTGGTTGCCAAAAATATTTTTTTTCTGTATTTCAAAAAGAAATCTGTGATTCTAAATGGATAATATGCTACCTAAGACATTATCATAAACAGATTAGCCCTCATCAAGCAATGGCTCAAACTTATAATACAAAGCAAATCGATTTCAGTTTTGCTTTGACATCATTGTGGTAAGAGATCACCTTTTATTGATATTGTATAAAAAACTCAGCAAAGTATTTTCAGATATAAACAAGTGTTTTGATAGTTACTTGTAGAACAAATTTGCTCTGAGTTACATTTATCTCTCCGTTATATTTACCTGAATAATGGAGAACGTAATTTGACATTTGTTTCTAATATGAAGTTTAGAGAATCTGAAATATTTAGTAAATTAATCTATCAGAAAAAACCCACCATTCATGATATTATATAGTTTCAAGTTTATTTTCAGCATATGAAAATTTTTTCTTATTTATGCAGTTTTCTAAAATGGGTGGAGATTCCAAGAAGATAAAATATTTTAAATGTGTAAAATGATGTCATGGTGCAACAAATACTTTCCTCAGATATACAGTTTTAAACGCAGCAGAATACAAGCAGAAATAAAATGCAGAAAAATGGATGGAGAGACAAATTTTATCTCAACCTTTCTAGTGCAATACAGCATTGCCTCAATTAAGCACAGCCAAAGTACTAAGTTCAGACCAATTAAAACATTATTTAGTCCCACCTGCTTTGGTAAAATGAAACTCACATGTTCTTCATTTGGACTTGTAATCCTTAAAAAAAAAAGCACAACTGCATGGAGGTGGCTCTTTCAGGTAACTAAACTGTAAAAGCACGGCAAAGTTCTGTAGTCTGGGTGTACAATCATATGCCAGAGAGACCTGCTGCCCCAAATCCCCCAAACCAGATGGGAAACCAGATCAGGTAAGAGGCACAATATCTTCCAGCTGGTCCCTTGCCTGTGAAACAGGGAGATCAGCACAGCGAAGTGCCTGAGGGATATCCCGGCAGGTAAACAGGGATTCAGCCCTACCTAAATGCAATTAATTGAGACATCAAATCCTCCACTGAAGAGAAAACTCTTTTGAGGTGCTAATATACATGGTAACCTAGGACAGAAATTGCAGCACTGTTTACTGCTCTCCTGGAAGCAAGATGTCTTTTGAGAAGGCATAGCTATGGACTTGGAAAAGTACAAAATAATAGTCCCAGAACCACAGGGTATTTGAGCAATAAATAATGAACATATTTCCTGTTTCTAGAGATATCTTATGTAACATTTCTGGGTTAATACATAGCATTTTAAGGGTGGTGGCAAAACAGCTTCCCCAGCACTTCCCCTGAATGTAAACACAGAGAAATTTGCTATTCTTTGCAACTTCCAAACTGCGCTCATGTGTACTAGACAGACATTTCCCTTTGATGTGAAATAATATGAAGGAGTTGGAGATGAGGAATGAAAATGGAACTAAAAAGTCATCATTTGAGTCCAATGGTTTGATTATAAAATCTTTTAAACTTTTTGACAATGCTGATCAGTCTTGGTATTTTCAAAAGAAGCTATAGCATCTAAGTGCTGCAGTCAACATAGAGCCTGCTGAAAATGCTGAGTATGTGACTCTCATATCACTTCAAGTTTTGAGAAGCTTTTTCCTGCAAATGGAGAAATCATACAGTTCAAGAGAATTGTGTTCGCATGCCAAAGGCAGAATCCTAGAATGGCTGAATTTGATTTTCTATTTGCAGCTGTCATATGACATGATGATGGGTGATGTGTTTCACATGCACTAACACCTTTTGAGCCTTAAAGAGAATGGCATAGTTCATCACCACATGTAATTTCCACAAGACATGTCAAAGATCAAGAAGTCTGCTGCTATCACGCAACTAAACATTTGCATTTTCAGAAATCCACAGACCCTCTTTAGGAGTTGCAGTCTTCAAGAGTCACTCTGAGTGAAGCCCTTAGCACCCTTCCAGGATGCACTCCCAAGTAACAAGCGGTCAGTGGTGTCACTGGCAAGATCAGGCCAGGTGAGTCCCAGCTCTTTTGATCCTGTAACAGGAGTGCAATCCCCATACTCCTACAGGAGGGAATCTCCTTCTTCAGTGGCACATCCTAAAGCAAATATACAGGGCGATGGATGCTGTGAGTTGCTTGTAAGAATCTATATTGCCCCGGGGGGAGCACAGAGATTTGGCAGGGTAAGTAGGGTTTAAGCAGCAGGCAAGTGCTGGTGCAATTTGCATTCTGCCAGCAGTTCCACAACTTCAGAGAGCTTCTCTCAGGCTGAATTTATTTCCATCTGAGAATTACATGTCCAGGTTGCCTATCCTTTACACTTCTGAAGTAAGAAAAGCAGTGGGAAATAACAAACACAGTTCCCCTCTTCTGCACATTATTTGCCTTACTGAATGGTGATGCCCCCTTTATTTCAGGGGTGCCCTTATGTACTCTAAACCATCAGATCTTGGTATTGTACTTAAATTGTAGGCAGTGATTCTACTATTTCTGGAAAACGAGGAAAATATGGGATCATGGAGGTTGCTGCTTACTAGAGAATTAAAAAATTATAATACTGTAGTCTTTTAATTAGGCATTATCAAGTTGAATTCACTTTTCATTTGTACAATTACATATCTTTAACCTGAACTGACATAGTTGTTAACAGATGTTAAGTCTATGTTTTTAATAGCACTGCAAATTCCTTCATGTTGGTACCTATGCATTATGGAGATTAATGGGCCAGAAGCACACTAAAGGTTTTTCATAAAAAACATTAGATTTACATCTGCAAATCTTGTTCTCAACCTCTGAGCAACCAGATTTGCAATTGTATCATATATCAGAGTACTCTACTCATTTCCCCCGGTTTTTGTAAAAATAAGCTAAAGTCGGGAAAAATAATTCTGAACTAGGGCTTCCATTTTTTCATATATAATCACAATGTGGCTTCATACCCTTAGAGCCATCCACCAAACCCTGACACTTCAACTAAGGGAATAGATATTGGCGTATAATAATAGCTACTATAGTCCATACAGACAGGAGACTAAAAGAAACTATTACTTCTGCAAACTCTGGAGGCACTAAAGTTGTTTTAAGAAATAAGTAGAAAAGATGAAAAGCATTAGGTTAAGATAATTTTCCCTGTTTTCATTCTGATGGTTTGCTAAGACGGTTTCACTTGAGGCGTCATAACTTTGGCTCAAGAAGAAAGCAAGAAAAGATGATTTAACCTAACAATTTAAATCCTTTCTAAGCATACAATAATTGAAAATAAAGCTTTATATTCAGGGTTTGAGTTTTAGGCTGTCTTGGCCATGAATTCTATCAGTTTTCGTATCAGCAAAAGATGCAAGTTACGAACTTTTAGTGTTTGTATTCAAGTGTCCATTCTAAGCTCATCAAACCAAAATTGATGAATTTCTAGTCTAAGACTGCATGGTACACTCTGCCTCAAAAGAACTCCTAAGGTAAGTGTCTGAGTCATGCTGATGGGAAGAAAAAAGAACAACAAGAAGAAAGTTAATTAGTAATGCAGAGCTGTTGTAATGACAATAAGAGAAATAATTTTAATGCTGGAAGGAGAAGCTTTTGCTGAAGCCTCACAGACATGATTTTCTCCTCTGGTGAAGCCTGGCAGGATGATGGCAGTAAGAGGTGTCTGGCTCTCAGCTTTGCAGGCCTTGAATCCTGCAGCGTGAACACACTAGATGCTGATCTGCCTTACTACACTACAGAGCTTGTCAAATATCGAATACGCTCAGAGCAAAGCCACTTGCTCTCCACTCGAAGCGGAAGGGTGGCTGTGGACATAAACTCTTGGCTCCTTTTCACAGACAGGGATGCAATCTCTGCTACTGCACAATTTCTGAAGTGTTTTCCACAATCTCCTGCCTACTAAAACGGGGGGGTAAGGTCGAGGTGAGTGACTAATCACTAATAATTTGTAGGGAAAAAAAGGACTTGTAATTTCTGCTACTGTAAATAGCCACGCAGTGTCAAACCTCCATGGATTCCATTTGATATACTACTACACAAACATTACATTTTGTCATTAACTACAGCAACAAAGCATTTATCAATTACTTCAGATGTCCACAAAAAAAAAAAAAAGCCCAGATACTGTAAGTGCTATGATTAAAAAAACCTGTCTGTATTTTTACTCTTCTGTAGTGCTGAATTACTTGTGTAAGGATTGTCATATTTGGCTCACAGTCTTGCTAGACTTTCAGGTTTAGTATCATCTACGCTTTTGTCTCAAGACAGATGAAACTTAACTCTAATGCTAATTGTGAAAGAAATCCTCCAAAAAACAAATGGGATATGGCCACTTTGCCATCCTGAACCTGTGATTAAGGCAGCTGTCAGAACGAGATGCACCTGGTTCCATGGAAATAACCTTTTTACAGCTATTGATTCTGAAGCTGAATGAGGATACCAAGAGAAAGTGTGGTGTCCACTGAGGTGGGCTCATTCCTCAGCTGACATTCTTGCTTGAGAAAAAGAGCAGTTGAAGGGAAATAAATGACCAATTATAGGGAGAGCTAAGGTTAGGGAAAGTCAAAGAATCTCAAGATAGGAACAGGGACTTAAAAACAGGTTATTAAGAGAAAGAGGAGTAACAATATTGCTAAAATTGAATGTCATTACCGAAGATATAGGGGCTTTAAATTTTTGTAAGTGGGAATAATTTTATCTATCTCTTCTGTGTTTCTGTGACAGAATGAACAGTGGGGTCCCTGATTCTTATTGCTGTTAATTGGTATAGCTCCATGGAGAGAAGCATAATTTTGACTATATCTGTTGGGCCATGAGACAGAGAAAATCCCCTTTTCCCCACTCCACAGAATCAGTCAGCTCCTCCCTGAGGCAATCTCTTTCCTCAGCAGTACAGTTCCTCTGCTCACACTTTTTAACTTGCATTTGCTAACTTTGCTTGAGACAGGTGCAAAGGAGATTATGATGGGTAACTAACAGGCAAAACATCAGAAGCAAGCTTTGCAAAATACACATTTTCAAAGTCAGTGTGGCGGGCTTACTTTTAAATACCTCTTAAATATTTTATATAGATACCTGGAAGGAGCATTTTTTCATTACAGTTTTATAATTATAATATGATGTTAAAGACTGTCTTCCTTTCTCAGGCAAAATTCTAAGTTGCAGATGATCTGCTAGAATGAGATGTGCAACATTTGGCTGTTGTCATGCAATAATATAGGCAACAAAATACAAAAAAGCCTATAATGAAACGTTACACAAAAAGGACACAGACCTTAAGGTGACAAAACCGGGAAATATATAATAAGCCATGTGTCATGCTGCTGCAGCTGTTCCACCTCTTACCAATTTTCACAGTCTATAAAATCTTAGAAAGCACCAGATGTTTAGGGGAAGTTGTCCCACTCTCCCTAGCTTTGAAAGTAGAGGCAAGATTTATTAGTGCTATATATATGTGATTTCAGTCCTGACTTCTATATTTATAAACTAGGTGAAACATGCAACACATCCTGTTGTCAAACAGCCCATTTACTTTCCTCTACTCCTCCTCATGTGCAGATCTTGGCTGTTGCTGGACCATTGCCGTAAGTACAGAATGATATCAGGACATGCAGTCCAAGCTACAGGATTTAGTTAGTTACTGACAAACATATCTGAGAGTTTTCTCCTAGTACCAGCTTCTGTCAAAACAACCTTGCAATGCACAGATTATGAGCTCAGCAAAACTATCTTGTGTATGAATATGCACTAACATTTGGGATTCCTGCCTAGGCAGAGACTGTTAATGCACAAAATTATCTTTTTTTTTTTGTTTTTTTACTAGTATAGTATGGTTCCTAGTATTGGAACAGGGATAAAAACTGCTCATGCATAATTTCCAATCTTTCATAGCTCAGCGGTGCTGTAAAATGCTGCTGTTCATTTTAATTCAGTGAGTAGAAGTTTTGTTGTGTTTACCACTATTAGAATTGCATGTGTTATTAGAAAGCCTGTGACAGCTGTCAGAGACAGAGACAACTTGCCTCATTTCAATCTTTCATAAAGGAAGGACCCTCATCTTCAGCAAAGCTGTCAGAGGCGTGAAAAATGGGATAAAACAGAATACCTTTTCCAAACACATGAAAATCTCGCTATCTCCTCTATTTTCTTCCCCATAAAGTTACAGGGGGGAAGTTGTATAGTTAGAAGAAAGAGGGAATACAATTTGATGTATTTGTACTGTATACTGCCTTGTCATCACTGTCCTGCAGGGATAATTGCATAGTAGCCTGCCTGACATGGTATTTAATAAACTAGCACTATGTTTTAACATAATGTACAAGCTTTCATGCAGTTTTTATTTTCTGAGAGCAAGAACAATCAAAACCAGAGAGACATTGATGAAGACAAGGGCTTTGCAGCAAAGACTCTGAAAGTCTGAATCTGTAAGCATTTCCACACTTTCCAACACGTCTCACCATGCCCAGCACTCTCACTGAATTTAAAGCACCAGAAAAGGAAATCTCTTAACACCTCAAACCTTATCTTCCAGCTTTTGATTTAAACGGGTGCTTGCCTTAATAAAAACTCTGTTGTTTATTTTAGTTCAAATGTTCGGGTTTTTTTTTCCTAAAAGCCTACATTTTTTTTTTTATCAGAATTAGTGACATTTCAGCACTTGCTTATTATTCAGTGACAAGGAAAGTAGCTTATGCAATGTCTTTAACAGGTTAGCATTGTTTTGCCATCAGCTCCTACTTAGCTTTCTGATGATGATCAGATTCTCCTTTTCACTCCAGTAATCCCATGAGTATCCCTCCATACAGCACTGTTTCTGATGTCAACTCCAGTACAAGAGACTGGGAACTCAAGTGTATCTGCATCATTTGTTTAATATTGTTGTTTGCATGCTATTTTTATAGCACACTCAATGCTTGTTTTCACTTTTCATACTCTGATTCATTTTTCATCCTGTTTTGTTCTTCCTATCCATCTTGCGCTGCTGAGTAAAGCAAAAATCCATGAATGAGTCAGAGTCAAATTTTCAAAGTCACATTGGTCAGCGGGGTTTGAAATTAAGCAGAATGAGATTGCTTATGTTTTATCTTTCCAAAAATAGAAAATAAATTTCCTTTCTTCAGATGCAATAAAAAAACCTTTATCCCATTTTTTCCAGCTGCATTTATTTTTCTGAAATCCAGTCTAGACTATGATGCTCATTAGTGTCTAGGGTAACTAGCTGTTTCTATTCCTTCCATATTATCATCAGCCTTGTCTAATTGTCATCCTATCCTATCACCAAAAACAACTTAAAAGTAATATTTCTTTTTATATGTTACTCTTCTGGGAGGTTTTATTTTTTTTTGTTGCGGGTTTTGGGCTTTTTTTTAATTGGTCGGTTTTTTGTTTTGCTACAGGATAGCTGAATGGCTCTTTAGGGGAGCTTTCTTTTTTTATTCTTAGCTTATTTGAGTGAAGAATTTGTGAATAAATTGTAGGAGCAGTTTTTCTTAAATATATATTCTATGCTCCATTCTAACATTTGGTGGTTGCATGTTTGGTACTCTCTATTCAGTACACTGGAACAGAGACATTAGCATATTTTAAGCAAGAATGAGGAATTAATAATTTCTCATGTACGTAACTTTTGAAGCTTTTTCCCCATTTACTACCAGAATTAAGAACAGCAGCTGTTGTGATTTATGTTGACTGGATGTTATACAAGGTTATTATCTTCTCAGCTTGCAAGAGCCTAGTTTTCAGTTGTAATACATACTATTCCTGCCATGTTAAGCTTGTTATCAAATCCTCCACCAAATCTTTCTCAACATTTCACATAGCATGTAATATTTCAGCTCAGAAGCCATAACAGCACACCATTCCTTTGGAAACATGAAATGTGAAATGTGACTGGCTTAGAGCAGGGCGAGCAGTCATTTCTTACTGCAAGCCATGAAGTTCAATTCAAAAGGGAGCTGCATCTGCAGTTGCTTCATTCCGAATATTGACCAACAATATCCTCTAACCTCACAGAACTCTGCAGAGATTTGCTATTACCAGAGTTTCCTTCCACTAATATTTAAACTCTTCTTACCTATGAACAGATTCCACTCAGTATCCAAATCAGCCTGATTTGCTAGGCAGCCCTTCATTACATTGAGGCAATAGTTGTTGCAAGGTTTCACAGTGGGAAGTCCTCTGCAGTAAGGGCAGTACAACATCTTCATTAACGCTCGGATGCACCCTGGGGTGGGACTGACCTGCAGAGTTTAAGGCAGGGAAAGAAAAAGAAAAAGGAGGAAATCAATCTCCTGTTCTGTGAATTTCGGGATGGCTGAGATTATGCCTCTCAAGCAATAAGTGCAGAGGGGGCAATTTGTGAAAAGAGCTCAACCCTTAATAACACCCTCCTATAAAACTAATCGATTCCTGCCAATTATCTTCATTTAGCACAGCAGCGACTTTCAGGAATGCAGAAATCAACACTCCCCTACTGATAGCAGTGCTTGCCTCCCCAGCCCTCCCACACAAAATCTACTGGAAAGCGAAGGAAAAACATCCAGGGAATCAGCTGGGTAGTAACTGACTGATCCTAGCATGGGGGATCCTGAGGAGGCTTCTCACTCTTCCTATGTAAGCTAGAACTGTCAGTCACACCAGCACTGGATTAAAATCTCCTCTTTATTAAAGCACAGTAAATCCAGGATAATCTTAATGGTTTCTATATATTTATTCAGAACTGCACCATGACAAAGGGATATCATTCTGTTTTCAGACAAAAATACCCTTCTTTCTTCTCAGACAAATTCATAAAGCGATCAGACAGGGTTTGTTTGGGTTTAAAAAAATTTTTTTTGTATGCTTTCAACATCTCAAGTGACAAAATGCATTATAGACAACAGTCTAATGCATTTCAATTTACACAGCAGCATGGCACATGTCTGCACATGTGAACTTCTCTTCTGTATTTAATTATCCAATCTCAGACTTTAAAAGTCATGTGTACTTGTAAAATATACATTTTCAGGCTGGAGTTTCTAACTTGGATCAAAAGTGCACACTAGGTACTACTCACATTAGCATCTTGTCACAGTGCAGTGGAGCACAAGTTTCTCATGCTGGAGTGACAATCTAGAGCAATGACAAAGGGCTGCAGGTTCCTCAGTGATTTCAAAATTCCTGGACAGGAGATTGCAAAGCAACGGCACTACTGTCACTCAACCTGTTGGTTTACGAATAAATGCAACACTACTGATATGAATTTGAAGGGATTAAACTATTTTTCCATAATCATGGTAATTTGTGCTGAGAGCATGAATCTAACTTTGCACTATATTGGTACAGGCTGAACTGATTGATGTCATTTGTATTATCAGGATTGTACTAAAATTGTGATTATTTTCTTTTTCTCTGGAATTTGTTTCTCCCTTTTTGATGTTAAATGATTGATTTTTAGAGAACTACACAGAACATACTCTTTACACAGGACATTTCTACATGAAAACTGTTCTGTTATGAGATACAGCACATGCTTCTGAATATGCTCAGAAGGGACTTTTGCCTTAGTTTCCTAGGGAAATGCACTTCACTAGCAGAACACTGATGGTATGTGCGAAGGTATATTTATCCACCCTTTTCCAATAGCTTGTGAACTGTCAGCCAGTTTCAATCATATTTGACTGAGCACTTCAGGTCTCAGTACATTAAGACCCTACATGTTCTTTCTTTTAAATAGACAGCTGAGAGAAAAAGAGGCGAGAGGCTGTATTATTGCCTTTACTGAGGAAAAGGGTGAAACATGAGGCCAGTTCCTCGTGGATATCAAAGAATCCACATTGAAAATTATGCTATGAATGACCTATTGGTTAGAAAAAGCACAAGGGGAAACATTCACCTTATTGAACAGCAGATAATCCAAATCCAAAAAAAGGTGGACTTTATTATGTTCACTGCTCAGAACTACTTTTTAGAGTCACTTATCCAACTGTTGTATACCTCCAAACCTGGAAGAGGTCAATTTTTACGAAAAGACTAGCACCAAAGAAAGAAGTAAGCAGAATACATATGTTTATGGTCAACAACAGAATCTTCAAATTTACATGGAAATTGCTGCTTAAAGCTGGAGATATTTCCATCTGTGACTACTAAGAGTTTTATCAGCTACGTTGGTTTCATGCTTAAAGTTATGCTTCTTCCCAGTTCCAGTAGTCTCGTCACTGCCAAATTATCAGCACCTAGCTGACCCCTAAATTCAGCTGGAATCCCCATGTTCTCCCACCCACGCCTTCCCAAATCCACTCTGGTACTTGTGCTGACATATACCTATAAGACCTTGATCTTACACAAAAACTTCCTGCCAATCTAATTCTTGAAAAGCATACCTAAAACAGAGAAGGCAGTCCCTGTCTTTATATTATATATTACCTTTCTTATACTGTCTTTATATAAAACAAATATCACCAATATTTTTGTAAGCCTTATTTTATAACAAGTGCAACCTGAGAGGAAACTAGCTGTCATGCCTTACTCTGCCAGAGATCCAGATCATGTCCCAGATCTACTAGGACAGGACCCTAAAGGCCAGTTAGAATATCTATTTACACAGGCCCTGTGAATCTTGAATTCTTGTCACATTACAGAACTGCTTTAATGAAGTGCTTCTGGTCAGAGTCTACTGTGAAAGTAGTCAGGATAACTTCCAACCGCTCAAAAAGAATGAGCAGGACTCAGGTGTCTCATATCTCGTCTGAGTGTCTTAATATTTCTCATACAAAATGGTGGCATCATTAACAGCATTTTACAAGAAAGAAAGGTGCTCTGCTTATGTTAGGAGTGAAGTAATATGTTTTTTAAGAGAAGAAGCTAAGAGGTGGGTCCAAGCAAAAAGCAGATGGAGAAGGTTTCTACAGAAGCCTCTGTCATATTATTTATGTCTGCATCTGACTTATCTACATCATCTTCTGACAAAGACCATCAGAAGCAGATCCTTGCTGATCAAGCTGGATGTTGCAGAACTTGGTTTCAGAATATGCTACACTGGTGACATAAAATACAAGCATAGATGAATTGCTGTGCCTGCTGGCTTACATTCACTCTGCTTACTGCTTGCACCTTCTGCTCCAAGCTGGCCACATCCCATACTACCACATCGTATTGGCACTACATCTCCCCTGGGTTCCACTTAGTGCCTACGTGACTAAAATACACAAGTATTATTTTGTGTGGTTATTTTTCAGCTCAAAGTGTTCAGAATAACAGGAGTCGGTAGTGCAGGCAATGGGAGTAAAAGGAAGCTAAATATAATGTTGTGTGTTTTGAAGTGAGATTGGAGGTTTCACAGTGCTTAGACTATACTCTGCTTAGTGTTGAAAGAAAGGAGGGGGCCACAACAAGACAGGTATCTTCATGCAGGTTGCTGGAGGCAGCGTCTATCCTGCCAAAAGTGTATTGCATGGAGAGACAGGTGGAGAGATCCAAAACACATCTGTGAAGAGGGCTAACAATTAAGCCTTGACCTGAGCAAGGGATGAGTGCCGTTCTCAATCCTGCTCCATATTCACCTGTCACTTAGCAGCACCGATGTACCTTTAGGTATCCAAACTGCAGCTCAGGGAAATATTACCAATAGCACTGCTACTTTAGAAGGCTGAAGGCTGAAAGTTAAATGCTGTATTACAGCAGTTAAGTGCCTTTCTGAACCTAGTCTTCAGTGAGCAGCCAGGTTTCAGTTCTCAGCTTCAGCTGTTTTTTCTGTACCTTTATTTTCAAAGAATACAGTCGGGTCTTTTTCTTCCTTCAACAGCAGCTGAATTATTTTTCATGCAAAAAATAATCAAATTTTGCTCCAAGATTCTGAAGTCTTGGTAAGAATCCAAATATAAAAAAATATCCAGCTTAGGGTCTGAGTATTTCAGAAAGCTATGAACTCATGAAATCTGGAGATTATCACAGTGATGCCTTTTCCTGGTCTTAGGAAATGAAAGCCAGACACAGTTAAAGGGTTAGGATCCTATCGGTGCACCACTTTGCCAAGGTGGAACGCGTCACGATGCACACTCACGGTAAATCACGTATACAATTTATAGACCTTACACATTAGCATATCTAACAAGGGGCCCAATAAAGGGGGGCTTGGGTGAATGGTGTGATATTCTCCCCATCTATGGAATTTCCCCCTGGATGGGCCAAATCTCTAGTTTACAGAATATGTTCTAGAAGGGGACCTTGGCTCCCCAAGATAGTAGAATGTTTGGTCTCCTGGCTATGCGGCTTCTGGGGTGTTTGGTCTCCTGGCCCCACAGAACCCTAGAACTATACTAAGTTATCAGAGTAAAAGAATTACAAGTATGCATGCTAATACTTGTGGATACGTAGAACTATGTAAAAGGGTATATAAAAGAAAAAGCAAAAATCATCTTGGCATCAACAGAAAGTTGATTTTAAACCATCTTCTTGCTGCTGGAAAATGCTATGAAATGCATTTTCAAAGCCCATTTCTCATTTCTATCCTAACAAAAAAAAAATTCAGAGTGTCTCACACCTAAGTACTTTTCTGCAGACCAGCCAAAAAGCAGATATTAATTTCATTCAGAGGTATTCAAAACCTCAAAACCTGCATTTCCTGAGGGAAGCTGTTCCTCAGCTCAGGAGTTTCAATATTTTTTCTGTAAGTAACATTTGTGGATGGGTACAGTTTGATTTTTTTTCTTTTTTGTCTTTTAAAACACATTGCAATTGGCTCTATGAAAATCGCAGCAGAGAAATTTGCATAGACTTCAAAGTTTAGAAATAACTGGTTCATACGTAAATCATATAAATCAGTCAGATCCCACTGAATGACATAACTGGGGAAAGTGCTATAGAGGAGTCATTAATTATAGCATGCTGTCTCCCTGACTGACTAGGACAGCTTGATTTTAGCGTAAGCATACGTGGAATACAGCACATCAGAAAAGTACCTTTCTGAGCTTTGATTGAGCCTAGTAGCTCCAGGACATGTTACATTACTGCATTTTGTAACATTTTCTGACAGCTTCAGCTTTACCTAAATGCATGTTTTTGCATACATGCAAAACCCCCCAAAAGCAATATTCTTAAGGGCTTCATTACTGAACACTTGTTTTGCCCCTTCAGAAAGTCTAGGAGGAATATTATTTCATCTAGAAGACAGATTTTGCAATGGTAAACTTGCAAATATAAATAATTGAGGAGAGAAGTTCTTTGGGTAAAAGCCAGGAAATTTTACTCTCTTGTAACACTGCATTTGCAGACAGCTTTGTTATGTATTTGACCTGTTTTTATAAACAAAATCCTTGGCTTTGTCCAATACACGAACATAAATTTTTTTTTTCTGATACAAAAAATCAGAGAAACTCATTAAACAAGTGGTCACCTTTAGAAGGATCAAACATGTTGAGATACAGTTTCTCTACTTTTATTTACAGGAGATTTCTTACCAAAGTAGCTGGTATACGTTGTCTGGTGATAAAGTAGGGGTGTTCTTCTAAAGTTATATTGAATGTACCTAAACTCACAGAATAAGTCCATACACCATACTTAGGTCCAGATCCTGTCATTTCTTGGCATAAAATAAAATTTGTCAAATACAAGCAAAATGAATCACTACTGAGACCACATGAGGGAACACACATACTTCCTCCGTTTCCTGTGCACCCAAAGGAACTCCTACCATTTGAAACCATGGAGTCACTCCGTAGCATAAAGACCTTGTTGGGGAAAACTGCTGGGGGGAACCAATAAATTTCTAGCCAATTGGCCAAAGAAATAGATCCTCTTTAAAAATGCCTCTACACTAGAACAACCCATAGTTTGAAGGAGAAGAGGATTATATTTTGTTTCTCACAAGCTTTACACATGCATTAATAATCAAGCTGCTGGATTAAAACTGGAAATTTCTAGTTCCTTCCCATTTGGTGTTCAAGATGAGGGTGAGGTATATTCCCGCAATCTCATGTAAATGATCCATAAGTGGAGAGAATTTTGAAAGGGATCCCTGTCTTTAACACTTGAGTATTGTCTAAATCATCCAGCTTTCCACTCAGCAAGCTGATGTGTGTTCAGCAAAGGAATGGTGCACTGTTAGAGAAACTGAGGTACCGGCATCCTAAAATTATTTTTTGGATCTCTGTGCAGTGTATCTACTTAATGATAGAAAAATGATTAAGTTTCCCAAGCATAATTTTATTCATAGCCTAATCATCTCAAGAGTTTATACAGGACTAGAGTCACAGAACCATAGAATATGTTGAGTTGGAAAGGACCCATCAGGATCATTGAGTCCAACTCCTGCCCCTGCACAGGGCATCCCCAAGAGTCACACCATGTGCCTGAGAGAATTGTCCAAATGCTTCTTGGACTCTGCCAGGCTGGTGCTGTGACCACTTCCCTGGGGAGCCTGTTCCAGTGCCCAAACACCCTCTGGGTGAAGAAACATTCTCTAATATCCAACCTAAACCTCCCCTGACACAACTTCAGGCCATTCCCTCAAATCCTGCCACTGGTCACCACAGGGAAGAGATCAGTGCCTGCCCCTCCTCTTCCGCTCATGAGGAAGTTGTAGAGTGAAGTGAGGTCTCCCCTCAGTCTCCTCTTCTCCAGGCTGAACAGCCCAAGTGCCCTCAGTCGCTCCTGATAAGGCTTCCCCTCCAGGCCCTTCACCATCTTTGTGTAATAAAATGCTTAGTATGTGGCCAGGTCAGAGTTTTAACTTGCATATATTAGAATGTCTTGGGTAACTTAAAGAAGTGTCCCTACATTCTTTTACCAGAAAGCTAATCTGTGGAGAACTCCATGGTACAATTCTAGGGATTCCTGTCCCAAAATCCCCCACAGTTTAATTCCAGCATTTCTATCAAATATTCTGTTTAAAATCAGAGGGGACATAAGGATTAGTGGTTCATGCTTTTGATTTCAGAAGAGAAGAAAGAAGAAAAACCTTTAATTAAGAATTGCATTCAATGTGCTAGAACTGAGGAAATTTCTCCTAAGCTCAAAACCCATAATTTCTGATCACCCATCATAACAGAGATGTAACCAGGATCAGACTGAGATGTACCATGAAGCACACTTTATAGGGCACACAAGATTAGTAACCTTTGGATCACACATCCTAAGAGCTTTTTCTTTCATTTCATCTTTAATTAACTTCAGGACAATGAGTAAACTTCATCCCAATCAGTGATTATTTTTGCCATATACCTTTGACATTAGCTTCTCCACATGTTACAATTACTCCCTATTGATTTTTTTGTTGTTGTTTGTTTTTATTACTGGGAAAAGCAGGTAAAGCTTAGCTGGTAATGATGGTTTTGTTCCTTTTGCTCTTTCTTTTCTTCAAAGAAAATCTGCTCACTGTAGCATCCAAGTAATTAAATTTTCTTTTTGTCCATATTTTGGCTGTTTTCATGAACATTGTGTTTTTGCTGATTTAATTTAATAGTCAAGGTATTGAAAAAGTTATTTTCAGCAGATTTCATCTGAGATTATGTCTGCATGTATCCAATTAGAACTACATAGAAATATTCATAAGATTTTGAATGCTCTATTGAAGTACTTCTCATTGCTTCAGACTGGCTCATAGAAGCTAAGACCTCAGTTCACTGCTTTTGTAGCACATTCTGATATAAAAATGGAAGTACTGCGTCAGCCATACTCAGTTGGGAATTTATGTTGTAGAAGGTCAATTTGAGAATATTTGCTTATATCAACCAAAAGTCTAGTCTAATACTAACCTCCTAAAGACAAAAATAGTTTTCTTTTCGACAATTTCAGTCATCCCAAATGACTGAAAGCTAGAAGACCTGGTTTAAGTACTACAGCTTTGTACTAGTGTCTTTGACTTTGTGCTTGAATTATATCAAGCTAAAACCAAAAAACTACAGCCGGTTAAGCAGCTGCAAGATTCCCACAATCCTGGGATAGTATATCTCATGAATATGATGAGACAAAACATGGTAATTTTAATTTTAATGTATTCATATCCCAGAAAATATTTTTCTAGCAAATGTATAATGTATAGTTCAATATGTTCATTAAATTATTAGAAAAAATTTAGGGCACTATAGTTGAAACCTAGGGAAGTTTTATAATGTGACAAAAGAAATTACACAATTACTATCTGATACAAACTATGCAGCACTAAGAAAGAAGAGGAAATTTTAGCCATTGTTCTTGTCCAACTGAGATGTCCTTTTCCAGTATGCATGACTTTGAAATAATGAGAAACATGGCAACTATCTTTCTTTCTAAAGCCTATTAAAATTTGAGGCACTTTTCTTACTTATTTTGTCATCTCAGTTGTGTTCCAGTACGTGCATAGTTCTGGAAGGTGTACTAATATTGCCCCTCTATTTAGCAGATGAAAAACCACGAAATATTACAAGGCATTTATAAATGAATTTAAGTATATAAACCCTAAAAGTTAAGCATCAGAATTTTTGAACAGTGCCTATGGGCATTGCTCTTATCTATAATTTCCCAAAGTTATCATGACATGTAATTGTGAAATTTGCCATACAAAAATAATGACTGGAAGTCTCTAAGACATTACAGCAGGGGGGTGCGCATCAAATAATAAATAACTGTTGGAGAGGTGAGTTGTGGAATTTCTCAATTTCCCTACAGAAGTCAAGAGCAAAAAAAGACAAGGAAAAAATATTCAGCTGTTTACTTGGGTGAGACTGAAGCTCTATTTACAGAGGAAAAGAATAGCTTCTCCTATTTTTAGGAAACTAGGAAAATTACTTATCAGATGATCTGAATACAGAAAATCTAAATTTAGAAAACCACTTGAAAAACGTCAGTCACAAGATACTTTGTGTAAAGCTTATTTTTTAATATCTTTATTCACTTCTGAATGACGCTTTAAAGAATTTTTTTTTTTACAAAATAAAATGTTTGAGCACTCAGATATAAATATTAAAATGTTCTTAAATCCCTTTTTACCTGTCAGAAACATAATTAAATTCAAACAAACTGGGTGGAAATGAAAATTTATTTGACTTAAAATCATGCAAGCTGAGAAAATACTCCAGGATATGAGGATTTACATCCCATGAGATATTACTGAGCTGAAAAATCTGCCCTGTAAATTTTGTGGAAGAATATTTATCTTTCTCATCTGTTTTTAGAGTAATCCCACATTAAACAGAATTTGAGGTACAGATTCCATCTGTTATTCTCCTAGCATTTCAAGGACAACACTAAGGTGAAAAATCTCTGAAGTAATTTCTTCCATCCACTCCCAGAAGATGAGAAGTTTTCTATTACACAGAAACAAGGAAGGAATCTCACAGCTGTTAGGCTTTCAAACCCCACCATCTCTTCTGGAACATAAACTTTAAGACACTCTCTTAATAAAAGGTAGCTACTCTACTTTCTTCCCAGAGAAAAAAATCAAAACTACCTCTCGCTTAAAAGGGAGTGTGCTCATTTCTTCCAGCCTTGTGCTCCCTGTGAGGAAAAAAAACTGCTGTAGAGAAGTAGGTTAAGTATTGCCCAGGTACAAATCATAAATAGAAAGGGAAGTTCTTGATAATCTGGAAATCAAACCCCCAGATAAGCAGAAGGAAAAACTCTGAGAGAAAGAGAACTGTCACAGCAGGAGATAATGATCAAATCGTGCACTTAGACATTTTGTGCAGCAGTATCTGGATAAGAAAGTGATGTGAAGAATGGTCGAAGTCAGTCCTACTTGCAACACCCACGAAGTTTGAAATGCAGACTATATACCTGAGAGCATTCTTGCTGATTGCCTATGATTCACCACGCCAACTAAAAAAGCACCTGAGAAGAAAAGTGGTTCTCTCAGAGAGAGAGTGGCAAAACTGCTCCGATCACTCACAAGTACTCACAAGCATCTCTCCTTCACTGTCTACTGATGTGTGAATTGTTTCACTGACTTAAAAAGGGCATGAATCAGAGTGGTGGAAAGAGCTGGGGGATGTCTTATTTGTGCAGTGTCAGCAACAACACACCCATGAGAAAGAAATAAATGCATATATAATATTGGCAGTCTTGGTTGATGATAAGTTATGCAATAATTCAAGGTGACAAGTGACAACAGATTGACCCAACTTGTTCCTGCTCCTTCCTGCTCTAAGAAACCTGGAGTCATGATGCAAAAGACACTTTAAAGTTTATAGTAAGGTGGTCACTAAATCCTATTCTGATCACTATCTGAATTAGGTGACAATGGCAATCTCCTAGAAACAGCAAGTAAGGATATGTAGATTCCTTACAGCTGTTTTCCTGTGTAACTGATGAATTGTCTGGGCTGCATATTCACAGTGACAAAAGAGTAGGAACTGGTAGATTAGTACTAAAAGGAGGGCATTCTTACTAGGGAAAGAAATAAAATTGTAGGAGTAATGAAGCAGGCAAGTCCAAATTTTATGGCTTTGCCTACTTGTTAAGCTTCATCATATTCCTATAGTGAACATTTTTCAGGTAAATTCAAATGGTAAAATTTCATTACTAGCCCTGGGATATTGGGAAAAAAAGGCTAAGGAATATCCATAGAAATCCAGCAAGATTTTTCAAGTTGCTCACGTTCTTGGTCCTTCTCCATGAAAATCAAAAGACCTAATAAAGAGTGCTGAGTTTTGAAACAAAACATTCACTCATTATTAGCAATAAGCCGGTCACACCATGTCAGAGACAGGACAGGTACAAAATACAGTCATCAAGGCATCAAGATGCTAAGGAATGTAAAGCCTGCTTTAAAGAGCGACTATTTTTTGAAGACCCCTGCAGCCCAGCACAAAGCAAGACGTTAATTTTCTGAGACACAATAGAATATAATATTTTGCTTATTCTCCTTTTTTATTTTGTGATGTGAATTAAGCACAAGATGAACCACAACAGACAGGACAGTAAAACGAATTCTGTGTGAACCATATGCATGTACAGAGATTGAAAGGAAATATATTTAACTATTTCCTTGAGTTCTAAAGGGAAGAAGGATGTCAGACCTTTAAAGTATCCCAGGAAGGATCTAGTCAGATACATTGCTGGGTTCCAATAATGAACCACCGTGTCTTGGTAATATATTCAGTGTCACACAGAAGCAGAGCAATACTTTAAAAATAGTTCACCATCTATTTATAGGATCCATAAATGCCCACCGCATTATGTGGGCCCAAGTCATGTGAGATAACCCTATAGTTCCATGTTAACATTTCCTCCTTTATGGTCTTTCAAATAGTCTTGTTAGGTTTTCAGAGAGCTACTTGTAAATATAAGTACCATATATAAAATATTTAACGGATGCTCAAGTGCACCTTGGGATGTTGACTATGGTCTGGAATGACCTGTTTATGGGACGTGTGCCCACATTTCTGCTGAGTGTTGCACTTGCAGTTTTTAGAACTGCATAGCTGAGAGTAAATCTTCATCTCATCATTTTGTTTTCTTCTATTTTCCATTTAATCCCTTCCTCATAACTCCTTACCTATAGACACAAAGTGTAAAAACAGAGGGACCCTCACTAGTGTCTGTGTGTCCTACTTCCAAGGCACCACAAGATAAACATAGGGAGGTGATTAAAACAAGAGTAGTTATAGGAATTAATGTTTCTCTGTAAGAACAAGGATTCTTAGCATTTTGTCTTTGAGTTGTACACTAAAGAAAAACATGGTCCAAAGTACTAGCACTGGATGACTAAATGATATGAAGTCAAGTATATAATTTCCCAGATAATGTTTTACATACTAAAACTAACTAGTCCTGTGTAAAAGATTCAACTTTCTTCTTTCTTCACACTCAGATCCACATAAACATAAGAAAACCTGAAACTGTGTATGAATATACTAAAATTAGACACCTTGTCTTGTTCCCCGATAGCAGAAGGGTGAACTGCAGCAGCAAATTGCCTTTATGATACCTAGTATTATAAAATTATACTTCAGGTACTGTAATTTTTGTGAAATACTTCCAATGGAAAGTAAGGACATTGTAGCATTGGTTTGCAAGAAGTAAGTACCAAATAAAAGACAATTTGTCAAGTTTAAGCTGGTTATTTGTTCAAGTCTGCAGGAAGAAGATCAAACCTACTCTATTAAAATATATCTGACAATCAGATTTACTTTTTCTTTTATTTGGAGATAGACCGCATGTGAAATTTGCTATTAAATCTTCATTTAATCTACCATGAATTTTAGGTTGATGTACAAACCAGAAATAGTGTCTACAACCATATGAAAATATTTTTAATATCTTGTTCCTCATAAATTCTCCGCAGGTAAGCTGTTATTCAGATTTTTTTTTGTTTACCCAAAACTGAGCAAGAAAATCCATTTTTTGTAGGGTTGCCTAGTATCTAAGAGGTGGCAGATCTATAAATGGGAAAATTAAAAGAAGATATTAAGGAAGTAAACAATATAGCCTGAGATTATTTTCTTTTGCTCAGAAATTTTGCCAGAGTACTTTAAACCCCAGAAATTTCAGTTTTCTCTATGAACTACCGTAATTGTATTGATTTACAGTTCTTACTTTCTCAAGTGAAGAAATCATTCCTTTATGTGTCATCTTTTAGATCTGTCAACAGCCCCTGAAAGTGCTGATCCTATATCATCCTCAGTGGGCAGAAGTGCTCTACAGTATGCACTGAAACCCCTGTCCCAGATGCACAATTCCCAGCTCCTGGCTAAGATCAAGTGCATCATCTTTTCTTATCACTTTATTATCTGATACATCCTCAGCTTAAAGATTTTATATTAAATGGATTTGGAAGGCATGGGAAGGAGTAATCATTTCCTCCACCCACTCCATGCATCAACCCAAGAGTGCAGTGCTTCCAGCTATTGTGGCCACATTGTGACTGTGTTTCAGGATGTGATATCTGCACATAAAACCACCCTGTGTGCTTTGCTCTTTTTTTAGGTGGACTCTGGATCTGTCATGCTTCCACAGGTCTTCTGGTGATGCAGTCAATGACCACAATACCATCGCTCAACTGAGGGCCTGATGCAGCCACTGCAGCTGTGCTCTCCATGGAGAACTCCTGAAATCTCAGTCTGAGACACAGTGCTCATAGGGAAAGGTTTGTAACTGGGACTGCCCTCGTCCCTGCTGGTGTCATTCTTCCCAATAGACTGCCACAGTCTTTCTAGAAAAAAAGAAAAAAGAACAGTCTTGATTGTTCTGTTGACTGCACTGGTCCTGAATGCACCAGCAACCACACCAAGGAAAGGATTTTTTGTATTTCTCCCTCAGCACACTTGAATTCTACTTTAAGAAAGTGAAAGAAGCTCTACAGCTTGTAAAATAAGATGTCAGTCCTTGCTGGATGAAAAAAAACCCCATTCATGTTGAACCTCAAAAGACCACACAGATTGGACTGAATGACAATTTGACCCATGTCTCTAAATGAAAAATGACTGAATTTATTGCTGGCTAAGTCAGATAATCCAGTAAAAGGAAAATATATATAATGCTTTATAATGGCTACCTGGCAGTAAATTTGTATTTAAGCTATTCCATTGCCATTTGTCTTTATTTGATTAAGCCACCTGATTTATAAAACATGCTGGAATACAATTTATGAACAGCAATATAATCCACCTAGTGGTCTGGTTTCCAGAACCACAAGGATAAACACTCTCAAGCCATAAAGGCACTCTCAGTGCCAGATATCCATTTATAATGCCTGCAGAATGATGTCTCATCATTACCATCTCCGGTATGGATGAACTGTCAGCTACTCTACCACAGCCTCTTTCCAAACCTTTTAAAAGTAAGGAAAGTCTGTCGTGTCCAGAACACAAAGGTATTTCACAAGATGGGAGAAATGTCCTCAGTGCAGCAATATTATTCACCTTGAGTGAAGAAGACAACAGGAATACCACTGTGAAATCAGCACTGCTGTAAAAACACAGCTGTGGCAAATAACACTGGAACAAAAACATACAAAATTATGTTGCAGAAATACTCCCTTGTACAAGATCACTCCAGGTAGTGGGTTCTTACTATAATCAGCCCTTTAAAACCCACTCCCATTCCTATATCTTGTTCTACCTACAAGACTCCTGACTGGCTGTGTGGATACACTTACAAAATGGTGAGATCAGTGACATTGCTGCTGCTAGACATGGAACAAAAATAACTGCTGGGAACTTATTATGATGAGAAAAAGTTAAAGAAATGAAAAAAAAATGACAAAGGAAAACACACTTAGCAAAGACTGAAATCTTGAAGCACAGGAATCAGCCTCTCTTCTCACCTCTCTCTCTCTCACCCTATAGTTGTCAAGGGCACTGAAAGACAAGCTGAACCAGAAAGACTTTCACTATAGCTGGATTTCTTCATTGAGAGGAAAAACATTAACAAAATACTTTACATATTATCACTCCAATTTAAATGCATATATTCCCTCTGTAGTAGTTGAAAATGTGAAAATTTTAACACTATTACTTATGGACATAGGTGCACAAGAGAGAAAAGAAATTTCTTCAATATTATGGGTTTTAACATGATCTTGCTATATTATCATTTAATGGCTAATCACGTGCTACCGAATGAGCAAGCAAACCCCTTATGCGCTGCATTTTATTTATTTTCTGAATGCCTAAATACCAAGCGACAACTAGAGATGGTTATTAAAGGAAGCTATTACATTACTTACTCATCTAATAAGTTGCTTTTTCTCTTTGTCTCTCTTGTAGGAGCAGTTTTTAAATGAGAATAATGCTCCAAGGAGAAAAGTCTACAATGTGACCTAAGTAAGAGTTGGATATCTTAGAGTACAGAACAGTCTTGCAGAGGCTGGGTTTGTTTCATTACACGTTTATCTTTTATGCTCTGGGAACGATATAGCTTTATTTTCTTTACTTAAAAAAAAAAAATACGGTGTACAAAACAAAAAAGGGCTGTGGAGATGATGCCTTCGTAATTATGATGGGATACAATGAAAATCAGATTAAACTCTGCAGATTGATCTTGCTCATTGCTTTGATCAAAACTAAAAAGGTTAATTTTGCTCCCTTTATCTGATTAATTGGATTCACCAGCTGGTCAAGGGAGGAGATTGTTTTGCTGTACTCGGAGTTGGTGCAGCCTCTCCTCAAATCCTGTGTGCAGTTCTGGGCAGCACAATAAAAGAAAGCTATGGAGCTATTAGAGTGTCCAAAGGAGAGCTACAAAGATGATCAAAGCAGGCTCCCCAGGGAAGTGGTCACAGCACCAGCCTGACAGTTCGAGAAGCATTTGGACAATGCTCTTGGGCACATGGTGTGACTCTCGGGGTGGTCCTATGTGAGACCACGAGATGGACTTGATGGTCCTTGTGGGTGACTTTCAACTCAATACTCTATGATTCCAAATCTCTCACCAACTTTTTATGAAACTTTATTCCACTGAGCCGGGATTTTTTCTTCCTCAATAAAATTTACTATTTATTTAAGATTCTTGTTCTGAGCAAGACTATGTTTTCACTGCATTATACAAGTACGGAAGTAGATACTTCCATGTTCTAAAAATGACAAACATAATCCTGCATTTAAAATGTGAATTCTGCCCATTTTTACATGCTGCTTTTTAAATGGTAGCATTACAATGACAACCAGTCACATTTTCATGGCGTCAGAAGGTTGGAAAAAATGTCTAAGATCATCGAGTTCAACCATTAACATAGAACCACTGCAATTATTTTTCTCAGTTGTTGGGTCTTCAAATCTGTGTAAGTGTACGGGAATGTGGGGCTTGGTCCACATGACAAATTAAACCTGAATTAATTACAAGTTTTTATTAGTCACAAATTTGCCAAACAGATCTGATTCACAATCAAGAGAATAAAATATAAATATTTGATATTGATGATTGATAATATAAAATTGGGAAACAACGCAATTTTGACTGTTATTTTGTAGGTGTTTGAGCTTTCCTATATAGATTTGTATAGCAAAGCCCTTGCTGTTGTATCTTAAGTCCCAATAAAGTACTTACTAGCTTCTTCTAGGTCTCAGGTCTCTAGGTCTCTACTTCTTTTAGTATGAATAGTAAGTTTAGTCTACTTGTAGAGATAGTAAAAGAAAGTATTTTAAACCACTGAAGAAGAAAATAAAAACCATTTAAACATTGATTTTTTTAATCAAATCTAGAGAAATTTTGGTTTCACAATCTTCAGAGGCTTCTGTACCCAGAATTATTTGATATCACAGACTGTTCTGAGCGGATGAATTAAGACATAGGGGAAAATGACAGCACGTGAAGTATAAATGAAAATTTTGTGAAGTGCTTATACTCATTCCCTACTTATTTATGGGCACAAAAGAAGAGTGAAGATGGAGCTGCAGACATCAAAATCAAGTGCAGTCTATTCTGGGAACCATTTATAGTGTAAGTAAAAGTGTAATTAAATAATGACTTCATTTCAGCAGGATCCCATGATAAGAATCAATAGTCAGGCCACTGATCGTGCATTAATTTGGCCTTACATTGTCACTAAATCTTGTCCCAGCCACACTTCCATGACACCCTGAATTAACCTCAACTATAACCTTCCCTTTAAAATAGAAGCTTTTTTTGCCTTCCCCTCTCCAAAGACTTCAATGGCTTCTTTCTGGGATTAATGGCATTCAACAGAATTCACACATAAAAGACATGATCTTCCATTTTAAAAGGCATAAGAGGTGTAACAATCCTTGCTCAAAAATATCTTCCACATAGAACCATTAAATGAAATTCTTACGTGTCTAACTTACCTGAGCTTGTGCTGAAAAACAATTTCCTTCTACTTTAAGCCTTGCATACTCCTTGGAAGTAAATACTGCTCTTTGATTTCAGTCATAAATCCAAAAAAGTGTTATTAAAAAAAGAACACAGAGAGACACAGAGAAAATAAATTGAACATGACTAACATGCTGCAATATCATTTTCAAACTTGTGGCCCTGCTGGTGATGTGTATTTTTTCTTATGTGCAAAGAACCTTCTGATCTTCTTCAAGTCAGCGATCAGCACTTGCAATACCTTTTCCTTTTGCTTAGATTGTATTTGCTGCCTGACACTTTCTGCTCCTGCAAATACAAAAGGCTTCCCACCCCTTACAACTCTTTACAGATTTACTAAAAAATGAAATGCTTCAGAAAATTTTGTGGATACTATTTTATGGCTTTAAAACCATATGAATGTGAACATAAAGCAGCAGGTCCCTGTCCAAATGATACAGTAGGATTTATGGAGAGACGTCGTTTTCACTTCAGGGTTTGTTAGGAAATGTGAAGCTGCAATGAATCCTTACCATTCTGGAAATACAAAATGTGCTCTTTCAATCTTGTCTAAAGACTTCATATTATGTAATTTCTTCTCTGGTGATACTTCATTAAATTGTACAGAAAACTCATTGTCTGCCCTCTCTGAAAAAGTCGATACAATAACTGAATCTTTTCATAAAAAGAATCAGTTTCAGATTCTTTGCTTGCCTGGAGGATTACAAGCACTCTGGCTTTTGAAGCGCAGTGTGCCCTTGCTGCCTTCCTGGTCCGATATCCAAGGAGGGTCTTATCCTGCATATTACAGCTCACCTTTAGCCTGGTGCCAGAACTGTTCTCTGTAAGATACTGCATTGTTTTCTGTCTTTGACTAAGCAATGGCACAGCCAGCTGACTACTGAAAAGGTGCCTTAGTTTTCAGACTCAGCACTGTCCCAGAAGCTCAGCATTCAGTCTGTGAAGGCGATAGCAACAGAGCAGAGAGAAAGGGAAATTGAAGACCTTTGTAATTGACTGCTCTTTTATGCTCCTGTATCTACGTGTTGTGAAACATGGAAGTGCAAAACCTGTCGATGTAGTTTTTCACATCATAATATCCATATCAAGGGACTCGTGAGTTTTTCCAATGGCTTGGGTTGGATGGGACCTTTGGATGCGATCATCTGTTTCCAAACTCCCTGCCATGGGCAGGACACCTTCCACTACACCGGGTTGTTTAAAACCCCATCCAGGCTTGCCTTGAACACTTTCAGTGATGGGGCACCCAGAAGTTCTCGTGCAAGTTCTTCTCTGTTCCAATGACCCACCACCCTCACAGTAAAGTAGTTCTTCCTTAGGTGTAATCTACACCTACCCTTTTTCCATTTAAAGCCAATTCCCTTGTGCTATCACAGACCCTTGGAAAAAGCCCCTTTCCAGCTTTTCTGTAGGTCCCTTCTCAGTACTGGAAGGCTGCCCTAAGTTCTCCTGAAGCCTTCTCTTCTCTAGAGTGAGCAACCTCAACTCTCTCAGCCTGTTCTCATATGGGAGGTGCTCCAGCTCTCTGATCATCTTCATGGCCCTCCTCTGGACTTCCTTGAGCAGGTCCACATCCTTCCTGTGTTAGGACCCCCAAAGCTGGACACAGTACTCCAGGTGGGGTCTCACAGGAGCAGAGTAGAGGGGGAAAATTACCTCCCTTAATCTGCTGATCTCTCGTCTGTGGTGAGAAGTGACAGGACCTGAGGAAATGGCATTAAACTCTGCTAGGGGAGGTTTAGGTTGGATATTAGGAAAAGGTTTTTCATCTGATTCTTTTGATGCAGCCCAGAATGTGTTTGGCTTTCTGGGCTGTGAATGCACATTGCTGGCTCAGGTTGATCTTATCCACAAACACTCCAGGTTCTTCTCAGCAGAGCTGTTCTTGATCCATTCTCTGCCCAGCCTGTATTCGTGCTTGGGATTGCCCCAACTGTGGTGCAGGACCTTTAACTTGGCCATATTGAACTTCATGAAGTTCACACAGGCCCACTTCTCAAGCCTGTCAAGGTCCGTCTGACTGGCATTCTTTCCCTCCATCATGCTGACTGCACCACTCAGTCTGGCGTTTTAATACAACCTTCTAATTAGTAGTACCATATTCTTTGTTAATTATATGTTTTGCTTTCCTGGATTCAAAATCACTCAGATAGGAGAGGAAGCAACGGCTCAACCAGAAACTACACAAAATACACAACATTCTTTTTTTAGAAAATCACTGCCATACAAATCTGCACTTATTTCTGTCTTAATCTTCATTCATATGGATTAATGCCTGGGTTTTTATGACCAAAGAAAAGGTTTATCCTTGTTACTTAACTGGACAATGGTTCTATAAAATTCAGTTTTAGAGGTTCAATAAAAGCATGATAGTGAGTAGTAAAGCTTAATCTACTCTACAGTATTATCTAACATCCATATAAAAACATAAGAAAGCTTCAGGGAGAGTTTGAGTTGACAAGTCAGCTTTACATGTTCTTTGTCCATTTTCTCATTGCCAGACCTCCAAACAGAAAAGGACAGGTTTTCTCAGTACTTAGCTGACATTCCTGTCGTGTAAGAGACCAGACAGGGCCAACTAAATAAAGCAAAACCAGATGACATTGACATAATGTTGATAAACCAGATTGCCTGCATTTTCATCTTCACAGCAGTCAGGGTATCCAGTAGCATCGCAAAGAATCAAGCAAGAAAAAGATGGATTTATTGCCACTAAAGAGGGACCACAAGAGTATTATAAAAGGTGCATTGAATCCCATTTTCTTTTTAGTTCTGACATTATTGTAAGGTAGAGAAAATACAGACAGGGGGGTCTTGTACACTTGTACACAGAACTGCACAAAGACTTAAAGTAAAAAATATTCCATGTTCCATAGTGACAAACTAACTACCTTTTTTCTGTAAGCTAATGAGACAAAGCTAATATCTGCTTGTCCTTCATTCCATAATACACTTATTATAAAACCACTATTCAAATTACAGTCACATCTTATTAGACAACAGATGGTCTTATCTAAATTGGTTGGTTAATTCAGGTTCATGATTTTGTATTAATAAAGTCACAACAATGAATCAAACCCTCCTAGAACTCTTCATGAAGTCAGCCGTGTGTGGCAGCCAGTGGCTGCTATTCAGCAAGAAGCAACAAACTTGTGGAAAGGCCACTTGTACCAAATGTGTTACTTCAGTTCTTTATGAATCCTGATTATTGCTCCCTTTAAGTGCATTTCTTCTACCACTGATAGGTGCCAGAGTCTGTTTCCCCATTGTTATGTATACACTAACTCCATGAAAAGCAAAAGAAGATAATATAGCAGGAAAACCTGTGAAACTGACATGCTGTTTGACTTTTGTTTTATAGAGATGTGCTCACAATAAAGATTTCATGACAAACAAGCTTTTCTAAATATATAATAATTCTTCTGCTATAAATTTTCAGTTAACAAAATATTTTTAAAAAGATGAATAACAGAAACCTGACTGCAAGAACTTTCTTACTGTAATATGTGGAAGTTTACATTCTATTTTTGCTACATGCATTTTTTTTTTCTAAGCATTTGTGTAAAATTGAGCACAGTAACTTATGCTTCATAAACTCTATTTTAAAATTCACATTCTTATCTCCATTATCCTTATTCTGCAGATACAAAACTGAACTAATCACTGAAGACAACATAGTGTAAATCTGCCCTTTTTCAGGAAACATTAAGGAAGGACCTAATTTCCAGTGTCTCATAAGCTCTCCTTCCTGCAATGCCTCTTTGCTTGTGGCCTGAAGATCACGTTCTGAAATAGTTGTACCGGCCTCTTCACAGGGCTTACGGACCTCTGGGGTCCCTTAGGAGAGGTAGAGCCCTCCTGCAAGCTAGCGTGCAGTTTCCAATGCCTGGAAGCTATTAAAGGAGAGGTTTCCCTCTGAAACAAATACAGTAGCTCTATAAGCAGGCTAACCCATCACAACAGCAGATTTAAAAAAGCTGCAAACCCATGACAGAAAACCTAAGGCAAAACCCTACCAGACACTGAAATGCCTCAAATGCAGAGCTGGCTCACTTTGCATGCAGCAGCCGGTGTCTGGTTTATGGCATGAATTTGATGGCCACACTCGAACAAGATTAGCAATAAGCCTGGACTTTTCCCACCTAAAGCAAAAAAATGAGACTAATTATTAATACAAGTCAATATTTTATTTGTGCTTAGGGATATCCCAGACAGTGAACCAGTCGTGCTCAGAGCAATCTGTCCTGACTGAGGTCTCACTGTGGAATTGTCAGCAGTTTGCCCTGGTGTCAATGGACCACTGTTTTGAGGGAGCCCTTCCCCTAGGATTGGCATAACCTATTGCTGAAAGCTTGAGGTTGAACATCATACACAGAAGTTAATGGCAAGAGTGGTAATGCAACAGTATTCATTGGGTTTGGAAAATAAAAGAGATGTGATTGAAATCACACCTTCAACATCCAGTAATATTTCTTGATTCAGAGAAAATTAACCTGGAAGCAATTGCAAAAATAATTGAGAAATGCTAAGAGAAGAATTAGAAAAATGCCGAACAGTTGGTTCACCCAGAACTTCTGAGGATTAGACGTATTAGATTCCCAAGTGACAATACCTTCCAAGCCATTAAACATAACAGCTATACTATAAACACACCCCAACAATTCCATGTCATGAGCATCCCATGCAGAACAGAAACAGCTGTAACAAAAGGGGACACACGTTTTGAAAGAGAACTGCAACCCTGACGGCAACACTTGCATGCTACAGGTGTAACAGGAAGCCCTCACACTCATGGAAGATGTAATCCACCAGAAGCAACAGTTTCTAAGGATTAAATCCTGACCCATGCGAATTTGAGAGGAAGACATCGCCTGGCCTCAAGGGCCAGACTCTTAAGTCAATTTGGAAATCAACCTAAGCTGTTAAAAAAGAGCTCTGAAGTTAAATAATTAAAGTAGAAGTCCCTCCTGAGCCAAATGGGAATAGATCCTGAGTATTGAACAAAGCAGTACTGTTATTTCTTACATTCATGAAGATGCACATTCTAACCACCTACACTACCCCCACCACTCTCTTTTTTTTTCTTTTGGTGCAGTTTACTGGTTTTCATTGACATAATGATTTATTTGCATTAGATTTCAGAAGCAAAGATGTCATGTGCATGAAAGAAAAAGGAATTTTGAGCCCACATTGTACAATTTTTCATTTACATTAGACAATGCGTATGTCACCTCATAAAAAAGATAAAAAGGCACATCTCTTTGTTGAAGCGAAATACACTTACATTTCAAAGAAGAGAAAAAGGATTTGCAAATTTTGCACTTTGTCTGGAGGGTGCTACTGTATATATTTAGTTCATCTCATTTAACAGGCCCATTTTTTTAGTTTTCTGGCATGACAACAGTTCCCCTCCAGTGTTATTTAATTTAAATTTGATTTTCTTTACACTTGATGCCAAGTTTTGTGCTTTTTTGATTATCATCTGTAAATGATGAAGACAAGGTGGGTGTTAAGAGAAACAGATGATAAATTACAAGATATCCATAAAATTGCAATGGCTAATTTATGTGAAAAATTGAGATAGGTACGTGGACCAAGGTTTAAAAAACAACCAACAAAATAACAGAACTTGTAAAAAAGTTGAGTCTTTTACAATTTCAAACTGACCAGGCATCTAACAAATCCTTCCAAGTAGCATGGAACAGACTGCTTACTCTTTCTGAAATCTAGGTCGTTAAACTTAGGAATCCAAATATGTGGTTAAGACCATCAGTCTCCTATAATAAAACAAAAAACATACTAACAACACCAATATTTTCCAGTAAGTAATTTTTATCCATTGGAAAAGAAATTGACTAGTTTATAGAATTTAAAATAGGACTATCATTTAAAAGTGCGAGGAAATCAAAACAAAGAATAACACATAGAAACTCCCTTAGACAACAGAGAAAACACTCAATAGAAGTGTCACATAAAGTTAGAGAAGGACTACTTTAGCCTAAATGATTCTCTGCTGTTTTATCCTGTAAGTGTACAGTGTCCAACGCAATAGGCCAATGCAGCCTTAACAGAATCAACGGCCTTGAAAACTTTTATGTTTTTAGAGTGCAATGAGCTGTAATATAAAACAGGCTACTATAATGCACACAGGTAAAATGTTTTTGAGTGATACAACCATTTATGATGCCACAAATTTCATAAAAATTCCCGGAAAAATGAGAGAAATAGAGCAGTAGAAGAAGTGGTTGCATATATATGGGGGTAAGTGATCAATGATGATAGTATGGTAACACCACAATAAGGAAAAGCGTAGTTTTCAGAGAACTGAAACAGTTCCAGAGTTGTAGGGGTGAGTAGTATGGCTCTGTGTGCAGGCTTATGGAGCTGGCTGTTTTTGTCTAGAACCTCTTTCATGTCTTTTCGTCCAAATTAAAGAACCCCACACCTCTCACCCACCCAAGGCTCTGAAAGCAATGGGATCTCCTGTGGAAAGCCCTCCTCAGGCTCTCCAGCAGAACCAAAACTTCCAAATGCTCATTTTACTTACTCTTTCCTTGCTGTTTTCACACATCTGGTACACACATAAGAGGCTTTTGGGGTGGGGCATAGGGAGGTTAGTGGTCTTTATGTTCTAAGATGGCAGTGGCCCCCTTAGGCACCAGACCTTAATCTACAAACATTTTTAGAATTAGTTCCAAACAGCTAAAACAAGTGTATAAAATTTTTTCCGAGGACAAAGAAATTAAACCCAAATGACAAAATTATTGCAAATAGCTTTCTTCATATTTTGAATCCATCCTCTGATGCCACAATATCTTCTACCAAGATTTTCCTTACCTGTGTTTACCTTGTATCTTTGCTTTTGTTACATGGTTTTCCTACCCTTTCTGGAATTTCCTCATTCCTGCCAATACCTCATGCAAAAAAGCCACTTAATCAACTTTCTTAACTTCAAAGAATTCAATTTTTTTAACATGTTTTTCTCTTATATTAATGCAGTTTTCATGGACTGCAATTTAATTTTTTAATTCAATACTGGAAGTATCTGTGATAACTCACTCAACATACACTCTGATGTTATTAATAGCTTGAGGAAAAAAGCAGAATGGTTGGTCCATAACATAATTTTTTTCCCCTGTGTCTTTACAAGGCTATTGGCTGAAAAGCAATTAATCTTCAAATACATGCATACAACTTCATACATGTCACATGGTAATCAAAATAATATTGAAACATAAAATGAAAATCCTCTGCCATCATTTCTTAATCTTGTTTTGTACCCTGAAGTTCTATGATTTTACTATCCTTCCTCCAAAAGCGAAGATTTTAGAATAAAACATGAAGCAATTAAATGAAATTAGGATTATTATAATAATTAAAAATTAGGTAACAATGTGAAAATAATATGGAATGAACTCTCTTTTTCCCTTTTTTATGAGTTATAAGGTCTGGTATGTCTTAGTTGATACTCCTCCTTAACAAAAGAGTTTGACAAAATTCTCCAAACATTGACCATTTTAAAGACTAATCCAGTGATCAACTTCTTTTTTCTCATTCTTGTTTGATTTACGAGAAGTAAACAAAATCTTCCTGCAAGCAGCCCTGACATCTTGGACTTGGGTAAGATAATAAATAGCATCTCATTTTCAGTCTCCAGTGGGAAGGCAGACTAATAATGGCCATATTATGGCCCCGGTCCTGCAAAGGATTTTCTCCACGCAAACATCACTGCAGGATCCTGGCTCGTGCTCACGTCTGATGGCTGTTTGGTGGCCAGTGTGAGACAAGCACACAAGTCACTGAGCTCTGTTCATCACACCACCGTCATGTTTTGCATTAAGTGGTGTCCTGGCTGGCAAACTAACCTGAAAAGTCGTATTGTGGATGCTGAATCTGTTACCCATGCCAACCTCCAGAAAAAAAACCTCAAACCGGCAGATATAAAAACTTTCACTGCTGCCTTCATTTACTGGCTAACAGAGCATTTACTTCACTGTGATATTAATATGTCACTATTTATAACTATGTAGTTTTCTAAATGCTTATAAAAGCTTTGTTAAAATTGCATTGTTTGATCTTAGCCAAAATAGGAAACCAACACAAGGTATATTCCGTTCCCAGGGATGAGTTATGTTGCACTGCAAAGAAAATATAACTGACACTAAGTAATTCTGAAGAGTTTTGCCTTTCTGTCCAGAAGACAGACCGATGAGCTCTCTTCCACAGTAGGAATGTAAGTCTGAATTGCACTGCAGGAAATTACACTTGCCTAAGCTTATCGGAGAAACCACCTGAAAATGACTTACAACTCAATTTGTTGGGATAAAATAGCAAAGAATTCTGGGATGGCAAAATGAATCTTTCCTGCTTTGAAGTTTCTGGATCGTTTTTTTACAATAACCATAAAATAGAATAAAATAAACTACAGATCAACATTCTCTATAAAGTAGAGATTTACAGATAGATGGTTGTTTTCTACTATTTCCAGATTACAAATTACTCAATACATATTTAGGATATTTTCTTGAAAATATTTTTTTTCAAGAAAATTACTAAAGCTAAAGACAAAAACCTTTGGCCATCTAGCCCATGATTCTTGAGAATCCAGATATTTTTTCTCAGTCCTAATCCACTTCATGACTCTCCTGCAGGAAGAAGTTAATTCTTCACCATGTTTAGAAGGTTAGTACAAAGCTAGATAGGAAGTTTTAGTTAAGGTGTGAAGCAAAGTTTCCTTTTCTCAGTTATGTTTCCTACCTAGTTTTTATACTCTTCTGTCAATTACTAAATAACTCGTCTTCCTGCTTGAAATTTAGCTCTTCACATTAGACATTTCTGTCTAACATAGCTGGTAAACATGTTCATTTAGCTTGTTCTTTTTTCTTTAATAAATATTAATTTATATAATTTTATCGTTCACAAAATAGCTTTAATTTCAACATTTTTGCCTGGGAATTTGATTTATTTGTTTGTGTGATTGCTCATTTTCCCTATGAACCCTTAGAAAAGGACTTTTTGACTATGTTTTCAATCTCTTTCTGTTAGCTCTAATTATTTCTCAGCCTTTCTCCCAGGCTAAGACACCTACACATTTCACTAAGTGTAAAGTCTGTCTCTGAGACACTTTTGTAACAGAACTGACTTGGTTATCATAATAGTGTCTTCTGTTTCATTCCTTCTTCCCCTCCAAACTACAAACTGAGCTTTTTATCTTCAAAAATCTATTGGTCTTGTATGTTTTCAGCATCATTCCACGACCACAGTCCCCATTCAAAAGAGTCAGTCCTCTGTGCTTCTCTCTGCTTATTTACAACGTAAGATACTGATCTAAACCATAAATGATTTCACCTGAATTTGCTTCTCTTTTTTCCTGTGCTCATTCAGGAGAAGACAATATTATGTTGGTCGTTTTCAGGTCCCTTGAACTTTTAACCACCAATTATATATAGTTCAGACTAATGAAATTTATTGGAAGCCTTGTTTTAGGAGCCCAGAGATGAGGAAGTTTCCAGAATGATCCCTATAGGCAAATTCCTCCTTTCCTTCTACAGTGAAAGACGGTAAGAAATTTCACTGTTTTTTCAAGTAGACTTCAGCATTTTGGGACTTTTTTTTGCTGTCATTTTAAGGGTATTTGTGTGCATTTTGTTTGCAGACTAAAGCACTTCACTGAGTTTTACTCACTAACTATGAAGAAAAAAGAGGAAAAGTGAATCCCCAAAAACTTTGGGTATTTCCAAGACACAGGCTGTTGGACTATGGGCCAGTGGATCGTATCACTGTCATGATTAATGCCCTTAGCTTAGGCAAAAAGAATCCAGATTGCTAGTTTCAGGTAAATAATTTCACTTTCACCAAGTTTTGTGATGATGATGAAAATGTGAACTGCCACATCCACCATGGTGTCCATGCCAAGGCTGTGGGGACAACTCTGGATTATTGGAAAAGGTCTGTCTGGTGTTCATGAATGCCCAGCTAAGCCACAGGCACCAGCATGTACAGGGGGAAATAGCTCTGAGATGTCTTGAAGGCATGTCATGTAAAATAACTAGATAATAATAATCACCACCTTTTCCACATGAAAGAAATCAGTGTTTTCACAGCAATCTTTGTTTCCTTCTCATTTAACCATATTTTATTGGAATAGAACACTAGCTATGCAATTAAGATAACTTCTTTTATCCATCAAATCTTTGTCCTTTTTACTCAAACTGACACACCTGAAAAAGTTTAAGTAAGAAACACAGCTGCCCTTTGCAAAACAAAATAGATACATTTGGATTAAAAAATGTTTCTTCCCTACGGCGCAAAGCTACAAATGGCAAGGTCAGATTGAATTGCAGAAAGAAAAGGCTTCTTTGCAAAAAACCCACCAAATCAAACCCTAACTGAACCAAACTAAATAACAAATACATAAAACTGAAGGGAAAAAAAGGAAGCTTTATTTTTACCAAATATTAACATTTGTTGCATCAGCTTGGGCTTTCTTTTTGTGACACGGAAACCAAGACCTTTTTCCTGTGCACGCAATGCTTTTGCAGGCTGGTACATCATCACTGCCTCATGTGAATGCTTCCCTGATACAAACAGGACCTTGTGCTCCAAAGCTGCCATCTCCTGAAAGCAAAGCATTCACTGCTTCCTTGAGGAACATCATCAGCTGTGAAAATCAAATCAGATGTAAAAAAATGTGTATATTTTCCATTGCTCTAAGCTGGAATGTGTTCTGCCACCTGAAATGTGAGTTGCTGGGCTTGTGTCACAGGACAAGGAAACCTGCATGTTGTTGTTTGGCAAAGCAAATGAGACTGGCAGATATAATAGCAAAGCAGCTATCCATGACAATATCATCTGCTTTTTGTGCTAATCGTAGTAGAACTGCCAATTAAAACAATGCAAAGTAATGTTTAGATGTTAATACTAATTAGTGGCAGAAGAACTGAAAAGTAACCTCTTGTTACAAAGGTCGGTGTTATTGATGTTTTGTTCTCTTTTTCCAAGGGTCAGAAGATTCTTGACAGCAGTGCAGCATGGAGAATATTACATGCTGTTTTTAAGATTTCTCATCCTATTTTTTTCTATTTTAACCAGAGAAGCAGTGAAATTCACTACGGCATTGTTTCTGGAAGCTTTAAATATGTTTACTTAGTAACAGGAACTTTGATTCTGTAGGACCTCAACTTTGGTCATGTTTTTTGACCTTAAGAATGACTTTTAAAAAATTTGCTTCCTTTTCCTAATCAGGGTTGCCCTTCCAAAACAGAATCAGATTATAAGAAATGTTAAGCAATATTAAACTCAGTACACTTAAGGGCAAAATTCTATAAAAAACTCTAAGAACACCTTGAAAGAAAAAAATCAAGTAGCTTTTAATTTATTTACTTCTACATAGAACAACTATTTCTATGCTTACTTTGTCTTTGAAAAATCCAACTCACCCTTCAGGCCATTCCAAATCAGAATGCAATCAGATCAAATTTCTATTGATCAAACCAAATGAATTGTCAGCTTACACAACTTTGACTGCAAGGCTGCCATGGAAAGGAGTAAAAAAAATGAATTTCTATACTTAATGAAGTTTAAATGACAATGAAGAAAAAGCTGAATAGCTTCAATCAGAAGCAGTAATCCTAAGAGGGCCACCTGATGGTTACATTTAATATGCTAATGCTATTACAGTACAGGAAATTTTCTATTCTTCCCATAAAGGTCTTGTTAACAGTAATTAAATGTTAAGACATTCAGCCCGGTAAAGAAAAGAGATATAGTGAGTTTATTATCACTAAAATCAGTGGAAATTTTTTTTAATTAGTATTTGAATAGCAAAAGATTGAATTCTCACTGCTCAGGGACAACAAAGCTGATCAGGTCTCTGTTAAATTGCATGCAATCATACCTTCTTCATTAGAATTGAAAACTTCAATATAAACCACTGGTTTTGTTATGCAACAGATGACAGGAGTTGATGCTATTCAACAGACGGCAGGAGTTCATACTAGCGCTCACCGCTTCCTACCCTCGGCATATTTCACACCCAAGAGCAGTGAGTGACCTGTGCTTTAGGAGATCTGTGCCTCAGCCCCTAGTGCTGGCTGTCAGGCAGTCTCTTGGCTGGGAGATCTCCTGGGATTATGTGACCAGTAGGTCCTAAATGCTGCAAGAGCACTTCTCGAGCAGCCGAAAAGGTGGCCCACTGCAGAGTGCGCACTGCCGCGGCAGGTTGGTCTGCATGAGATACAAGGCACGACTGTCCTCAGTGCTACAACCCTGGCTCTGCCTCTCAAACTGTAACAGTTTATGGTTTTCAGTCCTGGACGTCCCTGGCATTCTGTAAAAATGACAGGCATCACATTCATGCAAACAGTTCTCCAGTCGTACAAAGAATATTTTGATAACCTCTTACAAGTATTTACTTCTTTTTGTAATAGTTGAAGTAATTTTTTTACCAAGAGCAAGCACTGGAATTACACAGCATGGTTTCCAATAAAGAATAATTGGATTCAGTCCATAAAACTAATTAAGATTGCCACAGCCTCTTTGGGATCCTAATGGTGGTTTTAATACTTGCTCATAGGATTTCAGAAAACATTCATTTGCAAAGACATTTATTTGCATACACAAATGTATATCTGCTAATTTAAATGCAGAAAGAAAAATGAGGTCTGCTTATTACTTAAACTAGGTAGAAACTTAACAGCAAGTTTATTCAGTTTAATATTTAATGAAGTCCTAAATCAAAACTGATGGGATAAGGATATAACTAGGAATAATAACCCATAAGGTGTGTCAAAGATTGTTGTTCCTTAAAGTCTTGGCCCCAGTTGCATAGCATCTACCATTGTACAGAAGTACTTGTCATATATTTGAAGTGAAACTCCAAGAAATTATGAAGTGCTAGATAAATACTGTAAATCTACAAGTTTGCTGTGTATCAGCTCAAAAGCTCAAAACTTCAAATTCTGGTGATAGCAGACAATTTCATTAAATAATGGATACTGATACACAGTTTCAAATGTAAAAAGGAGAAGGATATATCATGGGAAAACTGCTGAACATTAACAATATGTTATTTCTTTATGTATATATTTCACCCTTCTAACTCTTGGCCACAGTGACACAGAGTTTCTATTCTGTGCAGATGGACAACAGGAAGTCTTGGTCCACAGTTAACAACGGATCTCTTGCTTGCTTCCTCAAGCATTTCCAACTTCCAACATGGTAATAAAGTGATTATACTTGGGAACTAAAAATGAACCTACAGTGGTAAATTTTTGTGAATCAGTAGATGAATTTCACATAACTCACATATTTTAATCAAACACGAACCAGTGTGAGTGACTGCCAACAAAATACAATTCCTTCACCTGACTTCCAATCAGTAATGATAATCAAGATCTAACGAAACAGAAATGCCAGTGAATGACATTGATCTAATTATTCTTCTAAAATTATCTGAAATACCCTGTAACTTTATTTACAAAGAGAGATGAAATATTATTTGTGCAATGACAGGAGAGAAACCCTTCCTCCCCTTCCTTCCCACCCCATCTTATCTTTCAACATTTAAACCTGGGCAAAAAACTATGGTTGCAGTAATTATTGCACAGCTTGCAACCAGAAAAGAAAATGAGATAAAATATTAGCCAAGATTTTACAACATATGTTTCTTCCACTCCTGTAACAATTTCTGTATGCAATTTTCTCATCTGTTTGCCCGACTCCAGTGTCCTACACCTGAAATTACGCCAGGTATCAGTGCCAACTCATGTAGATAAGCAGGAACTTGGCTAAATCTTGAGTGAAAGAAGGTGCTTTATGTCATATGCTAATGTTTTCAAAGAGAGCAGCTGAAGAGCAGTTGACCATACTAAGTTTCCCATAATGTATTTCAATCAATTTTTTTATTTCAGGTTGGTAGAGATTTAATGGGAAAGGATTAAGAAGCACTACACCAGCACTTTTAGGTTATCTGACTGGGAGTTATGGAGCAAGGTGTGTCTCACTTTAGAGTTGGAGTTAAAATATGACCATTTATAACACAATTTAATAATGATTAATAATAAAAAGCCCAGAGACACTGATATGTTTCTTAACATTAAATGCCTTCTTGTTCACTCTTAGCAAATATTTTGTAGTACTTGTCCCATCTATGGAAAACTGAAAGGATTTTAATCACCTTCACTTTTAGCATTTCTATCACTGTAGGACTTGCTTCACAAAAATGGCGTTGTGTAAAATTTCTGGACAGAGCTTTACAAGAGTTACTTCAAGAATGTCTAAGCAGAATATATGGAAACAAAAGATTAATTCATCTAGGCCGAGCCAGAAAATCTTGCATATGCTCTACAGCTTCCCATTTTTCTAGGGCATTGAGAGCTGCTCACTCTTCATGGAAAACCCAAGCAAAATAATTATTTTCTAATAGCAAGGAGACTGAAAAAGGAAGGAGTGCAATTTACAGTGCCAATTTCTGGAAATGTTAAGGTCTCCATATACAGGCAAACAAACTTTGCAAAGTTAGCTGCTGAATCTTGTGCCATTTGACACAAACAGTCTCGCCCTGATTGTTGTCACAACGCTGCTGAGGAGGTGGATGATGGGAAAGACAGCAAGTTGTTGCTCATGTCTCAGCTTTCAAGTCTGGGAGGAAATGTACACACACACATTTTATACAAAACATGATCATTTAGAGGCTGCTAAACTTGTGTTAAAGGAAATATTTTCTTCTGGCTCAAGTCACGTATTTGCTGACATGGAGATCTAGCATTCCTGTTTGTTTCTGAATCCAGTATTTTGACTGTGTTCCAGTTCCAATAGTAACACAACATTCTTTTAAGTGAAGATGAATGGAGTTAAAAGAGAAGGAGAACTACAATTTTCCTTTTTTTAAGTGAATCCAAGCTGCCATATATCTTAGAAAAATACTGACTTCATTCTGTCTTGTGCCTCTGATCTTAGACCAAACTGATCCACACCACAGGAAATACCTGCTATACAGACGATTCACTCACTGACAGAAAAAAAAAAAAAGCCTTTTTTTTTTTCATGATTTGTTTCACAATCTCCAAGCCAATGAATGAGACAGTAATTCCTTTCCTCCTTCAATTTTTAATATTCAGTTTAAATAACAATCTTCTGACCCACATCCTACCCACAAAAAAATTGACCTGTGATTATAACCCATTGGCTACTCAGAAGTACTATGTCAGTCTCCAAAAATTGTGATACTTACAATACCACTATGTAATATAAAATTTCAAGTCACATTTCCTTTTATTTTTTTTCTCCCCAAAACCCAGGGAAATAGGAAATGCAAAAGAAAACTTCAGTCAGAATGATCAACATTTTGATGTCCTTAGAAAATCCAACTGATGCTTGAAAATAAATTTGAAAAAACCCTGAAGCTGCTGTAGTCAATAACTCAAAATTTGTACAGGAGTTCTTCAGACATCTGAGAGATTTCTTAAACAGGTTTTGTTAAAAATACATGAATAGTTTAAAATAAACAGCAAGAAATGTGAAAAATTGTCAGACTTGGAAATTAGATTAATGCAAATAGTGTGTGCTCAGAGAAATAACTACCTTTCACATTTGTAGTAAAATGTGATTTCTCACAGACTACCTACATAGCATAATGTTCATGGAAATTTTCATTATTTGAAGAGCTTATGTAACTTCTATTCAGTTAAACCACTCATTCAGACCAAGTTTTATCCATGGTAAGTAACATTTCATTTTAATATTCAGTTTTTTTTGAAAGGGGGTCCTAGAGGCGGCAAATAATGAAAAAACACAAGGTCTCACCTACAACTGAGCACTTCCTGTAGCTAACAATAAAATAGATGGCTGAAGTATTTATATTTTAAAATTTCAATTCATATGGGTAAGAAATTGTTGATTTTTCATATAACAGTCATCAAGCTAAGGTTGTGTGGCATTTCCAGTGCTGGAGAGTTTCTGCCTTATCATCACACCTGGTTTTATTTTTAAATTATAACCTTAAGATTTATGTCAGCTTTTCCCCTTGGTGTTTGTGTATATGGGTTCAATAGTTACAGACCCATAAAAGTGCTCTCAACTAATTGTGCCGTACATTGGTTTGGAAAAAAATCTAGAAGAATTTTTTCTTTGATGCATTCTTTGACTATTAATATCACGAATATCTGTTGGTGACATCCCTATCACTGATTCCAGAAGCACTCTCTGTTTCTAGAGAAACTCAGGCATCGGGGTAGGAGGGGATCTGGACACCTGAACCTGCTTCCTGCTATATGTAGTCGTCTATCCTACATCTGTTGATCATCTCAGAAGACTTACTAATAAATTAATGTGAAAAACAGCGATTTAACCATTAAGTGAAAAAAATCCTACAATCAGATCACCATATATGTTCTGATAGGAAAATGACATTGATTTTACTGAGTGGTATTTGTAACAGACAGTCAAATGACTTCCTGTTGAGGTTACCCAACCCTTGGCATTGTAAACATATTTCTGGCTTTTAAAGACCCTCAAAGCAGTCTTTCGTATACTTCTACTGCTTGCGAACAGTATCTGAAATTTGGAAGAGATTAGAATAATATCTCTGGCTATCTTTGGGAAAATCTGTTCAGATTTGACTGAGCTGCAAACAGGGCAATGTTATAATTTATACTACTCAGCAGTGGACTTGCTAAACTACTGGGGTAGACATTGTGAGCATTCTGACTGAATGAAATGTGGTTTGGTCCCATTGAGACTTCTGTTGCCATATATACATATGATTCATGTAACATATAAACTTAATCACAGCAAGATCCAAAGCAATACAATGTCTAAACCAAAATTCTCTGCTGTATGTAATAAGGATTGATAAGCACCATAATTTTATAGCATACTGAAACCTTAAGAAAATGAAGCAGATGTATTTGAAAATAACCTGAAAATTTAGTCACAAATCACGTTCTGTTACTTTGGAAAAAATATATGGATATATGGTAATCCTACAGATAACAGAGTCTACCTTTATTTTTAAGGAAAAGGGAGAACATAATTCTAGTATGTAGGTAATAAAGCATCCTTGTATTAGCATTGGATAAGTAATTTGCTGACTTGTTGATGTGTATTGATGCTCAAATTTGAAAAGCCTCTGATTCTTTTTTTTTGGTATTCAAGTGGGTTTGAGACAAAAGCAAAATCAATCAATTTTGACAGTATCAGTTCTGAGCCAGATTCTGTTACCCTGGATGCAAGTGGAATGGTGCCTTTTTCAGCAGGTGGTGAAATTGATTTTAATGGTGTTAGTTGCCAAATAAGAAGCTCTTCAGACTAAATAGGATATCAGAAGTCACCTTCCATAACTGAAAACGAAACAAAAAAATTGATGACTACTAGACATTTCATATATGCTGAGATACAAAATGAAGGTTTGTAAAAAAACATAAATGCTCTTGTGTAAAGACAAATACACTTTTTGAAAGGTAGCCTTTTAGCCATTTTATTGCTTTATTTCTTTTGAGAACTTCAATAAATATGGATGAAATTACTCTTCAAAAAGCTACAAGAGGAAAAAAATAAAAGGAAAACGAAACCCTACAATTTATACTCATAAATGAGGGTACACTTAAAATATACTTGGTATGAATCAGCATTTTAAAAAAAAAAAACACTTTGCTTTTGGCTGGGAAAGTCCCTAGTTTTTTTCTTTTATTCCTTAAAGAGATACTTCTTGCAGAGGAATTGCTGTCAATGGTGTTATTACCAAAAATAACATCTCTGTAAACTGGCATCAGAGTGTGAACCAATTAGCACTATGAGATGCTGTTGAAGTTTAAAACCAAATGTGGCAATAACCATCTGGGTAGACAAAATATTCTTTTTACCTGCGGGCCCTTGAACATGGCAATAAACATATGGCAGAGAGAGCTGGGCTTGTTCAGTGCATTTCTAATAAAAATCTAGGTGACAGAAATATGCCATGATAGGTGTCATAGAAACTAGTGTAATGACCTTTCACATCTGGATGCCTCATTTCTAATTAGGAATGAATAAGATATAACAAGGTCAGGTGACACTGTCTAACACAGCATATTACTTGTATATGGATGAGGCACTTTGATGAAAAATTTCCAAAGCATTTTTGCCAATTATCTTACCTAACTTCATGCGACACCAGACTGTGTACCCTTGAAAGAGGTTCCAGATGTGAAAGGTCAGAACTTTTACCCTGGAGTATGCAGCTTATTCTTTTTCCAGATCTTTGTTATCTCTATACTAATGTCAAATGAAACCCAAATTTGTTCCCTCCACTTTACAACCCTTTCGAAATGCTGCTTTCAAAATATGACACTTCTCCGAGCTGCTTACACCCCTCCAGCAGCATGAGCACGTTTCACCAGCCATAACACCAGATGGCCAGATCCCAGCTCCCTTATTCTGAGTCTATTTGTGCAGTCAGTCTCACTGAAACAATATTCTGTCATAATCAACTAGTCTACTTCCGTAGTTTATATCCTCCCCAAAAAATTACAGGGAAAAAAGGGCATTTCTAGGCCTTTGCAAACCACCGGAATGGTCAGGCGATTGCCAGTGGTGCCTAGTTTCACATGTCATGCACCTTTTCTGCGGTTTTGGGGACATATTGGTGCTCGTTCTCTTGAGGGAACACAGATGTTACCAGGGAAGTGCTGCATGAGCTGTTTCCTCTGATTTGGTGTCACCTGCAGCTGTCTGGATTTTATGGATCTCTTGCACTGGGAAGGTTCTGAGCAGTCTTCAGTCACTTTTTCCTGTGAGATGTCAATTAAAAAAATAGACAGAAAGAAAAGAAAAAAAGAAAAGAAGAGGCAAAGAGATGGAAATGGTGCTTTGAGTAATGTACCAGTTTGCCTTACAGGTCAGTCAAACAAGGTCATTATTGACTGAAAATGATAATTCTTGCACTTTCCAGGCACATGTAGATTTAAACAAATCAGAATATTGGCATGCTCTACTCTCCCTTGTCTCCCATTGTGACTAATTTCTCACATGCTTTTATTACAGTTTAAGATCAAACACAAGTCACCTTAATACACAGCAGAAAAGTAAATATGTTTTGGCAGCAAAAGAAATACAAGAAGAGGAGAAAGGTGATGTGACACATTGAACCCCACAGCATGTTCAGGATAACATGCAAGGGTTTATGGCTTTAGTGAAATCAATCTAGCCAGATATACCGGGAATTCTTCAGGCCCTCCTGGCTACCAGGACACTGCTGACTCATATTCAACTTGCCATTGACTACGGGGACTCTTCAGCTAGAAGATAAACTCTGTAAGTGGGAGCGGCGTAATGCTGTCATGTAAGCTAAATAACCTTTTGTTTTAAGTGTCCCAGGCAGCTTCAGGTGACACCAAACCAGAAGAAACAGCCCATGCAGCACTCCCATGGTAGCACTTACGTTCCCACTCGAGGACAAACACCAAGGAAAATGTAATACATTAAGGAGCTGTCTGCACCATATTTACACACACCTACAACATAAGAAGTGTAGAACTGGGATACCTCTCTTTTTAGATATTTAGTTTTATGAGTGAGCTTATGCACAGAAATACTGAGCCACTAAGACAGCTATTTTTATATGTCATGCTTTTTTTAGGACTTCCAATATGAAATTAAGGCTTTAGAAAAAATACAGACTGATGCATCCTTGTTTCCTTTACATCCCTTACTGTCACACTTCTGCCTACCTATTTTTACTTCATTCCGTTCATTTTTTCACTGAGTAATAGCTGAAATTTGTTTCACAGTTTTACAGGACCAGGGATTATAATTCTGAGGACAGTAAAATGTCTGGCATATCACATGCACTGTAAAAATGACAGTAACTGCAATAACTAATATTCTGTGTTGAAGTCCTGTTTTATTTCAATTTTCAGTCAGTGCAAAACTGTATGCTGCATATTTGCTTTTAACACATCTCTATCTGCATTTCTTCTAAATTTTCAGATTTGGGATGCGATGATGCTGCTGACATGGTTATCCTGCAAATGAGTCTGCAAGTCTCAAAAGATTCGCCTGCCCTGACTACATAAATACAGATTAGTAAAGAACTAGAAACAGGCAGATAAGTTCACTGCCCCTGGCTTTGGCAAATATGTCCCTTTGGTACGTCTATTAAGGGAAATGTTATCTTTACAAAGCAAGCTCGTGTTACAGGCATACAGCAAAAGATGGAAATACCACAGGTCAGACTTGAGCCTCGGACTGTGGTGAGGCCCACGGGTCAATCAGGAGTCAGTTAGAGTTCTCCCCTCTATGTCACCAATGCTTTGACCTATTTCACTTTGTTCTGAGCAATGACAGTTACTTCAAGGATTAACCAACAAGGGAAGACTTCTAATTTCACACAGTCAGCACCCCGAGGAGGAGAGGTCATGATCCAGTCACTTTACCCCTCCCAGCTGTACCATGTAGGGAAAAAGCATCCTCAGCTGGTCTCAGACCATCACCTCTACTATGAAGATTTTCCCTCTGACATAAACGAAATTCAAGAGACCAAGCATGATGTTTGCCTTAACTCTTTATTTTTCTATTAATATTATCTTCTGCCATATTGCATTGCCTTGCAATTAAATGGTCATGATCATGAAGAAGATACAAGATGGAGTTAAAAAAAGTCATTCAAAAGCTATAAATATAAATATAGTCAACAACTGTTCTTTTCTGATGAAGAGAAAAATTAAAAGGAAAAATAAAATTGATAAATGAAGCCTGATGATTTCCTGCAGATTTTAAAAGAATGATGTTAAAAATAAAGTATTTATTTTTTCATAGATGAAAAACAACATAGACTTTTCTCCGTGCTTCATGAGACCAGAACGGGAGGTTCTGTGAGTCACAGTGATTCACATAAATCTTCCTCTGTTTCTAATAATGGTTAAAGCTTTCAAAATGCCACAAAATTGTAGTTCTAGTCCTTCAGCTTCCGCAAGGCGCCACCCTCACTGCAATTGTTATTAAGTTGCTATGAATGGCCTGTCTGTGATGTTTCTGTCTACATGGACTAAGAGGGTGATGCACAAGAAATAAAAAGGGGAGAAAATGTTGGAAAATATCCAATGAAGAATTCTACAAAACCATTCAGAAGCTTAAATGTTCTAAATCAAAGTCATTTAGGAATCTAAAACCCATTCAATTTTGAGAGATTAAGCTTCAAGTCACTGGAACACTTTAGGAAATTTTATTCAATGCCCAAATGCACCAGGCTATTGCTGGATTCTCCTCAGAGCTAGTGGTGAAACACAGCACAGAGAGCATGAAACTCCAGTGCTGGGCCTGCCCTTCCTTTGGCTTTTGGAAGCTCTTGGAGACAGAGAAAACAATGCTGCACAGTGCCACCTGTGACTGTAGTGAAAGTCTAATCTGACTTAAATTCAAGACTGATTATAACCCAAACCTGTTCTTAAGTATTTTAAAAAATACAATAAAATTTAATTGTAAACATTTTAATTAGTATGTCTGACGTTTCAAATTCCATTTTCCAATTAATACTATAAAAAGACGGAAGAATGCTGTATATGTAATGAGTTAAGACCTTTGTTTTGGGTCACAATAAATATTTCAGATTAATTTTTCCTAGTTTAATCCTTTCTTTCCCCCCTGAATTTTGTTAGTGGTCTGCCTCTAGCTGACTGTCATCACACGACCTAGTCCTGATCACATTTACTACAGTTGATCAGAAGATGTTGTACAGAAAATGTTACACTGTAACGGTATTTAGAGATGCCAGACCACTGTAAAGGATATTTTTGATGTTACCCCCTGTGCTGTAGAAAGGAAAGTACCAGATCTGTTTTAAATCTTCATTTGCATTTTATGCATAAAATCATTATTTTACATAGTAATAAATTATCAGCTGTGCGGACTAGCTTTTTATTTGTTTACAGAAATTATACCATGTATTAAACAAGTTCATACTCATTTTTACTCCTGATGTGAATGGTCAATTTCCCTACATACCTATATTTTTTTCACATTCCCTTCTTACATCATCTAAGGGCAGAACACTGACATTAAAATCCACTAGCTTCTCCACAGTATACATTTTGCCTCAGTCAGATTTGTCAACATTACTTTTTGTTTTCTCTAAAAATTTGCATTCAGTTTTCACGGCTGCAAAAAGGTGTATCAGTCAAAATACCTCGAAGAACAGGCTACTGCTATGGTTGTGAAATAGAAATGGCTATTCAGCCCTTAACCTGTCTGTAGAGTGTGACAACAAATGTATCTATTAGTGTAACTTCTGACCTTGATGTTTATGCACGGACACCTGGATGGACAGCAGAATAGTTATAGCTAACCAGAAGGGATTCATATAAATACTTACTGACTTTACTAAATAAAAAAAAAATGATTGTAAATGCAGTGGTCTCTTTTCAAAAGTAAATTGCATTGGGCAAAGAATCCAAGCAACACTTCAGGCTTCAGGCTGGTGTTTGGATTATTTTACCCACAAATAACAAAATACACTCTGAAATCTTAATACAACATGTGCAGAGAAAAAAAAGAAAGAAAAGCTCTGTTCTCTTTCCAATATATGGATCTCACTTCATACTTTGGAATGCCTTATTGATTAAATAACAGTACTTCATGGGGAGGATTTTAGTTGATTTATATTCTTTCAGTCATTTAAAGATGCTGTTATGAATTTGTACATTTACACAGAGCATTCATGACTCTTTATTTCACCCTGAAAAAGACCTGGAGAATTCAGTAGTTGTACAACACAACACAGAGTAGCTGAGCCTGTAAGAAACTGAAGAGCTCCCTGAGATGCAGAGCCTGAAAGGCTAAGGTTCAAATCCCACATGACAGGTTTTATGAAGTAAGGTTTTTTTTTGCCTCTGCCTAATGACTTTTTAATCTTCCTTATAAAATAGAAAAGCTACAAAGCTAAGAAGCAGTGAAGGTATTGTAAATCTCTTATTCAGGCAGTGGACAGTGAAATTTTGGTGCCTCTGAGTTCAGATTCAGACACAGCAGGGATCTGTGTTATTCTTCAAGGTTACAGCCATCCATCCTTTTGGTTTCTATGCCTCACCTTGTGTTATTTCAGCAAAATCTTTGTCAAAATCAGTTCTGTTAGGGGAAAAGAGGAAAGAGATTCACAAGAAAATTCTCATCATGAAGACAAAAAATAGAAATACTTTGGGGAGTGAGCAAAACAACTTCTCTCACAAAGCACATTTATTGTATTTCATTAAATGCCATAGCCAGACTGCATTCCTAAAGAACTCTCTTTGGCATTTTTCAAGTGTGGAAATCCACCACTGCACATGTTGGGTATATCTGGTCTTGCTGCTCCCAGTTTTACTTTTGTAAATAGCACAACACAGGAAAATTCTCTGCTAAAGCTTAGTTTCCTTCACATTTCGATGTCAGATTTGAAGTTCCTATGCTTATGATTTCCTTATTGTATTTCTTTACTTCCAGCTGGGGATCAGGAAACACTTGGTAATAATTATTTGCAAAAAAATACCAGAGAGAGTAGCATACAGCAAAAAAAAAAAGAAAAAAAAAAAAAAGAAAAAAAAAAGGCAAGGCGTAGAGAAGGATGAAAAATTGATAATGTGCCATCTAAAATGATCAAGTTGTCAAGGATGACACTGATATAAATTCCCTTGTTATTGCAGATGAACCAGTATAATACCAGGGGACTGAACATGAGCCAGATTTGATTTGTCAACTTGTTGCTATTATTTTGACAACATTTCAGCAAAATTGTCACATCTGTCGAAATTCTGTTAGAAAATTAGATGTAGCAAAGAACACCAAGCAGCCTTATTTTCTCCTACTGGGTGTGCTGGGATTTTCCTTCCGTGAGTCATCAGCCGGCAGCAACAATGAAGTGTCACAACAATCACAAAGATACCATCTGGTTAAGGGAGATGATCCAAGAGCAAACATGTATCTTCCTAAACATAAAATTCATCAGTACAAAAAACTATAAACACACACACACACACAAGTGTGTGGCTTTGCACATATATGTTTATATATCTCTATCTGTAATTTCAGCAATCTCTATCTGTAATTTCAAATGCTACCAAAGCACCAAGACAGTAGGAATTACAACATTTCCCGTATGGATTTCTATCATCAGCTAAAGCCACAGATGATATTACTTGAACTTTGTATCATGAGAGCTCATGACATTTGGAAATATGGAATGTGTTTTTCATCACATGGTGCCTATCACACCTGGTGCTTGCAGAAATTAGGCTTTAATAATTAGAATGCTTCCGTTTCTTTCAAAGTATTTTTAACAAATACAGGCACAATGCACAGCTCTGCATTGCCAAGAACTCCTCCAGAGAGCTAACAGACTACAGGATGATTACTGCAACAGCTCTTATCTAGATGACCTTTATATTTTTTTTCCCTTTTCCCTTGCTGTGTATGTGGAAGGCCTTGTGCATTTGGAAGTAAACTGTTAAGAAAAACCAGTTCTCCTTGCCAGCCCTGGAAGCAATAGTAAATGTCCAAAAATGTAAAGTTTTGATCAGTATGGTTCTAGAGTGATAGAGAAACATTTCTGATGCAGTTTCTAAATTAAAAATGACAAGGAATAAATTGGGAAAAAAAGTCAATGACAGCTTCCAAACATGCAAAGTAAAGCTCAAGGAAACATTTGCATTGCAATTCATGAAAATATTGACAAGGAAAAGATTATTACTGAAGAGGTAAAAATACAGATTACTAATATAGCTTCCTCAGTCTTGTTTAAAACAAATTTAATTATGTAATGAATGAATAGCAACACAAGTTTACACAGAAGCTTAAAATTATTTTTATTTCATTGATACCATCCAGATCTTTTAAAAATAGCATAATAAAAAATAATGATCATTAGGTGACAGATATTCCATTGTTTCTTGCACATACTCAATCTACTATCCATAATAGATTAGCACAATGGACCTCTTGAAGTAATTCCAGAAGCACTGCTGGCATCTACCTTCTCTGTTTGACTAAATGATATATTTCATATCTATTATTTTGCCTTCCTTTAGAAGGCAATAAATGCTACTGTTTTCTGCTAAAATTGTCTAAAATATATGCCAGTTTTTCTATCTGTCTTTCATCTACTATTCAAGTGATCTGTGGCACAGGAGTGGAAAAATTATACTTGCCTTCACTTGGATATAAAGTGAAATATGTGCTCACATGAACTTATAGAATACAGCTCAACTTTATTGAACACCCTTCCCCCCCCCACCACCACCCCTAAAAAAAGACAAGGCCAAACCCAAAACACCCAAAACCTCAACTTGTTGCAAAGGCATTTTCCTACTGTCTGTCCTACTTCTATTACAAGTTGGTCAATTTTTCTTTCAGTAACTTCTGATGAAACATTTAATTTTTTTCCTGAATGTACACTGCCTGATATAACCTTATGGTATAATATGAATTAGTAATAAAATACAATGCTACAAACTAGTCCTTTTACATCTAGCATAATGATTTTCACTCATACAGAGCTTGATCACTAATGATTGATATTAATGCAATTCAAATTTTGAGACTATACCTGATGACTTTATTAAGACAAATTTAATTTTCCCCACATTAATTAGAAAAAAAGAAAAAAAGAAAAAAAGAAAAAGAATAAACAATCCCTTTGATTCTGACTCTGAACACATGTAGTATGAACATACAGCAAAATTTAAGCCTGTTTATGGTACCTAATGGTACCTAAGCTCCACTTGTCCTTGCTGAATTCTCTGCAAAGGTTGCTACAGAAAATACTTATGACTGTGGTAATGTTAGTGTCCTAAAAGAAAAAGATCTTCACAGATGAGAAATTTAGTAGTATTTATCATCAGTCAGATATAGTGCATAGTAGGTCAGTTTCTGTCTCTTACTCTCTGCCACATGCACACAAACACACAGTTCCACAAACACGTTCTGTTTTGAAAATTCAGCCTTAAAGAGTTTAAGTATAAAGAAGAAATAGTGATAGATATGATGAAATATATATCAACTCCTCCACATATATACAATGACTTCAACAACTTTAACATTCATCTGCCATAAACAGACCGGCATCAAAGCCAAAAACCCATCAAAGTGTAGTTTTTAAATAAGCACACTGGAAATGAAACACATTTAGAAAAAAAACCCCAAACATATTTTAAAACGGAACTCAAATCATGTTTTCAAATGTGTTTCATCGTTGGAGCTAGATGAGGTATAACTGACGACAGAACTTAGTTTTCTGTATTCAGACATCAGAACTATGGCATCATGTCTGTCTCTTCATTGGGAGTGAAGATGAGTGTGGAATGAAAACAAAGCTTCAGATCAAAATGAAAGAGAAGTGATATCACATAGATAAACTTGTCTTGGACATGTCAGTACTTGCTATTTCATTTCTCTGATATGAAGGATGGATGAAGTAAAACTAATTTTTGTTGTCAAGGGCTGCCACAAAATGGAGAGAAACAAGATGAACAACAAAAAGATGTCAAGAATAGGTCTATCAATAACACTAACTTATTTTACACATACACAGTAAAACCCCATCCAGCTCCCAACTTCACATAAATAAAACACCATTTCATTTCTAGTGGTTACTGTAGTCGCTGAAGACATGTCACCCTCCTTAAACTACAGGAATCACCTATTTGAGTATCTTAACATTCAAATACTACATCTGTATGGTCTTGAAATTTTTAATAACTTGTAGTAAAACACTTCTTCAACTAGGACCCAACTGGCAGGTTTTTTGAAGAACCTGCACAAAGCTGCTGCTGAAGGCAATAGAAACTTTGGCTGCTCAGCATCTTTGAAAGTATGTTCATATATTTTTATTGCTCATTTAAATATAAGTCCTGCAAAAAGTAAGACTGTCCAGACAAGAGTATAAATAATGAGAACAAAGCTATACAGAATTTGGGAATTTATAGAAAATACATTTAAATTTAACACAAAACATGAAATATAGCCATAAATACTGAAGATAACCCTGAACTGAGCTGTAAGAATGAGTGAAGCTGTCATAGAAGAAAAGTTAAAGAGCCTGTAAGAGAAAAAAATGGGAGTGTAGAGAAACAAAGAAAACCCTTACTATGTGGAAAATCTGCTGAAACACTGTTTCTATAAAAATTCTAGTGTAATAAAATACTCTCCTTTATCTTCACAGTAAATCTTATTTTGGAAGAAGTAAAAGCAAGTTGTTATTGTATAGGCCAAGATTCTCTTAATTCTTGTTTCATCGATAATTGGCTAAGTAATACTGAATTGATTAATGTATTAGATCTATGTGGAATGGGTCTTCGGTATCAGTAAAACACCTTACAAGTTACAACACAGAACACAATAAAAACTGAAAGTGCAAGGGGTGTGGAAAAAAGCATCTGATTTAGACAGAATTGCAATAAAACCAATTGAAATGGTAGAGACAGCCACATGCAGTGTGACTTTCTACCTCCCTGTACTATCTATGTGCTCATACTGATTTTCTCAGCGAAAGACAGCTTTGGCAGTACCTGCCAAAGTGATTCTGTTAAGTATCAAATCTTTGCCCACAATGGTTTGATCCAGTTGAGTTTGTAGGAGTGATAGATGGCCTGGCATTTTCCTTCTATGACATGCCGCAGAAAACTAGGCAACTCTTTCAAAGGCTTTGCTTTTCCTGGTTTGATAAGATGTTTTCCTCAGAAAATAAAAGTAAGTTTATTAAATCAACTGCTCTCAGAAGAGATACAGCATATGACTATATATCAAAAGCAAATGCATGTGTAATAAAGGAGCTCAATCTAGAAACTCTCACGATTTAGAAAAAAAAAAGATTCTTACGAAGAAAATAGGTGTCCTTTCAACATAGGAATATAATATAAGAGATATATCTAAAGGGATAAGACTTCATTTCATCCTTGAGGAGCAGGAAGTGAAGCTGGTTTAAAATGTAAGTACTGCAAGGGGAACAAATTACATGATTAAGAAGAAGCATATGCTGAATCACTGATGCTGTTTGCTCTTTCTGACTAAGTTACAACACGTGTATCCATCCCATGCTGCCTAAAGAAATTAAATTAAGATGTTCCCTTTCCATCTGAGTGAGCAAGAACAGCATTTTCTCTTTCTTTTCTACAAGGAGAATGACTACTGCACTAGAGACCAAATAAAGCAGTGCTGTTGGAAAAGTGTCCATTACTCCAGTAAATACAATGTATTGGGATGGTAGCTGCCTCATCTTTCATTAGGTCATGCAAGGAAATTCAAAAGGCAGCAAGTGCAGTCCGTTCAAATTTGAAGGCATAAGAACTCACCATGATAGGATATTTAGAAGGGGTTTAGAAGCTTAAGGTAGCATAAAAGGTTATTAACACCATTTTGTTCAACTTTTTTCCAATTTTCTTGAAATAAGGTTGTCTAATAACTGTCACACTCTACCTAAATTGCAGGATCAAATACGAATCTTTAACACGTGAACAGGCACAATGGTCTAGGATATTTTTCTGCTTTATCATAACCTACAATCTTATTTTCCTTCCATTGTCTTGTTCAGACAAATGGAGAAAATACAAAGACAGATGAAAAATGTCATTCTTCAAGAAACACAAAGGAATTAGTAAATAGGACAACACTTGCTTTAATGTGAATCTTGATTAGTCCTCTCTGTCCTTGCATGTCACCCTTTTTCCAGATGCTATCTCTTTCACTCTTTGAATGTCTCAAATTTCAGCTAAAATATTCTCAATATGAAATGTTTTAGGCACACTACATCAATTTTTCTTTTCGTCAACAAAGTTTCACAGAATAAGCAAGAACAATTTAAAAGCAATTCCTGTTGAAATTTAGCTCAAGGAAATACAATTACTCTTCTCAAAAAACAAGTCAGAGGAGATGTTAAAATAGATAATAGGTATTTCAGGGTAGACAACTTAAAATGGAAATGAGGCTACTTCATGGGACAACAAAGTGCAAGCAATTTGAATGTCACTTTACAAAACCAATATGCTGATACTGCACCAGAATTTAAAGTGTTTATTCAGGCACCTGAAACCTTCTAAATGTCAAATGGGAGAGATGGACATGTCCAGGTTTGATATATCAGTCAGGTATTAGGATATCTAAATCAACTGGGAGAAAATCTCAAAGAAGAATTTTCTCCAGGCTAAACACTCTTTCAGATTAGCAATTTGTTTGGCTCTATGTTTTAGGACTTAAAAGTATTTGAAAACATATCTTGGTTTTTATTGTTAGTATATTTTATTGTGTTAGTATATTTCATTAGCCTAATGATAAAAATCTAGCCTGGGAAGGAAGTCACCATGGCTCACAGCTCTCTCATCTCAGAGGCACCACACTATTCTGGAAAACAGCTTAAAAAGGAATACCACTTAAAAATACCTTTAGATAGAGAAGTAGCTTTAGATACTGAAGTGCTTACTTTCTACTGAATTTCAATTGGACTGAGACTTTATCACGTTGTTGGGGAATGTTTGGAGATCTCACTCAAATTTGAGATTTTTTCCAGGAAACTAACTGTTCCATCAGGAAATGTTGAGATATCACAATTGAGATCTCTTGCTTTAGCTGATAATACCGGATCTGGCTGGGATGGAGTTAAAATTCTTCACAGTGGCCTGTGTAGAGCTGTGTTTTGCATTTGAGACGGAAACAGTGTTGGTAATACACCAGTTTCAGCTATTGCTGAGCAGTGCCTGCACAGCATCGAGACTTTGTTTCTCCTGTTGCCTCATTCTCAAGTAGCCCAGGTGTAGGCAAGAGGCTGGGAGAGGACACGGCCAGGACAGCTGACCTCAGAGAGATTTGGAGACTGCGCATCAGTTTGCCTGTGGCATCGGAAGTGACTGTCTTTCCAATCTTTATGTTTGTTTTTTTTTTAATCTTTCCATCACTTATTAAATCGTCTCTATCTTGATCCAAAACCGTTCTTGCTTTTGCTCTTCAAACTGTTGTCCCCATTCTTATTGAGTGGATGACTGACTGGGTGGGTGGTGAGTTAATGGCCAGGTCAACCCACCACACTGATAAAATGGTTAGAGCAAGAACATTTTGAGGGCAAAGATTAGGTTTTGTACTAAAATAAAAGCAAGGGATTATTCCTTTTCCAGTCAGTTCTGACAATCTCACTCCTAATGTTTTTTCTAGTTAATATGTTCAGCTGAACACTCAGAGAAACATGCAGAGAAAACATGGGATAAATTAATTCTAACTCTCAGAAGCTAGGGAGTTTTCTTGAATTGTGGAAGTAAAGGCTGAAATGCCTTTTCAGGGAAAGGGTTCATTACTTATCCAAGGTAGAATAGTTCCAATGGGAGAGGTAGCAATTTCCTTTCCTCCCTGGTTATGAATTTCATTTGGAATGAAGAAGGCATAGGCTAAAGCACATAGATTAAGAATCAGTCTTTCTCATTCATATCAGTTCACTAGTCACTAACCTAATGAGAGGATAAGACTGGAGAAAATTTTTTACATCTTGAAACTTTGACTTGGCAGAAAGCTATTTGCTCTCCAGCTATACTCCGTTATCCTTCAGCAAAATATCTCCCAGTACCTTTGTAGGGATATTGAAGTTTCATGGGATTCTTTAGAATGAAAGGTATTATAAAACAAAATAATTACATAATTATCTGAACATAAAATACTCTTACTCAATTCTTACTCAATTGAACTTTGAAAAGTGCAAAGGACAGAAATGTGGATGTCCTTGGACCTGGATGGTCCTTGCATTGAAAATTTAATTTTCTTTGAAGGTCTTTCTTTTCCCTCAATGTCCCTCTATTCAAAGTTAATTTAAGGCATACCCTGCTGAAATGCAATGGAACAAGTACTGTCTCTAATGGTGTCTTTGAAAGTTATGAAATGCTGCATAGCCCTCAGCAGTCTTCAGTAAATCTATTTTACTGTTCCTTGTAAGATTTATCATGCTTCACTTTCTCTAAATAGGTATATGAAGAGCTGAAACACACACACACAGAAGTGCTCAAAACTTTTGCACCTCTCGCAATCAAAATTTTTGACAGTAATAATCCAGGCAAGTACATGGAGTTGGCTTGACATACCCAAGTAAACACTTTAGACTAAAAATAAATCAACAAAAGAAAGAAAGTTTTACTGGCTCTCACAGATTCAAACCTTTTATGTTGGGAATTAAAACTCCACTAAGGAGACAAGCTTACACAGATGGGTACAAAATATTTTTTTGCATGGTTAAATCTAGGTAAGGCTTCTTAAGAAAGATAAATATTTCAGGGAATCACAGAATATGCTGAGTTGGAAGGGGGCCAAAAGGATCATTGATTACTAAGTCAGTTTAAGACAATTTGTATAAATTAGAAGTAAAATGAATGTGTGCCTTTGGACTTTCATAGATACACTATCCCCACTGTACACTTAGACCATATTCATGCTTTGGTGATACAAATGTTCAGTCCTGAATACCACTATTTTTAAGAGCTGACATTTAATGAAAACACAACATGAAATGGGCAACAATTTAGAAGTGATCTGGATAATATTTTGATCTACGTAAACAAGCAGCTGACAGTCAGCCCTTGGGTAGAGATGAAATAGTCAGAACTTTCTGGATTTATTATTTATATAGAACATGCTGAGAATACCTAGGTTGTCTCTTCAGTTTGCATGCTATCATCTCAACCCTTGTTGCAACAAAAATATTCAGACTCAAAAGTTTTATTCTGATTATCTGGACCCCAAATTGTTCCACTTTATTTTTTCTCTTCTCAGGCATTCTGTCTTGTCCAAAGAGAAAAGAAATGCCACAAATGATATCAAATATTAATATTGAAGTTATTAGCAATACACAGAAATACTTTATCTTGATAAGGTATGTATTGCACAATACAAGTGAAATACTTTGGGAGGAACATTGAATTACATTTAAAGGGCCTGAGAACAAGGCTTGTAACAATGGGGAATTCTCATTGTCAAAAATCTAATGTAGTGCTATAATTTCTTCCTCAAAACTTATGATTTGTATAAATATCAACTAGTTTGAAATAAAACTACAGAGATGCGTTAAGAAATAACTTTGATAAAGTTTAGATTTTATCACGTGAGAAAATTTATGATACTTTCCTTAATGTTATTTTTCTCATCACCTTTGTTGACCCACAACCACCTTTGCAGAGCTATTTACGCAGGAAAGCTAAACACTGCTCTTTTAAATTGGGATCAAAGTACTGTAAAGTAACTGGCTGTATTTCTGACTGCAGGTTGTCCCACCCCTTTAGTACAAACAGGATCCTACTGTAGAGTTTCTAAATGAGCCCTTTGCTGGAAAAGGATGTCCAGGGGTGTGATGTGAAGGTAACTGAATGAAGCAACAGCTTTTGGGGCTCCTGATAAGTAAAGAGCATGTGTACTATAGCACCAGCTTCAAGACCCAAGGCATGTCTTATTCATACACCTGGACAGAAATGCAAAACAGCATCTGCTGCCTTGTTTCTGTCCTTTCCCTCTTCCTTCTGGACTTGAGGAAACAATAAGCTGCAGCTCCTGGGCTGACAGGGCAGAAGTATGCTGGGCCTGTATTCAGTTTCTGCAAGGGAGGAAATGAAGGGAAAAGGCTTCTCTTTTTTCCCACATCACTCCAGTTGTGGATGAGGGAAAAGCAGAGCTAGGTCATGCAGCACAGAAGAGATGCTCCCTTGAATCTCTTTGTAAAGGTCTCTGTTGAATACAGCTGTGAGTTTGTGGATGCCTATGATGAAGCACCATCAGGAGGTTTTTGCTACCATCAGTGCTGATATGTACTTAGTAAAACTGCATGCACAGGTAATGCCCTTGAATTGCTATTCAAGATGCCAATGTTAATACAAATCTGGAATATTTCTAAAGGGTAATAAAAATGTAAAACAAAATAATTCAGCAGACTTCAGGTGACATCTCTGTCCTATGCAATTTACCACAGGAAATAAATCACTGAGACAGGAAACATATGCAGTGGCAAAACATGGGCACTTGTCACATCAGTTCAGCATCAATCCATATCTGTCTAGTTAATTCAGACTTTTATTCGCTTTTTGTCACTGCAAACTTTCTTTCTGTCAAAGAATTTTTATGGATTTTTCAGAGCCCATAAAAAGCTTTATATTTTGAATAACAAAATTGGTAGACATCTTGTTTATCTAGTACCATGAGAATATCTTATGGTTTCCTAAATATATAAAATATTTTAATGCTTTAGGTTATAAACTTACCTATAAAATTATACACATGGCTTTTTAAGTATACCATGTTTTCTGGAGCATGGAGATACTACTGAGACAGCACTGGAGGATCATTCAACTGAAAATTTGTTTTAGACTTCTATTGACTGTGAGCACTTTTAGGCGGTGCTTTCTCCCTGATGGCTTTTTCATGATTTCCCCACTGAATTTTTTTCTTAATACATTGGGATAAGTAAATAAGCCATTTCATTTTTATTTTCCCTTCTGTGAAATGCTTCCCAAGTAACTTGATTAATGTTCAAAACCAATATTTGAGCAGCCACATAATGTAATTAAAATTTCATAAAATAGCTATAATCATCCTAGCTTGGTAATAAGCAACCTTATTTATCACACAAATGATTTCTTTGGATTTTCAACAAGCACTTTATTTAGCAAACTAAATAATTTTTTTCTGCAGGAGGCTTGTGTTTTAAAACAGACAATTGAAGTCACAGCCAGATGCCTTGCCGTACATACCCAATATTTAATCACAGGAGGTTTCAGCTATGTGCACATTGAAGTTAGCCTGATTTATCCAGGAAAGTGTGCTTGACTGAGTTCCATTTTAAACCTGTCTGCCCAAACTGCTTTTTTTATCTTGAAGTGATACTAAGTGCACAGTGATCCAGTATAAAGGTAGAATGTTATGTGAAAAGAATTTTTTTTGGAGTAATGTGCAGCACTGTATTGGTATCTTTAACACCATATGGGCCATTGCTGCCAATAACAGTGACTGTGAAATCTGCTATGGGCTGGAGAACCTTAGAGCTGAAGAGAAAGGCATTTTAATTTTTTTTATTGCTCTTTACATGATCTCTATCTCCATACTGTCCCTACAGTCCAGTTCTATTTGAGACTGAATGATTTAAAGTGCGGTCCTACTTTAAAAGCACTTTTGCAAAAAATGGTAGCATAAAGCTACCTATTTGTTATACCCCAATGATTTCTAGATCAAATTTTCCTAGCTTGCTGACTGAAATGTCATTTTTTTCTGTGCATCTGTTCTGCAAACCTTCCAGGAGTCTGGAAAGTAAGATATGTTGTTTCTTATATGCACAATACAATCCAAAAACCTTTCTGCTGGGCAAATGCTTCCTTCGGGTACAACTGTGAAAGACAAAGCATTGCTTTCAAATCCTGCCCTCATTTACCTCCCTCTATGTAGCCTAGGGCCCACAGTGGGCCTGGAAAGGTACTTCTTAGTACTTGTTTGAAGCTGTAACAGACAGGATGCTGAATATTTAACTGCTCATAGTTATGCTGATGACATAAACAGTAGAAAACTGTCGCTCTTTCTACTGCTGAACACATTCAGTTCTGTAAGGATGACAGGATTGGAAAGGAAAGATGATAAAAAAAATAGTCCATATTCCAGGAGTATAAGCAGAAAAAGCTGTTTGTAGAATGAATTGGTCCCTGTACACTACCAGTTTTTAGGAAAGACTTGGAGTTAAATATTACTCCTCGGTTCAGTATTACCACCAGGAAGCTTTTCCTTTGTGAAAACACCAGTTGCAGCAGCTGATGATTTGTGACATTGTGTTGTAATCCAGGAGGAACTTGGAATATGACCAAAGGGCGTTACTAATATTCCGCATGACTAATTATTGAACCTTCCTCTGGGTTCAAACATCCCAGTGTTTGCACAGATGATGCTCTTTGTTCATCCATCATTTAAAATGTCTTGTAGCTGGAAAGCTAACAACATTCATAAAAGACCATTCATAAAGCCTGCTGGTGGCGGGGGAGGTGGAGTGACAGTTTGCATTTTTCTGGTCTTTTAACTTCTTTGCTGCTGACCGTGATTACAAACACTGTGTAGCTACAGCCAGTGGGAAAGTCATATTTTTTAGTTAGAGAAGCTCAAATACATTACATTAAGGCAACAGTCAACAGACAAACCTAGTTCTGCTAAAGAAAACCAGCTCCTGTCAAGCTGGAACGTGTTGGATCACACTGCTGCTTTCACCAGGTCTTTACAAGCGGAAACTGGAAAGGTAGGAAATGGAGAAAGGACGGAAGCATGTCCAAAATTTAGCCTGATGTGGAGCTGGGATGCAGACTAGGTGTACAGAGTTGGAAGCTGCTGGGTTCTGTCCTCTAGCTTTATTTTCACTGATTACCATAGCATCAAGGAAAAAAATTAGGTTTGGAGGGACCTCTGGAAGGTAATCTGTAAAAAAAAAATGCCCTGCTCTATGTAGACGGGAGAGGCTGAACAGGACTCTATCCATCACAAGATATAAGTTCTACAGAAGCTTGACCTCAGGACCAATGCTCCTTGATCTCAGTGGCTCCTTCTCACTCTGACCTCTGTGAATTTCCTGTATCTTCTTGAAGTAGTGAACAGGACTTCCTAATACTTTCCAGGTCTTATGCAAAGCTCCCAGAGAAAGGAGATTAGATTTAAGGATTGGCCTTAAATCTCATAAAAGCATTCATAATTTCAACAGTTATAATAATCCCTGTAGTTTGAAGTATGTTACTACTACAAAACCATGATATCAAGAAAAGTGTACGAAATTTCAGTATTTATTTTCACATACTTTGGTTTGTTGAGAATCTTGGACATCAAGCTCAAAGCTCCAAGAAGAATATTCCCTTCAGAAAAAGAGGAGGCACTAAATTTCCTATCTTATTTCACAGAGCCTTTCTTCTACACTCAATTTCCTTTCCTTTTTCAGTAGCATTCTGATTAGCATTTCTCTGCACAAAATCAATACTTATTTCATAAGAATGAAGCTGACTTTGAATTTTAAATGGAAATTGAACCTTACAAACCTTTGATTCCTCAAATATGAATCTGTTAAATGGACCCCAAACTGGACTCCCAAAACGCCTGTTTCTTCCACCATTTAAATAATGATGTGCACAAAAACATAGAAGGAAATTACTGGAGAACTCACAAACTTACAGCATAGATTAGAATTATCCATGAGCAAGTTCTTGGAAAAGCCTAATGCTGTGTTCAACAATAGGTAATTATTGAGCAAGATCCCTGCTGATGTTCTTTTCTGTTTCTTATTTGAATGACAAAAAATTGTATGCAGTGTGCATAGTGCGTGTTAAATGCATATATGCATGCCTGCGTAAGTGCACAGGTGTCTGCACCCGTCAGATGGGGAATCTTTATTGCTTCTGTGTTGAAATTCTGTTTCTGAAAAGAGAAAAGAATAGCCTGCTAAAAATAAAATACCGCTCAATGAAAGACAGATATTAGACACATGATTTGTTGATATCTGTGTAGCTATCTCAAAATGTTTGCTGATTTTGGAAAGGCAGGTGCTGACTGTAGGAGCTGAATGCATGATTTTCACTGGCTGCAGGAAAATGGACTTTAGGATTTAATTCTGCCATCTGAAGATCAAACACCATTAGTGGTGCACAGTCCTTGCTCCTGCGTACAACCTCATTGGTGAAATGTTATTTACAAGTCAAGGCAAAAAGCCCCCAGACCTTGTTTATTACATTTTTAGTAACCGGACATCGTGAAGCAGAAATTATAGGGGAGTGAACTTCTTCATTAAAAGAACAGAAACAACACAGCCCCTCTTCATACTGACTATACGATTATGACGTGTTGCATTTTTCCTTCACAATTTTTTTTCTTTGGGAATGTGAGTATGATCTCATCTCTTGACACATGATCATGGAATCACAGAATCATTTTGGTTAGAAAATACTTCCAGCATCATTGGGTCCTACCTTTGACTGAATACCACCATATCAACATGACCAGTGCACTAAGTGCCACATCGAGTAATTTCCTGAATACTTCCAGGGATGGTGGCTCCACCACTTCCCTGGACAGTACTTTCCAATGTTTAGGAGCAAATAATTTTAGCCTCTAGAGCTCCAGGAAAGCTGTTTTTCCTGCTGGAGAGGGTCAGGGGAAGCCTTGATGAGGCTAAAAGTATGGTTCCATGCACATTAATACCAAGTCTCAGCATTGCTGAATCACTAGAGCAGTACAAAATAGGTTTGGATCAGGCATGAGCCAAACAACTAATTACATTTTTGCCTAATTAGTCCAAGATTTCCCCAGCTGCCCCCTGTGCCTCAGAGACCACCAAAGCCAGTTCCAACTGATTGATGTTGGAGAAACCCTCTGCATCCTGAAGTCCACTGAATCCAACAGGCTCTAAAAGTTGTCAAATCATGCTGCTCATTTGCCTTAATGTGGCCTTTACATACCCAGAAAGGTAAACTGTGGGGATGTCTCCACTCAGAAAGGCAAAGCACAGTCATGCTGCAGGCCACTGGAAATCACCATAAACCTCTTCCTGATGACGGTCTGAGCTGATCTGGCAGACTACAGGGTGTCCTGCCCTAGCTCATGTTCAGTGGCTCATGTTCAGTGGCACCCCCAGGTCCTGTTCCACCAGGCAGCTCTCCAGTCACTCCGTCCCCAGCCTCTTGCACTGCATGGGGTTGCTGTGACCCAAGGGCAGGACCCAGCACTCGGCCTTGCTGAACCTCGTTCCTTTGGTCTGAGCCCATGGATACTGTCCAGATCCCTCTGCAGAGCCCTCCTACCCTGCAGCAGATAAACCTTCCCACCCAACCTGGTGTCCTCTGCAAACAGACTGAGGCTGCACTCGATCCCCAGTCCAGGTGGTCAACAGAAATACTAAATACAACTGGCCCCAGTGCAAAGCCCTGGGGAGCACCACTCGTGACTGGCTGCCAGCTGGATATAACTACATCCACCACCGCTCTCTGGGCCCCAACATCCAGCCAAATTTTTATTCAGCAAAGAGTGCACCCATTCAAGCAATGAGCAGCCAATTTCTCCAGAAGAATGGTACATGCAAAATCTTGCCTATAAGAAGGAATAACCTCGTGCACCAGCACACACTGGGGACTAACAGGTGGAAAGCAGTTTGCAAAGAAGGCCCTGAGGATCTTGTTGGACACCAAGCTGGATATGAGACAGTAATATGCCCCCAGGGCAAAGATTGCCAGCAGACTTCTGGGCTTCATTAGGAAAATCATTGCCAGCAGGACAGGGGGCATGACCCCTCCATCTACTTCTACCCTACATGTCTACCCCTAATCTGATGAAAACAAAATAAAAAAATGAGTCAAGGGAAGTAAATACTGGTAACTACACTTTCCCCTCTCAATTCTGAGTGTAAACCAGTTTACTCTGTGCCTTCCCCTTATCTATTTTTTGTATCTGACTGAAATGTTAGACATTTCTCTTATTTCTATCACATTTCCTAAACAAGCATAATTTAAACTATAATATTCAATGAATTATCTCCTTCACCTTCCTCACATATATCAAAATGTTTATCAATTGCTCAAACAGCTCTTTGTCCTTTTGGTTCTGATTAAACTGTTTTCTTCTGTGCTAAAAAACTGGTGACAGTACCTAAGAAGTAAATAAAAAACCTGGCAGAGAACCATGGAGTGATACGTCACTAGCGATACAATCATCAGTCTTTTGATAATTATAATACAGAAATCTATGTGTTCACTTGTGCCCAAGTGACAAACACATACCTTGGTCTACGCAATTTGACAATTTCTGACCTGCAGATGTTAAAACCCATGTATGAACCAATAAATCTGGCTATTAAAAAGAAAAAAAGCTGAAGTGAAGCTGGGCTTTTATTACTTCACTGAATCAGATCATTAAAGTTGAGTTATAGCCCATAACAAACCAAAAGGATGAAATTATGAAATGCTGGTTCTTTGCCAAAAAAAATTAAAGCACTATGGGTTTATTTTTATCTCAGAAAGTCAATGCTCGTTCACTTAGCAGCTTTCCCAGATGCAATGAAAATTTAAATGGAAAGCTCTAGGCAGTATTGTTAAATGATTTCCTCACTCTTTGATAGAGAAACATGTGGAACACAGATATCTTAATACAGAATATGTATAGATAATGCACCCACATAACCTCAGTGGGATAAAAATGGGCTGAAGTGAGGAGAAACAGATAGTTGTCTGTTGCAAGAAACTTGGTTTCTGTCTGTCATTCCAGCTTTTGAAAGAAAACAGAGGAAACTGTGTATGTAAATCCTGTCTATAGTTAGCTTCTGTTTTTTGAAAACAGACTAAAATCTGTCACTTGTCCTTCATGTTTTCAGTGGAACTTCTCTAGTGAGACTTTAGCCTTTAAACCCTGCCAAGTATCACAGGATCTTCAAACAAATATGAGAAAATACACATGATCAGACATGGAAAGGAATAATTTTTCTTAATGAATCCTACAGTCTCCTGTTAGACAGAGTTTTGGTGCACTGGTACATAGGACACACTGCAGAAGGGAGAGCAGATAGGAAACTACAGAAACTTGACCTTGCAGCAACCGTTTTTAGTATTCCTCAAGCCTTAATTTGAAAAAGAAATTTCTCACATACGGACTTCTGGCTGCAGTGTTATCCAGCAGAATATGACTTAGAAGTAGCAGAATAGACTTTCCAGTAATATTCTTTTTTATACATGGCCAGTAACAGTGAACTTGGGCCTAAAAATCCTCTTCACTGTAAAGGGAACTGACAAACCAGTCAATCTGGTGTGAAGATCGTATCGTACAGAACATATTCAATCCATGCTCAAAATCAGGAAGGAAGCTGTACTCCAACCTCAGTCATTAGGTCCCAAGGTCCAAGTCCATGCACCCAAGCTGGAGAGCATAGGGGTTTTCCATATTAACAAGAGAACATAAATAATGAGCTGTGAACTACTTGTACAGTTCATGGGAATGGTTTACACTAGCAATATCTGTTTTGTTAGTGTTTTTACTAAAATTAATTTGTAATGTCCTATAAATTGCTGAAACAGAAAATCTGAAAGAGAAGAGAGGAGAGGAGAGAAGAGGAGAGGAGAGGAGGGTTATCTTTATCTATACAAGCATTTTTTCCTTGCAGTTCGTGTGTGGATTGTAGTTTAGTCCTGTGCATGTCCCAATAGACACTGACCCAAGGCATGTTTTTTAAAATACTTACTTGTATGTCAAAGATTCAAAGCAACTGCACAGAGCACATGTACCTTACTCCTTAATGCATCAGGCAACACAATTTAGAGGTAAAACACTACCACTGAGAGAACTACAAAATATTTTAGCAAATCTCACATGCTTGTACTATGCAGAAATTCTATTCCCTTGTTCAAAACTGAAGGCTTCATTTTCACATATAAGCTTCAGTCTTTTAAATGCTCAAAAAAAAAAAATCCTCTACTAGAGAAATAAAAATAAATCTGTCAAAACAAGGGCAGAAAAAGCAAAGATTTTCTGTTTCTTCTTTAATTGACAAGCCTCTAACACAGACATTTTCTGCTTCATTTATCTGTGGCTGAACTATAAAAAAGCATTTCAAAGTGTTTTCAGTGACCCGTAAGAATAGGATTGTATAGTTTAATAGTCACAGCATTTCAGGATCGCATAATACTCTGTCACCCAGCAGGGTAATGTCAGACAGGGACAGTTGTCCTTATTCTTATGGAAGGTATAGCAACTGTGATAATTCCTCCTTAAAATGGTTTCAGTTCCCATGATTGCTTGATCCCTGGGCAAGATAGCTGGCAGAAGCATTACATTAGCCTCCTACATGCTTGTACTAAATTCCAAAAGTTACTTTTTCATTAGGAGATATGTCTGCGAATAATTTTCAATAGGTTCCTAATTTCTATGCATGTTATTTAGCAAATAATACCAATAGTCCAAGTACATTATGAAAAGAATTTAGAAAATTCTAAATTTTGTGGTTCCTTCTGCATCTTAGCACAGGGTTTTCTGGGGGTTGTTTTTTGTTTATTTGTCTCTTTGTTTAGTACCTAATTTTAAATTAATTGAAAAAATAAATACTTTGAATTAAAATCTTTTTGTTATAAAGAAGAAAAAAATTAACTCTGAAATGGATTCATAAGAAGAATCAGTTTGAATTAAAACTGGGTGTTTCTTCTTTTGACTCAGTTGCTTAATTTTTTTACCCACAACATTTCGTCTATAAATATGAACAACATAAACTTAAAACTACCCAACCCAGTCTTCAAAGCAGAGAAATGTCCTTGAATATTCAGTGTTGCTAGCAGTAGTTAGCTATTATGGCACAAATTGCAGAACTCAAGTATGGGCTATTCAATTTAAAACATGTCTCTCTTTGTGAAAGAAAAGTGCATACATTCCTCAGAATTACTTTTTCACTGCTTTTGCTGGTTTGTGGTTTAACATTTCCATGCATCTTTAAAAACCACAGGCATAAGACTCAGGCAAACTAAACACACAAAACATACCAAAGTCGATGTTTTGTGATTTCCTGCTTGCTTTCAGGGTATTGGAATTAATTAAACCTGAAGCTTCTCTAAAGCAAACATCCTACCCCAAAGTTAAGTACTCTATTTTTATATTTGCTTGGAATAGTCCTCCCAACACATTTTCTTTTTACACTTGCAATGAGCTAACCTGTCAGTCAGAAGACAGGTCATACTCCTGGTTTTTCACAGGCCTAGAGCAGTAGAAAAATACAGAGTATATGGGAAACCTCCTAAATTGTTTATGCATCAACAGTGCAAAACTGCTATCCCTGCAGTTCTTCACACTTCATTTGCTATCCCCATTTCCACCTTATACCACGACACTCCCTGAAAATGTTTCCCTGTTCCTGCAAAGCTGGTCAGCTGTGCTACAAGAGCAGAAGGGCAGCCACCTGAGCTCTCTGGTTTGTGAAATAAAAGAGGCCTAGGGATTGATGTTCCACAAGGCTTGTGGCTTCAGCTATCTTCCCAGCTCACTGACAAGAACTTCTCTCAGGACGAGTATTTTTTGCAGACCAGCCTGCAGCTGGGGAAGCTGAGGGAATGGAACTGGGGCAGTCAGGAGGGAAATACTGGAATAGGGTGTCTGCAGGAACACAACCTTTATCACAACCGCTGTTCCTTTGCATTTTGGTGCTAGCTCATTGTGAACATTTAGGTGGTTGAGTCACTGCAATTGCTATAAAGTGCTTGAATTCATAAGAAATGTTAGAAAATGGTTATCTAGTGTCATGCATTGGGCATACACTACCAATGGAACCTTTAATTTTTAGCACATTAATTTTAAACTCATAATTTTCCTCCTAGAGAATGTAGCTGCACATGTAGGGGTTATATTGTTGTTGTTGTTTGTTTGGTTTGGTTTGGTTGGGTTTTTTTGTTGGTTTGTTTTCTTTTTTGGAGGAGGTTGGTTTTGTTTTGTTTGGTTTGGGTTTTTTTTAAGGAATCCCCAGATTTAAGAGAGGGGTGAGTGCAAAAAAATCTTCAGATGGGCAAGCAAAATGGTTATAGCAGAGATTTAACAAACCAAACAGTGCAGTAAGGAGATGACAAGAGTTATTTAAATGACACCTCTTTTTCTAAAATACTAAATTAGACATTGCAATATTCTGATTGTGAGATATGAGTTTATGTAAACAAGCCTATAGAATAACTACAGTATTATAGTTAGTAATATAGTAATAGTTAATAGTTATAGTAATAGTTAGTAATATAGTATAGTAAAAAAGAGTTAAAATAGTGTATAAAATTTAATTTTGACCATGACTAAATCAGTTAGTTTTTTCCTTGATTTGGAGAATTGCCTGCTTTCAGTTTGCATGTGCGAGAATTATTGTTCATAGGCAGTTTATGAAATAAATGAATTAACTTGATTTGCCTTCTGTCAAGGCCCTCCGAATTCTGTTGTTTGACAGCTTGACTCCAATGCAAACTGGCTTTTCATGGGCATTAAAAATGCCTGGGGAAAAGAAAAAGTAGGAAGGAAAAGGAATTGTAATCAAAAGCTAACACAGTGAGAAGATGTTGTCTATAGAAATCTAGTTATTTAAAACTAGGAAAAAAGAAAGAAAATCAGAAGTTGAATTATGCTTTTAAATCAGATATAGAGAAAAAGTTTGTCCATTCCAAGAAATCATCAAACTATGATCTGAGTATCTAACTCTCACAGGTTTATGTGCCAAAACTTCAAATTAGTTTCACAGCTTCTTTCCAAATTTTGGGGGTGAAAAATTTCTCTAATTTGATGGAGTAATCCATTGCTGTAAAGCAGCTTTAATTATGCAATCCTTCCCTGTGCTTCACAGGATATGAGATTTTCTGATTTATATCTTCACTTTATACAAATAATTTGAAATTAGTCAGTACTGTTATCCTGAAGAAATAAACCATGCAATTGGTAAGATTGCATTGTTGTGAAAATCCCTTTATAAGCACAATATAAGAGTGATTGTATAGCTTGCACTGATTTTCACATCTGAGCAATTCAAATATTGAGAAACATATTTCTCGTCTATATGGACTATTGGGTTTATGCTTCCTTTTCCAAAGTTTTGATTTAATAACCATGGTTGCTGAATTCTGTTATTGAAGAACGGTAATTCAGAAATAACTCTTTTTTTTTTGACTGGAGGAGTTCTTGCTGCACTATACAGCAATGCACACAGAAATCTAGAAGATTCAAGTTATAATAATACAACACAACACAGCTGAGCTGTATAGAATAATATTTCGAATCCACTGTCAACCAGCCAGAGTGGATACAGCCACTTCAGGAACTATGAGGGTTGTGACAAATTTGTGACATTGAAAGGAACATATGATCACTTTTGACCTTGTGTGTTCATTTTCAAGATTATGAACCTGCATACACACCTTTTTTCATTATTCTATTTTTCCTGACAGTACAATTTTTCAACAGAATTTTTCATTGAGAAAAATGAAACTACAGTATTGCAACATCATTTAAATATTCCTTGGCCACCAAAAGTAAATAATTGTGAGTTTTTATGTGAAATAACTACAAATTAGTTTCTAGTCCCACCTTGTTAACAGTGTATCAATTTATATTACACCAAATCCTCCAGTTGTTCCTTGTTTTTCTTTAATTAATATTGCTACCATGAACTTTAACCATAAATCAAGACCACGTTGTAAAAAAATAAAGACTGGGAGAAAAAAAACCAGGAGAAAATAAACTATCCAGATCGAGCATTATAGGAGAATGAAGACAAGCTGTTGTTCAAAAGAAGAGAAACAAAAATTGGGAATCATAATAGGTAATAGAAATACACAGCACATGAGTAGAACTGATGATGACAATTCTGCTGTTTCTTTGTGGACATCATTTCAGAAAAATGATGAAAGCGGTTTGCTTCAGGATACTCCCAATAAGAATCAGGGGCAGACCAATGATGGAGGCTGGTTGTGAGCCAGTTGTCTTTTTTAAATGGCCTGATGAGAAGAAGGGATAAGCTATGAAGTCAATAGAAAGCTTATTTTAATTTAATAAAAAGGGAGATCCAATGGATGACCTCAAAGGGAAATTTAAAAACCTCAAAAACAGAGGTTGGAAGAACAATCCTTACAACATTCTGAAAACATTAGCAAGACTGCTGAGCAGAAGCAAGACTACATTGGTCAAGGCCAGAAAAGGATGACACATGATGCTGGCAGCCTGGATAAAGGTATGTCAATGCAAGAAAAAGATGTATATTTGATATAGTGTACGATTAGTCTAAAATATTTGGGTGTAGTCTGGAGGAAATTGCCAACAGAGACTGGTATCTGCAGTTCATACACCACCTTCTAAAAGGAGAGATGCTGCTGCAGAGATAGGTAATGTAGGTAAACTTAAGAACAGATAATGTTCTTACCTGGAGGTATCAGAGAAACAAGGTTTTAGCTTGAGTGGAAGAGAACAGGATTGGTATTGATAGTAAATTACATGCTTTCCCAGTAGAAAAAGAAATAGTACATTAGATTGCTGTTAGATGAGATTACCCTGAGGTATGGTACTGTGGAAGGAGGGAATGGACAGACTCTACAGACCCTAGAGGACCTTCAGCTAAAACTAGTATATTGGAAGGGAAAAAAAGAAGCAAAGAATAAGAAAAGAACAGTGACCTGGGAGCAGAGATTGAAAAGATTTCAAGAAGAAGAAGAAGAAGATAGAAGTGCTAAGAGTGAGGGAAAGATAGGAGGTAAAATCTAATCCTTATAGCATAATTCAGCTTGGAAAAATCATTCTCATGAGGGCTGTTTCATTAGAGTGGGATAGAGGTTACAGGAAAGAACAAGGCAATTGCAATGCATGTACTCTGATCTTACTTTACTGACAGCATAAAGTGAGATTCAGCTGCTTAAAAATTAGACATCTAATTGTGAGCAACTTACCTTAGGCTCTCTTTCTAGATAATTTATCAGCTCTATTTTAAGAGATAATGAATCACACTCTGGAAGGAGCTTCAATTGATTTGGAGTGGGACATAGACAAAGAGCAATTATATGCACAAATTAAGGCAGAAATCCTACCACACAGATCTAAGTAAACCTGGCTTCAGGTTATTGTTCTCTCCTCTTGCATGTTCTTCCATGAGTTGGCTTTGACTATAATGTCTGTGGGAAGTGGATTAAGGAGTCTGAATTTCTTTCCAGTATTAGAATTTCTTTTTTCACCAATTTAAGCACAGGTTTTAATAGCTACATTATTTGTTTCTATACCCTTGGTCTGCCTCTCCTATTTTTTATCTGCCTTTCCTCTTCATATAAGGAGTGGCTATAGGGCAGAGGGATGAAATGTCTGTTGTGCACAAAAAAAATCTTTAATCATCGAAAATAGTGATAATATTAAGAGAGAATTTATAACAATATCTACATTAAGCTATTCCTTTCTTTTTTTAAAAAAACTATCTGACCACCTGCTGCTACAAAATTCACCCAGGTCTGCTTTGGGTGCCCTGGACTGATCCATTTTGGACACCAAAGCACCCTTGCTGTGCACAGCACATTGAACAGTAGCTGTTGTAGTGCCTGCAAATTTTATGAGCACTTAAGGGGTTGTTTCCTACATTATTTTTTAATTATATACCATTTTTGTACAGAACTGCAATGATTTAACTGCATAGCAGTGATTTTCCTAGCACAGCACAAGTCTGACACCTGAGTACCATCATATCAGCATCGGTCCACTGCACAAAGCATCAACTTCTATTATTAACTGAAACTGTCACTTCTGTTTTGCTTTTATCTCTGCCTGATATGCACCTATACAAAAAGAAAGAAAAAAGCTCTGAACGTTGCCCCTATTGCAAATGAAGGGCTAAGCTTCAGTGTTCCTATCACAGTTCTGCTGAAGGGTTGGTCCACATGACAATGAGAAGGAAGACATTCAAAGATTTGCAGCTTTTTTAAAGCTAGTGTTTTTCTAAGTAGTATGTGTCTACTCTAAAAAATTTTGTTATGGTCTAATACATTCCTATTATTTTGTTCATGGCACCAGGTGTTCATTCAACTAAACTTTTCTTTTTGCTTGTCTTAGAAAATCTAGAATTTTCAAAACTAAATTAAACAAAAAAATAATTTACTTACGGTTACGACACTTTCCATACACGCTTGCAATTATTTGAATTCAGTTAACAAGAAACCATTGCCTTTGTATTTTTCCAGAAATCATCAAGCTTAGTCAGAAAGTGAATCATGTGAATCTATAAAAACTTAACAGCAGTGCTAAGTTTCCCTGGTACAACTACTCATTGATATCACTTTATGTTATCAAATATTTGAAACAACCTTGCTCCTAAGAAAACTTTCAGAGCACCAGTACTTTGAAGTGTGAAGGCTATAAAAATGTAGCTGAGCTACATCTTCAAACCTCTGACAGAACTATGCAGCTTTTACAGCTAAGAATGTCTTTCTCATTAGGACTGTCCCTTTTGGTAAAGACATAGAGAATCTCGATTTTTGGCTTTTAAATTCCATATGCAGTTCTTTTTCGTAGCATTCTCCTAACATAATTTTTTTCTTTCAGCAATATAATCCAAATTTCAGATTTTGTCTTCTGTATCTACAAATACACTTTCAATGACAGAATAACAACATATTTCATATGGTTTTATGTTGTATTTTTAAGAGCTTCATCTTGAATGAAGAACTATCAGATTTTCTGCAGCTGATATATAAATGGAAATGGTATTATTTTCTAAAATGTTGTAATGGTCTAGGTTTTACTGACAGGGAAAGGAAATTGAGCATCTGAACCAAACAATAGTGGAAAGGAAATACTTTTCTTCTACGCCTCTGATTTCAAAAACCTCTTGCCAAACTAATCTCAGCCTCACTGTACTGCATGTATGATGTGTATGCACACACAGATCTGGCCGAGGACCATTCAAAAACAGCTTCATGCAGCAAGTTTCTCTTTGAGAGACTGAGAACATGTCGTGTAAAGATCAACCTTGTAAGAGAAAACCACAGGGTTACTATCAGTGCTTCCAGAAAACTAAGGAAACTTAGTAGGTAAGCAATAAAAAAGGTTGATTATACTCAATACCTACTTACTGATGGCTGGCCTACAAGATTAATTAGTGAGAAAATATCACATTATTTTGAACCAGTCTTTAGATGGTAAGTTTTTATCCATATATGACACATTTCTAATGTGATACAGTAAGAGCCACTAGCAAGCAGTTACCTCATCTTTACTTTCTAAAACCCTGTAAGCTTTAACCAAACACTGGACTGAAAAGCAGATTCTTTCACAGCAATCTCAGTGGTGCCACACTTGCACATCTCCAGAGAACAGACCTTTATGACACCTGAAGGTGACTTTGGCTGTGTTTTTCTGCCAAATCATGAAATGCTTTGGGAAATACAGGTGGCTAGGCACCCATGCAGCTGGGTGGAAGAAAGACAATGTTAACTCAAATGTTGAGTCAGCTTCTCATGCATTTCTACAATACACCTACATGCTCAAAAAGGCAAAAAGCCTCAGGGAAAGATTCCTTGGGTTTGTTTTTTTTGTTTGGTTTGGTTTGGTTTTTTTGTTTTTTTTTTTTTTTGGTTTGGTTTTTTTTTGTTTTTGTTTTATTTTGGTGATGGTAAGTAAAGTGCAGTTTGAACCCTGAAGTCCTAGTGACTCACACATCTGAGCACAGCACCACAGCAAATTGACAGCTTGCATGTTCATTTGCAACTATCTCAAGGGACAATCAACTCTACAGCAAAAATATTATCTAAGGATAAGGACCTTTATTTAGGACATACCAAGCCATCTGTTCTTGTGAATTACAAATTAAAAAGTGACAACAAAAATAAAGCAGTTGATTTTTACAAATAAGTTTTGCAAAGATCAGAAATTTTTTTAACTCTCCTTTGTTTGTTTGTTGTTTTTTATGGTTGCTGAATGGCACATTAGCCACGATACACTTTACATTCTTTTGTCTCTAGGTTTTATTCTCTCCTGTCCTTCCTTCTTACCTCATATCTTCTGAACAATAGGTTACTTCTTTCCCAGTTTTACACATTCAGGACTGTACAGCAATTTGGTTTTCTGACTTTATCTGTGCAACTTTTTTGCCATTAAAATGTTGCCCTCAATTACATAAAAAATACATATATTTCACCTGTCAGGTGTCAGCCTCTCAGCAGATGCCATCTTGCTCCATCACTAATGATGATTATACCAGAGGTCACTGTCAGAGACATACTGTCATTTCACTGACGTGATAGAAAATGTGCATAAAAGCTCTTCATTTATGCATTACAAATTTCTTCCTAATCTCACCAATTCCACTGTACAGTTGTAAAGGGAAAGCATCAATAAATTTGTTGACTACAGAGTTAATTTCTCCTCATCAGCAGGGATTTCAGGCTGTGTATGTTCTATTGACAGGGAATTTTTGCAGAATGTGGTATTTCACCCCTGCGATTCAGCAGGTAGCCTCATTTGGGTTCTAATTGCAGAGGATCAGTATCTGTTCCGTTTTTATCCTGAATCATATCTTTTCAGGCTCTTGTCCTTATCTGACCTTGATAAACTGATTGCATTTGTGAAGCTCACAATATGCTCTTTAGACTCCTTTTTAGATGAGTTATTGGTTGAGCAGTTGGATATAGTTGGTTAATCTTCCTGTGCCTTTGGGCAAGAAATCATCTCTGCTGAAAGCTGCAGTGATGAAACTTAGAAAATGTTCAGTTTTACTGGGGGAGGAAGAAAAAACAGGGGATGGGGGATCTTTCAATGTCCTCCTATTAATTTTTATTTTGTGCCATTGTTGCATCTTCCAAAGAATTTAGAGTATATTGTTCCCTTCTGAATAGCAGCTTATAGGAATACGTATGGTAGGTTTTTTAGTAGATTTTTGTGTCCCAAAGGGAAAGAAATTGTAACTGGCAGCTCATAATATTTATTCAAGTTATTGCTGAAGAAAGTTCTCTGAGTGGCAACTCTAGATGATAGAAAAGACATTTGACTATGGTAACAGCTAACTTCCACACTTGATATAATAAATTACTGGGTTTTATCTCTGATAAATTTAGATTTCTCTTTTTAAATCTGTAGAAAATGTTGAGACTAGATTTTCACTGAAAATCACTCTAAACAGTGTTAATAATTCTGAGAAGAACAGGAAGGGGGATGAAGAGGCCAAACCTTGTGGCAGGTTTCCACCAAAATGGTAATAGATGCCAAGGGAGACGGGAAAAATCCAAACATCCCAGGAAATTGTATTGTGACCAGACTGTACCTTCACTGAGACACTGGAGTGGTCTGATCTCTTCTACGTGTTGGCAACACTTGTTTAGCTTGTCAATAAAAGGTATTGTCAGATGGTAAGTGAATCAAACTCTTCTTTGTGCTTTGTCACTCAGGAGCTAAGACTTATGGATGACGTGTTGAATGTCTCTGTAAAACTCCTCAACCAGAGTAAGAATTATGGACATCACCCGGGACACGGACAGCTCTCACTTTGGTGCTACAAAGGTAGGTCTGTAAATTCCTGGTTGACAAGACAAAGTGAGTTTGTTACTGTGGATTCACTGGGCATCTGGGAAAAAGAACACAGATAATTTGTATGCACATCTTAGAGCACTGCAGGAAAAAAGCCTGCATCACCACCAACTAAAACAATGATGGAAAAGAACCACTCTTTAAAACACAGTTCTTCAGCAGTCTCCTTCTTTGAAATTAATGTGGAAAAAGGATTTGTAGCAGCAGAGCATACGAGGGAGGTCCTTCTCTTCAGCAGACGGAAGTATCTCCACAGAATGCTTTCTGTTGCTAGTTTGAAAATAAACCACAAACGTCTTAGATATGAAGAAGAAAGAGAAAGAAGTAGACAATTAGCAGAAGGTAGTGTCACACCTCTGCCATGCTGTTAGGCTTGATCTGCTACACTGGGGAAAAAATGCAGTAAGAAGGTGGTAATTGAGATAAATGAGTGATTCCTGCCATTCACAATGAAAAACGATTCAAGGAAGAGACTCCATCTCTGCCTGTATCACCAATGTCTTATTATAGCTAATTATTTTGTGTAAAAACTCCATAATCATAATTTAAATTATATATACACGTGCATTATAATTAATAATGTTTGAGGGGACAGAAAAAGAAGCCCTGCACTGCAACTGAAAAACACAATAATATCAATTGCGAGTTGACCTTTAGCAGGTAACAGCCTGATGCCTCCTCAGCAGGGCAGGTCCACCAGTTCTGGGCACCACAGTTTTTACTACTCTTTCCGAAGCACAACATTATTACTTACAAGCAACTACAGGTGTCGGCCTCCACCATGCTGGGTGCTACATTACTAGTGCTTGACTTTCACCAGCGCCTTCCCCAAAGAATGCTGAGGCAGCTGGACTCACAGGACTACCGGGAAATGGTGGAAGATGCAGAAGGTAAACAGAGAAGCAAGTGGAGAGGAAAGGTTTCAAGAGGAAAGGATCATCACACAGGTTATAGCTGAGGGCCAATGATTTACAAGAGTTTGTTTCTCAAGAATATGTGATTTGTGGAAAATCAAGTGCTTATACACATTAGCATTTGTTATGCTTTCCCCTAGATTGGTATGATAAAGACAAATATCCTTTTGCTTTTTTTAAAATTGAATATACATGCTTTTCCCTCTGAACTTCAGAACATGTCACTGCATTGGACCACAGCTAACTTTCCTCAAAATGCTTTCAAGAAATTTTTGATTAATATTTAGTTGATAATTCCTCTAATTAATTTAGATATATTTATGAATACCTGAAAATATTTTAGATCAGTAACCTTGAATACTTTTTTAAGGCTGCTGGTTACCTGCTCAGACACAAGTGGTGGTAGCACATGCTTTCATTGGATGTAACTATAACCTTGCTGACAAACGCATTTGATAAAACACTGACCGCTGGGGAAAAGCAGCAGGACAAGAGTAAGATGAATTATCAGCCTGTTCATCTGGCAAAATACAGCAAACATCTTCCAACCCTACATTTAAATATAAAATAAAATAAAATTTTTAAAAAATCCCAAAACACCAAAAAACCCCGCTCTTGCACTCAGCAAAATACTAGAAAAATACCCAAAGTGCCTTGTCAATCCATACAGCCATCTTTTCCTTCATCAGTTGTGCTCTGCAGCTCAACAACTTCACAGTCACGTAAGGGAAATAAACATGAAGGGAAAGCATGGAGATCTTAGTTAGCATGAAAGCAAAATGAAAAATGAAGCATTAGAACAGCCAAAATAGATAACAAGAAGGTCTGTTGAATGTCTGGCTTTCTGCTTGCTGAAAGAAGTGGAAGCTTTAATTATGATTCATGGAGTCATTATTTTTTTCTGTGCATGAAAGTTAATGGAATAATGATTTTTAATCGCTGTGGGATGATTCCTGATGTGTCTAAACAAAAATAGTACTGATGATGTATAATGCATACAGAGCATTTCAAGAAAAGGAGTCTCACTGAAATGAAAGGACACTTAAGGACTAAGTGTTCTCGGATGCCTTTTACAGTTCCAGTTCAGAGCACAGGCACACAGGACCTCAGTCTCCCAGGATCACGACCAAAGTGCAGCTGAAAGGCCACTTCTGCTTCTGCCTGCATTACATGAACATAACAATTTGTACCAATTCTTTTGATGGTCTCTTTTCCCTCCATAACTGCCTGAAATGTGGTGACTGTTGCAGGGCTTTCTGCCCTGGTGATGAAAACCATGTCATCAGGGGCAGCCCCTGCCTAGCTGCAGACTGCCTTTCGACTGAAGCACACTGGTGGAAATGTACCAGTGAAATTCGACTTGTCTGATTCATTTCAGCAGTCATCTTGTGTTCTTTCTGTTCTCATTCCATTGAAGTCGTTGTAGCTAATTAAAAAAACATGTTCATTTTATTTGGATGCAAGACATAATATTTTCCAAAATGAGGTATGATTAAAATATATGAGACAGCTATGGAGCTTTGTACAGAACAGCTTTACAGCCCACTTATATTTCCTTGCACTGTAAAATATAAATCTAAGCTGAGTCCTCTTCTAGCTTATTTTTTATTCTTTTCTATATATGTGGCCTGTGGAGCCTATGATGTACATTACTTTTTACTGTGTGTTCCCATAGTTTTAATTCCATTGCCTCCTACTTCTGTCCTCTCTCTCCAACCCATTTTTGGTTTGCTTTATGGAGCAAAACAGGCTGCTTGACACAGTAATATTTGCCTGCTTTTTCTAGGTTTGATTAAGCTCTTATCTATTTATTTCCCCTGAGTGCCAGACCATTGTTGCTGATTTCTGATGTCTCCAGTGTAGATGCCTGTATCTGGCCTGGTCAATGGAAAGTCCAAGGCACCTCTGCAGCATCTCACGTTTTTCTGTTTGAGCCACTTACATCAGGATTACATGGACAGCGTGGGAAAGAAGAGGCAGGATTTGCAGCTTTCATTACAGCCACTGCCCCGCCCTGTGCTCAGTACTGACCCAGAATCAGTGCAACCTGCACAGGACAAGCATGACACACTGGGACCAGCTTGCATGAAGGCTTGACCAGTGCAAGCAGGTTTGGAGTCTCAGAGACTGAGACAAGGATTATTGACGTTATAGAAAAAACCAAAAAAACCCCAACCCTTCTTGGTTACTTCAAGCACAGCTTTAAAATAGGCAGTAGTCAAAGACACAAAAAGAAATAATCCCAATTCTTAAACTCAGTTCCGTTTCATATGAAGAGCAGAGTTGCCACTGGCACTCTCTTCCTTCTGTGTATGAAGTTATGAAATTCCTTAGAACTGCCATTATGGCTCTAGAGAAATCTCACAGGCAGTGAGATTGTATTGGCCCTGTATTGGCCTTGTATTGCAAGAGGTCTTCTGCTACCGATGTGCAAAGGTGCTCAGCATGCTCTGTGACTCCTCACTTTGCTGGCAAGTTACAAACCCTCACCTTTTCTGTACTTAAAGTTTAAAGGAGATAATGTATGAAAAGTATGATTTAATCACATTGTGCAGTTTGTTTATTTACAGTGACCTGAAGATAATCACTGAGCAGCAATCAATGAACTATTTAATTTCCAGAGAACCTCTAAACAAAGCCTGCTAGCTCACTTCTACTAATAAAATTATAATTTTGAAATCCAGCTGCTCTAACTATCTTGTGGAACAAGATCCTTAAAATATTGCCTGTAGAACTGAAGATACAGCTAATATGTCACTAAGGGTGACATATTATTACACAATTGAGATAATTTTTTAAATAATTATTTCTTTTGAACATTTCTAAGGACAGAGATTCCACAGCCTCTCAAGAAAACCTTTACTGGAGCTGATCTCCATCATGGGAAAAAAAATTCTAAGGCACAAGTAAAATTTACCGTGCTGCAACTGGGTTTGTTGCCTTTTGCTCTACTGTGCACCTTTAAGAAGAGTTTTAGCTCCCTCCTGCAACCATCTATTGAGTATTAGGAGCCAAGAAGAGAATCCCTGCAAAGCCCTCTCTTCTCAAGATTGAACAAACAACACTCTCTACATCATATCAACAAACATACTGGGTGAAATAGACAAATAAAAAAGCTAATAAAATATTTATTTATTTTTGCACTCTTGGTTTAAAAAGTGACCAGCTGGAAAACTACTGTTCCCAGAGAATAAATGACTGTGCCCAGAAAATGACCCTGCACATTTTCAGAACTAGGTTTGTCTTCTAAGCAAAATGCATTTCAATTTTTAATAGTGAAGAAGAAAAACTTCAAAAATAAGTGGAAATTTTTTACTGTCAACTAATCTTGTAAACCCAATATTGCTTGTAGATCAAGTTACTCCTTCTCATAGGTTATGCTTTATGTGAGGACAAATTGCAATAGTAAAACAAATTTTTTTTTAAATTGTCAGTCTAAAATACTTTTGAGTCGTTTAAAGGCACTGTAAATATTTTATTTTAAACTCCTAGTTCTAGTCATTGATCATACCTGTGCTGGTCCAAAGGAGATAATGAAATTTAAAAAAAAAAAAAAATTTTTGTTTGTTTGCTTGCTTGTTTTTTTCCAGCCAGAGCAAGCTGTCAGGTGGTACACCTTTACCAGACACATGTAAGTCAGCACTGACATGATCAAATATGAGGCTTAATAGATGGATTGATGGCCAGTTTGAAGCTTCCCACCCGAGCACCATACACTGGCTAGGACTAACACCAGAAAGAATTCTGGTATCCCGCCCATGTGTTCTTTCATGAAGAAAATGAAACTTTGGTACCTCTCTCGGATTTGTGTTATATCTGGTGAGGGGGCTAAATGATCTCTAGCATAAATAGCAACTCCTCAATGGACATATGTCAACAAGAGAAGAGAAATAACTCATCATCCAAACTAAACTGCAGTGCAAAGATTTCCTTTTGGGATGAACTGTGAGAAAGAAAAATAAAATACAGAGATTATAGAAAACTCTATTAAGACAGAAGTATAAATATCTGATTGACTGAAAAGCACACAGACAGAGGTGAACACAGGAAAAACATGAATCTAGAAAAAAAAATTGTTCAGCAATTTAAGTGGAGAATTCTAAACTAAAAATTGAAAATTCTGTTAGTTATTGCATAATTCACTTTGTTATCCATGAGTTAAGGTTTACAAGTGGAATCTTGCAAATAAAAGCAGCCTTTATGGAAGGTTCCTCAATTTTCACTCATACAGAAATAGTAATATCATTATTTATTCTTTGTACAATTTTGCTCTTTATGCATAACACATTCACTATCACACAAGTTTTTGCAAACATTCACAAGAATAAATTGTTCCATATACAGATTCTTACAAAAGTGAAGTTAGAGTTCTCTGACAGGAGTTACAGAAGGCTTCCTGCTGGATTTCTTTGAAATCTGCTTGTCACTTCCACAGTCTGCATTTGTCAACCATTCACTTCCACTGAAAAATGTATCAGTTATTACCTTGTGATTGGAGAGGGAAGGGACATTTTAGTATGGAGACTCCTACTTGTTTTAAATGATAAGATTTATTTTTTTTTTTCTGTGTGAGAGAGTGTTAAGGACAATTCTTAAATTTTATTGTTTTTTCCAAAGACTACTAATATCCTCAGTGGAGTACATTTTTCACTGTACTCCAGTGTAATTAGACCTTCCAGATCATCAAGAGAATGCTTGTCTGTCCACAGGCATAGGAAGGAAATGATTCATGTCTTTAACACTGTCCTCTTTCTCTCCCTGCTCTTAGTGCTGCTCATTGAATGTTCGAAATGCAATGACAGCAAGGAAATGATCGATCCTATTAACACCAAGAGAGGCAAACAGAAGAGAAAAGCTTTTCCAAACCTTTTGTCAGAGTTATGATACAGAGAGTACAATGGGGAATTAACTCCAGCCCTTGCGGAACTGCATATATAAGCACAAACAGGTAGTTTCTGCCTAGGTTAAAAAAACCCAACATTTTATAATTTTATAATAAAAAAATCAATATTTTATAGATATATAAAATCATCTATAGATGAGACAACAAAACAAACAAACCCAGCAGTGTTTCTCTGATGTTACACCTTCCTCTCAAGCAGCTCTCCTTTCCATAGGTTAATTGCCTGAGTGTGGTGCAGCTACACCTGTGCTGCTCCCAGCTCTAGAGGTCTCTGCTCCAGGATTCATCATGCAATGCAGGCTGAACACCTGCCTTTAGGGTTTCTTGCCTTACTCAAAGAACCAATCCAGACAATTTACAGGGCACTCCCAATCCTAGAGTGCATTTACAATATACAAGAAAAGACATTTTGACTTTAACATATGGAAAAAATAATCACAAGTCAATTGTCTGGGAATGTGATGGACCATCCAAGCAGATACAACAGAATGGCTAAACTATTTAAGGCATAGATCAGGAGACACTACCATGTCCAAGACAGCAACTGAGGTGATTCTGGATTCCCTGTTCTCTCGTATTTCCCACACGTGGTTTCATAAAAAGAGCATAGCCCCAGAATTTGGTAGCTCTGTGCACTGTAGAGACTCTCTGCTGACTGATTTATTTTTTTCAAGGCAATAGAACAGAAAGAAGCAGCCAATGATGATATTTGATTCTCATTTATGTTCTGTATGCCTCGGTATCTCTCACCTTTTGACCCAACCGATCCATGCCTGTTAAGAAAATCCTACAGTCAGTAATGAGGACAGCCAATTCCTTTTTCTGAAAGGTCAAACTCAGAAACAAATCCAACTCCTAGTTTTCTAAAATGTTGGAATAAAACATTCCTTTCACTCGACTTCGAACCCAGGGCACATCTGATCTGGGGAGAATAACTGCAAGTTAAGACTGGTGCAAGAGACTTCCAGCATTGATGATTCAAGTGATCTACAAATAGCCCCAAATAGGAATCCTCTTGTCTGAGCATTTAAAATTGTTGAGAGAATCACTCAATCAGTGATAACACCAGGCATTCATTTAAATGCTGCAGTTTAAAGCTGAATTTGCATCTGCACACTTTCACTTTGGAGGGGTTTCTTCTTTTATGGGTAGGATAGTGCAAAATATATATATTTTGCCTGAAGTGGATATACATTTCCATGCCCTAAGGTACAGAGATCCAGGAAGGAAATGTGTGAAGTAGCCTGCCCTGGAATCTATGGTCTACAGACTACAGGTAGAGAAAAATAATCTTTGCAATAAACAGTGTCAATGCAGGGGTCATTATCCGCAGATGCTGTATCCTCCCTTCTCCCTGGTACAGTTAGTGCCTATCATCTCATCCAGAGCAAGTTCTGGCCTCAAGTTAGGCTACAGGTATTCTGCAGTATAACACTTACAGCGTTCTTGAAGCTTTTGGGTCAGGTTTGCCTGTCTGCAGTCATAGTCTGACTTCCTTTTTATAACTAAGCCGGCAGCAAAAGGCAAGATATACCGAGAAAAAAGTACTTTACGAAATCTGTAGATAAGAGAAGTGTCAGAAGCAGAAATCTTACTCCTTTCAAGCATCTCATTTCAACTGAGATAGACAAGGGCAGAATACAGAATTACTGTCTTGTTTCACAATACAAAACACACTGCTTGAGGATAACTATATGAATACTTGTTTCCTTTTAAGAAATTAATATAACCTTTGCACCTTTTTGAGTCTGCATACAGACACTCTTGCGCTGTGTGAAGCTGTGTTACACTGTGTGAAACCCCACATATTGGCAAATGAGAATGCTACTTTTGGCAAGGCAGTGATATGTCAGGTTAACTCCAAAGCTAGAGAAAACAGCCTTTGGTCTGTGTCTGCAGGTATAATCTTCTAGTGTGTGACCCAGTCAAAATGACTCAATTTTATTGGCTTTCCAGCTCTAGATTGATCTTTTAAATAAGAATATATGAAAGTAGAGCAAAACCTTATTTACACTGGTAATTTTTAATATAAGAGCAAAACTAATGTTGGTTGGGTTGAGACCAGTTGGAAAGTTTGTTTAAAAGTGTCCTTGTGGGACTCAGACCACAGTTTCACCAGCCCTAGGGCTCCATACACATACTGTACACACGCAAGCTAATGATCATATTCCCATATGTACATTCTGAACATCATTTATTCAGAGCTGGAAAACACTGTATCACAAAACGTTAAATTTCAGCCGTTAACTGGCTGTATGCTTTCTGAATTCTTCTAGGAGGAGGAAGGTGGTACAGCTGCACCCACTTCTACGAATGGATTGCAATCCTGAGTACTAAAAAGTACTGGGTTTATACCAACAGTTCTGGGTTGATTTTTTTATTTTTTTTGTTATCCCTTTCTTCTTGAGAAGTCAGAATTCCTTCAGACTGAAATATAAAGTAAATGGAGGAAACTGAATAATTAATGACTTGAAACAGAAGCAGTCAGTGTTTTTACAAACCCCCTGGCACCAATTTTAAATAAAAGAAATGCTAATACTTGGGGGGGGGGAAAGTTTCTAAGGTCCTATTAAATGTTTCAAGCCACAGATCTGAACATCTGGCTAGGAGAGCTCATATTTGAGCATGGGAGGATTAGGTTAAACAAACCAGTCTCTAGGGACCTGAACAGAGTCAGTATACTGCACACCTGAAACACAGCAAGTTGTAGAAAAGAAGTTCCTGGAGAAGTTCATATGCTAATACGTATATGTAAAGCTGAAAATAAAACAAAGCCTGAAATTTACATTAAAGAGGAATGCATATCTATTATTATCAGTATATAGCTGCTTGCAACTGAGTGCAAAAACAGATTTCTTGCTCCTGCCACTCAGCCTTCAGACACCTCTTCCAGACAAAAATGAGAGGTTCATGGGCAGCCAGGGGAATTGGGAATACTGAGAGGAATCAGTTGATCATGTCCAGCCTACTGAAAAAAACTGAGAGCAAACCCCATGTGACAGCAAAACTACCAGAAAACTGTAAAACAGTAAGAAAAAAAAACACCCCCTGGAAGAAAACCTCACACTGATGAATACCTTAGTGTTCGTCCACCTCCACAGTTCTTACTTCCATTCCTTTCCACCTATTTCAACCTCCTATTTTTTTTTTCAGCTTTTTTAAAATTTCCAGTACAGGAAAGTGAGTTGTCTACAGAAGTCTACAAAATATATTCTTAAAGTTTGCCTCTCTAAATCTCTCTCTTCTTTCCCAAATGTCTGAAAACCCACGTCTAAAACTAAGCAGTATGCTCACAAGAAGTTTATGCCTTTTGGATATATACTGATTATAGGTTCTGAGGGATTATTCTCTTCCACTTGCAGACATTGTTTCTCTTCACTATCGTGAGCCTTCTCTTATTGTCTTCAGTGTTCCACGCAAAACTGATCTAAAAGATACTGAACAAGGACAAAGAATCCAAACAGAAGAGCAATTGCTCTGAAATACTTTAACTAAAAATATGAAAACCAAAATCTAAATCAACAACAAGAAAACCTCTTTCCCTTCAAAAATTAATTTACAATTATGTGCTGTAGTGGTATCATGAGAATCCAAACAGAGAAAGATGTGGCCCATCCAAGCTTTACATTGAATTATTCTGTAGGGCAGAAAAAATCGTAACTACTGCCTCATGCAGTGCAATGAATTCAAATCAATCCTGTGGAATAAGGCCTTAAGGTTACAGATGTAAATTGTTTGCAATAAACCTAATACATCTCTCCCAGCCTTTTTATTGTAGATATTGCTGATTGATTTGCTGTATTAAAGTTCAGCAGAGATTGTTGTGATATGAATTAGTATTAACTGGTGAATAACATATATATATAAATGTGTCACAACCTGTTTAAGCCACTGGAAACCCCTTCCCTTTACTTAGACCTGGAAATCTCCAAACATATTATTTTAAATGAGAAAATGATAAGCAATGTACAGAATGAACACTCTAACTTATTTAATGTCATTTTAATGGCTCCAATTTACTTTTTTTCTTAAATAAATGTCAAGATCAGTTGAAGATTATAAGTCTTGGCTATTGTTGAAAGTCCATCTTTTGTGCTTAAAGTTACTAATAAAATGTTAATCAGGCTTATTTCTTGCCCTGCACTATTAGCTATTGCTTCAAAGCAAAGCTCCTAAGATTTAAAGACAAGTTTTGTACAGTCAAGACCTCCCTGTGGCATTAGAAATTACACTCACTTTTTCTTCTTCCTTTTCTCAGATTGCTTATTCCGTCAGGAGTCATTTACTCTAATTAGAGCCCGTGTGTTCTGAAACTGTAACTGCTTCTCCAGGACAAGTTAAACGATATTGTCTCGCTAGTTGCTATGCCCCTATCAACTTCATAAGCAAACTTTAAACCTGAATAAATTAAACCTAGAACACAGCATTTGTCAGACTGGATCAGACAACTGGTCTACCACAGTGCCCTGCCTGCCACTGGCAATGATCAAACCCCTCATGCTCTTGAGCAAGACGAAGTGTGCCTGGTATACCCGAGGCAATATCCTTTGTAGCAGAGGGAAAATTCCTTCCTGGCCTCCATAGGTGATGGATTATTTCCCTGAAGCTTAAGATTTTATTATGACTTTGCTTTTGCTTCTTTAACTAAAGAAGAAATAGATATCAAGTCAGAAATTCTTGTATGTAAAACCAGACACATGCTCTTTATTCAACCTGATTCTTCTTTCCTGATGTGGAAACAAGTGTTGCGAAGCGGCTCATGCATAAATTCACAGAAATCAAAACCACTCATATCAATGAGTGCAGGATCTGAGGACAGTCTGTGGCAAACTGTCATCCGTGCCTTCTTCTGTAGCCTTCACCGTGTCCTCGTCAAGTTTACCAAAGGGTTTCTTGTTCTTTTGGTAGGGTAACAGCCCCACTTCCCACTCAAGAATATAAATGATGCATTTTTTTCCCTGTCATTTTCCATAGCTCTGACTGCTTTAATAATGTGAAGGGATTTTTTTGTTTATTTGATTTTTTGTTTATTTGATTTTTAGTCTTGGTTTGGTTTTTTTTTTATAGGCATATAATAACTCCCCATTAGACTATGGCATTCCTGGATGATACTGTTTATTTTATATACATCTTTGCGAGACCATTGTTTCAGTCACAGCACCATTTGCCTTAAAATCAGGATCAAAGTTATAAGACATAATGAAGACAGTAATATTATTTCATTCACAGTGTCATCGTTATGACTTTATCACTTTCTGTCTTTTTTTAAAATTTATTTTCTTGTTTGAGAAAATTCTCTGTGGGTTTTTTTTTAGCTAAACTGTCACAAACAGCACAAGCAATGTCAAGCAGCAAACTCCCACAAGAAAGCTTTTTCCCTAGAAAAGCCATTCTCTCTATCCTTTCACGGTTTCTCATGTTTCAGATTAAAAAACCAAAAACCCAAACCCTACATAACAAACCCATAAAAGATCAGTTATTTCAGTTATTTTCACCTATGAATATTATACTCGGTTGAATTTCATAGGCATCATGCTGCTCAGGGGCAGGGTGTCTGCATCCGCATAGCTCTGGATTTTAATTGCCAAATCATGCTAATTAAGTAAAAAACCTTAAAGTTATTAGTAATATCCAACTCATTGCCTACTCTTTCATCCAGATCATCAGCCTATATGTAATGTGGCACTGACCAAAGCTACATCATTGTTTTTTCTCCAAAACCAAGATTCAAAATTGCCTTGTTCTCCTTCCTTTCAATTAAATATCCTTTCATCTTAAGAAACGACTTTATTTTTTAATTTTCCTTTGTACCAACAGTGCTTTACAACAGGCTTTATGGTTTTATTTGAAATAAAAATCAAAAGCAATTATATTTTTGGTCCCACCTTTATTTTTTCTTTTAAATAGAAAACTGAAAAACACATGATCCCATTAACCAAACTAAAAGCTATGTTTTGCCACATAAACTTAGCATAGTATTACACTACATCGCTAAAATTTCAGTTAGTGTCCAATGATCAAAACAGAAACAATGTCTTTTATTCTTCACTTTTGCCTTATGCCTTGAGCTGCTTAAATACTGACTTTCATTTCAGGGTTTATGTTTCTGATCTGCTTTTCAGGTGAAGTTGCTTAAGTCCCAACTCAGGAAAAGAACACTTTTAAAAGGAAACTTCTTTTAAAATAAGAGTTGTCACTCCTCTATTTTTGCTCAAATAATGCATGTAAAAGTAGGAGGTTTAAACTTTTGATTAAGAAAAAGAGAAACAGCTTTTAAAGACATAAATATCTCAATAATAGTTGCAATCATTCCATGTAAGAGAGGTGTAATTATGACTGGTCCAGAAAAGAGGGTGGCAGTGGAAAGGCCATCACTGGGGCATTTATAAAGAAAAAAACAATATTTCAGAATGAAATAGCACTATGCTGAAACAGTTGCAATGCTCCATAAAATCGCTGGAATTGAGCAACATATTAAAAATGCCATGTATCTCTTTTTCATATGACAAGAAAATACGTCTAACTTTGAAGGATAATGGCATGTTTTATGGCACATCCTTGGTGCACACAGTTGCATCACCTCCAGGAGTGCACAAATTCACTTTTAAAAGTTTGTGCAGGGCCTTGAAAAACAGATTGCACATTCAGTACACCTGTTGTAATTCTGAGAGGGGCGAACAAATAATTTGTAGTATTACTGGATGAGGCTAGAGCCATCTGAACTTATGCAGGTGGTATAATTTGCATTAAAAAGCTCAAAACAGATGTTAGGGGTTTTGTCAGCATACACAGAATGCAAAGCATTACACACATTCAGGCTTTCTCGCACATTAATAACTTTGCTCATATACATTGGAATATGTCATCTGAATATGTACTTACTATGTTCATAAGCAATTTGTAGGATAAAATTTTATGGACAGAATTCCTGCATTGATAGGACATTCGGACCATATGTTTTTCCTAAACTCCACTTTTGGGGACCCACATTTCAAGAAAGTAACCTGGAAACAGACCCACTATGTATTTTAAATAAAAATAAACATATTGTGGGTGATAGATATATTTCTGAGCATGTCAAGTTTGTAAGCACGGAGCTCAGGCAGTAAATTTTCCCTAATGCCGAATACTTTCTTATGTTTGAATGAATGTGACCAAAAAAAAAAAAAAACAACCAAAACCAAACCAAACCAAACAAACAAAAACCAAAACAAACAAACCAACAACAACAAAAAATCCCCAAAAACAAAACCAAAAAAACCATGCAGAAAACACTCAGTCTATCCTTGAAAATCACAAGGATCTTTAGGCAAGATGCAGGAGGCCACATCTCAAAAGCACTGTCTGTCCTTGGTGACTCCAGGACCGTGTTACTAAGTCTTTCCCTTGGTTAGAAAGAATAGTGATTCCACACACTCTGCAATATAACACACTCTTTAATAAGGAATGAACTTAGTAGTGGTGTGAATAACAAAACACAGTGACGAAGGCAAAATTCACAAATCAAATTCTGCAAAGTTTTAGAACACCTAAAGTTCTGAAAAATCCTAGTTTTTAAAAAACACGGTCAGTGAAACATTCAGCATGTTTGAGTGAAATTTAGCTCTCTTTTTATCTCTGGTTATTAGCTTGATGGAAAGCTGATGCATGTTAGCATCTTAACAGTTTGGTAGTTCATGCTGTAGCACTGAACCGCAGAGGACATTAATTCACATGGTGACTTTTGGAGCCAGACTATAAAAACTCATAAATATTATATATTCCATTATTTGCTTCTTATAAAGGGGATTACCATATGAAAACCCAAAGACTGGCTGCGAGTGGGAAAAAGGAATCTGAGTATGCAAAAAACAAAAGTTTGTAAATTTGGGAGGCTAAAGAAGGAAGAACACATAAAGGTGATATTTCATGATTTGCTGAAGGCAATTCATAACCAGGGAGAACACAAGAGCCCAGACCCTGTGGATGATTCCCATCACATCTTTTGTACTGGCACGAAGCTGACGTGACTGGATGACCACAGAACTCCTATTCCTGAAAAGCAGCCCTGAGGGACATCTCAGAAAAGCTGGGTTTCCAAGCGGGACTCCCCCGCCTTGGCACGCAGAGAAGTGCCAGCGGTGCCAGCACGGGGCCACAGGCTCTGAGCTGGCACTGGTGAGTGCAGCCAGCCCCCAGGCGCACGGTGAGCACTGGCTGTCTCTAAGGAGGCACGCCCTGTTTGCTGGGAGAGAGTGTTCTCATGCAGGTGAAGGAAGGCAATGCATGCATGCATGCAGGAGCTCTTTCTGTAGCTTTGTTATTGATTTAGGTGCTACTTGCCTCTAACAACTGCCTGGATGTTTAATGCTTGCAGTTGCAAACAGAATAACCCTCTTTCCACTCAAAATTCACACCCTCCGGAAGATACATTGTCATTAAAGTAGTAAGATTCTGAAAAAGTTGAATAAATCAATCTGCAAGTTGCCTTCCTGTTTGAGTCGAGCATCTCTCTAAATGTTATCCAGTCATCTAGCTATTAATTCAGGGGCGGACTGAGCCTTAGGACTTCAGTCTCAGATAACATACTTCAGAATAACTACAGGCAAGGCGTTTATGTGAGTGTGAGTGAGTATCAGTGCATGCATTTCTGTCTTGGTGTATATATATACAATTAAAAATAGCTCATGTTCCACTGTTTGCTGATTAATCTCAAATCTAAGAAATAAGCAACAGGACATGAGTTATTTTAAAGTAGAATAGATCAGTCTCATCCTTCACCCTCATCCAAAGTCCACCAGTGACACCTAGAACTACTGATTCAATGATTTTTTTTGTATGTTTATTTAAGGATATTTATTTTTCTTACCATTTCAAGCATCACTGAGGGTATTTGATTGTCCTTTCCTGAGCTGTTCAGAGAGCATCATTATCCTCTCCCATGATAACTCCCTGCTTAGCTGACTGTATCACCTTCAAAACTTTATTTGAGAACTTACCTAATTAGCCTCTGAACCACTAATTGGCTATTATCTGCAGATCTCTTTGCTTTTTCCTGCACAGAAGATTTTGTTCCTTTCATTATGGGAACATAGAAATTGCCATCCTGGGACAAAACAATGGGTCATATAGTTTCATATCCTCTCTCTTACCAGAGCAAAGACAAGACCTCTCAAGCAGGTGTTCAGCACCCCGAGCCTGCTCCTGTCATTATCTCGTCTGTAAGGCTTCCACTGAAATAAAAGGCACAGAACATTTCCCCTTTGGCTGCAGGTGTGCACTGAACAGATGTCTTCATTGAACTGTCCATGGTGACATTTTATTTTTTTTTTCCTGAGAGATTACAGCTAATTCAGAACTTAATCACATGTACAAATAGTGTAGATGTCATTTCCAAACAGCTTGTATGTACTGATTTGGGTACTGTGCCCCTTAATGCTGCGAATTACAAGCTGGCTATGCAGGCATACATCTTCTAGTGAAAGAAAAAAAATCTAAGTTCTAGACTTTTTCCCATACAAGATGTCTTTTTTGATTTCAACGCAAAACTTGCACTTTTTAGGCTTAAAAGAAGGGAACCATAATTATTTTATCATAACAGCCTGATAAATTTTGCTTTATTTTAAAAAATAACATCTCTCATATTTCTTCAAAGATAGACCATAAGAAATGACAAATCATCCTCTTTGAAACATTTCAAAAGCTTGATTCCCAGTATTGCCAACCTTATCCATTTAAACTTTTTGAACTAGGCTCTGGAGACTCACAACCCACATAAAAAAACCCCAAGACTTTTAACAAGAGTTCAACAGACTGCTGAAATAAAGAGTGGATGGCCTTATTTATCCACCTTCAGATATTTAAAAGTCTGAGTTTTCCCTCTGGAAAGATAAAACTAAAGAACAGTAGCCAAGCATGGCTCTTTATTTCAGTAATAAAATGAAGGCAAAGAAGAAAGAGGAGTACCCCTGGAACACTGATCCCCACAATTCAAGATGTGTACAGACTGTAGAGGGTCCAAAGAAGGGCCATGAAGATTGTCAAAGCACTGCAGAACTCTCCCTATGAAGAAAGACAGAAGCAGTTAGGCCTTTCCTCCATGGAGAACAGAAATATAAGTCACGACCTCATCACAATCTTCCAGCCTTAAAGGGCAAAGAGGGCAGAAGCCCTCTCTTTACAAGGAGCCACCTGGAGAACACATGGGACAACAGGTAGAAGTTGCACCAGGAGAAGTTTCATCCTGACATAAGAAAGAAATTTTTACAGTGAGAAGAATCAGTCAGTGGAACAACCTTGCCACGGATGTGGCGGAGGCTCCATTGCTGAAGGTTTCGAAGACCTGATTGCACAAGGCGCTAATTAATCCCATTTAGGCTCCCTTTCCCACAGATTTCTGGACCAAGTGATCTACTGGGGGCCCTTTCAATGAGGGCTTTTCTGTGATTGATTCCATGATTCCAGGAGAGAGTAATGGAAAAGAGAGAAAAAATACAGAGGAAAAAAAAGAAGAAAAAATGGGGGGAAGAGCAACACATTTTTCCAATAGCACAAAGTGGAGCACTGCAACAGGCTCTGCTCAGATATATAAAGTTCTCCCAGTGCTCCCTCCATGTAAAGGGTGAAATGACTGCTACCAGTGCTTGGGCTTAATTTGAACTCTAGATAAAATAAAACCTGAACACCTTCTGGTTGCCAGGGCTGAATAATTCCAGAGACCTTGATGTAGTTTCTGTAGGTCATTATACTAATTTAAATTCACAATGCTTTCATCTCGGCTTTGAATGTAAAGTACCTTGCACTCATCTGTGCTGCATTTCTCTTCTGTGCTTTCAATAGACAGTTTCAGTTATTTCCCTCACAAGTACCTCACAATTCATTCTCTTCTCGACTACCATTTTGTTTTTAAAAGAATGCTGAGCTACCCTAGTGGAGGATTATAAATAAAGAAGCTGCAGGACTAAATTTAGTGACCCAAGTAACTAAAGTGGTATCTTTTGGCTTAAACTGAATTTGTTTCCATTTATGACATAGGAAATGAAGTTAATGCAAAATAAATTACTTTTAACCTAAGGAAAACGACATTGCTGTTTCAGCTGTCATTATCACTCCATGTGCATGTGTGCATACTCTTGATCCCTAGCATATACAAAACTATACGACTTGGTTTGACTAAAGGTCAATTCAGCTCAGCTGATCTACCAAGTGGGCAAAAAAGTATCTTAACTGATGAAACTTCAGCCAAAATATAAAGCCTTTTGTATGTAGGTCTTCTTCGCTTTTCACAAAAATGCTCTCCCGTGCTCTTTTTATGCAATGTGCTTCTGCATAAAGCTGTTCCTACACCTGTAGGAGGACATGAGACAGTGAGGGTTCTGATGATGCTGTTTCAGGTCAGTCATCCTGGGACCCAAATAACCCCTGCCTAAGCCTCAGCCCCTGTTGCAGCATTCTGGTATGGCAACATGAGAATCACTGTTCCCTCTAGCTTGGAAATCCTTGTGGAGATTTATTTTCCCTGCCCCATGTGGGCTACGCCCATGGCTTACAACTATGTCTGAACCAGAAGACGGGCTTCAAATTTTCAGTATGTGGCTTTCAAATAAGGAAGGCTGGCATTCTTACCCAGGTCCTCTTCAAAATTACTAAGACTGTAGGACTGAGAAGATGCTAAACTAGCCTGAACACAAAATACAGTGCCATACACCCAATAACAGAAACATAGACCCCCAAAAACCTCCAAAGTGAAAGTAGGTTGAAAATCGGGTAGAAAACTGGGCAGAGGAACAATCAGGTTTTGCTATCAGAGCTCCCAAGAAACTACCCTTTCATTAGCAGAATCCTGAAAAACAAGTGAAGAAATACCCTCAGGAGCCACATTTTTTCTTCAGAGAAGAGATGACAAATGTGAAGAAAACATAATAAGAAAAATTGAGAGAAGCATCTCTGTGCTATTTGAATAGCCAAGAAAGAGAAATGGCACAGAGAAAGTCCATTGAAAAAAGAATCAAAACCAATTGAAGACTAGAAATTACCATTGCAGAAGAGAAGATTTGAAATAGCTTTCAATAAAACTTTATCTTTTATCTTCCTTTTCCCTTCCTTTCCCTTGCTTTCTTTTACTTTCACTCTTGCATTTTTTAAATAACTTTCTTCTCCCTTTTCTTTTTTTTCTTACATTTTTTCTCCAAATTCCCTTCTCACACCATTGCATTTCATAACAGCATGTGTTGGTTTCAGATACGTATTCCTTCACTACACTACTTACTGGTTCCCACACTGTGCTCCCAGTGAACAGTAGGATATTTCCCTGTCAAGCCTAATGAGAAAACAAAAATGTAAAATGACGTCATATTATGCTACTTGCAACCTCTTAAGCTACTGAATAAGGACAGGCTAAAGCACACAAATTATTTTTTCAGAAGGCCCTTAAAAAATGCTTATCTACTTTTTTCTTCCAACTGTCGGTTTTTATCCATTTAGAGTATTTTCTCAGAGTACATATAGCAGACATACATATCCAGCAAATAAATGACCTTTGAAAATCGTCCCAGATACAATTTCCTATAAGCATTATTTGGATTGTCAAACCTCTCCCTATGAATTGTTTTCGAACACTCCACCTCTGTGGACTAACAATGTCTTCCATCAGTTTTAGCTAGACAAATAAAAGATGCCTACTTTCCCCACCACCAAAAACATAACTCTGTCATCAAGATCTCCTCACTTTGTGGCATTCTGTGAATAAGAAGATATATGTTTTCCATTACATTATTCTTTCAAGTACTGCAGTTGAACTAATTCCTTCAAAGGTTTTCATAAGCATTTGTTTCAATTCCTGAAAGCAAGCTATACTTTAATGCCTCTATTCTCAAATGGTCTCCATAGTAACACATACTACATTAATTCTCATTATGAATAATTTTATTTACAGTCTACAAAACTGCAGTCCTTAGAGGAGTTTTTTGTTAAAATACACGAGTTAACAAAAATGGAAATTCTTGGTCAACCGAACATCACTGTTTTTTAAAGCTCTCTTATGCAAACAATATTAACTCTTTTATTTTTCAGTTTTGAACAGTGTATTTTTCTGTAAGCACTCTGGTTTTAATTTCTACTTCCATGTGCAAAGTTTTGAGCAGACTTGTTTCAAAACCTACCATAACTTTTTGAAGGAACACAAAGGATTTTAAGATGGCTGCCACCTGTGTCACATGAAATACCTAACCATACGGGTGTTCCATTTATTACAACAACTAAATAACGCTAGAACACTACATGCACATGTGTATGGTCCTAGCAACTAAAATTCCTCATGGCTTCTGATATTAGAATATAGGAAAACAATTTTGTCTAGGATAATCTGAATAGATTCAATTACAGTAAGCAGTTTTGTAAACCTCAGAAGACTACATACTTTCCTACAGTTTTATTGTAGTCTTGCAAATAAACATTCCCACATTTGAAAGAATAATTTCTTGATTTACTTCTATGACATGAAGCAATTGTGACTTTTACTCTACTTAAAGACAGAAAGAAAGAAAGAAAGAAAGAAAGAAAGAAAGAAAGAAAGAAAGAAAGAAAAGAAAGAAAGTGTCCCTGTCCTACAACTGCCTCACAGCAAAGTGGAAGGGTGAATAGCTGGAAACATGATAAAACGCAAAGATACATCTTGTGGGTCAGTCATCAGGCTAAATAATTTCATTTTAACACTTTAATAGAGGTAACTCAGATTTATGACATCCTTTGAAAAGGATATTGGAAAATCTCATTACGAAACCAGACATGTTAATGCAACTTTCTTTGTATTTCTAAAACTTGGTTCCTAATTTGAGCAATATTAGCCCCTCCTGCCCCCCCCACCCCCCACCAAACCAAAGATGCCTGCAACAGACTACAAAATGTGCTTTAATTATGTTCCAGTCACATGAATGCTGAGCTGTTTTAAGGCCGTATTTCAACTGACTGAAAACTTGAGAATCAGTTAAAGGAATGAACATATAGCAGTTCTATGATGTTTAACATGCATCTATTCCTCCTCCATATGGAAAAACACTTTTCATGGAGTTTTGAGGGGCTGTTCCCTCCTATCGACTATTTGGAGTCTTCTGGTCTGACTTGCCTGTCCTAGTACCAGTATTGCTCAAAGCTGGAATTCAGAGAACATGAAAGGAAATTTGTTTGTCTGCAGAAAGCCTGGAGATGAATGCATTTTTCATATGTTACTTACTGGAAACAGAAGCTCCTTCCCTTACTCACCCCCATCTGTCCCTATTGTCCCTATTCTGAAGTTGTTTACAAATAAGGTGAAAAGCACTCACCAAAGAATTTAATGTCAGAGCTCACTTGTATGCAGAACATGCAGTACTGAATGAGGTGCAGAAAACATTACTCAGTACAAAAAATATGCTATGGGAATTATGCTGTCATCTTCAGAATCTGACAAATCGCCTGGTGTATGAAATGTTTAGACACTGGTGGCATACTTGGGATGCACATGCGTGGCAATAAAATCATGGAGTCTCCAAGACAAGGTTTGAATTTTTATTTGATTGCAGAAAATATCTGGCAGGGATCTTTTCAAGCTGCAGTTGATTTCCTTAGTTAGAATTTGGCTCATAAACAAAGAGAAGGTTTTGCCATTTATTCCATTCCATATTTTTAGATTTCTATGCCATCTCCCTGATGATAACTTTTCTTTTTTCCTCACTCACAAACTGCTCATTTCTGCAGTGGCACCTGGGATGGATGGCAGACTAACAAGAGAAACACAAGTGCTAGAATGAAAAAAAAACCACAAAGCCTGCTGCAAAGTAATGGTGCACAGCATTTCTTCTGTCTGGACATCTTTAAAGAGAACTCACACCCTCAACTGTCATTTTTATTCCAAGATGATTCATTTTTCTTCTTTGGAGTAAAGACAATGAAACAAGCCAATCAGTTGCTCTGGTTTTATGTGGTGAACTTATTTCCTATTATAACTGTAAAGTAGAGAGAATTTGAAGCTGATCAGTGTGAAGGGTGCTGAGAGTCCATGCACAGCCCTCACATCAGTACTCAAACACACCTGGGATGCCTACTTTTTCTACAATGTCCCTTAGTGATCTTGGAGCCATCTTTAGAAGAACATTCATGGGATGTGAGGTAACTTTAAAACTTTCTTTCCCATATCCTGTTCAAGTGTTTCTCAAACATTCTCCATTTTGACTGAGAGTAATAAACTATGTAGCACAGTATTAAACCGGTGAACTTAAGGACCTTGTTTAATTCTGCTAATGGGAATAACTGTATGCACAAAGTACTCCCTGGAATGAGCCTTCTTGGAGTTGGACTTCACTGCAAAACCAGAATACTCTGTCCCTAGCGATGCTAAAGGATGACTTCCATTGTTTTTTTGTTTGGTTGCTTTTTTTTTATTTGTTTATTTTTTTTAATGAAATGTGAAGAGGAACCTGATCTTACTTTTAGGAGTGTAAACTGAGAGATATTGTGCCTGAGCATAAATATTCTTTCTATTTCTGTTTATGGCATCTGAATGGAACTAAAAATCTGGTACTCAGGAAATCTGCCATCCTCCTTTTTTAAAGTAGTTTCCCTCAAATTTCATGGTTTTAGTCACCTATCCACATGAAGAGATAATAGGTTTTCATAGGGCAGAGGAGGGATTAGCTTTTAGTTGAGTGTTAAAAGCACAAAACTCATCCTTTTGCATTTTTTTAGTAGTAACTGCAAATTTAATTTGGGATGTGCTAGTTTTGATCTTTCTTCCTTTCTTAGAAAATATATTAGGAAAACAAAATGTTTGCATAGGCATCTAGAAATGTTCTTCACTCCCAAGACATGTACACAAAAAAAGTTGATAATTAAAAAAATGCAAAAACGTTAACTATGGAGAAGGCATCTCAGGCCGATCTATATGCAGCAATCCACTCTAGTCTCAGTCCAGAAAACAATTAATTGTTACATTATGTTATTGAAATCCCTAAGCCAGTATTGGCTGTTACTATTAGACTCCTATTAACATTTTATTGGCTCAGGGCCATTAAGAGTTTCTTTAATACGAATGTTTATGCCATCCAGTCACAAAAACCTGCCAGCATCACTGCACCAAGACATCCACTGAGCAGTGACTGCCTTTTGTCCACTTACACTGAAGAACCTTCACAAAATACTCACTAAAAATAACAGAATTGCAAGACCCCCATTTGTTGCCAAACAAAAAATGAGATAGAAAATTTACAAATGGCAGCACTTTTGCACAGTCAACAGAAAAAACAAGCTCTGCCAGCCTGAGATGTTTAAGGAAGTCATCTTTTCAGTCAGACACTGAGGTGTCAAAATGATGGTCAGAAACTTTCTACTAAATTCCAAGGAGAGAAGGATTTTCAAGCATGAGAGAAAAGCCTCAGTGTCACAGGCACCGATGGGTTTCTCATGAACAGATAAAACACAGGCTTTATCTTACTGTTTTATCACATCTTCCTGTGCCTTTGGGATTATGTAATGTTAGCACAGTTTTATAAAAGACCCAGTGGGATGCCTGGTTCTTTCCATTTCACCGGGGAACCACAGTGCTGGGAAGAGAAAATGTGATTAGTGGAAATTCATATCTTTATTCCTGTTGAGTGACCTGGGCTTTTTGCCTTAATGTGATTTTGAATTAGTATCTTTCAGGGAGTGCAGAGAGGAAAGAAAGTCTCTTTCTGGATTAAAAGAATAGATATTAAAGATGAAATGAAGAAGAGCTGAATGAGGATGTAGATTGGGAATATGCTAACAATCATGCTGTCCTTTTGAGATTCTTCTTTTAGAAAGGTTACAAAGGGTTACAAACATGAAAAATATTGGATCTGCTGAAGTAGGGCAGTAAATAATGTCGTGACTTATCCTTCACAAGGTTAGTTCTCTCATGATATTTGAGAGCAAGGCACGTTTGGGGACATACATAAAATGATTTGATGGTCTCAGTTCAACAAATCAGCTTCTTTTGTTTCACTCAAAAAAATAGAGGTGCAGATTTCTGCAGACTTGAAGTTGAATGACCAGCAGGTTATGGGTCACTAAGCTGCGCTTTAGACATTGTGTTTTCCAAGTGTAAAAAAGAAACATCAAACTACAACTAGATACATGTGCTAGCAAATGTGGTGACACTGATTCTACAGAAACTTTTGTGGATAAGCAAATGGCTTCATCTTCTACTGCTATCAGTCTAACACTCTTTCAGAAGTGGTAGATTTCACTCAGGGAATGTTAGGAGAAAGCTGACACAATCTGTAACCTTAAATGATGCAATTCACTTCCAGTGAGGGAGAAAAGAATGTTCTTGAATAACAACACAATGGATTTTGAGAAACGAACACCAGATTGCAGCCCTACCTGAGTGCTGCCCTCCAGACCTGATGCCAGTAGGTACTAAAAAGAATTTCTAAAGTGCCAGTCCAGTGCACTATCCATCAGCACAGCAAAACACAACTTCTTCACTGCATCTGACAGAAAATGAAAAGAAGTGTGCTTTCCAACCCACATCCTTCCAGATTTTCTAAATTATAGCAATGTCAGACACATTTTATATGTTTTCTGGAACACGAGTCCCACCAGGTTTGTGTGAGTTCTTTCACAGACTGCTAAGCACGCGTTTTTCTGGCACCTATTACAGGTGACATTGCCAAACAGGGGCCCTGTTATTTCATGTACTGCCTGCAACTATATCACGAGGTACATGGTAACCCTTGCACTGCACTTTGCTTCCCAAAGTGTTATTCACAGTTATAAAGCTTCTGCCCAAGAGATTATATTTTAGCCAGAGTATCAAGTCCTAATTGTTGAGTTATTTAAAAATAAGGCTCCATGGTTGACAAACATATGGGTGTTAGTCTTAATAAGGATTGATCACATGGTTAATTATCAGTTGCAACTGTGCTATGCCATGTATTACAATAACAGCAATGCCAGCCATTTTATTTTGTGATTCTTTTCTGAAATTACTAATACCATAAGATTTGATAAAGTTCAGATTGCTGATATAATCAGATCACAGCTGCTCTGGTAATGAGTGCTATAGAGATGTCTATAAGAAGGCTATCTAATTAAGTATTAGCATATCCATTGCAATATCCATCATTATGCTCTAATGCTGTCCTTCCCAAATACCCATTTTGGGAATCCTTGTTAACATAATTTGCCCTGGAGCTCACCTGCAAAATGAAATACATTGACACTTACCTAGCAGGAATCCCAGTGGAGGATTTGCAGGTCCTGCTGGTACCACCACATGGGGAAAAAGTGGCATTAGGCTAACTGCACAGCAAGGGCTCCTCTGCAGGTGCTCCCACTGATGCCTTGACAGCCAGGAGCCTTCAGCAACTGTGGGTCGGTTCCTTCAAAATCAGGCTCATTTTTATTCAACAGCTTTATATGTTTTACATTGGGGTAAAACGCTGATGGCTTTGGGGTCTTCCTCTTTGAGTTTTGGAATCTCTGGGTCTTAGAGTGGCCACAGATCGTGGTTTGGGGTTATTTCCTCCTCAGCTTCCCTCATTAATTACAAAGGTTAAAAAACTATTTTCAGGCAAAAGCTAATATTCTGACACACAGGTCAACAAACAGTGGTTTTTTAGAAAACACACCAAGGTCAGAAAAGGGCACATGGAGGAGTAAAGGAGTACAGGAACAAAAATATCAACAAATATTTTTTACAAATGCATTAATGGTGAAAGGCAGTGCAGAAATAACATCAGGCTAATACAGGATGAGGTGTCCTTGCAAACACGGACAGAGACAAGGCAGAGGTGCTCAGTATATTCTTCGCCTCCATCTTCAACACTGATGACAGAGGCGAGTCTCAGTGCTCTGAGGTGGATGACCATGACTGCAAGAAAGATAAGCTCTCAGCTGTTCCAGAATTTATGTGGAATTTAGTGCTCCAGCTGGATCCCTAGAAATCTATGGGGTCTGATGGGATTCACTAGAGAATCCACAATGAGCTGGCTGATATTGCAAAGTCTTTCTTGATGATTTTTGAGCAGTCTTGGAATCCAGACAGGTCCCAGCTGACTGGAAGCTGGTGAACATTGTCCTGATTTTCAAGAAGGGTAAGAAGGAGGACCCTGGAAACTACAGGCCTGTGAGTCTCACTTCAGTGCCCAGTAAAATCACAGAAAAGATTATTCTGGGAGGTATTGAAAAACACCTGGAGGACAACAGTCATCGGTCACAGCCAGCGTGGCTTCCTGTTTGTTGAACCTGACTTCCTTCTACGACAGGATAACCCAAGGGAAGCCAGTAAATATAATCTTACTGGACTCCAGCAAAGGTTTTGATACTGTGTCTCATAGGATCCTTCTGGACAAAATGTCCAGCACACAGCTGGATAAACACATCGTGAGATGGGGGAGCAGCTGGCTCATGGGTCTGGCACAAAAGGTTATAGTGAATGGGTGACAGCAGACAGGTGTAAGTGAGCATAGCCCATCCATAACCAATGGCCTAGGGTCTGGATGAAACCCCAAACTTCCACAAAAAGTGTGACTGGTAAGTGTCATTACCAGAGACATTTAGGCACCACGTGATGTATGAATCATAGGTTCTACCATACACAAGTCATACAAAACACTGAAGACTTAAAATTTCCCCTTTCCAACAGTAACCTTCGCTGGATTAGTGAAAGCACTACAATTTTTTTCTCTTAATTTTTCATCCTTTTCTATAGTTTTCCTGCCTAATTGCTTTACCAGGTTGGTTGCCACCAAGGATTTAAAGAACATACTCAGAGGCTTACAGGCAGAATCTGTTGACAACTGTCATTGATACGCATCGATATGTATAAGTAACATATATGAAGAGAATAAGAGATCTATTAAGGTTCTTAGTGTCTTGGAAATGCAGAGTAAGCAAGGCCAGAAAATAGCGAGGTAGTCTCTGAACCTAATGGTGGGAGAGAGTCATGGCTACCTTCCAAATGTGGAAGAAACTAAATGAGGGAGAATACAACAGATGCAAGGCTTTTTTTGTTCTGTTTTATTCTAAACAGAGACTTTGTCTTTGCAGAGTTTCTTAAAATTTGGTCAAAGAGCATAGTAAGATTTGATGTGAAAAGACATTCCTTGGCTAATTCATATTCTCTGCTGTCTGATTTACCACCCAAATGGCCTGGTTTATCTGCATTTTTGTTGCATGTTAAATAATGAATATAGTAAGTGTTTAGCAATACAAAATAGCATTAAAACCCTGGAGATTGGTGAATAATGCATTAAGAAATGTAATTTCATTAGCAGTATGTTTCCTTTTTATTATATAACATTCTCAATAGCTGGATGAAGAATAGAAGAGTGCGTGACTTACTTTCTTACTAATAAAGTGAGCAGAATTAAGGGAAAAGCTACAGAAAAATAAATTACTGTTTCTGCAATTTCGATGACTGTTCTTCTTGCATTACAAGTATCGCTTAACAATGAGTGTACTTAGCCAAAGATATCCCCAGCTAGCAACTCAAAGCATCAAGTTAAGTGAAACAGAATCTTTGTAGATCATCTGTAGGAAATCATTGAGAAAACTACACTGGGACAATTTAAAAAGGATTCCATATTTACAGGAACAACAGTAAGTTCTGAAAACATTACACTTAAAAAGCTACAAAAATGAATTCAGAAAGATGAAGCAATAATGGATTGCATGGATGATCTGAGGAAGAAATTATTTTGTCAGAAGTTCCACAATTGGATAGGTGCATTAGGCAACATTTTCTTTGGAAGCATGCGGTGTAAACCACGTAGAGTGAAGGAGAAGAGCCATTTAAAAGCTTCACTTGTCCATACAGGCAAGAAGTCAGTCCTGAGTCATACTCCAAATACATCATCTTGGAAAAATTTCATGTCCCAAAAAGCACAATACCTGTCATCAAGCACTCATGGAAAAGTATTTTATCATAATTCCATAGATTGTTAACTTCATCTATCTCAAAGTTTGTTTTAGCATCTACCATTAGCATCTTAGAGATATTCGGGGCCAATGCATCCAGTGTCCAACCATCTCAGCCTGCTGACAGAACACCTTCCAGTTGAAAAAAGAATTCTTATTTATGATACATCTTAGAAGGATGAGGAAGAAAATCTGGGTCTAAGAGATTTATTGCACTGGATTTCTTTTAGTATTTTATAAAGAGGGGAAACTTTTAAAGAATTCTCCTTTGCTGAATTTTCACTCAAATTGATTTTACAAAGAGCCATAAATTTAATTTAAAGGTCCTGTATGCTTCTCCCATTGCACATGATCTGTTTTTGCTGTTGCTTTTGGGTTTCTTTCCATTCTCCAAGGAAAGCTTGGTTGGAGAAGACATTAGGTAAAATATTGTGTAGGTACAAAAATGACTAGGAGAAAAAAAATCTTTTCCAACCATAGTCAGGTGACATCTGAGTTCTCTTAAAAGTTAAGATAGAGTTATGGTGGCTATTATGCTGCAAATATTGTCATATTAGGAACTGAATCTGTGTGTAAAGGAACTACAAAAGTAAGGTTCAGCTTTGGGTTTCAGACATTCAGCTTAAAATGTCTTACCGCCTTTGTGTCTGTAAGTGAAGTCTGTCCAAGCTCCCATAACAGCCAGAAGAGGACCTAGCCAATACCGCAGCTGATGGAGGCTGCAGACGTACTGAGATCACACTAAAACAGACACTGACTCCTGCCCAGTCAATGGGCTGCCCCACTCCTTTGACTGCAGAGTAGAATGGGACCGTTTGCTTGCACGGTCTGTGCCTCCCGTATAGACACTCGATGTTAGGGAGAACTAAATTCCTTTGACTTTCACTTATGGTGATGTGGCAACCTGGCTGCAATTCGGTGTGCTGTTTGATGTCTCAGCAACCCACGGCATCGCAACGCCTTCCCCTGCGTTTTTTACTTAGTGAGAAAGTGCTACATTCAAGAAAGTTTACATGTTTTATTTTCCACTTATGCCCATTAGAATGTTCACTGTAGGTCCGTACTGGACATTTACATGACTTACAACTGTACCCGTGTATTTGTATCAGGACCAGACTCTTTTCCTGTACTAATGTTCTAATATAAACTATTCTGTCTTCATCAGACATCAGGTTTTTTTCACGAGTTAAGGATGCAAAGGATGAAAACTACTATGCAAATAATGTTTACCGAGAGGAAAACCAGGGCCAGATACTCTACCAATAACTGTCACCGCATACAATATACAGATGTTTCCATCTGCTTTGTTACTTCTAGCTAAATTTGTATTATTTAGGATATTACAAGTCCAGCATGGATATGATTTCTAATAACAAGACACAGGTGTTCCCTTTAATTCCCTCTTTCACTATTTGCTTGACAACACATTTTACTTCAGCTGTTGGCTGTTATTGCTGTGGGCAGCCTAATGCTATAAAGCAAACATAATGTATAAATTATATTTTGAATCTGTTGAAGTAAACAGCCTTTTAAGATGTGCCATTTAAATAAAAAAATAATTTAAAAAGAAGTATTTCCTGTTTTTTCACTCTTTTTTTTATTATGTAAATTGAACCTGGAACACAAAATTCATATTTTGTCTGACTGACAATAGTTTGACTGCTATGTAATGAAACACTGCACTTTTCTAATACTATTATTTTTTGCCAAGCTGAAGCAGCAGTTCAAGACCCTTCCTAACTACCCTGATCTCTGGAGATTTGTCAATTATTTAAATACAGAGATAAAATAGAGACATTAACTAAAGCCAAGAGGGCAAATGGTCTCGGAGATCTGAACTACATCTCAAAAAAAAAGGGAAATAAACCATATAGAAAGTAGACAGACCACTTATTTTTTTTTTTCTGAAGAGATTAACAGAAGCTTTTCTGTTCACAGCAAAGTAATTCATAGCCTGTTCCCATTACTCTCTTCCATGCAGCTCATTTACTCCACAGTCATTCCTCCCACAATCTTACTGAACAAATTGCTTGCAACAAATTGGTTGACAAACTACAATTGCTCCATTTACAAATAACAGCGTAATATTCCATAATTTGGGGGAGACTGCCTAAACTGAGCTAAAAATTCAATATAAGGCATATAATTAGGGAAAAATAAAATAAATTATTTATTCTAATTCTTTGACCTGAGAATTTTAAACATGGCTACGAATGTTAGTAGTCTTCTTTTAAAGAGTCATTAAAAATGAGAAAGAAGAGAAAACCTAACCAGAGATGTTGCTGAAAAACTGTCTGGGAAGTTGACAGTAAAATCACCATTCCTGAGAGTATAATAAAGGTTCTGTTGTGGAGGTACAGAGCAGAGCCAAATCTCACACTGTTTCAAGAAAAAATAAACTTCAGCCCATTTCCTTCTCAGAATCACTTGCCTCCTTTCCTCTACATTTTTGAATCATTACCACACTCAAACCAGACCTTAAACACAGCTGTATGGAGACAGCTCTGCTTCCAAAAGGCAATCCACTCTTGGAGAACCAAAGCCGCAGCTTCTTCCTGGTGTAAACCAAAGGTCACCTCTAGCAAATACAAGCATTTCCTGAGGCTTGGCTTTAGTTAATCATAATGGATAAAATCTAAATATGCCCTTTTGTCACATAAAAAGGATCAGAAGATATCATAATCATAGAACAAGGTTCATTTTCAGCTGTAAAAATGGAGGAAATGTGAGCTGCGTTGTTAAACGTGTAACGACAGTGCTATTTCCTTCTGTGATATCTCCACATATTCAAAAAATAATACAACTTTTTTTCAAATTTCAAAGATTTTATTCAAGGGAATACTGCATTTAAGAAGGTAATAATAAATTCCCAGGTATCATAGTATCTGACATGAGGTCTGAAATATCCCTTAAATACCTTATATTACACTGCTTCCTGGCAAAGAAGGGAATACTCCTATTAACTAGCACTGACTGTACAGTAAGCACCATTACAGGGAGATCATCAAATTAAAATTGAATCCATTTCAAGAGATGAGTTAAAAGTAGTTCCAAGGACTGCATCTGCCCATTAATTACCCTGGCAGTGGGCCTGATCTAGAGGAGAACTTTACAGAAATGTTATTTTTTGAAGCATGCAAATAATATAATTTTCCTCAGTTTTTTTTATGCTTACATTTAGAGCCAGGTTTTAAAATAAATCTGGATCGAGGACAGGTAGTAAAGAGAGAAAGATGAACATTTTGCCCTTGAGAATGATTTTCCTCTTTGTTTCAAACAAGATCTCTACAACCAATGGTGACACTGAGTAGCTGGGGAAACTCACTATATGTGAAATGCTGTCACACATGCTAAATAAACAGAACAACAGATGAAATATTTCAACCTCTATTACCTTATAGCTATCATATCTTAATGTATGCCTTCAAATGGTAAAAATACTTTGAGATGCAGGTGAGATTTTAAGTTGATAATGTCCTCTTATATAAACAATGTTTAAATCTATTAATATATCAAGCAGTCATGTCAGTAACACAGTACTTCCACCTATATAATTATACTGTTAAACCTTTGATATTCATACAAACAATCTTAATAGACACATATGTGCATGTTTGTATATAATACACACTTACATGCACATAGAAACATCTGCAGCAAAGTCCATGAAGATCAGCTATTTGGTTGCCAACAGCTACCATTCCTGAATCCCTTATTAAATGCTTCAGGGGTGTCCTGGCTTTGGCAGGTGACCAGAACAACATGAGCCTGCACATCAGTGGACCTGCAGTTATACATTTCACTTCATCCCCTCCCCAGGAAACTGTGCTTGGAGCCACCCTCATTATTCCTCAGAAAAACCTCCTGCGAGATCGTGTTTCCCCAAGTTTGTGTTTTCAGCCAGAGCGCCTTACTTTATTTCTGTCAGTCACTGACTCCTCTGTGTAATCTTTGATACCCTACTGTGGGTTCTCTTTATTTATGTTATTCCATGAAGTGTGAAGAATTCATTGTTTTCCAGGAGATCATGTTCTTACCCAGCTGTGTTTTTATTTTCATTAAAACTGAGGGAGAGTCTCCGGCTGCAGGGGAAGATGAAAAATAAATCAAGAAATAATATTCCAGCAGAAATGTATCTTGGAGGTCCCATTCCACCTATGTGGTGGCCACAACTTCAGGTCCCGTGGCAGTTTTTTACTAGCTATGTCCCGATACCCTCTGCTAGAAATAATTTCCAGGCTTATTTCATGGGTCCAGTGCTGCTTTTGCTTGATCCCAGTTCTCTTGCTTGTAAAGTTTCATGGACTTGAAATTAGTACTGTTGTGCAGAAGCTTCTTAAGAGAAGATTTAAAACATTTCTAAGCACTTGCCACATCATGTTTCCTGGCTTTATGTGACTCAGTGTAAACCAGAGCTAAACACAGCAGGCCAAAATCTCTGCTAGTGTCAGTCATGTCAGGTCCTTTAAAATCAACGGAGCCAGGCTCATTTGTCTCTGCACACAGTTTTTACTGATACAGAAAAATGGTGGGTTTATAAATATGCAAAATATGTAAATTAATAAGCTTGTTTTCCTTAATTTTGATGCCACATGGGCACTGACTCCAAAGACAGCTGGGGTTAGTGTTCTAGATGTCATAGCACAGGATCCAATCAACGAGTAAAACAGATAAAGTTTGCAAAAAAATTATTTCTAAGTCGGTGAGAGCCCCCTCCAGACTGCAGAAGTTTGGCATTCAGTGACTAGAAATACGAGTGACAACACACAGATGTAAAAAGAAACCATCACTGGAATTGTTTATTGTCCATTGTGGACATAAACCTTGCAAACTCAGAAATTATTTTCCCTTTACTCTTCACTGGCACATGCCCTTGCTATGTCTGACTAATTCAGAGAACTGAGAGGCTGGGACTGGCAGAATTAATTACTGCCCACCACAGGAGAAGACCAAGCTATAGACCATCTAAGGAACCTGAATGTCAATGGGACCTGATGAGATGCATCCAAGGATCCTGAGGGAACTTGTAATGAAGTTGCTAAGCCACTAGCCATCATATTTGAGAAGTCATGGTATGCTGGTGAAGTTCCTCTGACTGGAAAGCAGGAAATATAACCCCATTTTTATAAAGGAAAAAAGTACAGGCTGACCAGTCTCAACTCTGTGTCTGGCAAGTTCAAGGAGCAGTAAGGTGCAAGGAAAACAGAGAGGTCACAGGTTGGTGACAGCCACAGTGGCTTCACTACGGGTAAACAGTGTTTGACAAATCCTATGGCAAATTTCAATGACAGAGTTACAGCACTGGTGGATAATGGAAGAGTGACTGACGCAGCCTACCTGGACTCATGTAAAACGTTTCACATGGGTCTGCACAACATCCTTTTCTCTAAAATGAAGAGACATGGATTTGATGGATGGACCACTCAGTGGATAAGGAAGTGTCCGGATGGTCACAGTCAGAGCTGTGGCCAATGACTGGATGCCCAGGTGGAGACCAGTGCGGAGTGGCCTTAGGGGTCAGTACTGGGAACAGCGCTGTTGAACATTGTCGGTGACGCGGATACGGACAGTGGGACTGAGTGCACCCCCAGCAAGGTTTGCAGATGACACCAAGCTGTGTGGTGTGGTTCATACTCCAGGGGGAAGGAATGCCATCCAGACAGTTAGGCAGCTAGGCAGCCTTCACAGGTGGAGACCAAGACAGGTGAATTTCACGAGTGAAGGAGAACTTCACGAGTGAAGTTCAACAAGGCCAAATGTTAGGTGCTGGGTCAGGGCAGTCCCAAAAACAGATACAGGCTGGGTGATGAGTAGATTGAGAACAGCCCTGCAGAGAAGGACTTGGGGGTGTTGATGGATGGAAAACAGATGCAGCAATGTGTGCTCGCAGCCCAGAAAGCAAATCAGCCCCCAGGCTGCATCAAAAGAATTGTGATCGGCAGGTCAAGGGAGGAGATTATCTCTCTCCACTCTGCTTTCATGAGACTCCACCTGGAGTACTGTGTCCAGCTCTGGGGTTGTCAGCATTAAGAATGACCTATTGCAGTGAGTCCAGAGAAGGGTCATGAAGATTATTAGAGGGCTGGAGCACCTCTTTTACAAAGACAGGCTGACAGAATTGGGGTTATTCAGCCTGGAGAAGAGAAAGCTCTGGGGCGACCTTAAAGCAGTGTTCTAGTACCTAAACAGGGCCTACAGGAAAGATGGGGAGGGGCTCTTTATGATGGGGTGTAGTGATAGGATAAGGAGTAATGATTTTAAACTAAAAGAGGGCAGACTTTTAGATTAGATTTTAGGAAGAACTTCTTTACTGTGAGGGTGGTGAGGCACTGGAATAGGTTGCCCAGAGAAGTTGTAGATAAAAGTGTTCAAGGCCAGGTTAGACGGGGCTTTAAGCAACCTGGTCTAGTGGAAGATGTCATCTAGTCCAACTTCCCTGCAATGAGTAGAGGCACCTTCAAGTAAACCAGGCTGCTCAGAGCCTCATCCAACCTGATCTTGAACGTTTCTAGGGATGAGACATCTACCATCTCTCCGGGCAATCTGTTTCAGCATTTCACTACCCTCATAATAAACAATTCCTTCCCTCTGTCTACTCTGAACCTATCCTCTTTTAGTTTAAAACCGTCACCCCTTGTCCTACCTCTATAGCCCCTACTAAAAAGTTAGACCCTATCTTTTCTAGAGGTCCCCTTTAAATATCAAAAATGCCTCAATAAAGCCTCCTCAGAGCCTTGTCATCTCCAGGCTGAAAAACCACAACTCTCTCAGCCTTTCCTGATACGAGAGGTGCTCCATCTCTCTGAGTAAGTTCCTTTCATAATTTCATTGTGTATCTTTTATTACTTACTAGAAGGTTTGTTTTAACAGAGTCGTAATGACCATGCTATATTTCCCATTCTGCAAATAACATATCACATTCTACCATTCCTGTTGAGGCAATCTGCTTTGCAAGTAGCACTAATAATATAACAAATAGTCATATAATTTTACTATAATAATTTACTGTTCTTCATTAAAAAAAAAGAAAAAAAGACAAGCAGACTCATTTTGCTCCTGATTTTCATCCCTTCTGAGAAGTTCCATTTTGAACTGCATGACAGTAGTCGACAAAGACATTATTTATCAATCAGGCAGTCCCATTGACCTTGAAGCAGAAGAAAGCAAGCATGCTATAACTCCAAGTGCAACCCACTCACTTGCTTAATAGAGAAAGAGCAGCTCCCCAGGACACATGATTTCCTCCCGCTACTTTAATCGAGGTAAAGTGGGACAAACAATGTTAACTGCCAACTCCAGTAGAAATAGATGCTTTGTAGGAGGAAAGAATAACAGGATAGCAATACTACATTAGTGGCCCTTTCTCCTTGTGCAGAAAGGCAAAAAATGATAAAGTGGGACCAAAAGTGTTTCACACTGATACTGTAAAAATAGTTTTATCTTGAAGTTAAGAAAGATTATCTTCACTATTCTTCTGACTGAAATGAAGTAGCTTCAATTTTGTTAACCTTAGAAAAAGCACCAGACAGGAACCTGTAAACAGCACAGTAGTTTTCAACACAGGATAACTGCGAAGAATACTCCCTCTAAAAACACTCGTACAAAATGATCAGAGAGGACAGTAGGATTAGTTTTCTGGAAAGAGAATCTATTGCCAATTGACCAGATGAAATTCAGAGAAGCAAAGTCCACAGTTTATCTATGGATAATAGCAATTCCTTCTGATTTCTTTACCAAGCTTGACAACCTATAGAGCACAAGGAGAGTGAATCTGGAGCACAGAACAGTGATACTGATTTAAACTCTGAAGTGATTGCTGGTGTTTGAAACTAAGAGCAGAATCCAGCACTTGAGAGTGAGGCTAATTCTTGAGAAGTCCACAAGAAAGGAATTAAAATAGCCCAACTTCTCTAAGTGAAAATATATGTAGAAAACAGGAAAATAATAATATTCATAGTTCGAAAAGTGATCAGGGAAACATTGACTTAAAGATGATGTCAATTGTACAGACACTGGAAGAACAGAAATCAGAGAATCTGTTACTGACTTTAGGATGCCCCACTTGTCATAAAGGCCGCTCTGATATTTAATTGGATAAATATATTAATGACCAATTACCAGCTGGAAAGAAACAAACTGGAGAGAGGGCATAAAGTCTTAATTAAAAGAGGGCTGGTATCATTGCAGAAAGGAAACAGAGGGAAGGGCAAGAAAGCACCCCAGGAACATAAATTATTTCTGTGTCAAGGGACATTATGTTGGAAAAATAATGTTTTTAATACAGCTTATTCACAGCGTGAAAGATACTTTCCAAACTACTCTCCAGTTGCAAACAGAGGGTTTGCAGTCAAGGGCAAGAGACAATACAGTGTCAGAGAAAATAACAGAGGCTGGAGAAAAGGCTCGGGGTGCAGCTAACAAAATGGGTAAGGAAAAGGATATTCTCAGAGGATTCAATGTTCAAGAAAATTCACATGAGAGAATGCAAACATGCAAAAGGGGAATAGGGTGGTTGTTACAAGAAAAAAATATGTTAGAAGGGAGAAACACCCTGCTTGAGAACTAAAGGCTATCTGACTGTTGCAGTGCTATAATTTAGATAACTATTTATATATATGTATTGTTTTATAACATTTACCACAGTATAATGTATTTACAGTGGGCATAGCTTGGATTTAGATCCTAATTTGTTAATAGTGCACACTATTAGATTGCCAGGCACTTAAGCATCTATTTTGAAATGTCTGGAGACAAGGCAAACCTGCCACCCAGTCAAGCTCTGATACACAGCGTGGATGCAAAGCCTCAGCTCCCATCTGACCTCAGCTCTTACCTGTCTCTTCCCAACAGAGAAGAGGACATGGCTCCAGGAGCATTTCCATTCATGGGAGACAATTGCTAACTGCCTCTTAAATCTGAGACTACTGCTTAAAGAGGAAGGTCTCTCAGGCACAGAGCAGAGGAAGAGAGGAAGAGTGTCATCAGGCTTCTGTCCTGGATGGGAACTAATTTTACAGCACCCAAGCTGATACCTCAGCCTCATTGTGCAAAGGTTTTGTTCTCACACTGCTCCCGAGAGCTAACCAGCAACAAACCCAAATGCTTTAACAGAGCCATCTGGAAACAAAAAACAATGCAGGTCTGAGCTGAAAAGTGACAGTTACTAATGGCTGCCACAACCCAGAGAATCTGCTGCCATCTGCCTCTCTGCTGACTTCGGATGCATTTCCACCTGGTAGGGCCATTGCCCACAGCTGAACCTTAGCTGAAAAGCAGGATGTAAACAGTGCCACATATTAGGATAATGAAACAAAATTAGTGCTTCTGCCCCGAGACAGCTTGGGAGTGAAGGGTCCCAAGGTTATATAAGAAAGTTCAGCCTGAACCTCATTAAGGACCACTGAAATCACATCTTGCAGTATTAAAGGTTACCTGATACTGTTTCCATGTCCTGCAGTGGACAAGGTGACAGCACATGGCAATTCTGCTTTTTAAGGTGCTGAAAAGAAGCCTCCACAAGCTCTGTGACTAACACAGGCCAAAATTTTAAGTTTTATTTATATGTTTGGGGGGATTTACATCAAAGCAGCCAGCATCTCTTCCCTGCATTAACATTTATTTCAGTAGAACTACTTTTCAAACTTACAAATGCAGAAGAAAATAAACAAACACATAATGATCATAAATGTCTCTGAAATTACATGATCTGAGTACTTTATGAGAGTTACCTATTTGCCTTTCTTCCTACCTTGTTTCTGCGCAGATTACTTAAGAAACACCCTGTAAGGAAGAACTGGTCTTTTACTCTGATAATATTTAATGACATTTCTAATACTTCTCTTTTAAATGCATTGATGAGTAACTGTTTTGAAGCCAGCTGCATATTTTTCAATAATTTCAACCCTTTATTCTCTTTTATAATGAGCAGAGGACTGAAAATTATATTTGGTGTCGCACCTAGAGCATTCACAAAAGCTTTAGAGAAGTCTGCACACAAGTGATTGAGTATTTCCAAATATATGATAATTCAGTGTCTAAAGTCTCCCACAGAGCCGTGTCTCTCTCTTGCTTTCAACTTAAAAAAATTCTTGCTGTTTCTGAGCAAACAATACAAATATTATAATTTTTTTATGAGGTATCTTTTGTGCTAAAAAGGATAAGCAAAGAGACAGTTTTACATGCTTCCTACTCAGAGGCAAATGCAACAAGATGTTCAACTTGATACAGCATCACACATTGCAGTATGATTACATTTACTTTTAATAAACTAGATGATCTTTAATGCCCCTTCCAACTGAAACCATTCTGTGGTTCTATGTATTTGCAAATGCCATTTACATAAGTCATTTTAATACCTTATACAAGCTTTTAAATAAAAAACGCCTCATTCAAATCTTCTATATCATTACTGGTGCAAAAATAAGTGACCTGGTTTTTTGAAGTACCCGGGATGGCGTCACATATTTAAATGCTCATAAGAACTTTCGGGCATACATTTAGGTCAATGTTTGTTTAAACCTTAGTGTCATAAATTCAAATTATTTTTGTAATCTGATATTCATAAATAACAAATTGTTCCTCTGATTCAAATATCCATGTTTGACTAGTCACCGATGCTAAATGCATATTCAAAATATCTTTTAAACTAATGTGCCTTCCATGGAGACATCTTTCTAGACCAGTTGACTCCATAATCATTCTACCCTTTAAACAACAGCACACAGCTTGTGCACCTAACATTGCAAGAACTGACCCACTGAACAAGAAATATGTATACCTCAGATAGCACAGGGGTGTCTCAAATATCAAGGTGATTTTTCCAACAAAAAAGGGTTTTTAGCCAGCCCCCTTGAAGGGGAGAGGAATTTGAATAAAGACATTTCCCATTTGGCTAAACTGCTGGAAAGGTTTAACTGTACTGAAAGAGGAGTTATTGTTCTTTCTTTTCATACAAGCAAAGGTTATATCAAAATCAAAAAGCTTTTATTGTTCTAATGCTTTCTTTGAGAATACAGTTCACTTTTTAAACCTGTGGAGGTTTTGAAGCTCCCAGCAGGGTATTCTGCTGCATAAATCCAGGTTATACTCTGCAGTACAGCTCCACAGCTCCTGTTCAGTAAACAGGAAAGCCCTGCATCTTATCAGCAGGCTTACCCTGGAGACGAGGTCTTGGAGATTATGTCCTCCATGATCTAAAGAACTATTTTACATTATGAAATTAAAAGCAGTAGGAAGGGATTTTTTATTTCACGAGCCATGGGCACAGCTGTTAAAACCCACTTAGCCTGGATGGAAAACAATATCCCTGAATTAGAAACAACAAGATGCATAGGCTTTGGTTTGAAAAGATGTGGTATGTCTTGGTATAGGTATGCAGACAAAGCAAGATGGAGGTTTGTACCTTCACACACAGAGTTTGTGAAACAAAAATCTGTATTCGTACAGCACCCAGCACGTGGGGCCTGTAGTCTAGGACTGAGGTCTTATACAAGTTATAAAATTACAGATTATCAACATTAATAGAGTTGAGAGAGTTGGGATTGTTCAGACAGGAGAAGAGAGGGCTCTAGGAAGATCTTAGGGCAGCCTTCCAGTACCTAGAGGGGGCTTACAAGAAATACGAAGAGGCGCTTTTCAACCAGGCAAGTAGTGACAGGACAAGGCGGAATGGCTTTAAACTGAACAAAAGTAGGGCTGTATTAGATAATAGGAAGAAATTCTTTACTGTGAGGGTGATGAGGTACTGGTTGCCCAGAGAAGCTGTGGATGCCCCATGCCTGGCAGTGCTCAAGGCCAGGCCGGATGGGGCTTTGAGCAACTTGGTCTAGTAGGAAGGTGTCCTTGCCTATGGCAGACGTGTTGGAACTACATCATCTTTAAGGTCCCTTTCAACCCAACACATTATGTGTTTCTATGATTAATAATAATATCAGGCAGTCTACACAGCTAACATACCTTCTATTGTATTACGTGTTATATTATTCTATGAGGGTCCTTCAGTTCTCCTGAGCATAGGATCAAAATGCTACAAAAATTACTTCAAGACAAATCTCCGTCACTGAACCTATTCTGTGCTGTCTTATCTAGGTGCTCTAAGTAGGGCCATACTATTTAGCAAATTAGTTTGATCAGACTAAGTTTTCACTTACTGAAGTTCAGTACTTTCCCTTTATATTGGTAGAATTTTAAACCCAGAAGGGGTCATTGCAGCCATCTGATGTCAAGACTAGCAAAACACAGCCAAAAAATAACTAGGTTAAAAACACAGCAGAGCTTTTTGAAAAAGCTATTTTAAAAAAAATCCAATTTAATATTCAAAACTTCAAGTGCTAGGGAGGCCATCATAGCCTTTGAATAGCTGTTTCTATGGATAATTACCCTCGCAATTAAAAATGTGCGTAGTGAATAGAGCCCGAATTTGCGTAGTTTCAGCTTCCAGCCAGAGGATCTTTATGTATCTTAGTCAATTAAGAGAAAGCCTCTTCCATCACCAAAATGCTGTTCCACACTTGCGTGTGTAAAATCCACGATTAAACCACCTTTTGTGCAGTTGTTTTTTTCCAAAAGAAATAGATTTCACTCTCTTCCTATGGGACATATTTGAATTACTTCTAAATATTATTATGACATCCTTCTGAGTCTTCATCACTCTTTCAGTATCTTTCTTGGATTGTGGACACATTGATACTGGGAACACTTTTTCAATTCAAACTAGGATGTGTGCTCAAATCTTTTTCAGACTGGACTAAATACAAACCAGTTACACCAACTCATATCTAAGCAATTTTATCCTTTCATTTTATGATCAATTAATGTTTGTTTGTCAATACTCAATTCTTTTTCATCTTCAACCTTTCTGAGCCACGAAGTTGCTAACCACTATTATTCAGAAATAAAATACTAATTTCTGCACTTCCCACATAGGAAGGGAGTGCCCTATGCTCCTTCTCAATTTTTCTCTGTATTTTACAGACAGTCATTTGAAAAGCTGGGTTTCTTTCACTATACCCATGCTGTCATAAGGCTTCTCTCTACAGAGATCCAACTCTGTTCTTCTAAGGGCAGCAAGCCGATTTTTATAGATGGAACAATTCATAATTAATCAATAAGAATTCTATGTTTTTAGCTTGGCTTGATGTAGGAGAAACAAAACAAAGTAGAAGTCAGAGAGGACATATCAGTTGAGATCAGCTTTATTCTAAGATCCTTTTCCTCTAATCACCAAGCTGCTGGTTCTCAAAACACCCCAACCTGGTGTGTTCTGGGGGAAGAATGCTCCGAGAATGTTAGGTGTAAATACGCAAATAATTTCAAAATAAGGAGAAAGAGAACTTCCCAAAGTATCAGGTCAGCTTGCAAGCCTCAGTGAAACAAATCCAGATCAGAAGTATAGGCATGGCTGTACTCTAGATAGTGTGGAATTTCCTAAAGTAAGGTTTACATATTCTAGAGAAAAAAGTCACCTCTGTCTCCACGTAGTAATTTAGGGCAATTAGAAGATCCAGATGGCCAGAGAACAAACACTTCAGAGCCCTAATTTTCAGAAACTACTGAGTAATCTCAGTAGGCAGGGAAACCCACTTCAGTGGTGTCTTAAACCGAACCACCCAAATCTCTACCTGTTTTAATATTCTTAGCCTTAATGGCATCTGTGTAATATCCAAAAGTGAATCTTAATTTTGTGATTGCAATGTGCCCTGGTTCCAACCAGGACTGAGTTAATTTTTCACAGTAGCCAGGACAGAGAGGTTATTCTATTCCACCTCACACCACTGACAGGGGTGGGGTGAAGGGAGCCTCTTCCCAGGAGAGGGGGTCTCTTCCAGTCAGGGTAGTGTGGCTGCAGTCAGGTCAGGTCGGGTCGGGCTCCGAGGTGAGCATTTTGCATGTGAATCACTCTCTCTCTTTTGTACACTTCTGTTACTAGTTGTTTCCAGTAAATTGTTCTTATCTCAACCCATAATCTTTACCTTTTGTGCCTCCAATTCTCTTCTCCTGCCACCCGCAGTGGGAAGGGGGGACAAGCAGAGCGAGAAAACAGCACCATGGTTTTAGTGGGAGCACTAAATTGGAGAACACCATTCCTAAACCGTGACTCAATGAAAGAGCAAAACCTTGCATTAGAGAGATGCAGGCTTCTCTCAAACTCTAAAAAAATCTCATTTTTAACAAAACATCAGGTTACATAATTCAGCCATGTATATTTTCAATCATTTTATTCTAAATACTGTAGTATTCCCAGTTCTTGAGCACACTAGCCGCAAAAAGAAATGTTATAGTTAAAAACAGGAGGGATTTAGACTCAGCAATCTTCTTTCTTTTTTTTATATAATAATAAAAAAAATACATTTTATCTCTAATCCTTACTAATCTGCCATAACAATGAGCCTGACAGCACTCTCTGAGTACTAATTATTTAACATTACTTCTGATAACAATGCCATCTTGCACTGGCATGCTAGAAGCCATGAATCACTGGTTGTAGAAAAAAAACCTTATTCTTTCTAGGTGTTTTCTGCTAAATAGTAGCTAAACGCTCCAAAAACACTGTGTGAGAGTAATAAATCTTATTCACTTTACAAAGGAAAAACCTATTTCAGCAAATTCAATATTCGTCTTCCATTTTATTTGTGGAGACTCTGGGCCTGATTTAGAAAAGTATTTAAGTGATGCTCTTAGTTTTGAAATAGTACCTCAGATTTAAAGATGAGTATGTTTTTAGGTCTTTTGCCAGGTCAGAACTAATGTACAAAGTCAACATACTGACACATATTACAGACAGTAACAGAACAGCAAGTGCAAAAAACCATAGAATGCTCATTGGATAGAGCAATAAAATATGCTTTGAACGTTATATTCAGAGAATATGTTTATTAAAAGATTATTCTGTTTGTTTTAAGCTATAAGATTGTCTCAGACATCCACCTGAGATTCATAATACTGTTTTGCATTGATTGTCATGCCTCTCAGTGTGTAATATATTGGTTCCTCATACGAATAACATCATCAGGATCTCTTGTATACAAGTGCAATTTTCCAGGGAAATAAGAAAAAAACAACCCTACAAAAAGAAATTTACATAGCCACTGAATACAAATAGGATTAGTGTACAGTTAACAAGAACCGCATTCAAGAGGAGTCAACAGCATTTGCAAGATGTTTAACAGCCAGCATATGAAGTAATGCTGAGATGCAGCTGCATCTGGATCATTTTACAGTTTCTTTGTTCTTAACAGGATGCTGTCATACTACTATTTTATGTGCAATTAATCAGCCTTAGAGGTCTTGTAAACTCATCATAACAGCATTTCCATCAATGCAGTGGATCAAGAAATGTACGGAGAATCTCATCTCTCTCTTTAAAAGATAAAATATTTGACATCTATAATCCTTTCTGTGTGAGGATAGTGTAGAAAATGCCATAAAGCCATACTCTAATTTGCTTTAAAATATTGCCAGAATTATTCATAGGCATGATGTCTCTCCTGGAGGAGCGGCTCAGTGGTCCAGACAGACAAGGATTTATCATGATGGGTGCAGAGAATGTTTAACCTTCCCATTAGAATGTGGAATAGGTACCTTCAAACAATATCACTCCCAAATCTCCTTGGGTGCACAGCCCCACTCCCTGCAATTAGCACCATCTCCGCTCCCTGAAATAAAGGCCTAGAAAACTTGGCAAACATTGAATGCTAATTCTCACAGTGAGTTCACCTTGCAAGCTTAGTAATGTGGGCTGACTTTATAAAACAAAGGGGCATAAACTTGAACAACTCCACCTACTGAGATTTCAGTTATTTTCAAAAAAATTACAGTCTTCTGGTTTTTAAGCCTGATTTCTCAGAACCTTACAACGCGCTGTGAGCAAAGCGCTGACAGCATATTCTTTTCCTTTTGTAGATTTGCTGCTTACTGGAATGCCCAAAGATTTCGTACTGTTTGCACTGTGTGAGAAACCTGCAGCTGGAGAGAGTGCACTCCAGAGATCCTCAGAGCGGCTGGATGAGAGCCGTATTTCGGATGTGTCCTTCCACATGGGGTTCACATGTACTTGCCCACCCTGCTGTGAGTTTTCTCAGCCCAGCTGGCAGCCGGCTTATTGTGTATCACTACTCTGCTGGCAGTTACAACACAAAGCCCAGCCGAAATTCAACATGATGATCATAACATTTTGCTGTGAAAGGATGTAGAGGTGCTGAAAACAGGCGCATACCATTCCTCCCCACCTTTTCCCCCCCCCAGGATCTGAACTTACTTATCCCTGTTAGGAAAAAAGTAAATTTAGTTTGTGCATAAATGTATAAGACACTGTTCACACCACATGGTGACAGGGGCATGTTAATGTGAGTTAATTTTTGCCACTTTGAAGGCAGGGTTCACTCCCTCATCCCTTTGTATTTATCCATGTACCTTGGGCTGACTGGCTAAAAGTATCTGGAAAAAGTGAGGCAATGAAAAAAACCCCACAATTAAAATGTCCCAGCAATACTGAACAATTGGGGTGGGGGGGGCACTTCATTAGTCTTTTTCATAATAAAACCATGTGAAGCCAGTAATTTAAAACCAACCTCAACTTTCATATTTTCTAACAAATACCATGTCACAGGGAAAAGAGACTTTGTCAGCTGCCCAGGGATAAATGGAGGTAGTATTTAGAAAAGGTCAAATAAAATTGCCCTAAAAGCTGTGTGATAAATCAGAATTCATTTCTAGTCTGAGAATACAGTATGCAAAAATGTCATCATGGTATTAGCATTCCAGCCAGCTATATGTATTCAGTGTCTGGTAAGAAAAATCAAAGACCAGTCTTTTTCACTCTTCTTAGCCCTACAAACTGCACAGAAATATAAGAGAATGAATCCAATTTTATTCTTGCTTTTAGGTCTCCATAACTGTTCAGTGCAGCATCCTCATCTTTTTTGCAAATTTTCCATTCAGCTGGAGACAAGACAGAACTATGTAGGGACCCTGGCTCAGTAAATCTTCATAAGAGCCAAACTGAGCTTATTATAACATTCAGGTTTGCTAATTCAAAGCTTCTTCTATTTTATTTTAGAAAATCTGTTAAAATATGATAAATAAATCTATGAAGAAGAATTAATTCAAAATGTCTCCTGACACATTTTTCAGATCAAAATCACATCTTTAAATGGTAGCTAAGTTTGCCTAATATATACTTTTCATTGCATTATTTCATTACACTATCTGATTTCCTGGGTTAGAAAGGTAAGGTCTGCACTCATGACTATGGGCAAGACTCAGATCATCCATTTCTGTCCTACCTTTTGTTCTGAAAAGATGGTGGTGTGAAACATTCATTTATTAACTTTGATAACAGTCTAGTTCACTACTGACCACAAACAGCTTCTCAGAGCATGGGTAAGATAAGACATCAAAACTAAAAAATGTTCAGTATATTTTCTGATTTTTCAATTAGAAATATTCCTGAAAACTGCCTATCTCCATCTATTCATGAAAAAGCACAGATATCTGTGCTGTAAATATTGTATGGAGAATTACTCTTCAATTTAGACTTATTTATGTGAAAGACAGCAGGCAGTGTGCAATAGAGACTTCTGCATTTAGCAGTAAACAGAATAAAGACTTCACGCTTCTAGCCAACCCAAATGACTTGGAATCAGTCCTTGAACGTTAACAGCTGATATTCATTTGTGATCATTTTGCTGCCGAGGTGCCTGATTGTCTGTGGATGGCAATGTGCCCCTTGCAAGGTAATATGCCAGTTTTCCAGGACACAGCTGCCAGTCAACTGTGGGTTGAGGCGGTGAGAGTATACTGTACTGCCAAGGCCATCCCATCTGTATGAAGAACATTGTTTTCTCAGAGAGTGGCATGCCAGTGCCAAGTGCCCAAGCCAAAATGAGATACAGGAACAATAGAAGAGAGGATGATGTGGTGATTTCAGGCACTTCACTCTGCCAGAGGGTGAAATACTGTAGGTACCCTGAGCAGAACCCTGTGAAGAACACTGGTGCCCAGCACATCCACCAAAAGGCACAATCTTCCAGTGCTCATGCACCTATATTTATGGGAGAAAACTGTCTCAAGCAGTGATATGCTACATTAAAAGAGCACAGGATCCACAGATCACATTTGCTTGAGAAAACTTTCTAAGCACATGCTGTGACTGATTATGGGATACTAGGTATCAAAAAAATACTTCAATAGATACAAGATTCACACTTTTGTCATGTTTCCAGTTCCTATTGGTCACGACTTTTTCTGCCAACCAAAGTTATGTCTCCTTTTATGTACTTACATAACTTTTTACATAACTCTTTAAAGTTGGGTTTTAAAAACCTTTCCAGCAATATAAATTCTTAAGTTGTACAGACACGAACTATATTCCCAGGACACTTAACACTCATGCTAATGTTATGCTTTTAATGTAAGTGCTACAAAGACCTCTGTGCTAATTGCAGTGTTAACCACGAACACAGCAAAAGCCAGCGCTAAAAAGGTGAATAAAATCTAAGCACATCCAATCTGATCAACAAGTGAGGTACTGCAGTAGTACTGCATAAACTCATATCTTGAGCTCGATCTATTTGATGACTTACCTACAGCATTGCTACTACGTGATTTATATCCATACTGCTGATTTTTAAGTGACTGAGATTCCAGTCAATTAGCTGTCTAAATTTGAGTTATCAGGTTCTTTCATAAAATAAAATAAAATAAAATAAAATAAAATAAAATAAAATAAAACAACTAAATTACTGTGTGACTCATCTAGTATGCGGAGGAACAACAGGAAAAATGTGAGTTATAGACTATGATGAAAACAAAAAATATATTACTAAGCAACTTTCATGGCTAGAACCACATACAAACTCTACGTCATAACCCTAATCAGGATATCTGATGAAATACCATTGCAAGTTCTACAGGTTATAAGATTCAGGAGGTTTTTCTAGTGCTGATAATTTTCTATTCGTGTTGATGTCCTCATTATTCAGCAGTATTTGCAACCAGAATTCAGGAAATTATGTTTACAATTGACTTATTTACAGACTGTGTATTTTAATTAGATAGTTGTATGCCTGACTAGTTAGCCATGTATTTAGACCTCATATGTAAAAGCAAAATTCTTCAGCGGCTGACCAACTAACAGCAGGTTCCTCACATAAATACTGTGATTAACTCATTTACAATTTACAGAACTGAGCATTTCCAGAAATACTAATTTACATAAAGGAAAATTGGTCTACTTTTACTCAAACATACTCAAAAATCTATTTTCTTATTATTCAGTCAACTCTATTTATACACGAGAACACTAAACTGCATTAAAACTGTATATTTATTGCCTTTAAAGCAGCTGATTTCTACAGAAAATCATTACTTTGGTCTGTTCTCCTTTCAGAATAATTTCCACAATGACTAACCAATAAATGCTGAATAAAATGCCATTAAAAATTGTATTTAAGTCATTTAATTAAGAAGGAGCAGCTAAATGTAAGTACCTATGATAAAATCCTAACAATATCTAACTTAACAGCTACAGAATACTATATTGCACATTAATATTGACAGACTGGATTTTTTTCCCAATGTAATGCCATGCATATAGATAAAGAATGTAAAGAAGAGTTATTTTCTTCTCTATAGCTGGTAAAGAAAGAGAGCAACATCCTAAAGTTAATCGATGTGACTGGAGACGAGAACTGCTTTCTGGAGATGCTTAACTCTTCTCATTGCTTATTGAAGAAGCCTATGACAAATCCACTCCAAACATGAGGTACCTTGGTTAACCAAAAGTGAGGATCGCCTGAAATTCTGTTACATAAGGTAGCACATTTTCCCTTAATGAGCCACAATAGCTGTGCTAACCCAAGGGCCTCCAGGTTTGAAGAAATGCAATTCTGAATAAACCTCTACACAAATAAATAAGCCAGTTAAGGTCAGCTTTCAACTACAAGTCTTAGTTTCTTAGCTTAGTAAGGTCACTGAGATATTTTTTTCCTTTGATATAAAATATACACTAAAACTAGTATAAAGTGTATAAAACCTGTACATGAGAAACAAGGATGCTTTTTTTTTTCCTGTTAGAGAAACAAAGAGTTAAGAAATCTTTCAATTTGTGTAATTAATCTCTAGCTAAGAAAGTAAGTTTTGGCTCAATGTAAAGTTTTAGTCCCTTGAATAAGTGATTCAAACTTTGTTAATGGACATACACAATATTATCAGACCAATGAAAACTTTTCCAAGTACTCTTTAGTCCACTACATTATGAAGTAGGGTGACTGATAAGGTGCAGAGATGAGACTACATGATCAAACAGATTCTTCCCTCTCACAGTATGGCCAAGCTAGTGTAGGCTGTTACCTCCAGCTACACCTCCCTTTCGAACACCATGAAATGGGGGCAGAAATTCCACAGTCTACCATCTCCACAGCTTCCAGAGGCAAAAGAGGTTTCTCTCACAGTAAATCAGTTTACACCTTTCTGACTAAGCCAGAATACAATTTATGGAACAATTTGAAGTCAATTCTCTCATTAGCTGAACCACATGCTTTGAGATGAGACCCATTAAAATTTCCAAGCACAAATGGCTGTTCATATTTACTGAGGCAGTAAATCCTTTGCCAGGTTCATTTCATGTTCTGTGAAAAAGGAAAACCCAGAAATCTATCAACTCTTATAAAAACAAACAAACAAACCAACCAAACAACCAACCCAAAATCAAAGTAAACAACAAGCAAAAGAAACACCAAAAGGAAATTATGGTCTCAGGGTGAAAAACAACCACTCTCCTCAAAGTGAATAATATTCAAAGGCAAACCTACCTGGCTAAATGGAGCATAGGTATTTGGAAAAGACAAAATACCAAGGCAGAAATGTACTCATATTCAAGTAACTCACTTATCTGCACAATTTTTTTTTTTTTTAAGTTTGGATATTTGCTTTAAAGAATCTTACATTTAGGAAAAAAAAGTTCTTACAAATAGTTCAAATTACACCTGTTTTTAGAACCTACCAGCAGCAAACACTACCATTTGAATATTTACAAAAGCAGTTCTTGGCTGCTTTATGGCTGTTACATGCCAAAGTCTATTTCTGACCCACTTCATTCACAGTAAAGAGATGGGGAAGTGAGATTTTCACTTTTTCCTGCTGTTACTACTCTCTGACCACCATTTCAGTTGAGGTGATGACTCAAAAATCCTCCCTTTACTTCATGTCAAAAAATCAGGAAGTATTTTTGACAGCAATCAGAACAAAATTAGTTGTGTCCTAGGATATAAATTCCTATCTTTGGAAAAGAGTAAGTCAATAATATTAATGCTGAAAAAGACTATATAATCAGGCATTTCTTGTCTCCAAAGGTACTAATCAACAGTTGTAAGTTTTTTTGCCTATTACACTTGTAGTTATGTTTTAATGTCACTAGTTTAGAAATTATTTTCCATAATGATTGCCAAAAAATCAAATTGCAATTCTGTCACACTTATGCATAGCAGCTGAACTTTATAAACCACAGACTTCCTCTCCTCTTTTGTCATGTCACCTATTCTTTAATTTACAAGGTCTCCTTATTCCAGTAATGAATAACCTCCATACACCTGGAGCAACAGATTAAAGAGGACATTTTCCATTTCATTCCAACAGCAGTCCCACTTTCTAAGTTAATTATGAAGCACCACATTTTTCAGCAATTAGGGTTGATTTTGTCTTATTTAATCTTTATGCATCATCTGCAAAATTAACTTCTCATCACTTAGATATTGAATATTGGATGAATAGGGCTTATAAAAGAACCTATAATTTTGAGTTTAATCATATTTTTTGATAAGAATAGCTACTATAGATCTATATGTCAGGCAAAACCTAACCTTCTGGGCTCTTAAGAAGTATGTGAACACTCTTCTTGACTTCTCTAATGAAATCCTAAGCATAATAAATAAGTATCAACTTACAGAGTCATTTAAAAACATGAACTAGAAGTCCATTTAAAAAGAAATTGACAAGTAAAATGTACAGGTGTGTTTTCTACAGTTATGCAAAAAGGAAAGGAAAGAATTTAGGACTTCAGCGCCAAGCGGAAAACACCTTAGGCAATTCCCATCTTTGCATTTAGAGGAAGTTTCGTTAAGTTCATGGGATGTCCACATTATCGGGCAGTTTTACCTTGGACTAGTTAAAGGCCGGTCCATGCGTTAAATGGCCTCTAGTGGTTCTCTGTTCCCTCGCCTTTGCTGGTGAGACATTGTCCACTCTAGAACATGATTGAGCCTCCACAAGATGTGATTTTCCCATGGAGGTGGCTAATTTTCTGCAGAGATCATGGAAACAGTATCAGGCCACTCTATTTTTAACTTAGTTATCTCAGATAAGTGCCTACCCTCGGTGATATAAATTTCTGGCTGCTAAATATTATGCTTGATCTTAGCTTCCAAGAACATCTTTCCTCTAATTTTTCCCCATCAAGCTTTATGCTTCTTAGCAACTTCTCAACTCATATAATACTCTCTGAATTATAAGCCCTTAACTTTTCTTGCTAATAAACACATTTATAAGCAGTTGCATCTGCCAAAACTTCCATTCTTCTCAACCCCTGTCCTTTTGCTACTTTCATATTAAACATAGCATTATATTTGAGTATCTTAGAGCATTTAGGAAACATTTTACTTCTGAGGCTTTTTGGATCATGCTGTAGGTACATTTAGGTGAAAAGATAATACTGAAAAATAGTTCCATTAGAATGCATTTATTTATTCTCACTGTTTTTAAAGGATGTCAACTTGACAGTGAAGTATAATTGAGTCCTTAGTCATGGAAAAAAATGAGCAAGAAAATGTGACTCTGAGCAATGCTTCAGCTTTGACCCAAAAAGGCAAAAATAAAGCTACAGAAAGCAAAATCTACATAGTACAGAAAACTTACAGTAATTTTCTGTACTTGTTTACTGTATGTTTTCCTCTGTATTAAGATTGCCTTCAAAGATACTGGACTGAGTAGTGCTTTCTGTGATCTACGTATAAATATTTCAATGCATAAATACCTATCAGGTGGTAATAACACAGCCATTACAAGCTCAAATAGCAACATTTGTATGCCATTACCTGCAGTTAGTTTGGGTGCTCATAGGCTTATATACACTCTGGTCCTCTCTTCCTGTTACTACTCAGAAATATATTAGATGAAAAGCACAGGTGAGTGAACCTCAACAGCTACGAGTTTGTGCAAAGGAAGATCGTCCAGTTCACCTCTCCTATAACACAGCAAGTTCTCCCACTACTTTAGCTGCCATCATGGCACCTGGGAATCTGTATGTGCGCGCGTGTGTGTGTGCATTCAGGAATGTGAAGACAAGACAAGAGAAAGAAGAGCTGAAATGGATTATCACTTGATTAAGCAGTAAGCTCAATCACTCTGTAGAAATCCAATCTTTCCTTGATAGGTACTTACTCCTACTAAGGACTAATACAGTCATCAGGAAAATAATTTTGACAGTAAAAAAAGAAAATAATTCAATACATTTAGTAAATGTGTTTCTTTCTCCCGATAAGTGACAATCTCTTCTATGTCATATCTTAGTCAGCAGGAAGAATAACTTACTGCTTTACACACCCCACTGCATAAGTTCTACCTCACAACGTCAGCACTATTAATACAATATATCTGTCAAGGCTTATCAACTTTTTTTTTTATGTGTGTGTGTATGTGTATAGAATGATAGAATCATAGAATTGTTTAGGTTGGAAAAGACCTTTAAGATCATTTACTCTAACCATTAAATTAACACTACCAAATCCACCAGTAAACCACGTGCCTGAGTGTCACATCTACACATGGTGACTCAACCGCTTCCCTAGGCAGCCTGTCTCCATGTTTGACAATCCTCTCCATTAAGAGATTTTTCCTAATACCAAATCTAAACTTTCCCTTGTGCAACTTGAGGACATCTCCTCTCATCCCATTGCTTCTTACTTGGAAGAAGAGACTGATCCCCACCTGGCTACAACCTCCTTCCAGGCAGTTGTAGAGAGCGATAAGGTCCCTGTTGAGCCTCCTTTTCTCCAGCTAAACACCCCCAGCTCTCCCAGCTGCTCCTCATAGGACCTGTGCTCCAGACCCTTCACCAGCTTCATTGCCTTTCTCTGGCCATGCTCCAGCCCCTCAATGTCCTCCTTGCAGTGAGGGGCCCAGAACTGGACACAGGACTCGAGGTGTGACCTCAGCACTGCTGAGTACAGAGGCACAATCACTGCCCTGGTTCTGCTGGCCACACTATTGTTGATACAGGCCAGGATGCCATTGGCCTTCTTGGCTACCTGGGCACACTGCCAGTCCATATCCAGTTCACTCGCAACCACAGGAACTGCCCTTAGAAATTGTGAACACTGTGCTACACTGTTTGGAGCATGCTCCTGGTGGCAGGTAAGGCCATAAGCTTCAGAAATGTATTAAACTTCTATAGTCTGTTAAACTAAAATATCATGTGTGAAATTCCACTCATGATGATTTTATGCAGATTATATTACACACAGATAGTCTATAAACATTATATCTATGTTTATGTGTAGTGCTGTTCTCATGCCTTTAAACGGTCATTTCTTGACTGAAAATCTCTTACTCTACCCAAATTTCCTCAGCAATGTTTCCATCAGTAAGTTCTCTAGTCTCCCTTTCAAGACCTTTGCCTTAAAACCTTCGTTTTCAACCTGATTTTATATAAATCTGAACAATCAGACTCTAATCAAGCTCCGATTGAAGTCAATGGCTAAGGTACTTTTTCCTGATTCAGTCAAAAGGAGTGAAAGTGGGAGGAGGGAGAGGGAGGCAAAGACTGAATCTTCAATATGAATAGACTTTTACATATAAAAATATGCATTGTAGGAATATATGTACATTCACAGTGCTACAGCACTAGTCTAAGTGTAGAAGACATTTCTCTCAGAAGCAGTTTTGGGGAATCAGATGGAAAATACAACATGGCCATAGGATGCTTTCTTTGGGGTCAGGATAACAATAAAACAGTTGAGCCATTTTGGTATTAACATTTCACTCTGGGTCCCTGCCCCTCTCCCCCTTTTCTTATTTTGAATAAAATTTATTGTTTAAATTATTGTTTCCCGCTCCTAATATTTTTTAATATATTTCTGTAACTATATGGAAGAAAAAGTATTTGCATAGTGGTACAGACTGGCAGCCAGTTTCCTCTGCTAACTTTGGAGACTGAAGAGTATAAATAAATCCATAAACATTCTTCACCCAATATTTTAACTCTGATTTAAGTGAAAAACTGAATTACATTCATTTCCATTTGGCATATTCTGTTCCAGTTTTAAATGTTAATGATGTAACAATTGTTACATCATTATGTAACAATGTTAATGATGTAATTATGTAACAATAAAAACATTTCATTGAATTAAGAGATTTCTTTAACCTTGCACTTATGGCAAGGAAACATTCTGAGGGCTCTCAAAAGAATTTCAGTTTTGAGGACCAGTGTGAAAATTTCGGACAGCAGTTTGTCCTGTGTTTTGGTTTCTGTACAATGGCCTTGAAAAGCAGATGTGCACTGTTGCTTACAAACAGATGTGCGATGATGAAAGATACATAGGTGCTTATTTTTCCTACAAAACTACACCTTACTCATGATGGGTAGGTTTCCAGGTGCTTTCTGAACATGTTTTGGTTCTGTCATCCTATACTCTATGTGGCAGCAGTTTACCTTGAAGTTCACCTTAAGATCTCGAGGAACAAAGGTAGCAGTGTGCCTTGAGCTGCCTCTCTGCTGGATTTCAAACTAAGTGTTAAAAGAGCCACCACTTATTCAAAGAAAACGTCAGTGTGAATTCAAAACTAACACTCAGATTGGAGGAAAACCTTTTTTTTCCCCATTCATGCTATCCTTTGCATAGTAGCACACAAAATTAAATAGTTGTTTCAAATAAACAATGGATTGAATGGCACTCTAATATTAATATTATCAGGTAAAGACAGCAACAACAAAATATAGATTTAGCCTGAAGAAATCAGACAACTAAATACCTTTAGTAGCTCCTCCATTGACTGGGAAATAGGGAAGTATAAAAGCCATTGTGGCCAGATCCAACCTAATTCCCATAGAAGACCTTAGACCTAAAAGAAGATGGCAGTTGAGCTGAGCAGCTTTTCCATATATATTTCCATGGCTCCTAGGCTTGAGCTGGTTTGAGTTAATGCAGCTTGGATGCCACAGACCAAAGTAGGTCAATTCTTGCATTCCCCAGACAGAGATGACCGAGCACTTAGATCCATATTCACTCACTTGTTTTGGGACATGTCTGAAAAACAGGGTTCATAAGAGCTGACTTGGAGTTCCACAACTTCAACAGAGAGTGGTGATACTGCTGAGTCAGTAAATTGCTGGAGGGAAGAAGAACACTGTTCGTCATTTCTCGCTTTCTTGTACTTAAACAGTTAAGGCTACTTTTGTGAAACTCAGATAATGTCTTTGGCTGCTCAGGCTTCTCTCTACCAATTAGATGCATAAAACCTCCATTTGAAATAGGACAATTAGATTGTTGTCTTCTCTGTGGAGAGAGCTGCTGATGGTTCTGCATAACAGCTCAGTGTGCAGAGAGCTTACTCAGGAAATGCGAATTAGAGTGCACTAGCCCTGCTCAGCTTTGTCAGCTTGCCAGGGATTGCCTTATACACACTCGCTTCTGGATCCACAGATCATGCCAACACATGGACATGAAAGAAAGAACTGTGAGATGAAGAACACAATAGGCAAGTGTAGATGCAATTCTGTGGCTTGATGATACTGAAGATCACGTAAGTGGGGGTTAAGTGGAGAGTCCGTATATGCTTCCTGAAGAAATCCAGTAATTTCTTCACTGGTGTATTCATACAAAATTGCTAAACCTTCTAAAATCAAAGACCAGAAGTCAGACTTGCACAGTATTGAGACAGACCAGAATATGAAAACCTTTCTGGCAGTTAAAAAAAAAAAAAGCCAGTTTCAAGAATGGGGAAGTTGTTTGCAGGCTTAAACTGCACTGAGGGGTTGGGCAACTGCAAAATCTTTTACACCAGTGGCCTAAGGATGCCAAAGCATTATGAAGGACAAGCAGGCACGTCTTGCATTAAAATCATCACTCTATATTCTTTATTTCCGCTCTTGGCCACTTAAAGGTGACAGGTGTACAGCTGAGGTCAGCTAAATCCTCCTATCTTATTCAAAGCTCTACTTTTTCCCAGTTTGGTCTGGTACATTTAATCTTGACTCAAGAACTCAATTCTTCCTAAGGGCTTAAAAAATAAAACAAAAGGAAAAGGAGGAAAAGAGAAGAAGAAGCAAGAGCAGTGATGGTCTTAAACATGTGGACCGAATAAAAGTGAAATTTTATCTTTTCCAGAAAAGATTATGCAAAAAACTCAGGAAGCTTGCATCATAAAAATCTCCCATAAAAAGCAGACACTGGAGTATGTGGATAAGTTTAAAATTTTACAGATGACCAGAATTATTTTCCTGACAATTAAGTTCTTCATTTTGTATTCCTATGTTCACACCATCTTTTTTTTTTGTCTGAGATATATTTTGAGATGCAAGAGTTAAGCAGACAATGAAGCTGATTGTAACTGATCCCTGAATAACTGAGAATTGAACTTAGATCCACATTGTTGATTTCAGACTTCATTGTCTGAAAGTCTCAAAGAAATTTGACTTCTTCACTATTTTACTGATGACTTAGTTGACTGCAGCACTTAAGCAGATATGAATTTAAATTCCAGTTAGTATTCCTGATGCATTTTAGGTAAATCAGATACTTTCTTGGCTAATGTTTTCCATAGAAACCTGAAGGCCAAATAAACTGTTAGGATTTTTTTTTTTGCTTCTGGCTCACATAAGAAATAAAATTAATTGCTTTTCTCAAATCATGATTGAAAAACAGTACTTCCATAGGCTGTCTTTGAAATTAGACGTTAGAATTAAGATAATCTGTAAAAAGAGTCATTCTAAAAAGTCAGCAAGTTGCAAGATGATCTAGATCTCCTTGCACTGCTTAACCTTCAGACTTTTTAATCTCTTTCTTATTTCCATTTGATTCCTCAGAATTTTCTTTCATTCTCCTGTGCTAAAACAGCAAAACTGTAAAACCTGCCGTAAGATTAATTACAGAATTTCTAAATCCAGCAGGGTCAGCAAGCTCCTAGTGGAGCTTTGCTTCTTCACCATTATTTTTATCATGACTTGACCGTGTATCATGATATGCATTAGGATACATCCTTTTTTCTAGGAATGTCTCTGAAAAAGTTCTAAATTTTATCTAATATGGTTTCTGCAGGTGTCATTTCAACATATTTTGCAGGTGGTAAATACATCTTGTGTAAGAATTTTGAAGGATTGTGTGTAAAATGTGCATTTCAGCAATCCTACACAAAGCCTTGATTAAAATAATTAATTTTCTAATGGGTCATGACAGTGCTTAATAATGTTGTTAAACTAAAATACTCTCATTACAGTTCTTAATTTGTAGTTAGAAGTTTCATACAAAGCTGAACTAAAGGGTATTTGCTCTGCAATAGACCTTGAACAAAACCCAAAACACAAACTGAGCAAAAGAACTATAATCAGGTCTCTGTTTATGAATGATACAAAAAATCCAAAAAGACAGGACTGCTTCAGATCTTGAGATGTGATGTGGCACACAGTAGGAATAAACCCACCCAGAAGACCTACCTAGAGGGATACTCAGCAAGACTGACTGTCTCACAGAGCAACATGACTCAGTTAAACTCGGGTTATTAAGTTCAATACCAAGGCAGCTGAATGATATTTAAAGACCTATGAAATGGAGAGGCCCGGCTGGATTATATCTGACAATTCTCATAGGTAGGACATAGACCACAGCTTTTGTAGACCTCCCACTGCCTTTTTCCTTTTGTTGAAGCTGCTGTTTCATTTTAGGCCTTTTCTCCTGAACTGCTCTTCTGGAACATCTGATGATTCCAGTGCACACAAAGTGGAAAATAGATCAGTGCACCTGCAGTATGTCTGGGATATCTGGAAGGCATCTGTTTTATTTCTCCATGAAATGTGTGCAATTAACTAGATCAGTTTATGTGCCTTTTCTTTCCAAAAAAGGAGGAAAGATTCAGCACAGCTGAAGAACCTCAATTCAAAGGATACTTCCCAGAAAGAACTCAAGTGTGGATACAACTCACTCCTGCTTTTGTGCCACAGACACCTCAGAGCTCTGAAACTCCCCTGGCTGGATAAGCCCTGGACTCCTATGAGGAACACCAAGGGAGAGGAAGAGGAAAAATGAATGTGGCCCCATTAATGTCACAGTGGGATCCAGTTCTTGTAAATACATATTAACTCAGTGAAAACTCAAAGAATGAATGGCTGAAAATGCCTTAAAACAACAGACAGAGATGCAATCATAAAAGCTATGCTTGCTCAGCTGGGCTGTTCCTAAACCAACAGTTTGAATTGAGGATTAAAGTTTTCAGTAAACTACAGTCTTTTTAGATTTCCTTTCCCTCTGTGGCTTTAACAAGCCAAATCTCTTCAGCCAATGAAGTTTAAATATACAGGACACATAGCTCTTTATCTGTTACACCCTGCAAATCACATTTTCCAGGCTTAAAGTACAATTTGTTTTGGCTTTTAATTACCTGACTTATCACCATGTCATATTCCCTCCCCCCTGCAATAATTACATTCTGAATCACTGTGTCATTCAATATTGGCCTTTATTTATGCCTCTCACAAAATGCTGAATGTTTATTTATAAACCATGAAAAGCAGAGTTTGTAAGAATATTGATTCAGCGTATTAGAAAAGCAGTGGCCTGGCATTCTGCAAGTAGAAGTAATCACAGGCAATTACTAGAGACTGCTTTTCACTACTAATCTTGGGTTTAACCTTATAATTGTATTACCAAATTTATTTCTCTTTGCTCATATATCACCAGGTTCCTAATAAGACGCCTGATATTAACATAATTTAATAATATTCAGGGGATGAATGGTTTTAATTGGTTTAAAAAGAAGGAGATATATAGCCTATGCCATGCAATGAGAAAAGTATTGTAACAGCCTCTTTTTATTTTGTAATAAATGATAATTAATATTTAAATGCATTAATGAAATAAGTTCTTAGTGGCTGGGTCACAAATCTTTGATGTTTATGCCACTAACAAAATCACTAACTGCTCTTAATGATGCCCCTGAGCTAAGCTTCACTTTACTCCTGGTATAAAAACTACTTTGGGTGCCAGTAGCATGAATTTCCAAGTGTGAAAGTCAAAGCCAAACTCGGAACAATTCTTGTCCTTATCCCAGTATACAATGGGAAGAAAGTGCTCAAATTCAGACAAAAAAACAAAACAGAAAAAAACTAGACTTAGAGAAAAGCAAAACAAGCAAACAATAAATAAACCCCTAGATCTCTGTAAATAAAATTATTCTGCACTGTCTTGCTGTTCCTAGTGAGCCAGGTTTAGTGCAAGAGCCAACGAAGATGTAACCATCTGCCTGGGATGGAGTCAGAGCTCTGGGCAGCACTGGGGTAATGGACAGGTGGTTAATGGCTGTGCTTTTGGACAGGACTGACCAGTTCTATTCCATCATTTCTGTTTTCCTACTAAACTCACATGTTCTCCATGTGAATTCACCCAGGTTAACACACGGAATCAGCACAAGTCAGAACTGAGAAGCTAGGCTTATAAAACAGAAAAAAAATGTGCTTTTGTTTGTTTGTTTGTTTGTTTGTTTTCTCCTGTTTTCTATAGTTTTCCATTAGAAGTATATGGAAAGAAAATATTTCCAGGCAGTATTTCCTTTGGTTGGAATGCCAACCTGATGGGATAACACCCATGCTAGGGTATTGCCCTTATGAACTAGTACAATATTTTTGGCAATTTTGAAATACCCTTAGCTTCACTCAACCTTTCCTTGGGAACTGGTTCTGTTTTACACGTCATGTTTGGTTCAGAACTCTTCCTTATTTAACGAAAAAAAATCACATTACAATTAGCGTTATAATTGTTGTAACTCAGCTATTTATATATTTGGGAAAAGTATTTCAGGAATCATATGCTCCTGCAAAGTCATATCGACCCTTCTGTTTAAAATTTTTAATTCCCCATGTGTTTTTCTGCTTACCCCCTCCACCACTCAGTGACAGTTCAAAGAGATTATTACAATTACTGAGAATGCTTTGTTTAAGGTCAGAGAGAATAACTTAGCATTGTTTTCTCACAAAGTGTCCAGAGCTCAGACGCAGTAAAAGATGAACATGAAAAGTATGCACATGTCTTTTCTACCTTATGAGTAATCACAGCTAGGAGCAACTTCAGAAGTATTTTCAGCAGCTTCTCCAGCTTAACATTAGATACTAAATCACAGCTTGTCAGGAAGGCTTGTTTTTTTCTGGTTTTTGTTTAGTTTATTTATTGATTTTATCTGGGAAAAATGTTGATAAAAAACAATTAAATTTAATAACAATAACATGTTAATAAGCTATATTTTTACAGAGGAATAGGGAAGGACAGAACTGTTTGGTTTTTTGCTTGGTTGGTTTTTTGTGTGTGTTATGTTTTGTTTTGTTTTGTTTTGTTTTGTTTTGTTTTGTTTTGTTTTGTTTTGTTTTGTTTTGTTTACCAAATGATATCAAAGCAGAAAAGCCAGGTTTTTAGAATCTAACAAAGTACTGGAAAAACAGGTGGTAGAAAAATTAATTAATTATTTCTGGAACTGTGGCTCAAAAAGTCCATAAACATCTATTACCTACGGCTTAAGAAAGTATACTAGTTGAGAAGCCCTGCTCCTATACTGACCTTTAAACTACTGCCACTGAGGTAAAATCAACTAAACAGACCTTTGACATACTCAAAATGGCAGTTCTGATGGTGCATATTGAATACTGTACATTGAAGCTGCATCAGGGCAAGTTCAGATTGGACATTAGGAAAAGGTTCTTCACTGAGACGGTTGCTGGCAACTGGAACAGTCTCCCCAGGAAAGAGGTCATGGAACCAAGCCTGTCAGAGTTCAGGGAGCATCTGGATAAAGCTTTTAGTCCTATGGTTTATTTTTAGTTAGTCCTGTGAGCAGCAGAGAGTTGGATTCAATGATCTTTACAGGTCCCTTCTAACTTGAGCTATTTTAGGAATTCTTCTATATTAATGAATAAATTGGTTTAAATTAAGAATTAATTTTCTCACTTTAAGAAATAATTACTTTTTGCTCATATGCCTATACAGCTTTCTAGAAGATATATAGAATTTAACAAGCTGGTCCATTCAAACCAGTGGAAATATACTGCATTGAGTGGAAATTTAAGCAGTATAGCAATATAACACTGACAAATTTTAATGTATTAGAATGCAAAATAAAAAGATTTAAAAATCTCTGAAGATTAAAAACCATAATTAGACTTAGAGATCATGAAAATACTGTTCAACTAAAACACCATGATAAAACTTTAGGCAGATGGAAGTAACTATGTCTGCTTACAACTGAAATACAATATTAGAAAAAAATTACAAAAATAAGATGCCCTAAACACCCTCCCTCCTCATTTATCTAAATATGAGTTACTAAATTATAATCTCACTGACAAGCAACTTGCAGAAGTGCAAAATCCTATTGTAAGAGGAAAATATTTACGATGTGTTGCCTACTTTGAGTGTGCTTGAGTGCACACTTCATCGAAAAAAAGAGAAGTGTAGCTCCTTTGCAAGGAATACACGGATTGCATTGTTTTCAGACATTACAGCCTCTCTGAGCAGAAATCTTTAGAAAGGATATGTCCCTGACATTAGAGAGGGAACAAATGCTTCATGTGTGACACACCAACTCCTCTACAGAAATGGTCCAGAAGATGATGAGACAGTAAAGGCCCAAAGGAGATGTTGTTACCAACTTTCTCATTAGTCACTCTCCTTCTCATGGTGTTTAAGGTGTAGGCTCAACATTTTTCTATGTCAGTGGCAGTTCAGTGAAATAATGGGTCTACAAATAGAAAGCAAAAAATCTTTTAAGCTTGTGATGTTGCAGGTAGAAGATCCCCCCCTGTTCCCAGCCAGGGCAGAAAACGGATAAAGGATTCTGTAGAAGAACTGAAACAGTTCTTCTTTTCATTTTCTGTCTTTATTCATTTCTCTTGACTTACCCAGATGTGGCATCCTTATCACAGAATCTCTCAATATTAGAGCACAATGAGAAAGAAATCTGTGCTGAATTTGGACGACTTTAAAAATAGCAACAAAAGATGTTTACCTGCCTCATTTTTGGCTGCAGTTACATGCTAACTCTAAGAAACAGTTGTAGTATTTTAAAATGATGTTTAAAGAAAAGGATTTGTCATTTTCTACAGTAGATAAACCAGTATAAAAGTCCACAGTTATGACATGACAACAAAATATTCATTCTCAGAGTAATCACAGCCTTTCCACAGGATAATTATTAATCTTGAATATTTGGTGCCACTTGGGGTTCTTCATATCTGCCTCACCAGGCTGCATGTAACACAAAGTCCCTAAGGCCAGCAACTGTTTTGCATATGCTGTGGGTATAAATACAGCCACTGAGATTTTAATACCAAAGATAGTCATGCAATCAAAGCATATTCTACATTTAAGGAAAAACATTCATTTTATTAATTTTTTAGTAGGATCATAGGATATTGATCCTAAAGAAAGGTGACCAGCAGGTCCCCTGTACTCTGCTATCAGAAGACCCCACCTGGATTAATATATCCAGCTCTGGAATTCTCAGCGTCACAGGAAAGCCGTGGACCTGTTGTACTGGGTCCAAAGGAGGGCCACAAAAATGGTCAGAGGGCTGCAGCACTTCTCCTGTGAAGACATGCCTGAGGGATTTGGGGTTGCTCAGCCTGGAGAAGAGAAGCTCTGGGCAGATCTTATTAGCAACCTTCTAGTACTTGAAGAGCGTTTATAAGAAAGATGGGGATGGGATTTTTATCAGGGCCTGCTATGATAGGACAAGAGTAAATGCTTCAGCTCATGTCTATCATATCATACCATGCCCCACGGTGAAGAGCTTTGCTGCATTTCTTTAACGCCTCCCTAGAGGCACCAGGAGCAACTGCCAAGTGCCCTTGAAGTAGCCTCTTCTCCAGAATGAAGAAGCCCGAGTCCCACAGGCTCTCCTCACAGGACAAGGAATCCAGTCCAGATCATGATGGCAGCCTCCACTGAACTTGCTTCAGTTTATCAATATCTTTCTTGAATGGGAAGGGCCAAAAACTGAACGCAGTGTTCTAGATGTAGTCTAATGGAGCATCACTATGTGTCTATGAAACACAAAATCTCTATTGTGTCTTGCACCACTCACTGAGCCCTTTTAACAATGATTTCAAGTGCTTCTTTCATGTTAAAAGAAAAAAAAAACAAACAGAAGCACCACTGAGCTATTGTTATCATCTTCAAGTGACGCTACAATAAGACCCACTTTATGATTCCAGAGCTAGCAGTTCTCATTATAGGATCATAGGATCATTTAGTGATCTTGTTCTAAACCCTTTTCTTGAAAGGGCTTATGTACCCAAAGCCCAGAGGCTGAGATGAAAACATTTCCTGGATATATGAGAGAGGAGACACCTGCACATTCTGTACAGTCATGTACATACACAGAGAAAGTGACATCTCAGCAGACAATTCAGACCTTAATCTGTGAGAGATTCACAAATTATGCATCTATTACACGAATTACATAGCTTACTCTCTACAGTCTGATCCAGCAAGACCTAATCCCTGCTGACAACAGTGACATCAGAGCTCTGTATTTCCACTTAAAACTCAACCCACGGGCACATCATTGCCCTTCAGAGGAAATCTGGGGCTGCAGATATGTGCATTCTACACACTTGGGGGCTAAAAAGCTGCATCTGTCCCCAGCTAGACTAGGGAGCCTGGGGATTCATGACAATGCCCTGCCTCCATTCAGAAAGACTGCAAGAACTGACAGGGCCAGAAATCAAAGAAGGGCAATCCTGAAGCCCAGGAAGGCACTTGGAGGAAGAGACTTTGGTTCTAGCCGACTGACAAGGATCACACATCTCATCCACTGAATTTTAAGTGCAAAATGACTGTTTTCTCCCATGCAGTCTCCCAGACATAAAATCAGGCTCCCCCTTCCTGACTATGTCTCTGGCTTCATGGCTTCTCAATTTGTAATTGCAAAATATCACATAAAACAGGTTAACAAAAGTTTAAAAGCCCCATCTTGTTGAGTGCTAGAGTTGCAGTCTACTGTACAATGTATCGGCTCTACCTCATCTTCTGACTGTGATTTAAATGAAGCAAACGAGACAGTCCTCTTGAGGCAGAGGAATGGCTTCGGCTTGTAAATGTGGGCAAGTATTGAATCGGCCAAGCACCAAAATAATTCATGCATTTATTGTTCAGAAGTGAGTATTTGAGCATTTCACCACGGATCTCACGAGAGTATTTCAGAATTCAAGGTCCAAATACACTATGAGGACTGTGAAATAGCGAGATCACAGAACAAGTATCTGGCTTGGAACACCAGTTCAGAAAAATATACCTGATTTTGAAACACTGTATAAGAGAAAGTCATTCAGGCACATTTGTGGTACCCAGATGGGTTATTTTTGCGCATGTTTTTTTCTTTAATTACGTGAAGCCCTCAAGGATTATAATTGTCATAAATATTTGCATAGATAAATAATTGAAACTAAAATAAATGTGAGTCAAACCATCCTTTGGGAAAGCTCAAGCTCCAGAGGTGTCACTGTTTGTCTATTTTCTCATCAGAAACATGACTAGGCATTTCTAACAAAATCCATCACCCAGCTGCATGATGAATGAATGCTGTGAGGGCTGTACTTTCCTAATGAACAGCAGAATAAACTTGCTTGAAACATTTCAATTCTGATCTAATCCCCATCTTTTATATATGCAGCCAATTTTGAATTACAAATGACAATCACTACCATGCTATAGCATTGATGTATATTGGTATTTTCATTGTGCCCTAAGCACAGAGAAATGCGTTCCAGTCAGTATTGCCTTAATACCCCGAGAAGGAACTGAAAACAACTATTGCCCCTATTTATGAATTTAGGATGGGTGTATCGATAGTCATAAAAACCAACCAAACACACTGCCTTATACTGAAGAAAAAAAAAAAGCACACAGACAGATTTAAATTGTCTGGCAAGTTTAGAACAAACTCAAGCTAAAAAAACCCCACCCTGATTTTAGATTACCTTGGATACTCTGTTCGCAACCTCTCTGCCTACTGTCAGCCCCTGAACAAAGGTCCGTGCAGCAATGAACGCTCTAGTCACTTGAACCTTCAGCTTCCTGGGAACATCTCCAAACGGCTTCAGCTGGTCTGTGTACTTGCTTACACACTCCAGGTAGTCCTCACTGAAATGGTACTGGGGGTTTATAAGCTGGAACATCCGCTCCAGCAGCCGAGCCCAGAAGTCGTTCAGCATTTCCTCCAAGTTCACGTTGCCTCCTGTGTAATAACGCTTCAGCTCTGTGAAGAGGTCCTGGAACACCTCAGAGTTCTGCATGTACAGCATGCCATATGTCCGGACAAACATGTCATTTAAGGATCTTTCTGCATTCTCCAGAAGTTCTCGGAAAAACTCTGCAGGGAAAACAAGCAGGTGTTTGTTTAGTAAGGTATGAAGGGTTTTCTTATTGCATTCCTTACTCATCATAGTTTGTCTTATTAGGTTGTTACCACAGCACTTCACTAGTGAAATTCATCATTTGGATAGGAAATAGCTTTATTTAGAAGTAAATAAAAATAGAGTATAAACTGAATTCCCCATCAAGGTCAAAAGATGTAGAACCTGCAACACTGAGCAGAAAAACCCATTTAAAAGAACTTGAGTGTGGGTAGTTCCACTTCTTCTTCATGTACTATTTGAACATAGCAATCCCTGTCCCTCCACAGCCAGTATACTAAATCTTCTAAGCTAAAAGTAAAATCACTAATATTATGATTTAACTGAAAATTTAATGATTTTAGAAGTTCCACTTTGATCAAGTCTTTCCAATGTAGAAGCAAACCATGGAAATAAACCTGAATACTTATTTGCATATATTCTTGAAGAGAACTTGAAAGAGACTTGAGTGGAAATGAGAAAGATCCTTCTTAAAAGTGTCACATGTCTAGGTAATGCTAAAAAAAATGTTAGTATTTTCAATAATTTTTTAGTCTACTGTAGAACAGTGCTGAACCCTCTACGAGTCATCTCACAACCATCCTACTAATTCCAGTCCGTACTAGTTGTTTATTTTGGAAGAGAAGACATTAAGGTTTTCTTAAAAGGATTTCAGGCTACTGCTTTTGTGCCTTTTATCTACTGAGGCCCAAACCATAACCTATTTCTAAATTCTGGCTTGTGGAAATTATTCTTACTGGAAACTGAGCCCATGGGATAAAGCAGAAATTTGTAATCTTCTCTTCTGTTCAGATTCTTTAACTGCAATGTGATGCTCAGGGTTCCCCAAAAAATTCACTCAGCATATACAACAGTTCTTTAAACCCAGCTGACCAAAGCAGCCATAGCATCTCCCTGTTTTCAGAAGATCCCATCTTCCTACCAGGCTTGTTGTCAACCTTCTTAAACCACATTTGGAAAAGAGTCCTATAACTGCTATGGCTTGTAAATGAGGAATTGCAGACAGCAAGGCAGAGATGGCAAAACCTTTGGCAAAATATATATCTGCTGCAATTAAATGATTTGCAGAGGAGCAGGATTCATCACACATCAGCTCTGGGATACCAGATTTTTAATCTGCGGCCATTGCCCATAGACACATCTGTGTGGGCTAACTGCAGGGATGTACCGACTTCTCACACTCTTGGCTAGTGCTACAATGTGAATACTCTTAACATAAGGCCCTGCTATGGCTACAGTGACTAATAAAAATGTAGAACCACTGCAGTGCTAAAGAGAGGATGGAAATTAAGACTATGCAAGAAAAAAATCTACACTAAATTTGAAGATTTGCCACTGGACTTAGATGAAAGCAGAATCTATCGAACACTGTGGGCCAGTCTACAAGGACTCAGTAAGAAAAGAATCTCTTATTTTTGGCAGAAGTTGTGCAGAGCAGCAGCCTTTGATCTCCCAGATAACTGGAAAGGGGTTATTATGAAAATGTATACACAGAACATTGAGAACATACTTGCTACATCAAAGCATTTACTAAAGGGAAAATACAGTCCAATAAATATATCAATGTCTAAACTGTCATTAAAACTGCAGCTCTTCATAAGGAATAAATTTCATCTGGAAAAGGATATGCTTTTGCCAAATACTTTATGAAGGGAAAAGGGAAAAAAAAAAGGCAAAAAACAAGTTCCCACAATCAAAATTTTATTGCCAAATAGAATAATTTGATGTCCACAACATACAGTCATCTGTTTAAGAGACAAGTGAAACAAAGCTGTTTTTCACTGCTAAGCCTGACCTGGTGGTATCTTTGACATCTAAATCCATGATTACTATTCTATAAACTCAGCATTTCTTCTTCTACAAATAATGCACACTGACTGCACTCCTGAATACATCTAATTCTCTAGTCACACAATCTGGAAGGCAAAAAGATGGCAGAGAACCTGGGGCTCAAATTAAAATTTGTTTTAAAGTTGGAGCCAGGCTTTCTCACCAGTGCAATTGAATGACAACTGGGAAAGACAGTCACAAAACCAGTAAATCCAGTCCCTTCAACTTCTTTCCCATAAGCCTGTATATGCTGGGAGGCTGCTATAAACAACTCACATGCTGGCTCCTCACAATTCATAGCTACACAGGGAATCCCACTATTTATCTTAAAAGATCATGCCACTGCATAAGTCAATCACAGCAAAGCTTAACTGAGTTTTCTGACAGCTCCTCTTGTTTGAGATTATTACCTTACTCTTTCTTTGTGCGGGTGTATTATTTAGCAGTCTCACAGTCGGCTTGTTGGAAGCCAAACAAACTTTTCAGGGAGGGCTAGATGTTTATTCTCTGCCTGTACAGCATCCAGCACAATGTGGTCCATGCTGGTCACAATCTTTATTTACAGTGTGGTACAAACAAGCTTAAATTTCATGCTAGTCCACATGTCATGCCACACATATTAATTCTGTAGGAAAGCTAATGTCATCTAAACAGCAGCACATTTATTTAATTTTCAGTCTTCTTACAGGTCTCTAGTCTTTGAGAGCTACTGTTAAAGGTTAATTATGCCATTCAAAAGTTGGACTGTTAGTCTTTCGTACACTTTGACACAAAAGACAGTTAGTTAAGAAAGCTATCTTAATCAGTAACCCCATGCAGGATCAGAATAATAAATCAACAGCAGCTACAAAATTAGATAAGTTTTTAGTTCCAGACAGAAAGAGATCTCCCATGTTGTGGTAATTTCTCAATCAACTCCCATCCAGCAAATTGAATGCTGCTGTGAAGGACTGCTTGCTTTTTTAGTCTGCAAACCTTCCATATATCAAGAAGGAAGTCTGCCTCACAATGCTTATGTATAGAAACTGTGTCCTGGCATAACTGAGCACTTGTTCACTTACACAGCAGAAACTGTATGTGCTTCTGCAAAGGTTGAATTTTTCCATGGTCTTCACAGTAACATAAAAATTTTACGTTCATTGCAAAGATGATATTTCATCAACCTGCAGGTAGTTTTTGAAAAATAATGTAATTTTTCAGCTTCAAGTAAAAGAATGAAGATGAGACAGACATTAGTCATGTTGCTTAATGTGCTTCTGGAAGGCACTCAAGTACTAGGGTAGGAGAGGAGAATCTATATAAGACAGAGCTGTGTGCAGTGTTTTAAAATATATATCTTGTGATTTTTTTTTTTGCTGCCAAAATAGGTTGTCATGAGCAGTGTTAAAGCTGGAAATAATTTTTCCTAATTTTAAGTGATGATTCATTCATTTGACAGTATATGTCCTGGGTATGTCTTTTGTTGCCAGCACGTTTTTATACAGATTTCATTTATTGACCAGAGGGTCTCAGGAAGCCTGTTCACTTCTATGAGGTAGTTGAAAAGAATAAGGTCTAAGGCACACTGAGATACTGAAAAGATGGAGAGAAGATTGCTATTGCAAGCCATTACATGCTCTGTATAGTCTTAAATGGTGGGTTTCCAGTCCATGGATCACACTTTAGCTAGTTTTCATTTTAAACATTATTTGTAAACTGAGGATGCAAGACAGATAGTAAAAGTCTCTGCAAATGAAGTCTGAATTGTTTTAAAAGGTTTTGGCTATGATAAGACAACTCAGCCTCAAAGTAAAAAGGCAGAATTGCTAGAGTCCCTTGCTGAAAGGTAGGAACAGCTCTCAGATTAAAAATAATGTCTTGTTAGTTCTCACACTACTTTGCCAACTGCAAGTTGACATTCTCACTCTATTTTGACATATGTAAACTAGTGTCATAATGCAATTCAATATGGGAGCTGGTCTAATTCCAAAGTGATAACTAGCTGTCACCAAAAGTCAGCAGATCAAGATTAGGGATAATATTGCAGCATGACATAATGTAGTAATTGATTTTAACAAAATATATGCACAAATTTCTAGAGCCAATTTTTAGGGACACAAATTTGTATCATGTTGGAGTGGATATTCTGCAATCATTCCCAGCCTGGTAAGTTCCTTTGCATTTTCTTTTCCTCTGTAATTTAAGTAAAAGCAACGTCTGACTGTAGGACAAGATGCAAAGCTAGAAACAGTTTGTTTTCTAATTCCTAAAACCAAAAATATATTCATGAGCTCTAAGACCAAAAAGACAAAAAGAAAATTTCATTTAGTTATCATATATTCTGCACAGCTTTCCTTTTTAGCAGACCTTGAGACCTGAATGCCATCCTATGGTGCCTCTGATACATTGGTCAAGCAGTCTCACTGTTAGCTGAGAAAAAACCAGCTCAGCTGCACAGAGCTCTTCAGAGGTTCTGGACAGCGATATATTCTGTCTGATTTTACATGGGTCTTTATATAAAACAGTGCTCACGGTGACATCCTGATTTCATCTACCATTGACTAACAACACCCAAAACCTAGTGGCAGTTCCCCACTATAGCCTTGTTCTCTTTCTTGTGGGGGCATTGCTTTTCCAAGAGCTCTAACCATTAAGGTGTATGAATTCTACCATTCTCTGCCATTCTACCATGATTTATCATTTACTGTGAAGATGTGCATGTATTTACACCCCATGCAGACTTGGTGTACCTAACTTTATAGCAAATCATTGAACTTCCCAGTCCTAATAAGGCTGATGGTAAGAAGAATATTAGAACACATGTAAATGGACTACGCTTTTTGAGAGAAAGATTCTTTGGGGGTTCTTTACATACAGATACTTGCATTCATTACAAATATCAGTGTCAGCCTTTTTCTGCATCCTATTTCTGTCTGTCTTTCTTTGTTCAGGAAGTCATTAATGAAACAAAAATGTTTTGATGAAATCTTCATCTTTTTTGCTGCAAAGGCTTTTTTCTTTTCTTTTCTCTTTCTTTAAAGATATTCCACAATGGCATCAATTAATGAAAGTTGTGATTTATCTCAAGGAAATTCAAGTGAAATTAACCTCTGTGGGTTTTATGCCTTTTCATTTTCCAACTGCTTTGGGTTTCTGGAGACTTTCTTCAAACAATAACTAACCTTACAAAGCAAAAAGAACTCAATTTAACTTCCTGATTGATAAAAAAGTTGCTGTAGGAGAGCATGTACAGCAGATGATTTTTCTCCCCTAGCTTTGACATTACATTTGTTTTACATTCAAGAGCAAACAAATTGCTTGCATAAGGCTACCAGTGCACTGGTATTACTTTTTAGTCAGCCTGAATAACTAATTTTAAAATTCCCTTATAGCTTTGACCTTTAAAAACACTCAACAGTCACAACTGGGAAACAAATTTCATCTCCCATTAGAAAAAACAAAAGCTGCAGTGTGATGAGATTTGTTGAAAACTTCTGTCCTTTTTAAACTCATTTTGAATATATATACATTGCATTTAAAGCCAAGAAATACAAGTCTGATAATTAAATGTGCCCAATAATTGCAAATTTCAGGTGATTTATATCCTCCAGTTATGTCTTGGGTATGTGTGAAATTATCTAGCTATTAATAGATATTGATAGATTTCTAGACTGTCCCAGATCTGTAAATATCATGATATTAAAAATCTTCTGGATGCTACTAAATTTTTTAGAAGCCAGTGCAGTCTCAAAGGTTGTGAGTAAAGATAAGAGTCTCTTCCCTCTTTAATCTCTCCATTTCTCAGACTACTGCAAGACTGGATAAGAGCAGATAATTCATCAGGATCTTCTCCCTGACTCCTATCCAGAGTCCATGACTTCTTCCCCCTTATGGGTCAGCATTTTGCAAGAAAGGAATGAGATACAGGGGGAGAGGAAACCACTGAGGCTTCATTCTTAACCACTCCCCACTGTGGAGCAAGGAGACAATGCAAACAGGACTGTTCTAAGCTAAAATGAGGGACATGAGGATGGGGAAGGAACACAAACACATCTATGATAGGCTGGGTTGGACAGGGTGGATCCAGGAAAACGGGGAAAAAAGCTATGCTGCTTTTTATACATCAAATGCCATTATCACAGTGGGAACCTAATTTGACAAGGAATTTAAGGCATTATTTAATGCCAAAGCACAAAGGATCTATTGTACAAATGAACATTAATACAGAGTTAAAGGATCTCTCATCTACTCAAAGCTGATTACATGCATTGATAAGGGCTTATAAGACTTTATTCTGCAACACTGAAATCAATAAGAAGATTATCAACAACTTCAGGGGATGCAGGTGCAACCTTCAAATGCTAAATCTACTGTTTTTTCATTGCAAAAGGTCATTTGCCAGCACTTGAGTATGTATGAAAGGGAGACTTGATCCTGCCAATGATTCTATACAGACACTCCTGCAACTAGCCGAAACACATAACTTTCACACGAGGAATATTAGACATTACATATACTTTTTGAAGTCTTTACTGCATTCTAGAATCTTGATTCTATTGCATGTGGTACTTTATTCTCATAATATATCCTTGGCTATTAATATGAAACCCGAAATTCCCAAGATGCCCTCAAAGAATTCATTGAACTTAGAGCAATAACAAAGAAAGAAAATGCTAGGAATAAAAACAAAGCAATGAAATAGTCTTACACATAATTTATATATACACCAATAACTGTCCCTGAAGATTCTGCTTTCATTATCAAGTGGAAAACGCCCAAGTGAAGTACTCATAAAATGTAAGCAAAATGTTACATGGCATCAGAAGGTTGCATTCTAGAATATTTATGAATGGGCATTTAAATGTTTACAGAAGTAGTATTGTCATGAATATCCATGACCAAAGAGAGATCTGTAGCACTTCATGGATATCTGTGAATTTCAGAATAATGAATTTTACATCATATGTTCATAAAAATGCATAACACCTCATGAAAGATTCATGAGTCACCACAGTTTCTTCTGAAAAACATTTAAAGCTTTCATGAAAATATTAACAATATATAAACTATGGGACTCAGTGCAACAATTGTTTTAAAATATAGAGACTGTACCATTTTTTGCTATGCATCACTAGAGGCTATTAAATATCCAGTTCAATAGTTAAAGAGATTTACCATCTAACATTTCGTATGAAAATTCCTTGCCACGCCTATAATCCACAACCATATTCTAAACGTATTAAAAGTTTGTTGACTCTTAATACAGGGAAGTGTAAGGTGGACCAGAAGACATAGGGGAAAATTAATAACAAATTGCCTTGCTACAGTCTAGGTAAAATTTAAGTCAGGATAATTTATATATTCTGTTAAAAAAAAAAAAATTAAAAAAAGGAGGCAATTTTTTGACAAGCAGGTCTGAAACCAGAGGCAGTATTTGCTGTCACTAGACTCACTCCTGTGCTGTTCAGAGGTCACAGGTGTTGTGCTGGGGAGGAACTTGGCCCTGAAGTCACTGTGTGCCTTCACATCTGTTCTCAGAGTAGACAGCTTGAACTGACTGTAGGCAGGAGTCACTCGTCAGGAAGGAGGCTCTGGCTGGCCAGAGGAAAACACTGAAACCTTCATAGACTTTCATTTATAATGGGGTGATCAGCCACGATTTGACAGCAGTGACACTGGGCTTCGGAGGCAGAAATCTCAGCCTGGGTTTAGGCATGTGTGGGATTGAAGAGGGCTTCCTCACCACTCCTAGCATACAGTCTTCTTCATTTTCTTCCCCCCACTTTAAACAAAATAGACTACTGCGTAGAACTGTCATTGGGATATTTGAAAACAATTTCTCGAGCCTTATTCAGCTTCAAGAAAGAGGTGTTTTCTGAAGCATCTGCTGGATTAGATCTAATCAGCGAAGTACCCAGTAGGAAGTGCAGGTCTGAATCCCAGTGTGGAAAGGTGGGGTTTAAACAGGTCAAACTGGCTGCATCACAGTATGTTTAAAATCAGAACCGCAGCTACTTTCATGTCACAGTTGCAAGTGTAGAGAGTTATAACATATTTGCACAGTTGTATTTATATAATGTAACTGCTGTAAATCAGTTGCAGTTTGCCTTTCAATCTCATTTCCCCTTTTCCCCTTTTTGAGGAAGGCTCATTTTAGTCTTTAAGAAGAAATCAGTTTATTACATAAAAAAACCCAAAACCTTTAGATGTTTGACCTGAGACAGATACTACTGAAATAACTGCAAAGACTGGTATTTGAGCAAACCAGCAGAAGCCTGCTGTAAGAGCAGCTTGAAGTTTGAATTCCTATGGAAATTATTATGTACATAAAATCAATTTTGTATATAAGTCTGCAGCTTAAGAGGTAATGAAGTCATGTTGATGGCTTTTTCAGACACCTCTGAATGCAGCTAATAAGTTCTGTTATGGTTTAGCACTACTAACAAAAAATATAAAACTACCTCCAAGAAAATTTACCTATTTTTGAGCTTACTCAATTTTTCTACACCTATACTCCAAGGAACCCCAGGTACCATTAAGGTCAAGCAGTATTAAATCCAGGCTGGTTTCCCAGTTGTTTCTTGACTATTTGGACACTGAGAAAATTACTATTATTTGTTACTGACATAATACCGATGTGATTGAATTTCTTGCTTGTAAATTGAGCTACATGTTCAAACTTCACTGAAGCAACAAACTTCCTTTTATGACATCAAATTAAGCTAACTTATATGTTCTCAATTTGTTAGAGGGATGATTTTACTTTTTTTCCAAAGCAATACTAGGAAAGTTAAGAACCAGCAATGGTCCTAGAGATCAGATATGGGCAATCAGTGACTTAAAACAAGGCAATGCATAAAATCCTAGATTAAAGATAAGGTTAAGGATTAAGGTTAAGGATAACAGAGTTGGCCTCAAATAAGCTACAAATGTAAAAAATAGATATATTACTTTTAGAAGAAAACAGTTTTTCAGATCTTGCATCTGCATTCATGTGCTGGCAGAAAGACCTTGGTTCCCCTAAGGAGCTTTGTGAAGTCAATAAACTTTCCTACCTGGATGTTTCAAAGATCAGGGATTAAAAAACAAAGTCAGTATTTGAATAGCTTTAAAGCCAACACAAATCTTCATCTACAGACATCAGTTCACTGGATCAAGATGCTGCATGATTGATTTTTATCTGACCTACCTTCTCAACAGAATGGTTTTTTTCTCTTACTATGCTGTCTAGTGGAAAAGCTTTCCAGTCAGAAGGAAACTTATATCTAAGAAATGGTATGATGAACTGAAAAAAAACAGCTTTACAAAATTAGGATATATTTAGGCTTACCTTAGATTTCAAACAATATAATCTACTTTTTATTTGATTGAACTACACAAGAGTGGCCTTAAAACTCCTAGGCCAAGTTTATTTGGGGAATTGTTTCCATTTATTAGCTGCTGTGTTTCATATGGTGTTTCCACCTAAATGGATATGTCCATGTAGTGACAACAAAGTTTTGTGCCTCTGTCGCTAGTGTGCTGATAAGTTGCTGAACGTATTGAACATATTAACAAGAATATTTCAATGAACCCACAAGCTGTTGCCTCTCTAAGCAAACAAATAATAAACTTGACTGCTTCCTAGGGTTCTGTGAGAAGTGAGGTGGCTCAGTGGGAGCTGGGAAATTTAAAAACTATTTCTGGATTTTTGCATAAGGCTTTTATTTGTCTGTTGATAGGGTTGTGTTTTTTTTTTGTGCAGAAGTAACTGGAATTCCAGGCCTTCTGCCATTTACTGCTTTTTCCATCTTCTCGGCAATCTTGAGACCTGACTGACTGCCTTCTCTTCTATGCAGTCTTCATCCCTCTCAGACATATGTAATCTTCACATTACATGGTTTTCACCTTAGAGCTTGATGGGGAAGTGTAGGCATAGGCCATGTTTTCCACATTGGTGTCCAATGCTTCCTCCTGAGTTGGAAGTGAAACGGAGACTCTGTGTCACTTCTGGTGGCAAGGTCTTTCTGTTCAGTCCCTAGAATTATTGCTGGACGCTATTTCCTTGTGTAATATTTGGGTGTTATTCCAGCTTGTTTGGCCTCAACATTAACGTTGTGGCACATTGGGGAAGAAGCTCCCACTAACTTATTTTCTCATATAAATCTTGCCAGCTGAGAATTACAGCCGTCTGAGATGAGATTTGAAGAACAAGTCGAAAAGCTGATCAGTCCCACTGGGCAGCAGGCAGTGAAGGGGCCAGGGTGACCTGTGCTGACTAGAGGCCTTGTACTTGTTTTCCTGCACTACACTACTGCAGAAACCTTAAAATATGGGAGGATAAGCACAAACGAGGCAGTACAGGAGAAACAGCAAAGCAAAATTAGAGGACAGTAACGGTCGGATAGAAGACAGAGAAACAGGGAAATGGCAACTGAATGAAACAGACAAAGTGAGAAGAGAGCTCAACTTTAGTTTTCCAAATGTTCCTCAGATACAGTCTATCAATACTCATTAAAACCATCACCCTTGAACACACAGGCAGAACAAGGGTCTCAAAAAGTGAATGTCCAGGCTACACATTGATTCACTTCAGATACGCAACCAAGGAACTTTGGCATGAAGCCTTGCTCCAGATCTGCCTTTATGTTCCCCATGGGGAGAGAAAGGATTTAGATCAGAAGTCTGTCTTGGGCTCTAAAATGGGGGATCCCCTTGACATCCCACATGAGTCTGTCCTTTATAACAACTCCACTGGATCAGGGCTAGTATTTTCATTTAATGCTTGTATGACTGTGGATGCTGAAAGCTTGGTGGCAGAGAGATTTTTCAGTATCTGCCTGTGTCCGTGAGCATTCTCACTTTCTCACGGAGCTAGCTGCAAAACAGCTAGAGAGCTTTTGTAAACAATTCTTCTATCTTGCACCTGTGAGGTGTTTTTGCACTTTGTTATTGTTAGTCTGAAGGATTGTTTAGGAAATGTGTGTTTTTAGGATCTAGCCAATAACCCTGAGGGGTGGTCAGCTAAGATCCAATGACTTTCTACGACCTAGGGTATAAAAACCCATCTGTATATAAATAAATAAATGCATTTCTATCTAGTTACTCCTGAGTTCGGTTCTCTCTTTCCTCCCCGGGCCGTGTCCGTTATTGCGACAGTATGACTATGTGTGTTATTGCTTGATAATGTGATTTTAGGTCTTCCAGTACTCACATTATCTGAAAAACTAAAGTTTTTAGTGGTCTGGTGAGATACAGAAGCAAAATGAATACTTATTGCAAGAGATTGTTGTAAACTATTTAATCCAATAATTTCTTTCTTTATTAGTTTCCCTAACGTATATACACTTAGTCATTCGGGAGAAATATTCAGACATTGAACAGATTAAGGGTCAAACAGTATAGCTCAAAGAAACAGGGATTCCTTTGAAAAGGACAGAAGAGAGAACACACTTTCTGCTTTTTAATTGAGACAACATTCAACATTCTTTAGTGAGGACCTAAATAATTATGGAAGGACTTTCAAACTCATAATAATACACTGATTACTTCTGAAAAATGTAAACGTTAGATATGTTACATGTTAGGTGAGACTAATTACCCTGCTCCTTTGCCATAATAATAAACTCCATAAGTACATTATAATTTTATGTAGCCTAGATGGCCTTATACTTTAAGTGCTTCCACATTTACAAACCCTATAATTAGAAATGTGTTTCCAATAGGTGACTTTTATATTAGGGTTCAGCATTAAATTGTATCAGGCTTTCAACCCATTATCTAGAAAATATTCTCCATTTTCACTGAAGAAGCATTATTTTATTAGTCACACTATCCTCTCTTGTAAAGACCATATGTTCACTCAGACTGGCCCATAATATGTGCATGTATAATACATTTTAATTGAATTTTTTATGTTTTAATGTCACAACAACTGCAATAGGTGTCATACTGCCTACCTAATATGTATTTATTCATTAAGAATATTAATTAATATCATGTATTAGGTACAGTTTATACTGTTAGTCCCTTAATACAGTAAAACTCAATTAAGTAGCTGAAAATGTAACTGTAGAGGATACTGAAAAATCTTTTTTGTTGATTACACAGAAACAGCAGATTTTGTCTCTGGAATCAAGACTCATACCAAAATATTTTGTAACACCATGAATACCCTTCCATTTTTTTCCTTCTTGTTCCTACCACATGGTTTTACTTTAAAATTGGCCTTCTCTAAACATTTTTACTTATTCTGAGGAGCCATCAAAGTTTGTATACCTGTCACAGGCTCTGAATAATTCTAATCCAGCCGAAAGTCATGACTGCTTATACTCTGAGCATCAACATAACTTACTAAAAATGTAAATTCGTGTTGGCATTATTTTACTTTGCTCTGTTGATTTTTTTTTTTGCGGGGGGGTTTGTCTGTTAGTTTTTTAATTTTCTACAGTGTGGGTACTACCTAAGAACTAAACAGGTTCCTACTTTGCAGAGCAACTATTTCTACTGCTTTAACATACCTCTGTCTCTGGAAAATCTCAGACCTACCCTCTATTTCTTTTTCCTTTGTGATGTTATGAAGTTTGACAGCAAATAAAAAATTCAGTCTCATGTTGTTTTGCTGCTGGCTGATACATTGGCATCAGGTCCAAAGGGCCTCTTGTTATCCTTCAAAGCCAAATGTGAGAACATAAATACATGGTCTGCTCTGCACGGATAGAAAAGCCAGAGGCACAAATCCAGACCCACCAAGAGGAACTAAAGGATTAGAAAAACATACACATTTTAATCCTTTGAACTACTTCTATATTCTTGAAGCAATGCATAGGTCTGGAGTTGACAAAGAAAAATGAAGAATTTAATCCTATTTCTTTTTTTAATACAAGAAGTAAGGTCATCACTGTTATTAACTTAATCACATATATAATTCAGAGCATAATATAAAATTTAGAAAGTTCAGGCAAACAAAGACATGGAAAAATGATGCCTTTTCACTAAAGCTTTTTCCAAAATGTCAGGTAAGCTTTAAAAAGACATAAAAGTTGAGAAATCACTTTTTTACCAGATGTAAGAGAGGGAGAACTTCTGAATTAATAAAAACAGAACCTTTTTTTTTTTTTTTTAAATCACAGAATCTGCATTCTTTACTTCTACTTCTGTATATGAGGGTCATGAGCCCTGGATCCTTTTCTTTTATTATTTTCTCATTTTCTCACTTATTCCTTTAGTCTTAGCTTTTTCTTGAGAGATGCACTGAGAGAGTGACTAACACTTCAGCCTAATAGGCAGCAGCCATTTGGGTCGGCTAATCTGTGACATGAAATAAAAGGATGGGAATAAGGTAATATTGCTTCATTTAGATTATTGTTAATAGGTTCAAATCTTTGCTGATATTCTGCTCCTTTGATTTCTGCTATCCTGACCTGGATTGTACGTGGTCTATAACGTGAACCTGCTTCCCTGAGCATGTTTACCCAGTCTTTCTTTGAGCTGCTGATGGTAATGAATCTCCTTCCTCCAGCCCCAACTACTGCATTCAGTTATCATCAAGCACAGGCATCAACTAGAGCTCTAATCTTGCTCTGATGGATGAAATACTAACCTTTCACAAGATTAGAGACACAAGGTGCTCTAGAGATAATAAAATTCAAATAGGTTTATTTCAAAGGGCAACTCAATCTCGATTTTGCTCATGGGTCACTTGACAGATCATTTGCCAATGCAGTTTTTGTGTCCTTCTGCATCTGGCTTCTGTGCAGTGCTCCAACTATTTCATATTAAGTGGGCACCAACAGGCAGAGTTCGGCAAGGGTCTGGCTTTAGCAAAAATAGCAAAGAACTCATTCAGCATGAAGCTGGCAACTTAACTAGAAGTTCATCTTCTGAGGGCGGTGCTTGGATGGTGGGAAAGCTTTTCTTAGCATTTTCAGGAATGCACAGAAATGACAATCATGATAAGTATCTTGAACACTTTGAATTTTAAACTCCTGTTAGATCAAAGAGCAAAAATCTTGCTAGCATCATGACAGCCAGCTGTGCAATATATGCAGTAGCTGTAACTTAAGAGATTTGTAGCTTGTGAGCAACCATTTTTAATGTGCTTGTCAAACACTTCTATGCAAAAGTGTTTACAAATCAGATATTTAAGTCAGGTATCTACAGACATGAAGATAAGGCTTTACAGGTGCTAAAAAAAGATTCCTCCAGATGACTACTTTGGTGTTACATACAGTAATTAGGATCCCATGAAGGCAAAATACGTGAAATTTCCTGCAATTTTCATAGTTGTCATTTGCCCCTATTAAATATACTAATTGACTTAGCACTGTGCTTTAATAGAGCAAAATTACATGATTACAACTAGACTGCTTAGAGAACAAATATTATTGAAGCCAGTGAGCCTAATGTCCAGCCTTCATTTAGGAGAAGGATAAAAATAATTAAAAGACCCATATAAACCAGACAGCTAAAGCTGCAGGTGTATAAATTGCACACAAACTACAGCCCAACAGTGATTTAACTGGGAATTTGGTGGCTGGTTTGTGTGCACAGATACTGGCAGCTGGACTTCTCTCCAGGAGAGAGAGAGGGGAGAGAAAGCATCATAAGCACACATAAAGAGAATCAGAAAAGCTCACAGAAAGTCAGAGGGATGTTTTATGCTCAGATCCAGGACAGCACTGAAAAAGAGTATGCTCTAAGAATTAAAAAAATTGCTCAGAAATATTAAACCCTGTCTTTTTTTCTACAGAACTTGATTTTTGCATATTTAGAATAGAGGTGAGAGTTTAGAATAACAAACCCTTTGGAGGTAAGATTGAGTGCTTTTAGTTTCCTGAAACAAGGACGACTACACTGTATTTAAAATTCAGTGGTTGATGAGTTTGCATGATAACTAAGTAGGACAGATTTCATGGCATACACATCTAAAATGTGTACTGGACTGACTCTGAAATCTGGAAACTGGAAAATAAAGTTCAAGTTTTTTTTACTGTTTTTAAAGCCTTAGAACTACATGAAAAATGTATTCTCATTTTGGATGTTTTAGCTGTGACAGCTCATAAACTAGTCTATTCCTAGAATTGCAATCATATCTCCGGAGTCCATTTACAATGTTTAAATTTCATAATTGAGTGAGTTCTTAATATTTCAAAACTGTTTCTGTTTTCATAAAGTTTTCATAGAGACAGTTCACTTGTCATTGTTGTCCTTTATAGTAAGAAGCTCTTGAAACTAATTTTATAGTACATGTTTTTAAGAATTCCAGAAATAACTGACTACATATGAATCCTGTGATCGCTTCAGGAACTTATGCACTTACGTGTCCTTCTCTCGCCCCAGTACTAAGAGTTAGACATTTTTCCTGGAAATATATGCAAAAGTAATCTTTAGGCATACAAGGTGGAATCCATACTTGAGGATTGAAGTCTTTTAGTTAGAGGATATGAATTTTTCAGGTAATCATCTGTCTTTGCCACTTCACTACCAACTCTATCAACCTGCATGTAATTTTCTACCCGTAATAGATGCAAAATGGGCTATGAAATTACCACAGGATCATACAGACCAGAGAATAGAGAATTAAGTTCTGTGTTACCTAAATTGTTCACACAAAAGGGGACTACGTCAAATCAAAACCTTTCAGGAGTATCAAGACTCCCAATCAGCTGCCGTGGAGATGTGTGTGACAACTAACAACCCAGGCTGCAGGCAGATGCTGTAACTCTCAAGCAGTGAGGGGCTGGAATGGAGGAAGCAGAGATGGGGAAGCAGTCACTGTGATCAGCCTGTCAGACTAATCCCTGACTTGCCTCAAACTTTTAATTATGGAATTTTTACTGGTACATTTAATCCTGATAGCATGTCTGCATACTACAGACTTTGAAATCTTCAGACAGTCTGTGGGGGTGATAAAAAAGCTGAAGATATATAAAGCAGGACAGGGAAGTGTGACTGTGGAAATAATTTTAAATTATGTCCTGAATAGAATGTGTATTAAAACTTGGAAGATTTTAGCTTTCAGAAAAGCAGTCATTCAAATAAACCAGGTGTTTCTTCTTCCAAGTTTTACACATAAAGAAATAGCATTTTACTGCAAATCAAAATATGCCACATAAAAGTACCAATACTAGTCTGGTAGGCTGTCAGGAAATACAGTATACCTGCAAATAAAAAAAAATACTGAGGAGCTCATCCTCTGGTTCAAAGCCAGGACCAACTGCCTGGAAGCATGAAATCTAGCATCAGACCTAGTTCCAAAGATAACTGCTGAGCTGACTGCTCAATAATCTTTTTTTATAAAGCCTGATCTGCAAGCGCACACACAGAGAAGTCAAAGGACTTAATTTGATTTAAATGCAGCTGCCGTAATCACACAGAGATACAACCACGATCATCAGAAGTAGTCAGACTAAGCTCTTTTCCGAAGAACAGCACTTGGCCTAAAACATGTAACATTACCCTCTTCATCATTAACTTTGAATTTTCTTGCTTTCGTGGGATTAAGTCAGACCCCTACCATTATGTTAATGTAGCTTTTTGTGGCTTAATTAGAATGCTTCCTCTCGAGTGTAACATAATAACAATTAATCAGCTTGTTCTTAACTTCCACAAAAGGAAACGTCATCTGTTATTATCTGTGCTGCTATCCCGCCACAATGTCAGCAGAACTAAAACCAATTATACCACAAAAGCTACATGCAAATAGTGTCTGCAGCTAAAACAAATGGAAGCAAGAATCTCAGACTCATCCTTGAAATTCTCCTTTGTTCACTCTGTTTTATATAAATGGCACACTACTAAAATTATTAAAATGAATACCAGGCAGTAGGGATGTCCTAGCAACACACAGACTGACTGACACAAATTGTGGATGGAAAGTCATCTAAAGAAGCAGAATTTGAAGCTGATGCTATTTCAGGATTTACTGCCTTCTTCCATGATATCTAGATGTAAAATCTCTGGTTTATTTTTAGGTCATGCTTATTTGCAGAGCCAGGCTGATTATATTTGGCAGAAATAATCATTAATGAATGCAGATAGTAATCGATGTGACAGATTAAAATAATGCTTCTTAAATACATGAATGTGAAATTCAAGAAATTAATTCATAAAAAAAATAGAGACAAGATATTGGACATTAACAGCAAAGGAAGAAACAAAAAGTCACTGTGGGCATTTAGCATTTAAAAGTATGAAAGACTCAATTCTATCAACAGTGAAATATTTCCAGGTTAAAATTCTCTCCTCAGTGTGGACTGGGTACAGAGTTAGAAAATATTTTCATGTAGCTGGATGGCAGTGGGAAATGAGAAGTGAAATTCTGCTGCTGTTATTACTTTTCTTCTTCCAGAGAGTAGTTTTCTCTAGGGTGCTGTTCGACTCTTAGAAGTCACCACAAAAAATGGCAGTTTGAGTCAACAGATTTGTTCAATGACAAAATATGTTCTTAGCACTCTTTAGTCCTGTTAGCCCTGAAGCAATAACATGACAGAGGGGGCAAAGAATGTACTAGTAACTTTTGTTAGGCATGAACAGTCTGTCCCTCCCTCCCTCCTTTAAAAAAAAAAAANTATTAAAAAAAAAAAAAAAAAAAAAAAGGTTGATTGTAAGACATAGCTAGAAAACTATGGGGATTCCCAGGAGCTGCTTCCCAAACCTAGGTATAGCTACTGCTAGCAATGTGTGTTACAGTATCAGTTTTATAGAATGTTTAATTATTTTAGAGCAGTTATGGTCTTTATCATTCATCATATTTCATTTTCTTAATTATGTATATCTAAGTTTTAGGTTGGTTTTTAAAAAACCTGTTTGGAACATTAGCAGATACCTGTAACGGATGGACCTTAAACACCTGTTTCATTGCAATCTTTTACTTGTAGCTATAGTAAGGTTCAAAATTGCAATCTAGCTAACAAATTTCATTTAACATTTCCCTAACATTAAGTCTGGTATTACAGATATAAAGTCTAGCTACAGCCTTTCTGTGATTGTGGACTGTTCATACCAGCTTTTCAAAGGTACCCCACTCTCCTCTCTGCTGCACAAGTCACAAAGAAAGATAAATCTCACATTCCAACAACAGCTATCACTTCATTCATTAGTAACAAACACCTGTAGCAGCAGGAGCCACATACACCTTAACTGGCTTGTTTTTGCACCTTTAAATTGCTTGTCATCATAAAGAAATGACAGCAGTTCAATGAGAGAAGAGTAATGCAACAAAAAGACTGAAGCCCATTTCCAGTGTCTAATTGCCATTAAAAAAAGCTAACAAGTGATTAAAAAGATAAATCAAAAGTTTGCAGAAAGACTAAAGCATCCAGTCAGTTTTACGGTTTCATTTGAGCTACAAACACGTTATACATCCATTTACAAAACAATGAGCTCTTACAGTTTATGAAAGTTTAATCTCTTGGTTTATTGCTTTAATATATCTAACACTGGTAAGGTTTGCTTTAGAATGAACAGTCTGACTGTATGATGTTGATGTTATTTTTTACATTCAGTCTGCAAATGGAATGAATAACATAATAATTGTACTCATCTATGAAACAATTAAAGTAGGGGTAATTGCTGCTTCTCTCATATCTGCATATAAAATAAAATAATTAATATTTTATCATTTGGCAGTGGTTCTTGTTACTGCAATATTCTGACATCAATTTTTTGTTTGTCCACAGGCATTTGAGCAAATGCTGAAAAAGTTATGCAGAACCAAAATACACATTGCTGGTAAACTTGTGCTTAAGGAACTCATCATCTTAGGCTCACGTGTCTGGTAAAACTTTGATCAAGTAACATCACCAACAGAAAGAAAAGCCCAAACCAAACCAAAGAACCCCAACCATATTTCTTAAACTGATAACCTCATAATTTCAGAAAATAAAGAAATGAACAAATGTGGATTTGATGATGAACTGCTGCCCCTCAAATAACATGTTTATCCTAGACTGATCTACAAAATGACAAAATTTCATTATGATAATAAGTAATTGTAGCAGTTGTTATTAAAGAGGATTTTAAACACAGGTTTAAAAAGCTCAGAAAACAAACTGTGTATGTGCTTTCACCGTTGTAAATTATCCTACCATTTCTGAAGGAAACCAAAAACCATCCTGAAAACTATTCCTTTTCCTTTCCTACCTTGTCTTAGAACATATTGATCTTGGCATTTGAATTGATTTTTATTTTATTTTTTGTCCACTATTTCAGGAAACTGCTAATGACATGCTTTTAAATTCCTGAGTGTGTTTTAATGATGTGATGTGGGAGACCGTCTCTTATGCACCTTGGGGGCTGGCTTGGGGGGAAAAGGAGATTCTGAAGATCAGAGAAGGGAAAAAGGAAGATGCTAGTCCTCTGAAGTGCCAGAGCTGTTTCCTACCTTTGAAAGCCGTCAGGTCTTTTACTCATTTGCTGTTCCATTCTGCTTCTCATTTGCACATCAAGCCCAGCAGCCTGAATTTGGTTATCTTTAATAGATGTGCTACAAGGTCAGCAATAGGAGCCAAAGCTTCCATGGTCTCTTAAATTTACTGTGTGGACACAAATCAACCACTGCAGACCTCTGGCAAGATTTTTTGTCCATATAACTACCAAGACAGAGTTTCACTTCGACGTGCCTCTTAATGAAATGATGGAATTATTACGTGGGGTTATTGGACTAAGGGCTACCTCAGCATAGTAACTCACATACACACAGAGAATCACAGAATCATAGATTGGTTTGGTTGGAAGAGACCTTAGAGATCATCTAGTTCAAAACCCCCTGCCATGGGGGATCATACACTATTAATTTTGAGTAAAGCATACAGGTTTTTTTCCCATGAAAGTTTGCTAAAAATGTTCATAATGCAAGATGTGCATGAATAAAAGGAAAAAGAAAAGCATTTAGAAAATAAAATGCAATGTTTATACTAAATTATGGAAATAATATCATTCACACGGTTCTTTTGGAGCTGGAAATCTGGAACCTTGAAGGAAAGATTATACCCATCACTATCTAAACCAGTGAAGATCACTATCAGTTAGGAAGAATTATGCTTAGTGTTTTTAATAAGCATGTGACTGACCCTTTCCACAGAGAAAAAATAACCTCCACCTGTGCCACAAAAAAACCCCTGTGCCACAAACAAACGAATAAAAACCAGAAACCCAGGAACTGAGAAAGAGGACCAAATCAACCTGAACTGTGCAGAATCACAGAATCAAAGCAGTTGATTCTTTCTCATTTCCCACTCAGCATGACTCCTAACATATAACTTACCCCAGTAAAGTCAGTGGTACAAGATTATGTGGCTCTAAAACTTTGGGGAAAATAGATAATATCCTACCCATCACCCTAATATTATTATATATCTTCCATGCTATGCTCCCATGTGTGGTTGTTCATGCACGTGCTAGAGACATAACTTTTAAAATTAGTATTATACATTTTTATAAACACTAGTGTACTTAACCACCGCAATCTTTAGTAATTCAGCATAAAAATACAGAACTGTGCACCAATCAGAATATTTCTTGATATTTTTCATAAGACCTCAGAAATTTATAAACCTATGGCCGGTAAAAGTAGACATGATTACCAACTCATTGGCATCTTTTAAGACTACTGTTACTTGAGATCCACACTTGTAAACTTTAAGTGCAAACCTGTTCATGACAAAATAAAAGTAACGGTAAAAATGTTGACTTAAACTGACTATCCTGGAGTAACATGCATTCTAGGCCTCTTCTAACTGTATAGACTACAACATTTTAAAACTAATTCCTTTCCATAGAAGTGCCTAAATGGAAAGAAAATGTTTATTTTTACAAATATATCATCAGAATTTCTGACTGATTTGTTATTTCTAGATTGCCATTTTTCTTCAATCATCATCATCAATAGTACTTTACATCTTTATAGTCAGTGACTGAATGTTAAATTCTCATTGAGTTCTTAACCTCTTATGACTCTCCTTTCCATTTTTGTTCTGAATGTTTATTTCCCTAATACAGAACTTCTACCCTGTCTCTGGTGAAATACCTAATGAGAGCAATAGAGAATAGCATTTCCCTATGCGGTTATCTATTGTAGTTACAAAGAATCCAGGTGACAATGATCAGCTTGTAAACAAGGAAAAAAACCCTGAGAAAATCACTACAGGTGAAAGCCAGTAAAAATGTCTTTGTTTAAGTGATAAAACTAGAAAAAACCACCCAAACTTTCCTTTCCCTTCCCCTTTCATGGTAGAATTTACCCAAAAAGAAGGTAGATTTAGGCAAGATATTAGGAAGAAGTTTTTCTCTGTGAGGGTGGTGAGGCACTGGAACAGGTTGCCCAGAGAAGCTGTGGATGCCCCATCCCTGGCAGTGTTCAAGGGCAGGTTGGATGGGGCTCTGAACAACCTGGTCAATTGGAAGGTGCCCCTGCCCATGGCAAGGGGGTTGGAATTCGATGATCTTTAAGGTGCCTTTCAACCCTAACTGTTCCATGAGAATGTAAATTGTGCCGCACGGGGGAGAAATGTGCACGTGTGCCCACTTTCACTGACAAGGTATAAAGGTGGGTGAAGCTTGTGCTAATTCTGCATGGTTCAGTAAAGACATACTTGCTCTCTGATATGAAACTCCTATTTCCATTACTTTGACACAATTCATGACACAAGAGCACAGATAATGTAGTATTCATTTCAACAAGTCTGTGTTTAGACTGCAAGGTAAAGAGTGAGTTTGGGAAAAAGGTTTGATTTGTGACTTAATTATTTAAAAGATTGGTTTCACGTCACTGAACTTGGCATGCTGTTAGTGCTGATACCTGTATCCAAATTGGTCACAGCAGAGTCCTTATTAGTTAGTGAGTTTAGTTAGTGCTTCTTAGAATGCAGATGTGGAATGCAATTTAGAGACACAGAAGCTGCACCCTGAAGTGCCTATTTGTCTTAATTGACTATAAAAATTTCAAGAGTGAGCAATGCAGATGTCCACAATGTACATGGTCAAGTGAATCCCACTCAGTGTTTGCTCTTCCTATTGGAAAGCTAAGGTTGTCATTATCTGTCAAAGTCTTCAGCCCTTTTTTTTCACTTGATCTATCCAGAATGCTCAGATAAAACTTGGTCTGATGTTAAGACTCCAAGTTAAGTGGTCCCAAACTTTCCCTTCCAAGGGTGTTCAAGCATATTAGAAGCTGTTTCAACTATGGGAGCTTCTGAAGCCTTTCTATAAAGGAAAACAAACAAACAAACAAACAAACAAAAAACAAACAACAAAACCAAACCAAACCAAAATGTTAGCTCTGGCAGTTGTGTTTGCTCTTTTTATGGCATTACCATTGGGATTTTGATTCTGGCAGTCACAGTTCTCGTCAATGTTTCTAAAAAATGACAATCAGAGTCTTGGCAATATGTCTCAAGATGACAGGACACTTTGCAAATCCTGGGAGATAGGAAAGGCAAGCAAGCATGTGCTAATTGGTTTGACTGACCAGCAAATCTACTTTTGTGACAAGAGCCATTCCCTGCAGGGAACAGAAACATTGTTTCTAACTTCAGGCTAACTATTAGTTTTGGGATTTTCCATGAAACAGACCTTGTTGACCTGTAGCTGGAAAATACAGTAGGTGATAGCAGTTTGGGAAACAAACTGTCAAGGAATTGTTGTGCTGCAGCTGGATTAAAATAAGGTGAAACTTCTTGTACTGGAGTCACATTTGTGTGAACGGCTCTAGCAGTTGCTGATTTGATGGCTGATAAAGAGGAAAGAGCCCCAGTAGGCAGCAACAAGCTGGTGAATCACAGCTGCCTCCTGATGTTCATTTGATTATAACCACAGCTTATGAATGTCATAATTGTGCAGGGGTTATTTGCTAGTTAGGGAATCTGGTTTTCTATTAAAATAAGGACAGGCAGAAAGGTCAGTTGAAAGGAATGTGCGATCAATGGATTTAATTTATTTATGGTTGCCTTCTCAGCACTTTGGAAAGAAATATAATAACAAATTAAAATTATCAACAAGGGATTCACTGGTCATTTTCATGTGATCATTGGGATAAGCAAAAGAACAGAGAACCTGTCATAGCACAGGACTCTAGAAGATCATGTCATGGTTAACCTAACATTATGAAGGTTGGGTTGGGGCCAGATATGATTACTCTCTAGTACTTATGAGCGTTAAACACCAGGGAGAAAATAGAGGTATTTAACATAATGGATAAAACAGGCATAATAACAAAAGGCCATTAATACAGCTTGTCTATGAATTAGATTATTTCTATTAAACAGAATAGAGAGTTTCTGCACAAAATTTCCAATAAAAGCAACTGGACAATAAAGCTGAGGAACAAGGGAAATTTGTCCTGTAGACATGGAAGACCTATGGTATTTTGATTTACACTGAAAACTGATGAGCTTAATATATACAAAATATTCCATTACAAATGGCTAAAGAAAAAAAAATTATCCTAACCCATTAATATAGTGATGATTGGAAAACACTGGCAACACCATATTGCACACATAAAAGAAAGACTATTTTGCTGCCTAATTACCTTTCCTTGAGTTAGAAGACAGTGATCCCTTAGTAGACAAAACCAGATTTTTTTACTCATTAAATTGTAATGGTGAAATATTTTGTCTATTTCTGTAAATATTTACAACTATTTTCAAGATAAATTATTTGCTTATGACAACAAGAAATATGCATAGAATAAAATGGAGCTAGTTTTCTAACCTACTACTTATGATGTTAACACAGACTTTGTTTACACTGATAATTGTCCTTATTTTACATAACATATTGCACATATTTGGTTCACAGATAAAAAAAATACAAGAAAAAGCTCCACATTTTTGTAGGTATAACTGAGGCAAAATATATTTCAGAAAATTTACCATTTCATAAAATATTCTGTTCAAGTACTGACTAGTTTTTCAGTCAGGTTGCATTGCACATTGTCATCTTTTTGTAATCTCCTGCTTTCCTGCCCTACAGTATTTACTTGAGCCACTTTCTGACATAACTTAGCATATTGACAGCATGCTCAAGTGGTCTCATCCCTATCTCACAGGTGACGTCGGGATCTCGCTTTCCATCCATCCCAAAACACCACTACTTTTAAGAGTTATTACTTGTGATAATCTAGTAGATTCCAGAAGAAAGAAGCCTGCGTCTGTCTGGGGACACTACTGTCTATATTTCGGGGCGGGGCGGGATCTCCCTTAGATGTTTTAGTTTGGATCATGCAAGTGCTTTCGACGCACGTACCCACACCTTCTTTCACACGGCAGGATGGTCTTGCCTGGGCTGTGCAATTAGAATCCTTTGAAATAAGACCAAACCAGAAGATGTTCTCTGTGAGCATAACTAACCTACTCCAGCTGGTTATGGGATCTCAGCCAAGAAAACAGCCTTTTACTTTTTTTTTTAGCTATGCAACTGAATTTGTGTATTTCAAGTACATTTTTGCTGGAAGATGCAAAGTTCCCACAGTATGCAAGAGAGAAAGAAACAAAGAAGTTGCAGCAGCAAAAATCATCATTTAGCTTCAGGAGCTGTGAAAAACACGTGTAATTAGGATTTTACAACAGCGTGATACCCTATGAGAAATCAACAGCAATTGTGATGCAACATCTGGTTGTTCCAAAGACATACATCCCAAAACAAAAGCTACTAGGAACCAAAATGTAGACAGAATAGCAATGCACAAGAAGGAGAAGAGATATGTATAAGCTCCTGAATTCTACATTTGTTTGTTTGTTTGTTTATTTTTAGGTTTGTTTTTTTTTTCTTCTATAGCACGAAGTCAAAATTTAGCACAAGAAATGTCTAATCCTATGCAAATTTTCTCTTTTTTAAAAATATTTTTTAAGCTTGGTGATGCATGGTACAGATACCCATTTATCATTACTAAGTGTCTCTGATGTACTAACATGAGAAGCCAAAAAGCCCGGATCTCTGACTGTGTGGCTAAAACCAGAAGCACTTAGGCAGCCCATGTAAGCAATGGTGGCTTAAAATTTAAGGAAATGGTGATGAGTAGTGATTTTGTCTCAGAAATAAGCTGTAACTATGGAAAAACCTTTTATGATGAGATTCCATATGTTATTTTAATTACCACTGGGTCACTATCTTCGGAGAAGGTAGCGACTTGCTACCACACATAATAAAAGTGAGTGAAATCACAGTAACTAGAGAGGAAAAGGATGTTTCTGTACACTTCCAGAGCATGTATTGACCATAAAAGGTGACAACTCATCCCTTTAATGCATGTAGGTATGGAAATCCCATTATATGCAGCATTTCATATTGCTGCCCTTCAGTATTATACGACTATTTTTATTGCTGCCTGTGGCAAGCAAGTACCCCTGTCTCATTTTACGCAACACCAGAGAAAAAGAATATCAGGTGCTCACGTAGCCTCAGATGTAGGTGTCCAGTGCTGAAATCCTAGTTCTTTGATTTTCTCTGCAGCTGTGCACACAACCTCCTTCAAGCAGAGAAAAGGAGTGTCTGTCTGCAGTCTGCTTCAGCAGTTGCCAAAGTGCTGAAGTACACTGACTTTTCCTAAAGATCCAACTGAGGAGGCTATTCGTTGGCCCAGCAGAGTGAGATGCCTGCCTGCAAAAGATCTATACTTTATGCTTAGCTCCTCATCAGCATAATGGGGCTAACCAGACTGTGTGTGCCTCAGAGAGGATTTGAAAGCTTTAACAACATAGCCAGCCAGTCTATGAAGTACTTACGTATTATAATGACAGAAATCATAAAGTATACTTCAGGAATTTAAAAGTTAAGCACTATACAAACATTTACTGTTGCCGAGCTTTAATATTTTTAATATAGCTTGGGGAAGGAACAGCAAAAAAAATTGGGCCTTGGAATAAAATGCAGCACCACTGCTTATGTGTTTCTTCTGTTGTAAAATCTAATAGAATTGGATTAAACATTATCAGTTGCTCTTTAATCTTGGTTTTACAAGGTGTTGGTTCCTTGACCTGATTTTAAAGGATTTAAAACTCAAACCTGTTATCCTTAATACTGATTCTAAGCTTCAAAGCTTTGAAGGAGGAAGAGAAAATAAGATCTGCTGCATAGTTGTTGAGATTAGAATTCTCAGTGAGTATTCATTCCTGTCATGTTCAGAAAGAACTATATGGCTACACGCTGGGAAACATGACATGCTGTTTGTGTAATTGAAAACTGAGAATTGAACAGTAACTAGGAACTTCAGCTGTCCTGCTTGAAATTAGATGTGTACAACAATAATAACAGACAGATCTCACGTTCAGGTTAGAAAACAGAAAGAACAACACAGAATACTTAGCCCAATATTTTCTGAAATGCTGCTTAAAATTACTGTGGAGAAATAACAACCCTGTCCTGATAGTAATCTTATTTTCCATTTTACTCCTACTCAGTAACCAGAAGCTAAAAGATGTTATTTAGGACTCTTGTTCTTATTAGAAGGGGTTAACTGTACTCCAGGGTGGGGGGGAACTGTTAGCATTAGCAACAAAAAACTACGATGACATGGGCTTCTTTCAAGAGCCCTTTTATTTATCAAAAATGCAGGAGCTTTAGCAAGAACCGCAAGGTTCAAAAAAGCACCAAAAATCACTTTGCTTACAGAGCTAGTTGTCTTTATCCAGTCACCACCTCCACCAGAAAATTTCTTTTTCAGTTTTCAGTTTGGACTGTGTTAGAGATGTTTCTCTGCAACTTATAGTGCTATGTTTCCTGAGTGAATCTCTTTTAAAATAGGTCATTTTCCCAAGTTAATATCACTGTCCTGTGAGGATTTCCCAAACTCCCTGAAAAGCATCATATTGCAAGCAGCTCCGATAGGCATAAAATGGGCATTCCTATTTCCACTACAAAGTTTGAGCTGGTAACTAATCCCAGGCACATTCCCTGTTATGTACAACTCCAACACTAACTTTTGGCACAATATTAATCCTCCCTTCTGATTTAGGAGTATGCATACTGGATAAGGACCTACCCCAGGTTTTCAGTAAAATATTCTTAAAATCTCATTGAGCAGAACGAACTTGTGAATTTTTAAGGGGTGAGCTAGGGAGTGTAGCTGCAGAGCTGTCACAAAGAAGCCCTGAAGGTGTTATTATTATCAATTCTTAGCAACAATCGCATCGCTTTCTGTGAGGGATCATATTAGTCATAGAAAAGATGAGTGCTTCTCTGGGACCTGCTGGTCAGCAACTGGTGTGAAGAACAGAAAACCAGGCTGGCAGCAGCAAACAACGGTGTGCTCCCTCTCTGGGCATGGTGGTGGGCGGCAGAAGGCAGCAAGAGCTGGCTTTTCATATGGATATTGCCTAGGAACACTAGTCACATTCCCATTTCAGTATCTGACTTTGGCTGCTTGTTCAAGTTCTCCAGTTACTATGCAGAGGCATCGAGCCTTACCATGAAGGCTTGGTATGAAGGATAAGGAAAAGAAATGAGGGAGAGAGGCAGACAGTGGGAGAGAAGACAGGAGAGAATTGGAAATGCAATGTATCATGTAAGAAGAGACCAACAAAAAGAAACAAGAATCACAGGAAATTTAAAACCTAGAAACAAAGACCAGCAAAATACAAAAATGTCTTTCAAAATATGCACTAAACCCTTGAATAGCTTGATTTTTTTTTTAGTTACATAAATTTTCTTAGCTCTTTTAATCATAGTAAATCTACAGTGTGGTACAGGAAGAGCTAACATGATTTGGCAGAGATTCTTAAAGTGAAACTAGGAAAAGATTATGTCCTTCAGTAAGGGGAAAAAAGGGGTTGCTAGTCTGTTGGATATTGCTTCTTTATTTCATTTTTCAAAGAACATAGGTCTGGTGCTGAGATATCAGTTTTTCTATATCATAACCTCTGAACAATCTTCTATACTCCGCCAGGTGTTATTTTACAGAAACGTAATCAACATCCCCAAACAAAGAAGTGTGATCAAAAACACCAACAAAAACCCCCCAAACCATAACAACACAACAACAAAAAAAACCACCACCACTAACAACAAAAAAACCAGCGAACCAAACAAAAAGCCCAAACCAAAACCACCCCCAAAAACCCCAAATAAAACAAACAAACAAAAAAACCCAAACCCAAACCAAAAAAAGCCCCAAAAGCTCCAAAACGAGTTTGAGAGCTTTGTGTTAGAGTTGGCTCCATATCCAGAACACTTGTATTAAACATTTTCATGTATTATTAAAAAGAAAGGATGATCTTAACACTTCACAGAAAATGCTATCCACTGCACATTTCACCAGTATTAGAATATTTTCCTCACAGTTTCTGAAACCTTACAGGCATAAAAGACTCTGAACTTCTAGTTTTGTCAAAGTTCTGAAACTTAAGGCCTATTGTTTTAACAACTAATTTCTGTGTATTTTGTGTAAACATGTTTTCCCAAATGTCTTCAGTTTTTTATAATTTCATCTTTTATAATTTAATTTTTGAGTTTGTTCAGCACTCAACAAAGTATAATTTGCATTATGACTCTTCCCTCAAATTCCTGAAAGCTAACCTTTTCCTTTAAAAAAATCAATTTATAGGTAAATTATCACGTATCTTTCTATAGCCCTAAATATTTCTCCATGCAAACCTTTTCAGCACAGATCCTCAGAATACCTGAACCCACTGAGAGAGCATTGGTTTTGACAATTCCAGTTTTCTTCCTTTTGCCAAGAATTCCTGAGTGAGGGAAACCAGCAAAATTACCAAGGCAAAAAAAAACCCCAAAAAACCAACAAAACACTCACTTTTTTTCTTTAATGTAAATACTGCTGAAATATATGTACAGAAAGAAGTAAAATGGACACTAAGCCTCCAAAGTAGCTATTGATACTAGAATGCTAAAAAATAGGAAGCACAAAAGGATTCCCAGTTGCACATCATATCCCATATCAAATGCTGGACAACAGTCAAATTTGATAGCAAACCATCTAACCAAGTAACCCTGAAATGAGCTCCCATGGCAGTGCATTCAGAGATGCTCTCTTCTTTACTGTGAAGAAAAGTGTTGATTTCTTTGATTGCAACGGTTCAGACTCTACTTTCTAAGGATTTGAGAATTTACAGGCATATAATTTTGAGTTGTGGTAAATCACTAGGAGTCTACTTCAAGATAAGATATAAGGTTAGGATTATATGTTTTCTTAAAAATATAACCTTCAGTAAGAGTACAACATGTACGAAAGCACAAAATAACAAAGTACGTTACAGGGAAAATCATAGATTCATAGAATGGCCGGGATTGGGAGGAACCTTAAAGAACATCTAGTTCCAACCCCTCTGCTGTGGGCAGGGACACTTTCCACTAGACCAGGTGGCTCAGACCCCCACCCAACCTGGCCTTGAACACTGCCAGGGATGGGGCATCCACAACTTCTCTGGCCAACGTGTTCCAGTACATCACCACCCTCAAGGTAAAGAACTTTTTCCTGATATCTAATATAAATGTCCTCACTTTCAATTTGAACCCATTAACTTGTCCTGTCACTACAAACCCTTGGGAATACATTCTCTCCATCACTTCTGTATGTTCCCTTCAAGTACTGGCAGGCCACAATTAGGTCACCTCAAAGCCTTCTCTTTTTCAGGCTGAACAATCACAGTTTTTTCAGTCTTTCCTCACAGGAGAGGTGCTCCATCCCTCTGATTAACTTGCTGGCCTTCCTCTTGACTTCCTCCAGCAGGTCCATGTCCTTCCTGTGCTGGGACCCCAGAGCTCGATGCAGGGTTCCAGGTGGGGTCTCACCAGAGCAGAGCAGAGCAGAGTGGCAGAATCCCCTCCCTGGCCCTGCTGCCCACGCTGGCGTTTGGCTCTCTGGGCTGTGAGTGCTCATGGCTGGGTCATGTCCAGCCTCTCCTCCTCCTCCAGCATCCCCAAATGCCTCTCAGCAGGGCTTCTCTTGGTCTGTTCATCCTCCAGCCTGTGTTGAGACCGGGGATTGCCCTGACCCAGGTGCAGCACCTTGCACTCGGTCTTGTTAAACCTCATGAGATTCCCACAGGCCCACTTCTCAGCTTGTCCAGGTTCCTCTGGATGGCATCCTGTCCTTCAGGTGTGTCAACTGCATTGCTCAGTTTGGTGTCCTCTGCAACCTTGCTTAGGGGACACTTGATCCCTCTGTCATTAATGAATATATTAAACAACACTGGTCCCAGTATGGACCCCTGTAGATCTTCTTCATTTTTGCCACACTTCAAGCAGCTCTTGAAACTGACTAATTTTCATTCCACAAGTTTTGTTATCTCAACTTTTTCAGAAGTCTTGAAGCATAAATATGCTGTTCCTATTCCTCTGTTTTAAACACAGCCGCCCATAGACAACCTCTACTTCTATCAGGAATAATTTCCTTTTTTTGGTTCTTATTTATCTGCCTCTAATTTGAGAATATGTGACTGTAGCTGAACCATATAGTATCTCACATTGTCTACTGACTACTGTAATTCTGGTTATGAATTACAGGTCACAGCAACGGTGCTATATGTAGCTCTAGCTATTCTGTCACATCTGCCAATCTTGCAGGTACCCTAGGGCACCTCAATTGGGCACAAACGGCCAAGAAGGGCACCTGAATCAAGTCTCAGCTCTCTTCTGATTAAAATCAGGCCATAGATACAACGTCACATATAGACACCAACTTTAAATACCTAAATGCAGACATGTACAGTATAGAATTGAATGTTACATGGAAGGGAGGCCGATCTGTGTTTGGGAAGGGGGGGCTGGCATTGGTCAATGGGTGGGGAACAATTGCATTGTGCATCACTTGCTTTTCCTTTTTATTATCATAATTAATATCATTTACCATTGTTACTGCATTTTACTCTATTTTGAATTATGAAACTGTTCTTATCTCAACATACAAGTTTTACTTTGATTCTCCTCCCCACTCCCCCGGGGTGGGAGGGAGAGGGGGGTTAAGTGAGTGCCTGCATGATGCTTCATCTTCAGCTGGGATTAAAACTATGACAACTTGTCACCATAAAAGTTTATGGGTGCAAGCTGATGTTTTAGGGAGATACTCATCAATTTGAATGTTTCCCTCACTGCTGTGAATCAAGTCTCAGCAGAGAGAATTTGTAGATCCAAGATGCTTGATATAGACAAGAACTGATATGAGCTGCAAGAGCAACAACCATTTCTATTATATTAATGTTATGTGATGTTAATCTAATGGGTTCAGTCTTGGAAGTCAATATGTTTGTCTGCCCTAGAGTATTCAAATAACTTAAATATTCCTTCTTGATATGTGCTTGGCAATATTTTAAAACATCTACAGCATCAAAAGGTAAAGGCATAGAGCACTATTTCTTCTTTTCAAGGTTCAAACCAACTGTTCTAAAAGAGCATGATAACAGAAAGTGCTTGGCAGCGGCGTTTTTCAGTCTGCACCTTCATTTCATATTCATTTCCTTAAAACACATTTAAGGGGGTAAGAAGAGCAATGAAATGAATTTTGAAGAGGTAACCTACTTAAAAACAAAAGGAAGTTGTTTTACCTGGAAGCATTTTTTTTGTACTGTCTTCCTTATAAGTGGTTCTTCACTGTCAACATGCAAAAAAGTTTTTAGCACCAAAGCTAGTCTGATCTACCTTCAAAAGTAATACTGAATGACCTCTACATTGCAAAACCTAAGCAACCAGCAGAATGGCTCCAAGTGAACAGAGATTTTCATATTCTCATCAGTAAAGTGGGCAAGAGAGGAAAAAATTAATTTTAGTAACATGTTTCCATGTCTTAATAAATATACACTGTAAAGCCACAACTGACTGAGACACTCGGGAGGAGTATCCACATTAAAGAATACCTCTTGTATGCTTAACACAGCAAAGCATTTTTGAAAGATAAGAAAGGGTGCTAAGTACTACTTTTGGTTACAATGTGGTCAGGTCCCACTCAATACAAATTACGTTTATTTCTAGCATTTTATTTGCAAAGAATGTCGGCTATTCAGGCTAAAATTTCATTACCTTTAAAATGTACCTATAAAGTACGAGCAACTACCCTTTCTCAAAAACAACCCAAAAAACCAAACCCTTAAAGAAAATCCCGAATGCAGGCAAATTGCTACAATAGTGGGCACTTCTGTTCTTCAGCCCTATGAAATATAGACTGCGCTGAATAGAAGCTTTTTAAGGGCGGGGTCCTGGGAAGGTTTGTGGAGAGATCCAAAATCCAGCTACTCACAGTGAGAGAAGTGACACCTCTAGTAAATGATATGCAAAACACATATTCCACTTACCTTACTCAGCACCAGGTTAATCAATGGCAAGCCCAATGGGCAGTATTCATCTGTCTTTTGAGACATCTGAGCCAAGGCCAGAAGACTGAGTACAAGAAATTTGGAGCTGAAGTGGGATTTCTGACACCATTAAATATTACATGAGAAACCGATAGTTAGGAAAACGTTTTCCACAGTAATGATGTTGAGGAATGAATGGAGGCTGACATGTCAGCTCATTCTTATACCTTAGCCTTCCTATACATAGGGTCCCTCTCTGATTTCTCTGTACAGCCACACAGCTTCAAGAGAAGAAACAGCAATCCCCCGGTATTGAAACACCAATATCCTCAGGACCTGAGCAATACAGAGCTGTACCTGTCTATGCCAAAGTAGGTACAGAAGGTAGGTTTTTCTAGAAAGTGCTGCAGCTATCAACAGTTACAACAGAAGCACCGCAATGGGAAGCAGAAATCAGCATGGCCTTTTAGGGAAACTACATCCTATAGGTTGCATTAGAGATGCTCCACAATTCACCATTATCTGCAACTTCTGCTGATTTGGAGGAATATCTATGTTTTGTGATTCTGATTTGGTCTGTGCTGTTTTGAGGGGTGTGGAAGTGCAAAAGCTGAAGGTCAGAAAGTAAGGTGCATATGATGGAAGCTCCATTTCTCCAAGTGCAGGGCAGAAAAATCATGTAAAACCTCAGAATCACAATTTCAAATGCACATGCTTAAATGCTGTCAAATCCTTTTATAGGATCTTGCTTTAAGAAAACCCCAAACCACCTTGCAAGATGTTGTATCTGGGGGCTGTGACTATTCATATCTTCTGTAAGTGGGCATAGGGTGCTATAATGCACTTTCACCAGTGGGTTGGTATCTTCAAGGGAAAATCACTTCGATTTGCTCTCCTCATTTTATATGACACCATCAGTTTAAAAAAGAACTAATGTAAAAAAGGACTAGTGTGTAAGAGTACTGTGAAAGTTCAAAAGGCATAAACTGTTCTTCATAAGTATAAAAATTTTTATCAGAATTTTGGAGCTTCTTAGGCCTCTGAGACCCTCTTGACCTGCAGTACAGCCACTGGAAATGTCAGCACAGAGTACAGTTCCGTATTTCAAAAGTCTGCTGCCAAACTCCAGCATCTTCTCCTTGTTGTCTTTTGGATAGCTCTAATAGACAGTTTGTCTGCTTCTCTGTATTCCTGAAATATCACTTTCAGCATGGAAGTTCAGACAATGTTTTAGTATAAAATTAAGATCTAGTGACCTTTACATTTAAAGACATAATCCACAGGATTTCATTCCTCAATTAACAGGTCTGTCAAAATGCTTGAACTCCCACCATGTGTATGCAAAGACTGAAATGAATACTTTGGTTTACGTGAAGTCTTCTATTACAGATGAGTCATTTTCATATGATCTGTTGTTATTCACAAGTATGAGAGCACCTTTCAGTACTTCCTAGCAATGTACAACAGCAGGAAGCTGATTTGTTTATTTGAAAATATTTTACCTGGACTTAGTCCAAATGGCTCAGAGATATATCAGAGCCAGAGAAGACATACTTTCAGAATATTTCAGAAGTTAACCAGGATGAAAGCAAAACTGTGTTTCTGCACAAGTGCCAAGTGCCATTCATGAACAACAAGTACATTTAAGATTCCCTTATGCATAAACTCTTTCACCAGCTAACAGTTGATTGCTAGCTGCAGACTAATTCCTAGCTATGATTCATAGTTAAAAAATGCAAATTCTATACAAGCTTTAAATCCCCTACCAAGAAATATTTCTGTATTTTTGTTCTTTATACTACACATAAATACTATATATGCAGAAAATAATATATTTATAGTATATGGCTCTATACTTTTAGAGAGGGATGGAAAAGAATTATTTAATCTTAAATTCCATATTGTGGCAAACCCAGCAGAGTAGCAACCGGACATATATTGATCTGGAAACAAAAAAGCAGTTAACAGTAAATGCAACCAAGGAGCAAGGCTCTGTGAGAATCTCCCATCAGAACTGGGAATGGTAAAGAGAAGGAATCATCCTGCTAGCAGCTGTTTCCTGGAGGATGGAGACTGTATTTCAGGTCACAGGTTTCAAACATCTTAGAATGTGGCCATGAGAAAACAAGAATTCCCTAGTAAATAGAATAGATTAGACTATTTCAATTGGAAGAGACCTACAATGATCATCTAGTCCAAATATAATGTTTGCAAGCTGCCAAGAAGCCTCTTCCTTTTAATTCAGTGGAAAATTTTACTCACAGAATGGAAAACATTTTGAGGAACTAACCAAAACTTGAACTTCTTTGCTATGAACATCAGTATAGGCGTAGCATCACTAAAGAAAAAATAAGCAACACTAAAATAAATTTTAGTCCTGTCTTCTAGATAAAATAAAGATTTTTTTTTCCTTACCATGGGACTGCTCATATACTACTCCTCACTAACTGACTTTGACTTCATCATAGAATTAAATCCTGTTCTTTTAAATTATTAGTCATTTAGAGCACTCAATTTAGTTCTGAACTAAATGACACTGGCTTGTTTTCACCTTAATACTATTCTTCGCATCTGATATGTGATAGTTACCCCATGATAACAACCCAACTTTTGACAGTGAAGCCCTAAGTTATATTTACAATCTCTGCTAGAGAGAAACTAATTACCAGACTAGTCCTAAAACTGTCTTCTCCCACCAAATCAGAGTGCGCATGCATGAAAATGTGCTGTCTCAATAATCACCTGTTTTTACAGAACAGGAAAGAGTTTTCTCACAGAGGTAAGGCATTCGATTTTAGTCCTATTTTTTCCTTTTCTCTACTTTTTCAGAAATTCCTTAAGTCCAATTTCCTACGATGAAAAGTGAAGACTGAAAAATACTGAAAACATGTAATTTTGTTGAAATTCTCATCTCAAGTCAGCAATGCAAATGACAGGCTGTTTTCCCAAAACTTAGACAAAAGAGCTGGATCTAAACAGTTGCATTAAAATTGGTTATTTGCAGTATGAAGACCAAAAAGCCTCCTACCTTCCTATAAGCATTCACGGGATGGAATCCCTCGGAAATGACACTATTCACAAACTACAAAACTCAGAAAATGCTATCTTGGATGGAATGTAGCTGCCTCTCTTAAAAAATTAAGCATTTACACAAAATTTTGCTTTCTGCTTTGATATCTATTTTCATTTCATTCTTCTCTACATCCCAATCAAAACCTTTATGTACAGGACCCTTGTGTCAACGACACACAGACTATGAAAGCAAAATAACTGGAGGGATCCTGACTTTTCAGTGAGAAGTTTGCATTTTTAATTTCTTCCTCAATCATTATCCAAGAAATCTTAAAACCAAGTAATTACTGATTTTCCAGACAATTTTTATTTTAATACTGTATTTTCACCATCTCAGCTACTAGGCCAAACAGTAAAAGATCCCTGAAAATAATGTAATTTTCTGATATTTGAAGTCCTGCTTAAACTGCCCCTTCCAAGTCAAAGGTCACCTCCAAAAGATGGCTCTGAAAGGAGATTCTGAAAGCTTTCTCTCAGTTATTTCAAACTGAAATCTGAGAAGTGGAAAACAAAAGACTTTGTGGGTAGCCTCAATGTGAAAAATTTACTGTGTATGCAGGTCAGAAAATCAATGTAGCCCACAATTTACTGCTGTGAACTTTCACTCATTTAACTGTTTTGTGTTCAGATTGAACATTCATTAGGGATGTTTCACTGAATATAAAGATTCCTGAAAACCAATGGAAAACAAATCTATTCTTTCTTCAATTTATATTCTTACTAGTTGTCTATGTGGAAGCCTATTCATTTACAGGTGAAATATAGTCAGATATTAACAATGTGGTAATGACACATTTAATTTCTCCTTAAAGTTTCATCTTAGCCTCATCCTGAAGGGCAGATAAATACTGCTTTTTCAGGACCATGCTTCAAATTTGTTCTTTATCTTGTAAACCACAATGATCTCATGACCAAAAATTTATAAACACTTATTTATCATCTGAATCCTACAAAGCCTCCAGCTTTTACCAGCATATACTGTCTTTAAAAAGGAGTAATTTGGACACTAAAATAATCAGATTTTCAGTAAAGGTCTCTACTGACCTCAGCATTTCTGTATTCCTAGGGTGAGAACAACTGAAATGCTTCCACTGAGCCACGTGCTTTTGTGAATATATGCAGCTGCTAGCCTTTCACTCCTTTCCCTCACTCCTCTTTAAAGAGAAGCTCTTAACACTATGGATTGCCCAGGGAGAAGGTACTGAGGTTTTGACTCGTCCAGTGCTCTTACATGAAGCTGTGCTGATACCCACTGTATCTCCTCTCTCAGAGGTCTCTCTATTAGCTTTGCTCCTATACAAAACTTTGCATCAACCAGTGTGCCAGCCTGGTTCTCCCACCAAGCCCAGTGCTTTTCTCTATTAAGTCAAGCCAGGAAAAAAACCTTAGACCCATGATTTTCTTGTATAGAACGACAATTTACTCTGTTGGGAATATTCAGCCACAGGCATACAAAAACTAAGGATTTAAGTTCTTTCTGTTTATGTTTTACTTTTCTGGGTCAGTGTTTCCATTAAAAAAGCCACAGATCAGCAAAGCTTTCAGTGTGTCTATCTGTGAAGGGGGTCAGTGCAGCTCCTGCAGAGTTCACAACTCATTAAAACAAATTACAGTCTCAGACATACATTGTCTCCACTTATCTTCATAATAATATAGGTAGAAAACAAGAGGAGACAGTAACAACAAACCTCCCATGCACAGCTACTGAGTTTGTCTTTTTCCCCAGCTGTACCCTGTTTCTGTGAAGGTTGCAGTTTAGGTTAGAAACTTCAATTTGTAATGTGTGAAAGAGAAGGATTTTAATCCTCCTTTCCATGAAAGCAGAACCTCAACTCCAGAGTTGTGGCCTAACTTCTATAATCCTTTGGGTTTATAAACTTCTGCTTTTCTAAAAAGAAAATAATATTTCATTTCAGCAGGAAAAAAATCCTGAAAAAAGTTCCTTAAGTTGGATTGTAAAAAAATGTGGTGATAGAATTTGAAGAAAATATAGAGGTTTTAGAAAGAAAAAATCCAAACTTTTCTGGTATCTTTCACTAATATTAATCTAAAAAATGCTAAAGGAGAGACAAAATGCAGTATATACATAAAATGAAGCCAGACTTCAGTCAGGGAGTCTTCATTGCGACTGGTATCTTATTGTGTTTTTGTGTTGCTGAAGCACGTTTGTTGCGACCATTTGTTTAGAAAGTAATTAAAAATACACTTACAGGATTAGGTGAGTCGCCTGTCTGTCCTGAGCTAATTCAAAATATGCTGGGTTAATATGCCAAATTCACCGGGATGCCTACCCAGTCTGTTAGAGTAAAACACAGCTTTCTTGATGGAAGATGCAGCTGGTGTGTGATAGATTTCGTCCTCCTTCAGTGCAAAGGCAAACAGCTTATTTTAAAATTCTTTTCAGTTGAAATCTTCTAACTATTAGAAATTGCTAGGATCAGCTTCCTTAAATCTCCAGTTATAACTCAAAATAACCAGTTTGACTTCGCACCAAATGGGATTGAAGCACTCTTAAGTCACTGGAGACGGGATTTATCTCATCCACCTGTAGATCACTGTAGAACACCTACAACAAACTTAGTTTTTCAGACCTCCTTTTTTTGTGTTAGTGAGAAGTAGGAACTTTTTTAGAGCTATTAAAGTGCTTTGTACCAGATCTCTACCTAAGAAAGGAGGGGAACAGCACTCTAGAAGTACCTATTCTTCTCCTATAAAGGAACCTTGAATGACTACTTCAGATACTGCCAACACATTAGAGACGTCTACATAGATGAGAGATCTCTTTCTGTGGATTTTTTTTTGAAGGAGAAAAGAGAGCTTTTGAAATTTCCTCCCACACTTTCCTGAGTGAATGAGTATTTACAGTACCTTTCACAGTATAGTCAAGCAGGTTAATTTGAACAACTGATTTTGGAAGCTGCTCTCACTTCACCAGCAGGTCACTACTAGCACTCTCCAGCTGACACCGGGCACTGGAAATTTCAGTTACTGACCCTCTGGAACTGATTTCTCATCTGCTACCTTTACTCTTCGTGCACTTGTCTTCAGTCTTAGCATGCACCTGACTGTTATACCAGAGTATGCAAAAAAAAAAAAAAATCTTAGTGCAGCTCAGGATCATCTACAACTGTATGGATACACACCTCCTAAGCCTTTTTTATTTGGAAGAAAATGTCTAGAACCAAATATTTCAAATGGTAGTGTCCATTCTTCTGTAACATTAAATTCTCTTTTATTACTACAGCATCACTTCTACCTGTTAAATCAGATCTGAATAAAGATTAAAACTAATTATAAAATAAATATGAAATGAAGAAATATTATTCCATTACCTTTTTTTAAAAATAATTTCTGTTTAAATTTCTGGTTCTGGCTCTGCATTTATGACTAGACTTGTACTAAATATGAACAGACAGAATGTATTTTAAAATCACATGCAAGCAGACAGTTCCTTCCACCAATATAATACTATATTGGCAACTTGGGAATCAAAGGGAATCTTGGGTAATGATCATTTAGCGTTGCTTTGCTTTTAGAAATGCATCTCTTGATTCAACGAGGGAAAACAGACAAAATGTGATAAATCTCTATGTTGGTTTTATTTGGCTTATTTATTTTTTTATGCAGTCTTCAAGTTGATTTATAACATTACATTCAAATAACTTGGTGGTGGCAGCCTTTGTTGCAAAACAAATGGATCAAATTAACCATCCTGTGTACTACAACTCTGGACAGCAAAGTGCCAAACAATACATGGGTGGGTTCATCACTTTTCAAATGCTTTGTATACACCTTAATGCTTACTTCAGCCACTGATTGATTAGACTATAGTTATCATGCAAGAGGATTGACTCCATTACAAGGAAGAAGAAGGAAAAAAAAACCCAGCTATCAAGTACTTGGACCTCTATTAATACCACCTGAGAAACACTCAGTATGAATGAGAGCCTGAAATGAGGGACAAAGGTGAATTTTTTCAATGCTAGTAATTAATTCTTGCTTTGCATAGGGTAATTGAGGGCAATCACAGAATATTGCATGTCATTTCATTATTGGGCCATCGGATGGACTTCTAGTTGCATATCCCGGTAAATGTGTTAAATGCCTTGGCTGTTGTACCCATGTTGAAGATAAAAGCCTCCTTAACCTCCCTGTCAGTCCCATCTTCCTTCTAAATGTTGTCATTGCCCTTTCACCTTTTTTTTTTTTCTCAGACTGAAAAAGAAATAAACAAAATGCAAAACTTCATGCTTTCCTTTGCTTTAATATGAAAAAAGAGTAGGAATAACTAAAATAAAAACATTCTGGAACAGCACTAAATACAAACTTACTTTGTAATGAAATTCCCTGCCTGGGATGTTCATGCTGTCATGGTCATTGCTGCCATAACCCTTAGCTTCCTTTTCCCATGCCTGTCCAAATCCCTTGCCCAGCTGCCCAGCACTCAAAAGCAGACCGTGATTAAAAAAAGAAAGGCAGCTGCTAGGGTAACAGATAGAACTAGAAAAATATCAGTTCTGTCTTGAAAATCAACGACCAGGTTGCTCATTTCTTCATTAATTCCATGAACAGCATACACACACACACTACAGCATAAAGTACAATTCCACTGACAGTTTAAGTCACTTGTTCCACGACGTTTGACACACGCATTTTTAAACAGATCTTTCTGTTAGTGATCCACTCAGTTGTGACACTTTCAAGGCCACCATACATTGGTTGCCTGAATATACATACAAATTTCTTCAGAATAATTTGTGAGGCATAGAGATATGCCTGCTTCTTCAGAATTTTGACACAAATCTTGTGTTCAGTGTGATTAGGAGTACCTTCAGTTAAGTCCTACAAATTCTTTCAGTTACTATAATTATACAAGTATGGGTCTTCAAAATAGATCACTATACAGTGGCACCAGATTCACCAGTGGCACCTACCTTTCAGGAGTTTAAATGAAGAACATAGCATTTCTCATACAATATGGAGTTTCTGCAATCTGTTGAAATATAAGATCTGACTCTCTGAAAGTGCATCTTTTTCTCCTCATTGATTTGCGGGGTTCTAGGGAAAAGGTTTTCTGACTTCTATACTTTGGAAAGATGCCTAAATTACATAGAATTAACCTAGGCTTCTGTGCATCAATGAAGATAACAAGGATTCCTATGAGTAAAGTCCTTCTAAAATAAATACAACATAAGCCTAATGCTTAGAAAAGTTTCCATAGTGTTTGCAATATCATGATCTCTTTATGATCATGCCAACAACAAATGGTGGTACGATCAGAGAATCGTAGTTAATATGATAGATAATGAACAGCACAACGTGGATAAAGTAGGACCTTCTTTAACATTGTAACACAGGAATTTTTGTCACAGTATTTTCAAATAAAGTGAGCAATATTTGAGCCCATGCTCCCTTTGTGCCACACAGACAAAAGGCACAGCATTGGTCACTTGAGATCATAGAGTCACCAAATATCCTGAGTTGGAAGAAAAGCACTAGGATCATCAAAGGCCAACCCCTGGCCCTGCACAAGACAACCCCAAGAATCATACCATGCGCGTTGTTCAAACAATTCTTGAACTTTGTCAGGCTTGCTGCCAAGACCACTTCCCACTGTTCCAGTGCACAAACATTTCCTACCTAATATCTAACCTAAATCTTCCCTGACACAGCTTCATGACATTCCCCTGGGTCCTCTACCAGTGGTCACCAAAGAGAAGAGATCAGTGCCTGTCCCTCAGTTTCCCCTTGTGAGGACTTTGAAGATCACAATATGGTTTTCCCTCAGTCTCTTCTTCTCCAGGCTGAACAAGACAAGTGACCTCAGACATTCCTCATAAGGCTTCCCTTGGACCTTTCACCATCTTCATAGCCATCCTTTGGATGCTCTCTAATAGCTTTATATCTTTTTTATCTTGTAGTGTCCAAAACTGCACACAGGACTCGAGGTGAGGGTGCGTGAACACGGAGTAGAGCAGGACATGCAGAGATCTGCATGCTTGTGAAAGCAGCAGGTAATTCACACTTAGGAAAGAATTTAAAAACTGTTGAACTGCTGAGAGCCATGATCACAATACTCTGTTACCACCGTCCTGCCACTAGCTCCTGAGCTGGGACCTTCCCATAGCTGCAGCAAAGCAGTTTGTAAATAGCCTTTGTAGTAGGCAGCAGCCCTTCTCACTGAGGACAGTCCTCACCAGCTGAGTGGCTGACCTTCCTTGTGGTCAAGTATAGGCAAAAGCAATTTTCATCAAAACCAGTCACAAGGTTAGTCCACCGTGAGATGGATATTTTTGCATATATATCACCTTTGCTGAAAATGTACCATTTTTCTAGTGGAAAATGTCAGCTTTACAGATCACATTAAATATACCTCTGTTCTCAATGGGTTTGGATGGCTGCATTAAAGATTGCATTCTGATCTCATTTTGTATATACAACTGCATATTTACCTGCTGTTTGTGTGATACTATGTATTTTACTACATGGAATACAGTTTGATGCATATTAGCAAAACAGCAGGATATAGGTACCAATACATTTGGTTTGGTCTCTGATTAAAAAAAAAAAAAAGAGAAACAAACAACCAGACCACTCCGAACTAGCTTATTCTTGTATTCTTTTCCCCCAGGGCAGTTAGAGAATCCAAAAAACCTCACAAATCAGAACAGAAAATGTGCTCATTGTTTTTAATATTATCAGCAGCACATTTATTTCATTTTCAGTTAAAATGACATCCCTTTTTTCCTTTTAATGTTACAGGTCTTTTTGTTTTGTTATTATCTAGATTCATGTAAATAATTTTATTATTCAAATTAAAACAAAAAAACCTAAATAAAAACATTTTATCAGGTTTCCCAAAAGGGAATTATTTTGCAAAATGATTAACGTATCTTACATATCATACATTACATATCTTGATGATTTCACTAATAAGAAAGGGAAGTGAATTAGTTTCATTTTCAGCACTAATCTTTTCTATTTGCTTAAAAAAATTAACAGTTTTGAAGATGTCAGGGAAGATTAACCCACCCCATTTATCACAATTACCAGAGAGGAACATTTCCTTGCTATAAGTGATTCACTATTTTTTTCCATGTACTGAAGGCTGTTCTCCTCAGGCCTCACTAAACCTTCCAAACTGTTTTTCTGGTAGTTCCAAATAGAAGGCTTTATTTAAAGTGATATACTGTATTCTCCACCACAATTTTTAAAATCCTTCATTACCATCAGATGAATTTTCATGTGCTTCAACAATACACCCTCATATACAACTAATATACCTTTTTCCCACCATAGCAATGCCATGAATTTCAATAGAAACTGCACTTCTTAAAACAGAAAACTGAATTAAACACTACATGTCTTTCTAGGAAAGAACATGACCATAATGCGCATTTATTTGTTAAATGGCATTACGTTCTTCCTTAGTTATTCTAACCAAAAAGGGATTTTGCTTGAATGTATAAAAAAAGAAAAATATGCCTTGATCTCTCAGACTTTGAGACTGTGAGGTCTTATAAAACCATAATACCCCTAGTACACCAAGTTGCTGGGAAAGACTCTTGTTAATACACTGCTGATAGATTGTTTAATTTATTTTTAAACTTAACTTAAATCTGTCATCAATGAAAGACAGAGGAGCAGGGGTAAGACTATTTGATCCAAATGTGTTTTATATCACAGGGATTTTTCTGATGCAGTGGGGAGGTGTGTGTCTACAAGAAGAATGCAAACAACTTCCAAGGCATCATCGTCTCTGGTATGCCTCTCTTTTGTAAATTATACAAGAAATCGATACTGAAAGTAAGGCTGTCAAAACTGCCTAGTACTAGCATACAAGTGACTCTAAATTAATCACAGATTTTCGATCATCCTATCACTGGAGCAGCATCAGTAGGGAATAACCAACTAGTTCAGTTTGTCATCAGTTCTGAGAAATGAAAAACTGGAAAACACACCTATCAAATGGACCTTGAATATAAATCCTTTCTGAGGATCTGCACATTATTCTCAGCCTGACAAGCCCACCTTGGCTGAAGGATTTATAGAGTGCCTGCTTGCAGCAGAGGCAATGGAGCATAATTACCTGGATTGAGTATTGCTCTAAAATAGCACAATGGAGGATAACATTTATGAATCACAATTAGTATGAACCCTTCCACACAGGTGGATCATGGAGCTGCTGTTCATCAGTGCCACCAAATAAAGGAACAAAATAATCCACAGAGTATTGCAGGCCCTCTCCTCAGTCTGAGAGAAATAAGAATAAATTACCAGAATTTTAGTTGAAACCTAGACTCTAAACCACATAATTAATTGAATGTCAGCATTAACCGCATGCTACTGTCGATTTTTTAAAAAATTGTTTAGGAGAAAAGGGACAGTACCTATTACTAAACATTTATTTCCTTGATATCAACGTAGATTCTCAGATACATGCATGGACACTGACATGCGCATGCATATATATCTGCACACAGATACGTACATATAAGCACCATTTAGTAATTAAGAAATTGCCACTCAGTCATTATAAATGGAATTAAGAAAACCTCCTTGCAGTGTTCTTTGAGATCACATGGGAGAAACTTATCAGATATCTTTTTCTAGTTTCCTTGCATAGGAAGCAGTGACAAAAATAGCCTGTGAGGAAATAAATATGTGCCCTTCAGCAATGGCCACAGCAAAGACGGTACTGGCAGCAACTCAATCTGTCATTTACCAGAGGCAAATTATCTGTCTCTCTCAGATAATAAATAATAAGTAATGATATTACTGCAAAGATTGCATATACTTCTTCATTTGTGAGAGTCAAAAGAGCTATCATCTGCCCCTGGCTCCACACAAATGATCTAAGGAAGAGCTTCACCTCCTCCTTTTTGCTCTCTGTAAGTAATAATTTCACATGTAGAGAGGCAATGGATGTCACAAGAAAGAGATGGTTTTCAGGAAACTTCAATAAAAAAGATGATTAGACACTGTATGACAGGGCATAGCTGAACTTTAATAAATAGATACACAAGTAGTCTAATAAACTGATTGCATAGCTTCTGTCAGTTAATTATCATAAAATATCAGCGTTTAATGAGGAAAGATAAAGAAACCAGTTGCTGTTCTTAAGTCTTGTGTCCAAAACACCTAGGACTACCAGAGAGAGCAAATTTAAAAGGTCCTAAAGAGATAAGAAGACTACCCTAAAAAATAAATGGTGGGGATCAACAGGGGTTGAATACTCAAGCTGATTTCCTGGGTCTCTTTTATTTAGCAATATAGATGTCTTTGATAGTGAAGGCTATGTCTAACAGCATTCAACAACAGTATGCAGTACTATGAAAAAGAAAACGAAATTGTGTTTTTCCATTGATGTAAATTTGGGTATTTCCCAAACAAAACAAAAAATTAACTGTATTTTGGTCCAAATTTGATCAGAAAATTAGCATTAGCCATGGATGAAACTATGTGAAAGAAAATTAAATTATTTTTAAAGAAATGGGCTCAATTTATTCTTTTTGTTAAACATTAATTTTCATTTGCATGGAGAGAAATAATAATAAAACCAAAGTAATATCAATTAAGAAATTTTAATTTTATTTAAAAATATTTTCTCTTTCAAGTCATGTTTTTGAAGTTGAGAGAAAGAGAGGGCCCATTCTTTTAACCAAAAGAAAAGCTTTGCACTACATGAACCACTATGACATCTAACGCTATTAACTACACAGATGTCTTCATTTTCCTGCCTATAGGGCCAAAGCTCTCAAGAATATGAAACACGAGCCCCAGTACAACCTGGGGTATTCTAGGACTTCTTCCAGCCATCACTTTTCAGTAGCAGTGTAGCTTCAAGAACCATAAAGTGCTCTCCTTGACGGCAGCAGTAGGAGCTTTGGCTCTCAGGACTAACAGTTGCTCCTCATTATCTCATATTGAGCTGCACTAATGAGTCACCGTTTGAGTTAGCCTGAGCCATCTTCCACGGTGACTTAAATTAATACAGCTGGTTTGCCCTGAAACAGAGTGGGAGGACTCCCACAAGCTGTTATTGGGCCTCAGCTGCGGGGGCTGTAATGATTACCTAGAGAAGCAGCAAGAAACAGCTGTGAAAAGTAAATTCAAACTGTTCTAGCTAGATCTTGTTTGTTTCTGCACTAACTTAATCAGCATCATCCTAAGCACAGATGAGTTCTTAGGATTTCATTCATCCAAAGACTGGGGAGGCTGGCCTGACCTTTCTTAGTTTATAGAACACAATAAGATCACAGTCTATTGCTTCAGGGGGAAAAATAGCAAAAGATTAGTTTTATGATGGAGATTTAAAAGATTTGACATGGCCATAGGGCATACCTGGTTTCTAACTTTCATCTTCCAGCACGTTTTTTTCTTTACTTTAATAGTGTGCAACTATAAAAGTAAATTTTCGCTTTTTAAAGTAAAGGAAGATGTGAAGCTGCAATAGCAACAAGTTGCTAGAAGTCCATGGAGAAGATTTTGGAAAGAAACATGAATTCCTTAATTCATACCCTAGAGAAATCCCAAACCTCAAAGTTTCAAGACCTTATTTGTTAAAAGCACAGAGAAACAATAAACCTCAGCAGGGAGGAAGGAGCAAGTTGTGAAACTTTAACAAGATCTCCAAGGAAGCTTAGACAAAAAGGTAAGAATCGATGTTGCTAAGACTTTAAAAAAAAATCAGAGGTAAAGTTTCATTTTCATGAGCTACATCTGAACCCTGGATAACCTGGCCAAATTCTTGAGTTGTCAACAAAATACCTTTCTTTAACTGGACAGGTTTAAAATGACTAACATTTTTTACACATTCTATTAATCAGAACTTAGAGAAGCGGAAATAGAACAGAACATGCTACAAATTGAAATAACTGAATTCTGTATAGCCCTGTATGTTCTTTTATCATTACTGCAGTAGTTGATTTTTTTTTTTAGTTATCTGTTGTTCCTGCTATGATTATCTATTACTTTATGAAGACTGTAAGGCTTTCACATATAAAGTACATGAATCAACCATGCAACTACCCCTATATGTTAGGCATACTTGCCGAGTTGAAAGAGTTAATCCAGAAGGTTTAAGCATTTCATCATTCCACTAAAAGGAATCTTTTAATTGTTTAAAATAAATAAAGAAAAAGTGTGTCTAAGGTCTGAGAATCAAATCTTTCCTCCTTCCCACAACCCTCCCCAAACCAAACCTATCAGTTCCCGGTAATTTGTTAGCATTAGTACAGCTAGCAGAAACACAAAATTTAAATGAGGGAAACAAAAGACAAAAATATCTATTCCTCATAATAGTATTTTACATGCACTTAAGCTTTTGGAGTTTGCCTGGAAATGTAAAGATCAATGCATTCAGAACCAAACTTACGAAAAACTAAAAAATCATGTTGTACTATTACTGTAGGATCCACTAAGTATTTTGTGACTGGAGCTTGGCAAAAAATACCTTTGTGCTTTGCTGGCAAATCACATCAAAAATGAAAAATCAATTTGTACTGAATATTTCATTAATTTTTAATCAAGGAAAAATATACTTCATGTTGAAAGTAAGATCTAATTAAAAAAATTAACTCTAAATTTCATTTAATTGAAATGAGAGAAATTTAAATGAAAAATGATCTTGGAATAAAGATTGAAAACAATTCAAAACAAAAATTTTCAGTTTAGAACCAGCTCCAAACTCTAAGTCAACTTAATGGTGTATTATCTATAAAGAGAACTAAGTTAAATCCATTCTGTCATGTATGCTTAAGCTGAATGACAATTATTTTTTTAAATTTATTTTTATTTTGTTATTTTATTTTATTTTTTCAGATACTTTTCCTGAAACTCTGTGTATAGAAAATCCTATTTACTCAGACAGGAAGGTTGATTTAGAAAACTTTTGACTAAATTTCCATCCAAATTCCCATAGGTACAAAGAGGACTCCTGTATGCATTCAAATTTCAGAAGAGTGGAAGGTAGTTAAACCTTTACTTAACTCAACCTCTCCCACTTTACTCTTTCTTTACTCAATCTCACCCATTTTTCTTCCTGCTTTTAGATCTGCATGGAAGTCCTACTGGCTTAGGAAGAGTTAAACAGAATTTTAACATAAGGCAATCAGCACAGTGTGTCCTGATCCACTCAGGCTGAAGGACAGTGGCTCTGATTTCCAAAGCCCTGCTAAGATTTTCAGGCAGTTGAAAAGATCTGCCACCCCCTGTGAGGGTGGGTAGGCTCATCCTTGGGATTCAGCAATAGCTAAAGGTTAAAAACACATCTTTTCCCTTCTTAGTCACCTCTGGCTGCTTACAGCACCTGAGGAAATCTAACAGGGGCCCAAAACAGTAATGCCCACACTCACAAATGGATTTCCTCATGTAAGACTGGAACACGGGGAGCACAAGAAACAACACTTGAGAGACTTTTCCTCTTGCATTTGCTTTTTGAGAATTGGCTGAATCAATATTGCTTACTGCACTGTCAAAATGTGTATCGTCATGCACATTAGACATTCTCAGAATACTGGATTTCTTGATTTATATGTCATTTAAAAAACTTGAAATGATGGAATTTAAATGCAGAGAGATGCAACAGCAAGAAAACACATTACTGGAGCCGTAACAACTTTTGTATATTTTTCTTTAAAAATTGTCTTACAGGCAACCTATTTTTAGGTAAATCTCTTATCATTTTTTAAGCCCAGAAAATCATGTTTCCCCTTTCAGTATTAGACATCTGCCTTCTACACAGAGGAAATAATATTTTTTTCTCCATATACTAGATCTTAATCAACCCAACATTTTAGACTGTTATTTAGAAAAAACTTTGTTCAGCTACTCTGTAAGGAAAGCAGCGGAATGCACTTTTTCTTTCCCTGCATGGTCTTGCATTGATGACTGTAGAAACCTCAATCCTTTCTCATTTCACCTCTCCCTGTGCCAATTTTTTCGTGACTCAGAGCAATTCTGGATGATGTTTCTAAGCTCAACTACCCAGTCAATATCCTAAGTGGGTGAAAGATTAATTATTCCCACTGAGATCAACTATGTCAGAATAGCAAAGGCCAATTACAGACAAAAGCTATCATGGAGTGGTCACTTCCAACCTCCTGCCAACACCAATCCCAAATGCAAAGGAAATCAGCTTCCTGCTGAACTGAATAAGCTCTGGTTTTAGTACATCCCATGCAGCCAGCATGCTGGTATCACTTTTATTCATTTTCACAGCTGAAGGATATGCTTTGCTGAGCTGCGTGACTCATCTTGCAAGCAGCAGCAGGCATGTGCGGTGCCCAGAGCAGTGGCACTGCTGGGTGGGAGGGCAACAGACGGCACATCAAATGCGTCTCTGGTACGCGAAGGGAGCAGAGGTTGTCGAGTAATTGTGACTTCAAAAAAACTCTTTTGCACACGGCTTGTTGACAGCTGTTATTATGACATTTAATCTATAGTCGTTATTCGGGGAAGCAGCTCAGCCAGGATCCTGCAGTCATTTTGCTAAACCCACTTAGTGGATTACCTCTAGCTTTAGTTCCCAAATTCAAGTTCTTTTCTATTTTGTTGTATGAGAGTAGAGTAAAAATCTTGATCAATGGGCATCAGCAAAAATGCCTCAAACTGTTAAGAAAGGAAGAAGGAGAAATAAAGTTGGGGGCATAATATGTGCCAGCAATCCCTATGAGAGCAGTCATTGCTGAAGGCTGGAAAGGCAGTGCGTAGGAATCCTAATTAAATGGACTAATTTTGAACAGTGTTGAATTAAGCTGAGTTTAATTTCTGCTATCTCAGGTGTCATACAGTATTATCTCCACATGAGTTAACTTCCTTGCTCCAGTCCTACTGCCATCACTGCTCTGATGACTGCAGGATGTGCCATTTCCAGCCATCAATGTGATCTGAATAATGCCAATGTTTCCTGTAGCCTCTGGCTGGCTCAAGTCCAGTTTTGTTTTGCCATTCAGAGAGGCTCCATTTGATGAAGTTACTGGATTTGGATCTGTCTTATTTATTATGTCTATCCCTTTTTGAAGAACTTCTACGTTGGATAAACTTATTAAGGATGAATTCAGCAGGCAGGGGAGTTACTTGGGACATTGATGATTCTGATTCAAAAAATAATACCTGATTAGGCACATGAAGTGGAACAGTTCCAGCAGGAAAACCTGGAAAAACTAATCCAGAATAACAAATAACCTGTTCATCATGGCACTCTCTTCTTATGCTGGAGACCACAATCCTACACATGAAATCCAGTTTCTCTCTCACTACTGGTTTTGACCAGGAACTCCACTGTGGAGCTGAGAAGGCTTTGCCAGCAAAAGCCTTTTTATAGTGGCCCAAACCAATAATGAGTTTTTGTTTAGATTATTTGGATTTTCCAGCTAAAATAAACAAACAAAACTTTGTCATGAAGCTCTTTCTAGTATGCACAAAACAATTCCTGGACCAATTTAATCTCTAACATCAAGACCAGATACAAGTTAATTGATTAGAGTTTACTGAATTGATTTGAGCATTAATTCACAAATTTCTGTAGTAGGTTTGAATGGTACATTGCTCAGTCATGCTATAACCTCACCCAACAACTGTATCACTGCAAGTATCCATCTTAACAGTAATCGTCACAGTCCTTGATGAGATTGGGAATAATTTATCTTCCTATTCTTGTTCCTGAGAAGAGAGAGAAAATCATCTAAAATTCCTTTTCAAACCTGACCAGTCCTTTTTCACATCAAGACTTGGAATGCAAAATCTACTTGATTAAGGATTCTTCAGCAGTGCAAGTCAGGCCATTCACTGAATAACAATTAGCTGAAGAAAACTCAGTTTCTGTACAGATGAACCTTAAGATACCACTACTAAAATGAAGTTTCAAGATGCAAATGCTGTATGGTAACAGCTGATCTCCTCAAAAAAAACCCAATCACAAGATCTTGCACAGCTACAGGCTCTCTCTTTTGTAATGAATGTGGGGTTTGTTCAACATGAAATCTGTGACCTTACAACCTTGACTTTCTCAAAGAGTGCCCAAGTGAGATTTTTAATCTATGTCCAATAGAATGTAAGATGACTGCAGTGTAAATGAACTTGTATGCTTATCATAATGTGCAATAATTTGCCTAAGAATCACATAAGAAGATTTACACTCAAGCTCTGTGGAAGAGTTTGTAAACAAGGAATCCATTGATTCACAAACATTTACAAGTATTAGTGTGATGGGACCAGGTAAACAAATAAAAAGCAAACAGAATTCTGTCCTTTGGCAACTGGACTGCTAGATTGTAAGAAGCAGGTATGTGTGGTTTAGGGAACAGCCATTTGATTAGAACTAATTGCTAGAAACAGTGCCTCTATTTTACAGTATTGCTGCGGTGAATTTCTGTCAGCTGTATAATGGAAACCCAAGCCTCATGTCAATTCAGAGAATAATTAGACAAGCTCCCTATTGATAGGCACAGCAGTGACTCAAATGCAAGTTAGGAAACAGGATTGCTGCTATTCCTCCACAAGAACAAACACCAAGCCTGATGCTATGAGTACTCTCATGTATGCCATATTAGCTTTGAGCATTGCAATTTTATTCACCGTGTGAGGTTCTACAGAGTCACATCATATAGTAAAATTCAATTTCAAGAAGTGTAAATATTTTTAACTTACGTAAATGACACTTGATTTTATGTGAAATGGACAAAATGACAGGAGGCCTGTAAATAACATTAGTATTTATGGGGTATATCTTAGTAGGAACTGGGGAAAACAAATTGGCAACAAAATGACAAATATTTGGAAGTGTAATTCAAGGCAAACAATGGTTTTATCCAGCAAGCACTTCAGCCAATACAGAATTTGTATGTGTGAGTTGCTGAGCTGAATTCAATTAAATGTTTTCAGGCGTTAGAGATTACACACATTGAAGTCTGAAGGACAGATGTTACCATTTGCAGTATAATAGTACTATTTTAGGGTAGTTTTTATAATCCATCACAATTTGCAAAGCTTAATACTTTATTCAATTAATGAAACAATATGGATGGATTCTACTGGGAGTCAGTTTCTCTTAATACACGTATATTTGCCTCGGTTTATCTTAGTGGCAAAATGTGTGCTATTTTTAATGCCACAAAATATTCAACTGAATTTTAAAGATAGTAATACTGTTCTAGATGCTAAAGTGATGCAGAATAACACAGTTCAGATTTTTTCAACTCCCAGCTGAAAATAATTTCATACTTCACAAATATGTGAGTGTTCATAAATTACTGACACATAATACATGAATTACACAATACTACTAAAATGTATTATTTGAAAGATTATTTTTTCAGTGTGTTGAACAGAGATGATAGGCTTATATTGGCGGTTTTTACATTATTTGTGTCTGTAGCATGTTGTGGTACACATGATATGAAGTCAACACCAAGATACTATCTTTCAACAAAACCAAAACCAAACCAACAACAAAAAGCAAAGAACCATAATTTTAGCTGTGAGCAGCTACACATTAATACAACTAGCATGCATTTATACTGCAATGCGTGAAAAGATAGTGCCCTACATCAGTCATGCACAATACAATTGTTTCAAAGAAATAACAGAAGTATTAAAAATGTTGAGGTTTGTTTTCCATTTATTTATAACACTGAACAAACATCCAATAAAATTTTTGACACCTTTGAAAAGTTTTTAAAATTTATAATGAAAGGAAAATTATGCATTATGGTTGTTATGATTCTGTCAAAATTGTGATGCATTTACAAGTACAAAAATATAGCCCTACTATGAAAGAAGACATAAGTTGAGGCTACTATGCTAAGCTAAAGCAATGAAAAACATGCTGATTTTTTTTCTTTGTTTTTTTTATAATTCTGAGTTTTAATCATTCACAGCAGGAGGTGGTTTAGTGGTGTGACAGTTTGTTCCAATCAAAATTGTCACAGAAAGAGGTGATATTTTCCAAGCTAAAAGAGCAAATTAATTATACATTCCATTCGCTAATGGACACAGAATAGACAGCTTTTCCAGTGGCTTTTACAGAAACAGGAATAAGCTACTACTGATTTTTACTTTTTTTCCCCAAAATCTGTTTTTATATGTTCACTGGGGTAATAAATCTTGTAGTGAGCTAGAGATTCAATTGTTTCAATCAATCATTTCTCAGAAACCAGAAAATTTAGAATTACTATTTACTTTAAGGATAAAATTTTTTCTCTATGGCCTGGCTTCTGTCTCTTTAATTTTCGACCCCGGGCATTCTCAAATTTTCTTTTTCTTGGTTTTTTTTTTTTTTTTTTCTTTAAATAGAGATAATTTTCTCCCTCAAAATCAATCCTTTAAAAAACCCAGTTAGAAATCCTTATTTATCCCTGGACTTCACCATGAATCTCTGCTTATAGATTTCACCTTATTGTCCACAAATCTTACATGTCTCCATAAAACAGAAGGAGTCAGATTGATACCTTAATGACATGGCACTTCAAGTTGTTGAGATTTAAGGCAGTGACGCACAGGAAAATAGAAGGACAGGGTGCTTCATTGGAGTGAAACTTGGATGATGCATCTTTGCATGCTTCCTTTATCATTATTGATTTTACAAAGGGAATTTAATACTGCTTGCAGTTGGAGACATAATATCAAGGAGAGCAGAAAGATCAAGTGTATTCCTAAGCAAGTCTCAGGCTTGAGTAGAGAGGGACTTGATCAATTGGAGTTTCAAACACAACAGGCTTAGGGTGTGTTTGGGGAAGAGCTAAAAGCTACATTTAATCCCAGCAGACTCTTAGTCTTAAGAGGTTCTTAAAACGGTCATGAAACATCCTGTCCAGGAATAACTGACTTTTTTAAAAAAAATTTTATAATATTATATGTACTAGCACAATGACTAGGAGTATTATATATACCCAAGACACATTGCATAAAGTGTTTACAAGTCATAGAGACAAGAACTCAAAATGCCACAATAATTCAAAAAAATAAATAAAGGATGTTGATGTTCAATTTCAGACTCTCTCACTGACTATTAATTGGAAGGGAGTAACAGTTAAACCATTTCTTCTACACTCCGACAGTTTCTTTATAACTCTTTCAGGTTTCTATTGGCTTTTTTCTTCCCTGCAAATAGTAGTCTATCCTTTCTCTGCATTTTAGCAAGTACTCTGGACTTGCTTGCAAATAACCTCTCCAGGGACTAGGGCAGTATATCATATCAAGTAACTAAAAACTTTTTCATCAGTCTACCTCTTTCTCTAGTTGACAAAAGGGCTTCTCTCACATTATTTGATGAGAATTCCCTGCTATTTTCAGCAGAGAGATTATAATGGCAATAATTTTTCCTGGTCTTTTCACTTGTCAAGGCAACAAGAGCTCTTGCAGGACTTGGTGACTTGGTGCTTCGGAGTACAGGCAGAATATTCTTCTAGGTTTCTTCTCCCCTCTCTCTCAGTTTTAGCAAGCATTCTTCTGTTGGTATACTTTTCTGTCTTGAATCCAATACCTAGGGGCTGTCATTATGCTGGGTTTGTGTCAATTTTACATTGACCTAATTATAATGCTACACTCGAGCTTATTTTTTGTTCAGTAGTTTTATCTTGGATTTGGTTGGATTATTTCCCAATCTTTCAGAGAGACTACAGAGGAAATGGTGCCTCCTCTAACTTTATTCCAATGAAGCTGTAGAGAAATTCACAGCAGAGAACTAAAGGAGACCGTATTTTTGAAAAATTATTATTTTAGTTGTCCAAAATAACAAAAATTACCAACTCATCTACTTGCATAAAGTAATTTATAAAGTCAGTTAGCAATTACAATATGAAACCAAAGCTAAATTTTTAACATCTGTCACCAAATAGCTATGAAATTACTTACTTTAAATTTATGTAAAATACAAGGTCTAACAAGTGAACAACGGAGGAGGGAGTATACCAGTCATCAAGTTTTATAGTCTGACAGTAAAAGAATGAGAATTACCAAATCCTGCCACCTCCTAGAGTTTTTTCTCCTCTCTTTTCTCCTACCCAACCTAACACTGCTCTTCCTCACCCTCACACTTAGAAATGACCTGATCAGATCAAAACCAAAAAGGCACGTAGAGGATTGCTTCTCTTTCCCTGCCCCAGTCAGATCTCCAGCTTTATTTGCAATGCGACACTTAGGTTCTTAACTTCACCTGCTTTCCTGTATCCTTTTCATATTTACTTCATATTTCTCATTTGCAAACCTTGCCAGCGGCAGAGCCGCACCAGCAACCCTGAATATGTATTCCACCAACATGAAAAACACTGCAGTGGAAAACACATGTAAAATTAAGCTCAAATAAAACAAGACGGCAGAAAGAGTTGACCAGAGCTCTATCTGTACAACTGCGTTCACCAACTCAGTGACTTACTGATGTGATGAATGATACCCCTAGAGCAGGGATTCTCTTCATAGACTTGGGAGCTAGAAACACTCAGCATACTGGGTTTTGTTTCTTGCTAATGGCTGAAATATCTCTTTTTCAGCTACCACAACTGCATGCTGAGTGGTCGCACTTTGTTAACAGGCAATGTCAAAACAGATGTGTATAGCAGATTATGGGTTCTAATCCGTTTCATTGCGAGTCTGCTAGCCTTAGCCTCTCAAAATGTTCTATTTTTGTTTGATTGCAATAAGCTTATCACTGGAAAGGCAGCTAATGAGTTTGACACTACCACAAGTTTGTCAAGTGTCAGACTAGCTGACTAGATTGTGTGTAATACCTGTCTTTCTTTCAAAAACAATGATGCACAATTCAGCCATCATCACTGATGCTGTATTTTCTGCTCTATCTGTTTTTCTCACTTCAGCATCTGTTTGATTTATTTGGTTTTCTAGGAAACTAGACAGAACTGGAGTAGTGTATGCTGCTGTCCTTCTCAGCTAACCTTTCACAGTAATGACTATCAGCATTACCACCTAAAAATAGGGAGTAGAAAGGATTTTTTATTCTAGAAACTCTCTAGGACACTAGAATTGCAAGACTTGAGATTTTTTTCTTTTTTCATGTTTTATTAAAGGGGAAAGGTAATTTCTGTGATGGCAGCTTATCACAGAGACTTGGGTCTTGCTATTTGAATCTGAAGTGGGTGTAGCTGCTCAGTTGTGTGGACACAGCTGTGTGAAAAGCAGTTTGATGCTGAGCCCATTCCTGCTATCACAAACTATATGGCATCTTCTCAAATCCTGGGGACTTCTGCTCCGTGTCTAACGAGTGTGCTGCCTATAAAACTGTTAAGTGTTTTGCAATATATTAGCATGATGAGGGCTGTAAATGCCTTAGGAAAATCCCCACCAGCTGCACTGGGCTTAGTCTTTTTATGCTAAGACCCTGCAGCCTTACAGAGACTTGTTTATGCCTGCGATCAAGTTATGCTCCTGTATTTGTGGTGGCTCAGGTAGTGTACCCAAAGGGAAAGCAAACCTCTTCTGGAAAATGCAGATTCACAAGATGTGTTTTGAAAGATTAGCACAATGTTACCTAGATATTTCATGATACAGATCAACCAATGTGCTCAACTTCTTCTGTCAAGTAGATGTGGAGAGACAAAGCCATAGCTTAGTTTGGAAAAAAGGATATTTCATAAGACTGGTTTCAAAGCCACACCAGACGAAACAAAGCAATAAAACTAGGACACTGAGATATCTGGAAAATACTTGAAGGCTGGAATGCTTTCTGTACAATGTACCAAAAGAGTACTGTCCTTCACAGCAATTAAGAAATCAAACATTTTAGCCTGACATACACTACTGTGTTTTGTTGTTGTGGCATTCTTCAGATGAGAACTCCAAAGGCAGAAATGCCGGAGGTAGGATCCATCTTCCACTTGTGATCTCATTATAAGGAAAGCAGCAAAAATATTTATACCTACATAAAATCCTATCATACCTACTAGAATCAGAGGCAATCTGTGCTGAGCTTCTGCAGCTCATACTTCATTTCTACACGTGGTTGGGAATTCCTCTACTTACTTTCAAAATAAAAAATTAAAGCTATTTTGCATAGTGGATTTGGGGATTCTAAAACCTTTTAGGAGGGAAATTAAGATAAGGAAACTACTAGTTGCAGGTGAGAATGGACTGTGTGGTCACTTCTGTTGGACAGTGGATTGAAAATAGTGTCTGGAGGCTTTAGCATGCAAGAATGTCAACAGTGTGTTAGCTGATGCACAGCAACTGCTCTCTAAACCTATGGCAAAAGGCAGGTAATTCAGTATCCTTCTTCTGATATCACTGAGAGTAAAGTGCATTCAACCTTAAAGAGCCAACTCATGCATTAGCAGTGAGACGTTGGTCTTTGTTTCTTTGTAATTTTATAAGTTCTGATATGAAATATTCCAAATAATTATAATGCTGATTTCTCTCCCTTTGTTTGATGGTGTTTCTCCAGATAGTGGCTGTGTGAGCTGACAGCTAAAAATTGCCAGATAAGCAGCAAGGTCTAAAGAATGGAATTTTTCTGTCTCATTTTCCTTCAAGGTTTGCTACTGGGGCGCATACAGTGCACATTTTAATATCTTCTTCCTGCAAACACTTACGCATGTTTAACCTTTAATGTGAGAATAATCTGCAGTGTCTTACTGGCAGTAAGTATCAGGTTCTATGGATATGATGATCTAAAAAGATCTTTAAGGTCTCTTCTAACCCAATCCATTCTATGATTCTATCATATGCAGGTCACTTTAACAGCTAATGGTCTCAAATTTCCTCTTATGGAGGAAATGACATGGAAAATGTGAAGAAGTATCACTACTTTCTTATTTCATTTTTCCCTGCATTTCATCAAACCCTAAAAATATTCTGTAGTTGTATTGGATTACCACAAATATCAGCTGAAAATTCAAAGGCTGAGAATTCAAAGTATAACTGGTAGAGTTTTTTTTCCCCAAATATATATCCCATAAATGGTGTTGTAATTAATTGTTTAAATAAAATGCTTAAAAAATTTTATTACTAAATATATGGTTTAATCTACCATACATCAAAATGGTGCAGTTGGTCTGTGAATATTTGCAGGTTTTCACATATATGAAAGACTGCATTTAATCACAATAAATACATTTCTCAGATGAACATAGCCATAGGGTCAGATTTTCTTTTACCTTAATGCATAGAGAACATGAGAATATCATGTTCTCCCTACTTTCATATTTCTACCTTACCCACTTCTTGCTGACATTCAACACAGTTTCTAAATTCAGCTTATCTATCTGCATGCTTAAATGTACTGATCTTCATTTTCTGCTGAGACTCAAGAAATATGATGAGACGACTCTTATCTCGAAGGATCTGCACAGCATTCTGTCTCTGATGCACAACATCCCAGTGGAGTATTGGATTGTTTATCTACTCGCACTCAGGCTTATCTTTCACATCTCATAATGTAGTACATTAAAACAAGGCTGTTGCCCCATTTGTTTGTTACTGTTTTACCACTGGCAGTGCCCTGCTCGTGTGTTGTGCCACGGTTGCGCTGTGCTTTCTTAAGCATACATCTTCTGTAATTACCATGAATAACTATATAAATTCTCCTGGTGCTTAAATACCTCCAGAGTAGGGACCCTGACTGTTATAGGCACTGTACAAATGGTGACAGCTGAAATAATAGTTAAATCATGGAATTGTTTGGGGTGGAAAAGACCTTAAAGATCATTTAAGTCCAAATGTTAACCTGGGACTGACAAATCCATCACTAAACCACGCACATAAGTGCCACATCCACGTCTTTTAAAAACCCCCAGAAATGGTGACTCAACCAGTTCCCTGGGCCGTCTGTTCCAGTGCTTGACAACTCTGCTTGAGGAAGTTTTTCCTAATATCCAGTCTAAAGTTTCCTGGTGCAACTTGATGTCAATAGCTGAGAAAAAAAAATAAGGCTTAGGTCATTGTCATAACTAGACTTCTTTCAAAAAGAAGCCTGCAATTTTAACTGTAGCAATTAAATTGCATTACCTTATATACTCTAAAAGTATAATTTTAGATGTGTATTATGAATCTTTGAAGTGCATGAAATTTTTGTAACTTTAAAATGCAAATGTATATATATGTAAATACATATCCTTGAGCACAGTGTATTGTTCTGACCCTTATTTGTTGGTAAACAGGCAGATTTCTAAGTGTCCAAGGCAGAATAATTATTGCATGCCTATACAACCCTTCATATATTTTGAAGGTATTATGCTAATGTCCTTTAGGTAGTGGATAAAATATGTCCCCTTACCAAAAACAAGCAACACGTATTTTTATTGTTTAATAGCAGTCCAGAAAAACTATTTTCTGAAGTTCTATTTTGTGGAAATTTTGTCCTTCAAAATTATCATCTAGGATTTGAGTGACTTCTTACAGGCTTTACTGAACAAATAATAATATATGCATGAGCTCTAATTCTTTCCCAATTAAGAACTTTTATGAAAAAAAATAAGCCTCAAAAACATTTCTTTGCCTTTTTCATCATCAGCAATACCATACAAGCTCCAGGAAGATAATTAAGACAGCTTTTTATAGAAGGTCATATTTTCCCCCAATCTCCTAACTCTTTCTGACAATAACAGAACCAGTGTACCTGGCATTTCATTAAGGTGGCTATATTGGTTTAGACCACTTCTGAAAGTGAATAAGTGACCCATTCCCTATGTTTGCACATCATATTTACATCCCAAAGTGTGATTAGGAAAAGACAGCTGCAGCGCACCCAGGCAGTGCAGTGGGTGGGTTATCTATGAGACGTGTTAAACTGCAGAGTACAGGTGCTGCCCACACCAGAAAGCTGAAAGCTGCAGTTAATTGTTCATGGTTACAGATTAATGTGATTTCATATCCTTCCTTCCTCATCAAGTCCAAGATTTTTGATCTGTGGGACTTAGCACGAAATAAGTGAAAGAAGCCATGGTTTAACTTTGAATGACAAGTTAGAATTTTCTTTGGTGATGGGAAGTATTTCGTTTCTGTATTACGGCCACTCATACTACATGCTAACTGATAGGTCCAGGTGGGTGCAGCTAACACAGCCCAAGGTGTGCATTGCACTAGATGGAGATTAGGACTGGGAACACCAGTCACGAGGCAAGTGATCAGTCACAGCACTAATGTGGAGGATGGCTCTCCTATGAGTAGACGAATAAAGTAACATGCTCACCAAAGAAACAGCATTTTACTACAGAGCAGTTGCATAAGCAAAACTACAGCAGGATAGATGTGCTCTAGACCCAGGGAGGGAACTTGCAGCAAGGCCAAGGGATTCCCTTGCCCAGAGAATGGATGTTTCCTCTCAGCAGAAGAGATGTATGTTCTTAATAAACAGAGAAACTGTTTCCTGGAGTCAAAATTCAGCAGTTGTCATGCTATACAACTATGAATATCAGAACTGTTAGATTCAAGTCATAGCTCAATCCCTTTTCTAAACTAAAAAGAAATTAATTAAAGCCCTACACAAGATCCAAAAAGAAATCTTTACAAATGTCCCCTTACATGAGGTACAGACATGTCTCCCTAATCAGCCACAGCATTCCATGGTTCCAATATCAGAAAGCATGTAATTTTTTGCATCCCTCTGTTACACACACACTATCTACAGGAAAAGTATTAACATCAAGGGGTAAAAATGGTTTGCTGACATGCAGCTGTGATTTTCTTTAAACTCCTGCTAAAATGACTATTATTTCATCCACATTGTGCACCTTTCTACACTTCTAGAACTGGGAGCCTCATGGAAATCCAACCCTGACTTACGACTGTGCTTGCAGTTGCAGAACTCTCCTCCTGTCCTTACTACTTTTCCTTCTTCTGAAGGCACCAGCAAAGCACACTGGCAAATTTTTCAGTGACATGGAGAACCACTGCATGGGCATGGCTTCTGCCTTATTGGCTCCTTTTCTCAGTAGTGCTACTCTTCCAGAGCTGGAGAGATTTGTGTGGAATAAGGGATAGTATGGTACTTGTTCATTCTCTACATAGTAGGTTATGACTAGTTTTTGCTTTAAGATTACTAGGAAAACTTATCAGAGAGCAAATGACAGATTGCTGGCTTGTTAACATTCCCATTGTGTAGTCTCCTCTCTGACAGTGATTCCTTTACACTTGTTTTAACAAGCTGTATAAAAATCTCCCCTATGCAAATTGCCGTAGCAGCAGACAGCAGTAAATTTTGACTGGAGTGACCCACATGAAATGCGACTCCTCAAAAGCTGTTCCCTGTACAAGAGCACTCATCTGCTCTACTCTGTAAAGGCTATCACTTCCATCTTTCTACCAGTGGACTGTGGCAATCATGAGAGGTGAAGCAAAGTAGAGGTCAGTGATTTGACTCCTTATGCAAGTTAATTGTCTTAATCCATTTCTGGCAGTGTCATTTTCTAAAGCCCATTTATCCCATCCAGGGATAAATTGTAGTAATGTCATGGAAGTGAATTAATGCTATCAAATTTGCTAGATCTCTTGGCAGCTAACAGCTAAGCAAACAAGAGATGTCTTTCAAAAGCTCATCTTTAGTATTTTTATGTTGTTCTGCCCAAAATAAAGTGTACACAAATGATATTAGAATGAAACATTTGATTTCAAGTTTCAGTCTTTTTGAGGGTGTCACTTTCTTTTTTCCTCTAGTTTAATAAGACCACTTATAGAATTTTTGAAATTGACGTCTCAGAATTTTACATTTAAAAATCTGGCAACAGGAACATTAGTACACATTTCTGTTCATACCTTGCTTGAGTCAAAGTAAAGACTGAACCTCTGATCTCTACATGGAGTAAGAATACCCTGTCATTGGAGCTTTTGGCTACCCCCCTTCTCATTCAGACATTTGTTCCTTGAGTGACACAAGGAGACAGAGTCTTGATTTCGAAGCAGCAACATTTTTGGCAAAGAAACAAACAAACCACAATGAAATGCTCTCTTTTGGGGTGGCAGAATATCAGTGATATTGGGACCTGTATTTATCCCCTTCCTGACAAATTTAAAGCAAAATATGCAGCAGAAGGGCAGCATAGGACATGAACAACCCTTGCAAAGAAGAAGAAAATCCAAGTTCGTAACTCTCTTCTTTAATGGGAATAAAGTTACTGTTACTTTCAGCATCACAGTGTTGTACGAGCAGAGTGCACTCCAAACATTTACCAAAGTTAAAGGCTCTCTCCTCTCTCAAAGCCTATCCTTATGACAACAGTTGAGTTTTTATTTTGAGTTGCAGCAAATATTTTTACATACATATAGTCTTTTTTCCATTCCTTCACTCTTCATTTGAAGCACATATGATTTAGCAAAAAGGCTGGTCAAAGTAAGGGTAACACATTACAGGACGCTGCCAAATAGTTTAGTACAAAAGCATGATCCTGATAGGACCTTTTCAGAGTGGGAAGTGTACTCAGAACAGATGTGAGGAAAGTATGGCAGCAAATCTTTTTAATCTGCTTTTTAATTCTTACAGCCCTGACAACTTCTGCGTGAACACCAGAGAGAGCTCTCTAATACAGGGGCACTTGCTGAAAAGCAAGCATACAGTATAGGGAGGAAAAAAGTCACAAAACTATTTCCCTTTAACAAATATTTGTTTTTCTCTAAAAATATAAACTTTTTAATTTGAGAAATGGTGAAATTAAGAATATGTAGATAGTTTTGTTTTCTCTTGCTGGTTTTCTGTGGCCTCATGAAAAATTGCTACTACATATTTGCATAAAATATAATGAAGCTCATTCACCAGACAAATAACATTAAGGAGTGGTGTTTCATAAAAAGATAGACAAAATGTATTTATTAGAAAGCTGTTTTCACTTTCTTCTAGCCTATCTTCTTGTATATATGTCTGTACACTGAGGCATACCTTGTTATCCATCTATTAAAATTATAACTGGTGTGATTGCCTCAACATTGGGGAGATAATGACTTAATTAGACTGTTGGCAATAACAGAGTCATCTTTTTAAATCACGCCAATTTGCATTAGAATTTCTTCCCCCAGGTGTCCCAGGGATCCCTTTTGGCTGCCTTTATTGCTTGAGATAAACAAAATCATTGTTTTTACCTGTATCTCTGATAATCACTTCTTTTCTTTTTTATTATTATTATTATTATCATTGTCATAATGAGCTGGAGTTGTTGATTGTAGCGTGTTCTGGTTTTGGCTGGGACAGGGTTGATTTTCTTCACAGTTGCTTGCATGGGGCTGTGTTTTGGTTTTGTGCTGGAAACTTTTGGTAACAAGGGGATGCTTTAGTTATTACTGAGCAGTGTTTGCACAAAGTCAAGGCCTTTTCTCTCCTCACCCCACCCATGAGGAGGCTGAGGGTGCAGAAGGGTTTGGGAGGGGACACAGCCAGGACAGCTGACCCCCAGTGACCAAAGGGATATCGCACACCATAGGACATCATGTTCAGCATGTAAAGCTGGGGAAAGAAGAAGGAACGGGGGATGTTTGGAGTGATGGAGTTCGTCTTCCCAAGTCACCACAAGCTGTGATGGAACTCTGCTTTCCTGGACATGGTTGATGTCGATGGGAGGTCGTGAAAGAATTCATTGTTTTTCTTTGCTTGTGCACGGCTTTTGCTTTACCTATTAAACTGTTTTTATCTCACCCCACGAGTTTTCTCACTTTGACCCTTCTGATTGTCTCCCCCATCCCTCTGGTGGGGGAGTGAGCGAGCGGCTCTCAGTGGCTTAGTTGTAGTCTGGGGTTAAGCCACAACACACTGCCAGCTGCAAACAGTCTTGGAAAAGAGACTCTTATCCCAGCAGTGTACCAAAATACCGAGTTCCTAAGCCTGTAAAGTACTGCTACCCTTCCTCCTGACCTCAATTTACAACAGCATACTGCCATGCTTTAATAAAGTGTTCTGGAGTGTGTTAAAACACTGTGCTGTACTTTCTTCTTTGATATTAAAACTTGACAGTAAAAATTATTAGTAGTAAAGTTTCTGAGAGATAAATTTGATGTATAGTTTGGATTGCTCACTGACCATCTAGCCACACATTGCAGGCAGCTCTTTGTGTAACTGGCTTTTTTGCAATGGGAGGCAGAGATTTTTCTAAACAACTGGTGCTTCCCCAGCATGGCAAATCAAAGCACCTCAGAAACAGCATATTTGCCATACTACAAATAACTCATCAACATGAATGTTTTTAACAAAGATAAGGGAACATTAGAAGATAGATTGATGATTCAGTTAACTGTCGGTAATTAAAAACGGAAAGCAATGTACTGAGACCAGTGTTTTGGAAACTGCAACAACAGTAAATATCAATAGACACAGCCATTGAAAGTACATGAGGAATGGGTTTCAGGTAATGATAGGAAAGGACACCATGTCACCTTTATTTCTACAACGACCTGAGATTAGAATGGATGTGTGACTTGCTGATGTCAATTTTGCCAGCTAATATGGATATTTCATCACTATAATGTACTCCTTCCATGTCAACAAATTATTCCCTATTTTTTATGTTTTCAAAAAACACCTTTAAAGAACAAAGAATCATTTTAAATGTACAGGATCATGATGAGAACTTGGAAGGGATAGGATCTGATCCACTGTTCTATATGCCAAAGTTTACTTAGACATATGGTAAACTTACATGAATTTGAAATACATTCAAGTAGAAAGAATAGAAACAGAATCATTGAGTGGTACAGTATTGTTACTATAGGTTATTTAAGCTTCTGCCTTTCTAACTCAAGCGGGATATCCAGCAATGAGAAAGATCCCATTGAAGATAAATCCTGAGAAGGAAATGTTTCCCATTCTATAAAAAAGAAAAGCACAACTCCCCACCCCACTGGTTCTCCTTCTTCATTGTGCTGAAACCTATTTCCTTTGAAAGTCTCTGGATGGCCAGATCCATGAGATTATGGAAATCTCATGAAGAGTAGGATGCCCAGCTATAAAGTTGGTGCTCTAAAGAAACCAGAACAAAATTAATACATGTATTAATTTTCAAAAGATAAATTCTAAAGTTTTTCATAAAAATGTCCATAAAGTCAGAGGTATGACCAGGACATAAATGCAAGCTCCCAGAAGCCATGAAATGAGAGATTTGAGTTTACGTCACCCACCAGCTCAGTAAATGTTTGATTTTGATTATTTCTCACATCCTCTAATAATCTCTTCTCACAGAAACACACACAAAATGTCACTGCTAAACCTTTCATATCAGCTTTATTTGATATAGCAAGAAGTCCAACAGTATTGTGTATGAAGCCTCACCTTAGCCCATGTGTAGTCTGATCTCCAGTTAAATCCCATTAGAGAACAGAAATGCACCCACCAGCCCAACTGGTTGCAAAGAACAACTTGCTTTTTGTATGCTGGTTTTCTACAGGAACTCAGTGGTGTCTTGTTAAATCAAAATCACACTAGTGAAAAAGACTGAAAGAAACCAAATGAAGAATTTTTTCATCTAACTGCATGACACTAATACTTTCTACCTCACTTTCACTACATTTTTTTAAGATAAGAAATGACAAAGGGAAGTGCTAAAAGCTGCTCTACAGATTTTAAGCCTCTGTGGCTAATTGAAATTTATTGATCTGTATTGTAAGTGCCGGCTGCTGTAGAAAAAAAAGTAAGAGAGATTCATGCACCACCAGAGAATCCTTATGTGTGGTTTGCACAGCCTTCACATCAGATCTATGAAGGGACTTTTTCAAGTCATCCCTATCCTAACAAAACCCTAAGTCCCCAAGTCTGAGGTGGGGACTAAATACCTTGCATGAAGGGAGTGTGGCAACAAGTGGTTTCTGTTGCCTGTTCCTTCTTGGTCTGCTCTCTGAAGACCTACTATTTCAGATATTTCAGATCTATATTTCAGATGCAGATTTCAGATCCAGAGGGCGTCCCATGAAACTCACCGTGGCTCCTCCCCATGTGCAGGGGAATGCAAAAGGGAGAAACTGGGGAAGGCAGAAGAACACAGTTGCCAGAGCTGTACATGGAAAATGAGGAAAACTAGTGGTGGTAGGAGAAAACCTTGTTTGGGCTGGTGCAGCTGTGTCAGAAGAAACATGAAAGAGAATCTGTGCTGAAGATTAATTTTGTCATTAATTGTATTCACCTCCTGTTATCTTGATCTTCATTGAGGAGAAAAAAAATCATTAAGTCTTGCTGTGAAGCCAACCTCTTCAAGGTCAATGCCCCAACACAGGTTTCTTGCTAGCTGCCACCAGGGTTTTAAGTTAATTGGACCTGACCCTGAAAGTCTGTTAAGTGTTAAACAGGCATGTGTTCTTTGCAGACTAATATCCACATTGTCCTGATATACTCATAGAATATCTAATGAGCAGGATAGGGTACCCAAGCTGGGCGGTCAGTATATTGCCTGAGCATGGCATGGACCTTCTGTCGCAGAGCACACTGACTGGGGGAGCTGCAGCACCCAAATATCGCCCTTGAGGAAAAAAAAGCTTCCAGCTGGCCACAGCTGTATGGCCATGATCTGGACCGTGCTTATGCACTGTATTTACAATCCTGTCAGTATTACTAGAATCAAATATACATAAGACATGCTAAAAATTAGAGTATGTCAATTATTTTTCTGTATGAAGGGTCGTCCCACAACAGTTCCACTTAAGCAACCAGACAACAGACAGGAGATCAGACGTCAGATAGTTACTGTGGTCCATTCACAAGATGACAAATACTAAGAGATATGCTTTTCACATCAGTATTAAGTTGTATGCTTTCAACATGAGTGGAAATCACAAAGTGAATGCAAGTTATAAATATTTCATGTAAGTAAAATCAAAGGAGTCAACTGTGTTGCATTCTATTATTCTCTTTTAGCTCTTCTAAATATACTGCCTTTGGTATAAACAAAATCAGATAATGCTCTCTGCTTTTACTTGGACAACTGAGGATGGATGATAAAGTCGAGATATATCAGAGTCAGTCTATTTTTTCCCTAATATCTTCTTAGATGCTGTGCTTTACAGTCCTTCACTGAAGAACAAACAGATCCTGATATTACATACAGGTAGTCACCACTAAATGAGCTCAAACTCTGCATAAAGTTTTGCAAGTAACATGCTATAGCAACTGGCCACACATGCTTGTACTGGTACAACATTTTTGTTCCTTTAACTTTTCCTTCATTTTACTTTCTGGAGTAAGCTACTGTACTGGCAGTCTCTTTGTACTGGTTTCTGTAGCAACCTTCACTGGCAGAATTTTCTCACTAGATTGACAGGCTGCAGCTTTTGCACTGTGAACTGCACATTCAAATGGGGGCACTAGGTCTTTTTCTTTGTCTTCCTGTCTGTGAAAAAACCTTGAAAAAGAGCATGAATCTAGGTATTCACCCTCAGACAGCAGACTCTTAAGCTAGCTTGCCTACACAGGCAGGAGGTGAAATAATCTTCTAAATACAAAGGGCAGCATCCTCATCTCCTGGAACTTCACAGTGTCATGAGAGTTTCTTCTTAGTTCCCTATTGACACAGTGCAAGTCAGGCTGAGAAACAGAGAGCACAACCTTGACTCCAGAGGTTCCCTGGATTTCCCTTATTATGGATTAGCTCTGCCTTAAGCTTGAAGAGTTCAGAAAATAATCAAGAATTAACACAAAAAAGTTCCATGAATTAAAGTAGGAAAAAGTATTAGGTGTTTTTGGCAATATTTGAATGTGTGCATTCACCCACAGAGACCATCACAGACTTCATTAAATAAATAAGCTTATGTACACTGTGTGCCAATTAATGCATTAATCTGCAGAAAGGATATGGTACTTAGGCTGCAGTCTCTAGGCTTCTAGGGTTTGGATGATGCAAGCTAATGATAAATTTATACACAATGTAAACTCATCTACATTCATTATAAAAATGTTATGCATAACTTCTTGAAACTTCACAGACAAAACATACTTTACAATTATTATGGAAGCAATCCTTGAATTATAATTTGATTTTCATTTTTTAATCTTTTCTAAATCAACTTGAAATTACGCACTACAAGTACCCAGAATAGTTTCTGAGCCATCCTCTAGTTTCAGCTTTCATAACGATTATCTGTTTTTATTAGGAAACATTTTAGTTATAATTAAATCATATGCTTATTTAATGCAGGAGAGGTTCTACAATAAGGCAAAGATATTCTAGTGTTATGGTATTATATAACAATAAATAGAATACATTCTCCATTAACCCTATTTTAAATATTCAATTCCTACACACAATATTATGCTAATAATACATGTATGTAATCGTCATAGGCATGCAACTTCTAGAAGTAAACAGCACAAAAACATTGGATGTAGGGAAATTCAGGAGGTCTCTAACCCAATTTCCTACTCAAAGTAAGGTCAGCCATGAGGTCAAGTAAGGTTCTGGGCTCTGGGCATTATCCAGTTTGGTTTTGAAAACCTCCACAGATGGAGATGCCTCCAAGATTTATGTAATTTTGTTTACGTTAGACCGAAGAAAAATTACAGAAATACATTTAATCTTTTGGCAATTCAAAGCATATTGATATACATTTGAATTTGCAGGAGATGATTGGAAAATCAGAAAACAGACATTCTCACATCTAAAATGAGCCACAGTAGTATCTTTTTTTATGATAGGAGGGAACAGTGCTACATAGGAGCCTTTGTACAAATCTTGCCTTATAAGTTATTACATCTCAAAATATTATGCCCTTTGGAGACAATCATCAAGCCCCTCTGCACCTGAACTTCTTCCATCAATACTGCAGAAATTAAGTTATCTCATTATAATGCAGGGGTGTTGGGACTTGTACTTCATTAGCATCTTCAAGGCATTTTGTCACCTTCAGGAGGAAAGCACTGGTACTGGCAAAAGCAGCAGCACCATCTCAATATACAAATGAGGTCACACTATAAGGGAGGATTAATGGCACAGTTTTACTTTTGCAAATGATAGTAAAAATATCTTAATGTGGATTGGCAGACAGACCCTGCACCGCAGGTAAGAATGGCCCCAAAAGATGATATAGAAGACAAAATATTAAAGAGCAGAAATAATTTTAGAAGTTAAAAGAAAAGTTGAAACTGGAAACACTGATCCCACTTCCAGCCTAGTACAAGAAGGACATGGAGTGGCATCTGGGAAATACAAAATTAAATTCTCGTAGAATACGCGGGTAAGAGGATCCAGGTCTGCCACTTTCGTTCACACATCCTAAATGCTAGATTTTTGGACTTGATGATCTTAAGGATTTTTTCCAACCTAAATGCTCCTATGATTCTGTGATAAAAGACATCAGATGCCTCCTCTGACATAATGGCTTTTTCAAAGAAAAGAGTGAGGCAGTCATTTTGAAAGGCATAGATTATGTCAAATCAAATGATTTCAAGCCTGTGATCTTTGAAAGATGTCTGTAGTCAGTTTGCATGCACTTCAAAGAAAACGTAATCCCACATGTTGTTTTAATGCCACCTTGGTTAACAGTTAATAATTACCATCCAACTATGATTTTATTAAAAACTCAGGACAAACAAAAATTGCATTTCACAAAGCTGAGGAAAGTTAACATAGATTCTCGGTCTGCCTGCACTTGAACAAGAAAGCATGAATTTCCAAGATATAGCTAAATCAAACATTATACATAAAAGGACAAAATATTACCCTTCTGTTAATTTCAGTCTCATGCTGAAGTTTTCTTTTGCTTAATGAAGATATTTTTTCTGGATAGGCAGTAGACCTATTCACAAGGGCTCAGAAAGAAAATTTTAAAATCCCTGATAATCTATTAAACTGTTTGATATTAATATTTTTGCTTTACCATGATATGCTAACCTTGTGGGTCCTGTGGGATTTGCAATATATGAACATGGTGCCTCCACCAATAAACAATTTTCATGATTCTCCTCTACTTTTCCCAAACCACAGTCAGACAGGCAATAACCCTGCTTTCAATGCCCTGGAAAATCCTGAGTAGGAAGAGACCCTTAAGCATCACTGAAGTTCAGCTCCTGACTTTGCCTTCTTTAAAAGCTACTCATGAGAGATAATTTTTCCACAGGAAAGTGAGCCTGGATGTCAGCTGTGTTTTTCTGTCCATTATTTAACCCCAAAGACGGCGTGAGAAGGAAACACACAATAAAGGGCATATAATGACAAAAAATATGCTCAAGCCTTTCCATTGCCCCCTTTTAGGCACCAAGTTGAGGAAACAGTGTGAGCAAGAATTGAGAAGAGGATGTAAGGAGTAAGAGAAGGGAGATGAGGAAAGCCAGAAGTATCTTTATAGATGAAGGTGCCACTTGCTACAGAAAACACTTCCTACAAAGTTCTATCTTCATGTTTCCCTGTTTCAGCCAAAACCACACTTATTTTTCCCAGACTTGAAACCATGTGCCAAAATCAATGCATTCTACAACAGTAGCGGGTAAGAAACATATAGGAACATTTCAAAGATGGAAAAGAAAGAATTAACAAACCAGGAATTTCAAGTGTATTCCCCCTACAGAAATTAGAAAAATAAGAGAAGGGAAAAAGAAATATTCAGGTTTGAAACACTTTGTTGAAACATTGTTTCAATTTTAACTCGTTTACCCTTCTTGAAAAATTCCAGCCTAAAACACTCAGAACTTCAAAGTGAAAAGTATTTTATACCCAACAAGGCTTTCTAGTGAAAACTGTGAAGTTAACATACAAATATTCTAAAATTGTATTTGAGATATGGCGACTGGCATTAAACTGCTGAGAAGTTAACATTATGTATAACTAAATGCAGTTGTTTCCATCATACAGCTGATTGCTATTCCCCCCATTGCAAACAGGAAATGACTTCATGGAATCAATCGGTGTCTGCTGACAACTTAATGGAGACGACTATAATGTAATTCTGTCTCTACACAGCACAACTGTTCCCTGAAGTATATTTTCTATTGATATTTTGTAAAAATGCCTTCCATCCAGTATATTTCTGGATCTGCAAAGCGTGCTTTTTCACCTGACAGCTTCATGATGAAGTTGTATGGTGTCTGACATAGTATTTCTTAATGTTTACGAGGTGACACGCGCAAACAGCGAAATGAAACCTAATCTTTTAATGAACGTCTCTCGCTAGCATGCCCCTATCTCCAACAGTAGTACTTGCTGTTTCCATTTATTGTAGCTTCATTTATTACAGGTTCTTCATTATCTCAATACTTCATATGTAATCTACTTAGAAATGAATACATATTTGACCAAAGGATATAAATATGAAGCAACCAATAAAAAGTCTGACTCTGGAGAGTATTAAGTCAGGTAGGAAAGAGAAAACTGCTTCAACACGGTAATTTCAAAAGAAGCAAACACAGAAGCTCCTGAAAATCTATCAATCCAATCAGCTGCTTGGATTCACTTAGAAAAAGTCACCTCTGTCCATGACTAGTACTTTCATTAACTATGAATAGCACAGGAAAAAGGTCAAGGGGCAAGTTTCCAAGACATTCAGGATAAATTACAAATCATCACAGAACACTTACAAGAGATATCAGTTTCTGCTTTGCTAGAAATAAGAATAATAACAAAAAGATTCCTTTTATTTTACTCTAAGATCAAAGCAAATGTACTGTGAAAAAGGACTTCAGTACAGTATTATATTAAAGGACATTTGCCTTTTCAATCTTCATTTTACAGGCCGTTTAATATTTTGTTAAATGAAAACTGACCCTAGGAAAAAAAAAACCCTAAAAACAACACGTCCTAAACTAAATTAAGATGTATGTAACATAGCATAAAACCCTCTTCCTGTTCTCTCAAGTTACCATGGAAATAATACATAAAGCACATATTAATCCCATGGGCGATTGCTGAAGAACATCTTTTGAGCACTTCTAAAAGCATTTAAAGAGACTGAAAATATAAACTTCTTTTCAAAAATGAGCTGTAAGTGAAACAATGAGTGATGAGATAATAATTACTTAATTGATTGAAGGGGTTATCTATCTGTCAAGAATTCCTGCAAGCCATCAGGATTGCTGTGTAGAACCAAATGTTACAGTATCAAATTTAGAAGAAGGAAGTAATCACTTCTTTACCCTCTGAACTTCTCCCTAGCAGGTCTGATTCAATAAAACACTTACGGCATTTTTAACATTAAGATCCAAACACTTTCAAAGGAAAGCTTCCAATCTGGAATGCATTTTGCCTTTATCCTATGTGCAATTCCAGAGAGTCATTCTTAATTTTATCCCTGCCTTAAGCGTTTCGTAGAACTGTAGCTATGGTGGATAAGAAAAAAAAGAAGGTGATCCAGATAGTAAAATCAGGTTTCATGCCAGGTAGATGAGAGCATTTCGGTATTTATGCATTTATACATATGTATTTATATTTTACTTAAGAGGCAATATATATCCAGGTGGTGATGAAAGACAACATGTGAACCATTATCTGACAGCACTTGGCCATCTGTGCAAAGCTACGGTTTTCTTTAGTTAATTTTATGCTCGTTACTTGTAGTGATAGATGACAAGAATTAAGTTTTCTGAAATTCTGTTATGTATGGATAAAATTAAAGAACAATAAACAATAAATGGGTTAGCTATGGCCTAAATGACAACCATATGGATAATAAGATTTAGCATATGATAAGGAAAATTTTCAGTGGGGTGAAGTATGGTGTGATGTCTATTAACAAGGTATATTTTTTTCACCCTCTAATTTCCAAAATGAGATAAGGAAGCTTAAATGAGATTCACTCACAGTGTGGGCTGGTCTCCAACTGCTAAGCTCTGTGGGGCATATGCAGGGCTAAAGTGTCTTCTAATTACTTTTGTTCTATTCTAGATTTTTGGGGTTTTTTTTTGCTATAACTTCGTACCATGGTTGTAAGTAACTTAATGAAGTTTAGTAAATGATACAGCAAACATATTTCCTGGCTTGAAGGCATGATATGTATTTTTCATTTGCTCCTGACCTGATTTCTGAACTGTTTGCCTGAAAGGGGACCAACTACTCAAGGAACCAGGAGGTTTTGCCATGTTAACTGATACTGATCTAATTATAAATCAGCTTTAACTGTTTTCTTACTGAGGGATTTCTATGAGCTGGAAAGTACTGTGTTTTCGTATTTTTTTTAAAAATATACAGCATCTTAAAAAAAATATTTGTATTAAGAATCAAGTTTTTTCCATTCAGTGAAATGTAGATGAGACCTCAGAACTTAAACAGCTAGAGTTAGACAATTACACTGGTAAAAGAAATGTATGAAATCATGTAAAGGTAAAGCATGGTCTTATGCCTAACTGGTTGATTCTACGGCTAACAGATATCATCTTCATCTAATTCTATTAATGAATGACTAGAACTTTATTTCATTATGAAGTATGGCAGACAACTCTCATGAAAAGATACAATTTATTTATGAATTTGTGTGGACGTGCAGTCCTAAGAATTTTCTCCTTCTCACGAACCATGCAGGAAAACAAAGATAAACTGGAATATTTTTACTCTCTTTCTAATCTTATGTTTTGCTAACTAGAGCTGTAAGGCTCCAGCCAGTGGGACAACACTGTCCAACCACTATTATGTATATATCTCTGTATAAAAGTTAGAATCAAAATAAAATCTGACACACTTCTGCTTTCTACACTGCTTGGCGTGGTTCTTAGCTCCTTACTGCCGCAAACAGCAACAAATTTGTGTTATTGTTACATAGTATTTACTATTACTTGCTGCTTATCACATTTGAAAATGCCTTGAGTAGTATGAACGAAGTTCAGTATGCAAAGCCTGACTAAGAAATATGATTAAAGGTATATTCAAGGAAGTTCCCTAGTCAAAGAGGGATGATGTGTGTGCGTTTTTCCTCTTAAAAGACCAATGCCAAAAGAACCGGGAGCTGAGGAAAACTTTGACTTACACTTATTTAAGAGGCATGGTCTAGTAATGTTAAATTCTGATTGAATTATAGAATAAATATGAACTAGAAGAAATTTCTTAAAAGCCAGGAGTAAGGTAGTAGAGGAGTTTTATATCCTGAACAATTTCAGTAAGAAAATGCAGTTTCAGAAAACTGTGTAGTAACAATTCCAATTCCCACAAAGTTTCCAGAAGTATGAGAGCAACAAAGGAAGACCTTCAGTGAGATCAGCAAGGCACACAGAAATTCATGCTATTTTATCTTCCTCTTTGAAATTATGTTTCAAAGTCAGAAGTTAAATACTATGGTATATGTTGCATAGTCAAGTGGTTTTCACTCACTTTAGCACACAAGGCCATCTGAACGTACAAGGCAACCTGTTTCTAAATAAAGACATGTTGCAGCCACACTTCTCAGGTTTCTGAAACTCAAAATGAGCTTAAGAATCCTTGGAATTGAGTCTTGCTTTCCTCTAAATTCCAAGAACTGGTTTAAGGCCTTGCCGTAGCAAATTCCTTGATGGTGGATGCCTTTTAGGAAGGGGCAGTCAGAGGGTGATACACGGTGAACCTTTTTGTCAGAGCACCACTTGGGTATTGGCTAAGGTGAGGAAAGCTATTTATTGCCCATTCCTTTTTTTTTTTTCTTTTTTTTTTTTCCCCGAAACTTTTCATTAGGAAGATAAGCAGTATGAGGATCTACCATCAATACCTTCCAGAGAAAACTGGAATTTCATTTGCTATTGCTTGGAAGAAACTGTTTTCCAGTTGTGAAGATCTAACATTTGTTGTCTTTCTAGTCAGACTGTGCTTGCCATATGGTGTAAATAGGATTAAGGAAACTGGAAAGATCACCTTGCTATTCTGATGTTATGATTAATGTTATTGGACCCATGGGGAAAAACACTTATATGAATAATTTTAAGTAGTATAAAGCTGATTATCTGTCTGATTACAAAAGGGACTAAAACACTGCAGAGTAATTTAATTGCAAAGATAACTGTAAATAAAAATTGTATGAACAATATTTTTGTTATCAGAAAAATAAACAGGTGTGTTTTCTTGACTCTGAGCTGTCTTAGCAAACAAGAGCTAATTTTTATCCTGCTACTTCCAGTCACATAAAGACCATCTGTTCATTCTTTTAAATTCCAATTAGTGCTATTGACTGATCTTCTACAAATGCTTCTTCTAAGCTTTGCCTGAATGAGTGTTCTCCTTTGATAGAATAAACCTGGAGGAAATATGGCTGCCTCCTTGAAGAAGCTAACTGCTCTTCCCACTCAGGAGTCCTTTTCAGCATCCCAAGGCATACAATATTAAGATATTTTTCTGAAACTTGTGTACTCCTTCTGCAAATATATTGTAGCTGTTCTTAAACATTCTTAAAAGGTGCATCAATAAATTGGATGGTTTGTTCAGTGCACAGCTAAGCACACAGATAAATAATTTACAAAATTAAGGAGTCGTATACTCCCTCAGGGAAGAAGAAACTGCACTTTTAGTTTTAAGCCTTCTTCCACAAGCCCATGCTCCCTTTCTTATGGAATTGAAATTAATAAATAAAAAACGCCCAGGAAAAGATCATGTTAACATGAAAAGAATGGTATACATACAGTGAGGAATGTGCTAAAGATGCCGGGAAAAATTAGCTGCAGAATTATTGCCTTTCTTTTAAAGCGCACGTCCAAAACTGGTTAGTTTGATCCACGGTTTAGAAAAACTCAGGCTGCTCATTGCTAAAAAGATTTCATAAAAGAATAAAATTATCATCTGCATTGATGAGAAGAACCTATTCTGTTCTTGACAGTTTATAACCTGACATCATCTGCTTGTTCTAAAATTATCTCTCCACTGTAATAAAGCAACATCTTTGTAGACAAAGAAGCCTCTGTCACTACAGCAAATCCATCAAGAAGTGGTTGGTCATGTCTACAAAATTTGTGTTCCTGTGTTACACTGGAGTGATAATATACATTACTGATATTTAATCCTGATGTACAACAGTTGCAGAGGTTGAAAACAAAAACTTGTGCAACTCCTCAGCCGCCTTCCGGCAGCAGGTGCACAGCAGGAAGACAATTTATTTTGATGACCGGAGGCTGATGTTATTCTGCAGTTTTGACAATTAGAAAAATCACCTCTTTTTTATGCAAAAGACCAACTTGTCTAAAAAACCCAATCAGACATCATAACTGTTGAATCCCCTCATGCATTTTTTTGCAAACTACTGTTCAATCTATATCCAGTCTTTACACAATTAAAGATCTGGTTGCTCTTCAGCAATTTATGCAGTCATTTCTCTAGGCTAGAAGGATGTCTTGCTACATTAGACATTAGAAATTTGCCACATAACACCCTTTACCCAAGAATATTTTAAAGGAAGATTTGCCACTCAAAAGAATGATATTTAAGAATTGAAGTTATCAGTATTTGTTAGAGTGTAGTTATGTTTTCTATAATAAGGCACACAATCACATTATGTTAAAGGTTTTAAAACTTGTCTTTTACCTGTTGCAATAGTTTTGCTCTGGATTTAAATACCACCACTGACATAGCACAAGTATTAGAAAATCTTTTACTTTTTGCACCAGATTCAGTATTGAAATCTTTCCAATTTTTAAATTGATGCATTATTTAAATTTCATAAAGAAACTGTGTATTTTTCAGTATTTATCTGGACTAAGAAAAGAACACAGGATATTTTAATTACTAAGTCAAATACTTATAAGTAAAAATATATATAATATACAAAAGTATAGTAAGAAAAATATAGTAAAAAATTATATGTATGTAAAGATATATACTAAGTAAAACTGATGATTTTTAACATTTTTGCTTAAAGGATATTTGCTACATAAACCTCTTTTTAAAATAATTTTTCAAAAGACCCTTGTACTTTCAAGTGCTAGATCCAATTGTTAATCATCCCTGTGTGAGCCATTCTAACCCTCAGTGTCCCTTCAGACTGCAAAACCATTCAAACTATGTTTGTTAAAAACGATGTGGACATTAGCATATCTCTCAGGAGCACTGCTTAACCTTAATAACTAAGCTGTTTGTTGAACCTGAGATCACACCATAGGGGTTTATCTGTACATTTGTTCCAATAAGATAAGATTCAACACCTGTGACAGTGCAATTGGAAATTTGTTTTTTGAATTTCCCTTTCTCAAGCAAGGGCAAACTCTCTTCTGCACAAACACAGAAATACAGCAGCTACTGGCAGACTCTCAGTATATAATGTACCTTCCAAAGGAACACTTCTGAAACAGCACAGTTCTCCCAACAGGAGAAATCCAACTAGCTATTGTAAAAGACTGTGTAAAAACCCTTAGGAATCCCACCTCCAAACAAAACAAAAAACACACAAAAACATATAGCAAGAGAATTGGAGCACCTGGAGTGGGACTGACCTCAACTAAACCCAGCTAATAGCCTCCCCTGCAGCAGAATTCCGCTAATCCAAATTAGACTTTTACACTACAATAGGATTAATTCCACTGAGTGCAAAGAGACAATACCTACACTGCTGAATAAAACAAGGTCACAGAGAGTCCTCTGCCCTTAAAGACAAGTGGCATAAGCTGACATACTGCATAACCCCACCTACTGGTTGTTATCTGGCTGCTGTTCCTTTCACATTACTGCTATTTGTAGGTGTGGGGTTTTTTTCATTTCAAACTGTATGACATAGCACTGATGTTCCACCAGCTAAAGTGACATTTTTATAGCAAAGAATGAATCTGAGGACTGTCTAGAGGAAGGTGTCCTGGCCCACGTCAGGTGGGTTGGAACTAGATGATCTTTAATGTCCCTTCTAATCCAGCCATTCTATGTTTCTGACTTTTATGCAGTACAGACATAGTCACAAGTCAAACGTAGATACTTGGGCAAATCTGGTGGCTCAATGGAAAACAGAAGCAGGAAGAAGTTAGAACTTCTCTAAGAAAGAAGTAGATGTGGGACGCTTGAAGAAAAACAGTGAAATAAAAAGACACAGATACTTAGGAAAACATATGCAAAGCCAATAAATCAACTCCCAACATTAATCAGACTCTCCAAATCGATTATCTTCTATGTGAGTCTCATATGTGCAATACATAATAAAGAGGGGTGCAACTCAGCCATTTACTTGAAGATGACACAAGGTCCACGTGTGCACCATCACTAGCATTTGTAATGTTTAGAAATGCAGACAATTGTTTGGATCAGACCTTGTTATTTTTCATACATACTGTGTCTGTCCTATCCTCAGTTGTTTGAAGACATTAGTTAAGGCCGATATCAATGTTTTCCTGTTCTACACCCTGAAAAATTTGGAAACTGATAAGAGATCTTGGACTATTGCCCCTTTTTGATTAAAAGGAAATCCTACTAGATAGAATACTCTTAAAAAAATTTGGTTTCATTTGATTTCTTCTGGTTCAAACAGTAATGAGAATCTTGTAGTTGGAACACAACTGATCGCACATTTTCAAATATGAAGAAACAAGACACAATCCAAAATATACAAATAAATAAAAAAACTATGGGTTATTTTTATTTTCAGTTCTAAGCATTGCTGACTTTTTTCGTAACAGTACTCTTCTCTATTGACAACATAGACCTGCACACAACAGTCCTACAGTCCCCTTTGCATTTAAATCCCAATAAAAATTATAAAGTGCAAATTATCAAGACAAGAGCAGCTTAAAAACTTAGTTGTTTGCTTGTTTGTTTTTTAAACAAGAAATACTGATGCTTCTGTAGTCTCCAAGCAGTTAATCTCTCCAAAAGCTCCTGTCAAAAAAGGGAAGGGGTGAGAGATGTGCACAAACTGCTACAGTGAAATGCACAAAGGGACACCTAGCAGAATTCATGCACTCATATGTGTATGCACATGTATACACATCTCTCTACCAGTCTGTCTGTCATCTATCTATCTATCTATCTATCTATCTATCTATCTATCTATCTATCCCCAGACTTGCTCAACTCTTCCCAGTCATGCCTTAAATTTTGTTTTTATTTATTAGTTTTATAGTGCTGGTACCATACTGGGTAGATCAATTTCTAGAAGACTTTGTAGTGGCACTTCAGAAACCTTAAATACTCTCTACTAAATGTTAACAATCCCCTTTTATTACATCCTCATACTCGAAGTCCTGATTGCAATTTTCAAAACAATGCATAGTTAAATTCAATTCAAGTTTGAAATGGCAAAGGAGAAATGGATCCAGAAGCCTCCCAAATGCCACTCTGTATTGATGCAGCAGCAAAGAGGTAAGGCATGTGAAGAGCACAGTCAAAGGCAGTGTATTTGATACCAGCTCCATACAATGTCACAGTCTGAACATGCTGTCTTGATAAGTACAGCTTTCACCTTTCAAAAATTTGTTTATTTAGTAACTTTGAAAGCTGGTCTGAGAAAAAAAAAATCTTCTCTTTAGCTGAGGATTACTTGTCCCATCATATATATATATCTAAAAAATTTTTCATGGCTCTCAGGACAGCTACTATTTGGGAGTAATACCTGCAGGTATAAAAATTTATGAAAATCAAATTCCTAAGGTAGCAATGTCTTTTTTGTACTATTGCCTAATTGAACATGAAGCATTTGGCAAGAGTCAGGACAGGAAAGGGAAATGGAACAAGTTTTGTCAAGGAAAAGAAAAACTTCTTAAAACATGACATGGCCTCTGATAGCACAACATGGTTTGGAACTGAGTTTAGTGCTACCCTGTTGAAAGTCTCATCTGAGACCTTTACAGTTTTTGGAAAGTTGGTTCATTTTCATGCATGGTTTCAGTCCCTAAAAAAAGCAAAATAAATTTAGTTCATTTATGTGTATAATGCCATAAACAATGGTGTGGCATGGACAGGAGTCCCTGGTATAGACGTGTGATGGTTCACATATCCTATTTGGGAAGAAACTTCATGTGTACTTGAGTGTAAAGCAGAGGGGTACAAGTCTCCCTAAACCAGAGAGGAATTTACTGGCATGCTTTCACATAAGTTACTTCTAATTGAACTCCAGAGTCAGCTTTCAGAGCCCACTTTACTTTTAGCACCTTTGCAGATGCTTTCTTCAGTGGAAATATCTTTCTAAATCAGGATATTTATAAATACTGTGTTTCAAGCTCATATGTTAAATGGTCATCTTAATTTAAACTTCTAACTTCTAAAAATGTGTCCTTTCCACAAAGTCATTCTAGGTAGTTAATAAACATATTCAATGAGTCAAGCTGTGTGTAAAAGAAGAGTTTATGACTTTCCCATCTATTCCATTAATCCCCAATCATTCAAAGTTTTCCAAGTCTCAGCAAGAGAAACATTTATTTCTCTGGGAAATAATGATTTCTGTCCTTTCAAGTATACTCACCATATTCAGGAGGTTACAAAACTGTATTAAAGAACCTATGCTTAAGAATGAGTAATTTCCCTGGATTACATGTTCATTAGAGACTGTTCAAAAACTCTTACACCTTAAGCCTAGCAGCAAACTGCTGCATGCTTTTGAATACATTTTCACAGACAAAAATACCTCAGCTTCAGCTATTAAAATATTAACAGCATACAAATTAACATTTTTAATATAAATTTTAATAATTAGGCTTTTCTCTTAAACTTACCCTTTTTTAGTAAAATAATTCCCAAAGCCACCAACATCTACAGCATAAAGAAAAATAATTGCTTAATGAATATAAAAAGAACTTTAATTGTATTGTAGTGGGCATACAGATAACTGACCCAGTGAATGAAAAAAATAATAATAATAAAAAAAAAATAAAAAGAAGATTGTTAGATGGAATATCTAAAGGTCTCCTCCCAGAGTTGTATTTTTAGAGGTAACAAAGAAGGCACACAAAAGGCTCCTTTCTGGTAAACATTTCCAATGTATCTACAGCTGGTCTATAGCCTTGCAGTCCATTCTTGCACACAAAAATGATTTCTTCCAGTGGTTCCCCTGGTGTTGAAAATCCATGCTGAGGCCCTGTGAGACCCAGCTGCAAGGTGGATGCAGGGTGCCCTGGCAGGTGGCTCTGTGCTTGCGCAAGGAGTGTGTCAAGGAGGAGCGAAGGGGCCAAATGGCACCTTTTAAAGCAAACATGAACAGTCCTGAGGGCAAACAAAATCCCAGGCCTTCCCTGCAGGCTCCAAGGTGTTTAATAGAAAAGTGAATCTATGCTTCCATACAAATAAAAAATGATGGAGAGCATATTTCTTCATGAGTACATTCTCATACACAGTCCACAGTGATTCACAGTGATGACAACAGGAAGAATGAGTGCGTCATGGCAGCAGTTATCACGTTTATGTGTAAAAGAAATGGGAGCAAATAACTCACAACACAACCTGATGAAGGTATTTACAGCTATAAATAATTTGGGGTTCATAGACAGAATAAACCTAATTTTTAAAAAGCTCCTAACTAAAATTTTTAACAATAAGGTCTTTTTTCCTTTACCAATCACATAGAGACCAGCAAAATCTTCCTAAAACATAAATAAGAAAGCAATTCAACTCAGTCATGACTGAAGTAGGCAGCAAAAAGCAAAGCTGGGGACTCAGCTATTTACCTTTCTTTATTATTCTGATTATTGTTAAAGCCCCTCCGAAAACATAAAAAGAAATCAATGAGTATAAACTGATATACAGATTTATGCAAATGCCTCGTTTATGCTTTTATATATTTACAATACACTGTCCTCTTGTACATACTTAAGATTTTCTCTTAAGATTTAAAAAAAAATCCAAGGACTATTCAAAGAACCAGTAACCATGATTTGGGTTTGGTTTTGGTTTTTGGCTTTTGTTTGTTTGTTTGCTTGTTTGTTTTTGAGTGTTATTGAAATAAGGATTAAAATATTGCAACATTCCACATCTACTGATGGCGGGCCCAAGCATTTTTCCTTCGTGGACATGGGAAGAAAGAAAGAAAGAGAAGGGGAAAATAATATGCAAATGCACAGTCATAAAAACTGTAACTATGAAGCAGGAAATTTTATCAATTTCCCACTCATATAAAAGATTTTCAGTTCACATGCAATTTCAGCGAATAAAGGTGATCTGCTGTTAAAGGATTCTCATTTAAAATGAACAATTTATTGAATAAATTTAACTTCTCTTTCACTTTGCATTTACCTGCAAATAAAGTTCATAGTTTTAAGCTAACATAAGTATATGTGTGGACATTCATGGAAAAAAAATATCTCTGCCTATTAGATCATGACCTTTATTCTGTGGCATGCAACAGAAGTCTGCTGTTCTTTAACTTGTGTGACGATGAACACCACAAGACATCGCTACAGTTCCCAGGAAGTTTGCCTAAAGAGATAGAGAGAAGAATTCGGGGAAAACACTGCAGGTGTGAAGATTTCTGCAAGCATACACACACTTTTTTTTCAGTTCTAAATTCAATTTTCCTGGGACAACTTGCAAGAAAATGTACCTATATAATTTATAGGTTGATAGAATCTTTATTTTTGCTTCTACCAAATGTTACTCTTTTTTTTAAGTTTGCGACTTCTAAAGTATAGGACAGATCATTGTGTCTTATCCGCAGTTTCTGATACTTTCTGTATTCCTGTATTCTACCTGTCTTTATCACTTCTCCCCTTCCCTTTGCAGAGTTTTAATCCTTTCATTTGTGTGCCTCAAGGGAGTAGTCCTTTTTTTTTTTTTCCTAATTTTAGTAGCTTTATCAGCTCTAGCCCATTCCATTATTCTCCCTGATTTTTTCAGTGGAAGTTTTTAGGTCTTTTTTGGTCTCTCTCCTCTTTTTCCTGAATCAAAGCAATTAAGTTTGAGCTGGTTAAACACCTCATATATTCTTTAAGTAGATTCCCTAGCATTTCTCAGCAGTGAACTCATCTGAAACCATGATCCTATTTTCTTAATCTCTCTAGCTTTCTTTGAGGTTCTACCCATTTCTTTTTTTTTTCTAAATAGCCTGAATAATTCTGTATCACCTTCAAGTATGGAAATCTTTCTTCTAAATTACTAGTCAGACATCACTGAGGTTATTTCTGAATCTTGGGCTTGACATCCTACTGCCAACAGCCACTTGTGAAGGATGTCATTGGAGTCTCTTTCAAAGTGAAAACGGATTATGCCATCAAGTTTCTCCTCATCCACCACTTTAATCTATTAAATGTTTATAAACAAGCAATGTGAAAATTTTTGGTTTTGTTTTTCTCCAGCACTACAGATAGCACTCTGCAGTATAATGCTTACACTTTCCATAATTTCACTCTCCATTAACATTTCAACTATTTGAATAGTGCTTAATTAAGATTCACTAATCTGTTACCAGAAAAAATAATTACAAGTTTCCTATATAACATTTTATGAAAGAAATCTTTTTTACTATGGAAAACATCTACATACATGTAAAATAGAAAAAAAAAGAATATACTGTGTTATAGTTAGTCAGCTCACAAAGTTTATTTTGTGAGCTCATGGTTTGTCTAGTGACATTTAAAGATAAGTAAGTCAAGGCACTAAGCTATGCATAAGTATATATGCAGTAACTTAAAATTATGAAGCAGAAGAGTGACACCTGAAAATAATATCACCTCAACAATCAGAACAAGGCAGCCACTGTCCTAGACATGTTCTAAGAAAGGTCTATGCAGCCTTGCCCTCATTGTTGGCCTTCTATTCAGATTTTTTCCATACAATATTTTTTAATTGTTAGTACAGAATTTTAAAGCAGTTTTATGGTAATCAGTGGTGATACATAGTGCTGTTGCTTAGCACTGTGTTTAAGGAGCAATATTAATAGTCTGCTAAGATTCACTGGCTAATGTTAGCCCTACATAGTTAAAAAGAAGTGTATATTTTTATATGAATTTTGAAGCTTTTGCCAAAAACCTGCCATTCCTCATCCAGTGATGAGTCTAATGTTCTTATTTCCAGAGAGACGATTTTCTCTCTAGATGTCCAGGGATTATTGTGGTCCAGCTTCCATAGATGAAACGAGTGTAGCATTGTAAGTTAATGAATCTGGTGAAACTTTCATTGTTACCTTGGATAAGCAAATGAACACTACTAACAGCAAAATCATAGGTGGAAGGGAAAACATCTAAAAGTTCTCTAAAAATGTAAGTCACGTTTACATTATTTTTAGAGTTTTTTTAGATGTCCATGAAACTGACACTTCAGTCTTACTGCAAGAAAAAGAACCATTCCGTTCTTCATGCCTGCCACATTTAGCATTTTAAAACCAAGCTTTGCCTTTCTGTCTATAATCATACACATTTATATAGATATATGTACACATTTGTGTCATGTGGTTTCTGTGATATGCTCCAGAGAGTGACCCTTCCCCTAAATAAATGAGTCCTGAACGATTCAAGCCCATCCTGCTCTTTCTGAATTAGTCTGCATGCATCTTCAGGCTATATATAATTTGGCTGTAATAGGTATTTCACAAGCCTTTTCAACATAGTCAGCACACCATGAATAGCATTTCTCTTGCTGTGTGACACCAGCTCCCATAAAGGACTTATCTGAGGTCAATTTAATTTTAGGGTATGAGACATTGTAGCAGTATTTTTGCAATTCTTTAAAAATTAATATTTCTATATGGAATGGACGTGCTAAATGGCTTCCCTGGTACCTGTCAAGTTTTTGATTTGATGTCTGGAAGCTGAAAGTATCTGCTGTGTACCAAAAGGCATGGCAACCCTCCCGGCCTGCTGGAGCCATCCTTAGGCCAGCCCGCCGAGAGACCTTGCTGATGCTTATCTGCACACAGACACAGCTGGTCCACTCCAGAAGGGATTCCGGGAGTGATTCTGCATGCATGAAGTGTGAACAACCAGGAAGAACAGGTTTCTGGACTGAAAAATGGAATGATTCAAGCTGACAGTGTAGATGCAGCTTCTGTGACAGCAGCATAAATCCATAGCACTGGCATAATTGATTCCTCTCATCGCACATCCCTCCTGCCTGATCTTGAAGGAAGGCTAAAATGTGTGACTCCAATCATAATTAAAATCCTATAAAGTCATCCTCAAGACTTTGCTAGAATATGCAATAAAATATGTATTTATCTATAATTGTCTTGCTGTTTGGAACAATTACAAGATTTTCTCCTATGCAATTTACACAATATCTAAAAACTTGCTACTCCTTTTTAAAAATACAGTGTTATAAATAAAGTTATAACAATATTTTACATTTATTAATCTTATACATGAGGGTTAATATTTAATTTATAGCAAAGTTTTATTCACTCAGTTATGGTTATTGAAAGCACATCAATGTCCACATCTATCAGCATTTTACACCTTTTTAAATGATTCTGTCTCAGAAGGAGGATAATGGCAAACTGGACCTGTGGGGTGACCATTAAAAGGAAAGAGGAATTCAGTCCTCTGCTGTAGGAATACCTATCAATCACACTGAAGAGCTGAGAAGTTCATATTAAAAGACAGGCAACTAAAATGAAATATTTTCAACATTTCTGAAATTTTGAAGTGTTTTCACTGCCTGTATGTAAACTATTGATTATGCAGAATGAAATGTGTCTAAGAAACAAAACATATGATTACTTTTCCTGACAGCTTCTATATCTTAAAAGCAGATGCAGATTAGAAAGAGATATTTACATCTCTCATTCTCTCTTGGTCTCCAACATCCTTATAGACATCTTGGAGCATGTACAAATTTTTACACATCAAAGTAAAGGTGGTATTTAAAAATCACCAGGAAAAAAAAAAAGTTTATTCAAGTGAAGAACTGAAAATGTGTCCTTCTAAAACTATTGACTCAAAAAAAATCAATACTATTAACTGGATTTAAGTGAATAAGAAGGTATCAAAAGCAATCAAAAGAAAACGGAGCACACAAAATTAGTCTGGAACTCACTGAAGCATACATAGACTATCAATGTACGGGAACGGTAAGTGCTCTAAGATTTGAAAAGTAGTTTCATGGAACTCCGAGACTAAAGAAATATAGTTATTTAAGAAAAATTTGAAAACAACTAACACAGTTAAAAATTAAATACTGTATCGCACTGATCCAACTGACATAGCTTGCTTTGTTTCTCTAGGCATCTCATGGATCAGAAACGACAAACTTTTCAAGACTTAAGAAGCAATGCTAAATGAACAATCAAAAATGAAATCCTGCCAAAGAAGACAGACTGAAATACTTATTTTCTATTCCGTTAAAACCTGAAGAATATCCTTTCTAAAACCACATGTCTGGAATGAAAATGACAAGCCTATAATTCAGAACAATTTTTAAAAGAAGTTTTAAAGGAATTTTAAAATGTCTTCCTGTAATTAAAGTTTAAATTACATTTCTGCCAAGTTGGCAACAGAAAGGAGTGGCCGTTTTCATGTTAATTTTGGAAATATAAATGATCTAAGTAGGAAATGGCACTATTTATTACAGCAACTGGATCCTGAATGTTGTTCCAATGTGGAAAAGTTGGAATGGTTCCTTTTTGTTTCAAAAAAGCACAAATGTAGATCCTTACTCAGGGGTCTTAGGAGTAGCCAATGTCTTTACATTAGTATCTTCAGTGGCCCTACTGATTTTACTTTAGGGGATAACATATGCTCCACATATATCCAATAATAATTTACAACAACAGCAAAAGCTCAAATGGGTCTCTGGGTGGGTTACATAAAAGCTAGTGGACTCTGGAAGATGCTTAAATGTTTTGGAGAAATTAAGAAGAATATGTTTCTAGTGTCACCAGGAAACTGAAAATAGATCATTTGTCCTGCTGTGTGCAGCAGCACTGGGCTGCTAAGAACAAACACAGAAGGCAATGCTGTCATACTGACAGAGCCCCTGGATGGCCTGGGACCACAATTTTAATCAGTCCCAAATTTCACAGTAAGTGTAAGGACAAAAGAGCTATTTTGTAAATGTAGTGTCTCCCACTGGATGTGAAGAAAACAGGGAAGAGTGATATTCAGCAAGCCCTGTAGGTTCCATCACGTAGGAGCTCACTCCTGCTCAAACAAGGGTGCAGAGACACCTAGAAATTCTGTGGTATTATTTGTTTATTATTTTTATTTTGTGATCAGCCTGGCAACTGAGGGATTCATCTTTCGCGGTCTTCAGGTCCTCTGAAGCAAAGTCTGAGCAGCTTTCAGTCCTAAGCTACGCTAATCCCAGAATGCAGAGAAAATCTGAATGGTTATTGGCAAAGGTCCCTGACTGGTGCTAGATGGTCACACCAGTGGAGGTCATGTCAATAAATCTGTTCCTCTCTATGACTTCAGAGCACTCAGCATACTTCCAAAGCACACCTTCAAAGCAAAGGCAGATATTGAAAACCAGTTTTACATCACCCCTTACTTTTTTTTCTCTGCCTTTCCCTCCACATATTTCCCATATCTGCCTCTGCTGCATGTTTTCACAACAGCTTGGGACCTCAGTTCTTGGCATGTCAGAGCTTCTTGGCTTCTAAACATAATCACGTTGAGCAGAGCTTGGTCTTACCTGAGCTATAGCAATTTGTGAATGTCACAGGTATGAAAAATTCAGAGTGGTACAAAAACGGTATTTTTGGTAACATGTTCCAGTTGGTTTTCTGTCATAAAGTCACTGAAAAATGTAAGTTGAGAATTGATGGTCAACTTGTTAATTCTAAACTTGTCATGTAGCAAACCAGTTATTTGTGCTTCTCTCTTTCTTATATCTTACAAGTACACACATGACCTTGTATTTTGGTATGTTAAATACTTAACATTACTATTTTAGGAGAGAAATACTACATTGTGTTAATTTGCCTGACACATGACACATTTAGTTTTCAGACTTTCTTGATTTTAATTTTGATATATGATTTTAAAATAATGTATGGCTCATACAAGAATATGAAATCTGTACCTAATGGGCTTCAGGAAAAATTGTGGTGTCTTCCTAAATCTGTTTCAGCAGCTGTCTACACAGCAGGAGGAACAAGCTTCCACATTCCAGTAACTGCTAATTACCACTGATGCACAGCCCTATCCTATGGCACTGCCACCTCATTTCAAAGCAATGCAGGAATGGCTGTGGACAGGACCCAAATGGGAGCTCTCTCTGCCTTTGGGGGAGCACTGTGGGTCCACTGAATCTCAACTGGGGACATATCCTTTGCTGAAATTCGGGAGTTTTACCTATGGATAACCAGGTTTGCCTTCAGATTTCTACTTGATATTCTATGGATGTGTCATCTGACCCCCACATGACTTTATAGTTCTCTTTAACATAAATGTATTTTTTCAGTCCTATAAGCCTTCTATTACGGTTTCATGCTTAATACTTTATATTTAATATGTTTATTAGCAGTCACATTCTTTGGTAGAAAGCCTTCGTTTGCAATCCAGAATGACACCATCCGTATGTAAAAGACCATCCTGCACTGTCTTTCTCTTTTAACAGATCCAACATGGAGCAGTCAAAAGTTATTTAGCAATTGACATTGACATAACTTTGCCACAAGCAACTGAAGCAATTACAAGACCTGGGATGGGTGCAGCTGAAACACCTTGATAAGAAAGCAATGAAAAATGACACATCACACGAACAGAATGGTTTCATCAGTGCAACACTAAATCAACATGTATGTTTCTGGCACTCCCCATTCTTTTGATAATGGAATAATCAAAAAGAGAGGAGGACTGATATCCCCGATCTTTTCTGACAGACTGGAAATGAACTAAAATAAAGCATGCCTGTGCACTGTCATTTGATCATATTTTAGCCAAGGCAGTTTCAATTTAGTGCTCCATAAAACACTTCATATTTTAGTCTGGCTTTACTGTGGCTGGTATAAGAGGATAATCTGTTTGTTGAATTTTTCCTTCATTCCCTAAAAAAAAAACCAGTATTTACCATGACCACCGAAATCAGGCAGGATATCACAACAGCAATAGAAGAACAAATGAGATTTGGAAAACAGATTACCTGAAGTTCTGTTCCTTGTGCAGACAGTATACCCGAAGAGTGGTGAGAGTTAATGAAAGAAACACAACATTCTGACCTCTTGGGCAGAAAAGTCATTTCTATACCAAAAAATTAGTTGTTTCTCCCATTCTATTAAAAGAATGAGATCTATCCACAAGAAAGCATTTACTTCTGTGCCACTTCAGTTTACAGAATAATTTGGTATTTGCTAATTTCTCTTTCCAAGGTTAACCACAAGTATCATTAGATGAGTAAGCTGATTTCTCAGAAGAACTTTAGCATTTTTAATACTTCACTGTATTTTTGCCTTTTCACTTGCAGTATCAGTAAAGTCCCTTTGATAGCCTATCCAGATGAAATGTCTTCTGATCCTTCAAATATTACCACATATGACAATTACAGGAGCTTTTTTGAAGTAAGGATTTTATTTTAGCACAAAAGGCAAGACTTACTTTTGATATTTCCATCTACTACCAGGCAAAGAGATCTTCCTATTTATGCATTTCTATTACTGCAACATTATGCAGTAAAGTATCAGCTACAATAAATAATGAAAACTCTTTATTAGAGAAAGTTTCCAAAGGTGTGAGTAGCAGAAGGAATTTACAGTGGCACTTGCAAAGTCATCTTTTCAAGCTGCAAGGATAGAGCCTGACAAACACAGGCAAAACTAAGTAAGTCCATAGAATCTACTTACTGAAGATAAGCATTTAAAGAGAGAGTGCAAGAGAGGGACAAAAAGTGTAGTAAGTGGTTTCAGTAAGAAGAGTGAAAATTTTGTTCAGTGTATAAATTATGTCACAAATCTTCAGGAAAGAATCCAGCAAAATATTCTGACACTATGAATTCCTTCATAACAACATTTTTACATTTTTTTCTTTTGAAATCAAATGTGCATGTTTTTTAGGTATTTCAGCAGGAAAGCACATAGGAAACACTGCACATATTTTGATTGTAATCTATAATAAGGTATTTTCCCACTTATTGAATTTGGCTGCTATTAAAATAAGAAAATAAGAAAACCTTCATCCTTATCATAAGGAGAAAAACACTTCAAATTCAAGAATGTAAGGCATGGAAACGGCCATAAATAAAGCTTAATAAAACTTTTTAAAGGCTAACATCTGCCTTATCTGTCTCATAACTACTCAACTTACTGAAAATACTGATTGTAATATGAAACTTTAGCACCACTGTCAGCTCTGACTATAATAAATGCAGCCAGAAACCATATAATTTCTAGTACTCACTTTATTTATATGTAACCCTTTTTATATTTACCTCTGTATACAAAGCAGCTATTGATTTCTGCTGAAGATTCACTCAACTGACATGCCCCTTGCTTGGGCACTAAGCAATATAAATATTACATCTTAAGATTGGACAAGAAATAATCTCTGTCATTGTTTAATACATTATAAGTTACAACTGAAGACTTTTTTCCTTTAAAAAATGCTCTTGCCTCAGTGCACTGAACTGGTGTACAGGATTTATGAGAAAGAATGTTAAAAGGGGGTGTTGAGAGAATACTTAACATTAGAGATTAAAATCATTTTAGCTATCATTTACTCCCGAGGCTTCTTTTATCATCATTATAATCTTTCTCTTTTATGCAATGATTATCATAACACATCATAGTTTTAGTTCAACTCCCTGAGATTTACACTCACCAGAAAGACAGCTTGTTTGTATTTTCAGTGTTAATTTCTCCAATATGACAAGCAATGTCTAAAATGTCCATTTATGCTTTTTGTACCAAAAAAAAAATTCTTATGACAGTGATATAATATGTTGAGATATTTGAATTCAAGTGCACAAAATCACTACTAGACTGTATATAGAATAGCAATGTTTTCCTATACAGAAAAGGGTCCCAGGAAATTATGTTAACTACACTCTGCAAAAGAAAAGAAAAGCAGCTCACAGTGAGATGTAGGTAGATAAACTTGGAAAGGACAGAGTACTGCAAAAAGAAAGAATAAAGCCTCCATCCTATGATGGAGGAGAACAAGAAACTCTCTAATATAAACAGTTGCCTTAAGGGGTAGTCCATGCCCCATTCTGGATCATTTACAACACTAAATTCCATAAGTCTGATCACTTTGCTCTTGGCATAATTTGCAAGGTTGCCCAATTCAGGTTTGGAGAGGAAAGTGGTAATGCATGTGAAAATTAGTGTGGAACTGACTCCAACTCATTTGAGGGTCCTTTAGGCACCTAAATTATGCCTTGGGCATGCTATTTCCAGTATCTAGGGACACGTATGCTACCCACTTAAAACTGAGCTAGTAACCTAAACTCTCCTCAAAGTCTCTGCAGACAAATAGATTGATCTGAAAGGAAATTAATTTATTCCAAAATAAGGGTTCAAATAGGGAAAGTCTTTTAGATATACCGGCCTTAAACTTGAATTCTTTACCTGAATACTTCCCATAAATTTGGAATAATACCTCCAAGTCAGATAATCCTGCATACTGGAAATAAATTATCAATACACTCATAAACACTATTAGGTGATCTAGAAAGAGTCTTCCTCAGTCTCTTTTGAGAAGAGCATGCTGCTATTCATCATAAAGATGAATATCATCATAAAGATGATCCCATCCCTGAACCAAGTACTTAAACACTGGGAAGATATTTGAGAGAAAAAAAATGGAAAAATAAGGAAATGGCCTGGTCCTAGGTTACCTTAGCATAGCCAGAGATCTCTTTGTTAACAGAGAAGTCATCCTTTAGTCCAGATAGCAGGTGAATAGAAAAATCACACAGTCCATTACCACATTTGTATAACAATTCCTCCTACCTTTTATTGCTTATTATTATTATTACTATTATTGTTATTATTGCAGGCACTCAGATTCACTTGAGCTGACCCACCTGAGCTGTTTGAAAGTAATACCACATTGACACAATGTGGTAAAGATATTTTGCTTGGAAAACTTCTTAATACAATTTGCAGAAAACCTAACATACATTTTAAGAAAATGTTAAAAGTATTCATCATTTTTATAAGCACTTTGGCGAACACATAGCAGGCATGTTATCGGTACAGAGTTAATTAGCTATTTTGATGCCTACACTGATTATTCATTATCACGGTATTTCCAGAGAAACTCAGATCCTTATAATATGTGCTAAGAGAGAATCTATTTTGGTGATTTAGGATTTCTGACCTAAGATACATGCAAAGTAATTTATATCTGTGCTAGTCACTGTAGGATTCTTGTATGGCCGATGGGGAGAAACAGGCAGTATAATCCTATAGTCAGATTTAGAAGACTATTTTAGGATGCAGTGAATCACATTTGAGAAGTTCTGTTGTTCTCCACAGATTATAAGAGGAAGTAAGCATGATTAACTCAGATGCAGACATCTATACTTTAGATATCTGTGTTCAGTTACGTGAATTCACCCACAACTGGTGCACATACACATTTACACATCTGGGTGTTATTCCAGAGCTGCATAAGTCAGCCAAAAACATTTCATCTCTTAATTAATGAACAGAGGAAGCCTGTTAATTTTTTCTTATAGCAGTATTTCATCATGCATTGATATTCTAATCTATGACAAACATATTTGTGAGCACTCAATTCATCCCATTTCCTTTAGCATATCTGTATTTTTAAATGGAGCATGCCACAGAAGCATACAAAACATCCCTAAAGGAGACAGATTAAATGACGCTGGTGCAGCACCAGCTCAAAAAAAATTCCAAATACCTGAAGTCCCGAAAGCACTGTAAATTCATTAGCACGGTCCTAAACTTTGCTGTCTAGAAGGAGTTTTAAAGAGTTTGGATTCAGTTCTATACCAGCACAACTGTATTGCTCCCAGTTGTGGAACAAGTTAAGTCAGTTCTACATTGCAGTTCCCTTCTCCATAATTAATTGTATGGCAGAGGAAAGCTTAGTGACAAGCACAGCAAAACAGCCCACTGTGCCAAAACCCAGCAACAAATATGTGAGATGGTACAGTCTGTGTTCATCAAACCTTTCTACACTCTTAAACTAAAAACTAGCACATTCAGACCTCTACTTTTATTTCTCCCATATTTGTCTTGGAAAACACGGAATGCATTTTCAGCTCTAAGTTCTTTAACTGGAAAATTCATATAGCTGTGAGTCAAGATCAGTCTGAAGAAAGTTAACCAAAAGGGAGAGAAATGCATGAAGCCATCAACTGGTATAATCTCAGTATAGCTCTGGAAAGCTTAGCTATGGATAGATGGAGGATAGAGGGTCAGATAGGGTGATGCCACAGAAGAGGGAAAGGGAATGCTTTGAGTAACAGGAAAGGAAGTAGCTACTCTGATCTGCTCTTCACTTCATTGATATGAAGGTAGGGATGCACTCTGCTTTTATATGGGTACAAAATGCATAAAATAGACATCACTCTGCGAAGTCTGACCTAGCTCTTATACCGATGCCATTTTCCCTTTGTTTCCCTACCTGCAGTCAGCAGTGGGGGCCCTCTTTTTGGAAAGGGTATTTCTACCATTTTGTGTGTCTCTTTGTTCCCATGGACTTTGTGAGATTCAGCAGTTTCATATCTAGCAATTAATTGCGGCTATTTTTTTGCCTGTTGCTGTTCTGCATGTTAGGAAACTATTATTTTTTCACTTATATCTACTTGTATTCATTCCTTATAGGTGGAAAGGGATTGGTTGAAACTAAGGGCAGGTAAGTAATTTTAGAATGTCCACCTCTTTAAATTGTCTTAAACCAAGACAGACACATATTCATGCTCATTTTTATCACAACTCAAAAGCATGGGAGGAAAGAAATGATGAGATTCCCCATAGCAAATGAAAAGCTAAACTTCGTAAACAGTAATAAGATTAAAGATGCTGTTATAATGAGAACTTTTAAAAGGAACAGCTTAGTTCAGACTGCTGATACAGACATAGAGTATTCTTTGTCTTTTTAGAGAGAATTTTCATCATTTTCCATAGATCTGTATCTAACTTGCATCTGTTCTATTGTATTTTGACAAGACCTCTGAAGTTTTCTTTATATTACACAAGTCCAAATTTAATTTGAAGAGAGAAATCCATATAAGCAGATTTAGAGAGGTCTGTGCTCTTAAAAATTACCATACAGTCTATATATCTGAGCAATTAGTAAGACTATTTTCTCAGAATAAATAAAACAATTTTGTCAAGTAGAAATTATTTGAAATTCAAAGCCTCATGCTTTTATACTGTATAAAATATATTTTTCTTTCATAAGTTATTACAGAATAATAATAAAAAAAAAAAACAAAAAACAAAAAACAAAAACCAAAAAAAACCCCAGAACAACCTAAACCCCAAATTCACCTCCTACTGTAGTATTTGGCCTGAAAATGGTTACAGAAGGATTGTATAATTAAAGCCTGCATGAGCTTTATTATAAGACTGTTTAAAGACTTCAATTACTTCTAGAATATTTTCTGGTCTCTTGAAAACTTTATTAAATGTATTCAGACATTTCATGATTTAGTCTCTTTTCCTATACTTCTGGCATAGACAGTGTCTTGACAGTCCCTTTACCCACAGTGACTTCGTACATCATCTCAAGATAAAAGGAAACCCAGAAGTCTTTCAGGAGACCCTATTTTGGAGAAATGGATTGAGTGTTAAAATTGCATGTTTTATGTATAAAAGAAAAATTTGTATCTGCAGAAAGGCTAGGGAAAACCTCCTCTCTGTTTTTACCTTTGAGAACTCTTAGCTCAGAAAAGTGATTTGTCCCATTCTCCCTCTCTGTGATCACTGCGTTTTTATTCTCAGTAGCTAATGTCTTACGATTGGTGGTCCAATTTTAAATTCCCTTTGACTTCTTTTTCTTATTGAAATTTCACACAGTGCATCATGATTGAAATATTTCTTTATCTGCATTAGGGTTTCAAATGAAAGCCACACAGATGAAAGCAGACATAAAGTCAAAGTGATTTGCATAAGCATATTTTTTATTATTTTTTAAAGAAATTTGATGGTGAAGAAGAAAAATTCCATTGTTCAAAAACCCCGCTTGGTATGAAGTAAATTCTTTCAAGAATCATAATGCTTTCTATAATTTGAGTTGGAAAACAAATTATTAGATCAGTGGTGTGTTGTTTTCTGTTAGAAGCAGAGAAAAAAAGCAAAAGGGATAGATCACACCTCCTGAAATTTTGTCCAGAATGTAGCTCAACGTGTAGTTTTGTCATGTATGTTACCCATTTCTTGCAATTGACTTCAGAAGCATTTCTAGGGATCCGTTCTCCCACAGTCAAGTAGGTGAGTCACTCTCTTGATTATAAAGGCAAGCTTCCAATGTCATTTGAGAAACCCTGCCATATCCAGAAAAGTTACATGAGACTATGGTCCAAGACCTATAAAAACACCCTGGAGAAATATCTGGTGTGAGAGCAGGTGAACAAGGTGAGAGCAAGAACAGACCATGTGGCATTTGATCTTGAGGTTAGGTAACTGAACTGTTCCTGGATTTTGATTAACTATGACATAATTTAGATTTGACTTAATTCAAATGTTCGCATTTACCTTTAGACACCTCCATCTATCCAAGCAAGTGATGCATTACATGACTGCAGAAGCTGCCACTTAGGTTTTTAGAAGCAGGCTGCATTGTCACAGAGGTGCACGCATAGATGACTTCTACTAGAGCATCAGAGCTCTATCAGTATGTTTAGCCCCTAAAAAGCAGGAGTTTTCCATGTGTTATGTATATATCATGATATAACTCACAGAATATATAACAAAGCTGACTGCAGTTTTCCTGTTTATCGAGATGGATTTTGAATAACCTTGTATTTAAAAAAACCCCAATTTTTGTCATGTACAACATGTTCTTATATATGTTTTAAAGTAAGAGGAAGTCTTATATTTGCAATTTCTTTTTATATTGTGTTTCAGTAAAAGTCAGGACTTTAATTTGTAGGCATGGAAATTAATTTCCAAGGCGTGGAATTTCTGCTGTGTTTATGAACAATCTGGTATTGGGATATCAAACTTCTAATACCTGGCTTCACTCAGAATTGGCATGCAGTTTTTATATTAAACATTATATTCTTCCTATACATTTAAATTTAGCCTCTTGAAAACAGGGTGGGCTATGATTTCATGTGAACAACAAATGATAGCATTCAAGAATAACAATGAAGTTGATATCCACAAAGTAGGATTTGATTTGTATTATCAAAGCACATAATGACAACATTTACACTCCTATAATTTTTCTATCTACACTGTAACTGGATACAGCTGGAAAGGTCAAATATGTAGTAATTTACTGTTCGTAACAAGAATGATGTAGTAGCTGCAAGGTCCCATCAAACTAAATGCCCATGACATTTTCATTTGAGTCCTGGCAGTATAAAGACAAACACTGATTAAATTAAAAGCCTACTGTTATTTAGAGCACATGCTTTTAATCTGAATAAAGAGGTCATACAGACTGTCCCAAAACATACTTAGTGATATATTAATCATATATACATCATCATCTCCTTATCACAGTCAACATCTGTCTCTTGTATTTCCCCCTCTACAATCTGAAAATTGGCACACCTGTATCTCCCCCGAAAAAAGGCACCACCTCTCACAAACCACCTTCACCAAGAGCTGCAGCATGCTCCTTGTATATTAAGTGTACAATTTCAAACAGGTTCAGAAAGGACACAGTTCTGTAGGGATGGTATTATGTAACCAGATTAAGGGACCTTACATTGTACCTTTTAAAGAAAATGAATCCCACAGTGCCTATTTTAAGTATTTATTTGCTGTTTAAGAGAACTTACTATTAAGTCGGAGATTATTGAAAATCTATTATCAGAAAATAGAATCCGATTTTCACTTTTTAAAAGAAATTCAAAACTCAGTCTAATCCTGATTTTCATAAGGCAGCTACTTTTCCTGTAGCTGTAAAATATTTTATGTTCAACTTATGTCTGTGATCTAATTATAACTCCTTTTGTATAATGCTGGCACTCTATGATGTTCATGAGTTGTAGCAGAGCCCCACAGACTTTCATTTATGGACTGATGGAAAAGCCTGTCACTACAATAGATCATGTAATTCCTTAACATTCTGTGTTATTTTTCACAGTCAGAGAAAAAGTCTGAGCTGCTGCATGACACTGTCTCACATTTCAGCTGGCTTAATTAGCAAAAATATCCCAAAAGAATAAAATTACACCCAACAGGGAATGTCTTATTTCAGTCAAAAATATTCAAGTGGCTGAAATATCCAAATCAGAAATGTTTTTTGTAATATTATTAAAAGTTCTTTCCATTTTAAAATATTTTCACAAACAAATCTTTAAACTTAGATTCTGTGCTCACTCCCTACACTGGCTGAAAGCAAAACAGTAATGAATATTTTAAGACTTTAATAATTTCCAGACCCCTTACTGTATCAATTAGCATATTAATGCAACGGTTCATTGGTCTTATTCAAGAAGTTAAACTTCTAAATGACTAAATAAAAAGAATCTATTATATGACTATGGGAAAACTGGTATTAATTGCAGAGGAACAGGGACAGGAATGGAAAAATGTGAACTCTGCATTTGATTAATTGTTCAGTCAAATGATTTCCAAGGTCTCTTGTCTTTCTGTAATTAGTCTAGCAATTAAAAATTGATCTATATACTGAAAATTATATTTGACTTCATAATTATGTTTTAATCTGCTAGTATCCTATTCAGAAATATTATTTAATTAATTTCTACATATACTTATTATTATATGTGTCTAAAAACATTCAGTATGCTTTCACTGAGTTCTCTCAAGAAAAAAAAACAAGCAAACAACTGTACTCAAACAAGAACTCAGTGCTGGAAAATAATATGGGTGGAAATAAGAGAGAACTGCTGGGTTTGATTTACTGACCAGCACAAATTGGCTACAGTACCCATAAAAGTAATACAGTGTTCCCTAAACCCGTGAGTTGTGGAAATCCTCATGAAACTGATGACACTTTGGAGGAAGATTCTTAAACTTGGCTGTCTTTGGTTATACAAAATGGTCTACATGTCACCACTACCCTGTAGGCAGGAAGAGTGCTGGCCAGTTTTCTGAGAGCACAGCTGTGATTTCCCATAAAAGCTCTACGTTGGCCAGGTCTAGCAGCTCTCACTGTCATTCAGGGCTACAAAGCTGTGCATAAGAGACGCTCTAAACCCTGCAGATTAATCAAATGCACCATAACATTTTTGTCCTGTGCTACAGAGGAGAGATCAGGAACAGTGATGCTACCTGGAAGAAAATTTCCAAGAGTATGTGCTGTTCCAAGCACAGTACATGGCACTTGCTATGATGAGTACTTTTGCAACACGGAAGAGTAGAGGGCAACGTCAGTGTTTGAGGCTTGAAAGTTAATTTCCTGTAGCAAAGGGAGAGATGTAGTAGAGGGAGGAATTTTTCTTTACATTAGTGTAGCTGCAGGTTATGAGGCTGGTGCTGCTACTGAAGATGTAGAAGCTCCTTTTGCAGGTAGAGCGACATAGCAAGGTTTCTTCCAGCTGGAAACACCTGGTTCTGACATTTTATTACAATAGTTTTGTCACTGATGATTGAGAAATCTTTACAAGACAAAGAAGGGTGGTCACACAGGTCTCCATTCTCAACAGAGGAGAACTTGTAGCTGCAGAAAATGGTGATTTGCTTTTTATAATCAGATTTCTATTTCTCTTTTAAACAAAATTAACCAGTCTGCTTCACCAGGTCTTTTTTTTTTTTTTTCCTTCTTCATCGATTTGTTTCCTTATTTGCATTCAAAGTTATTATGTTTTATCCAAGTAAATGTTTGGAAAATGAAGAGCTAATATTTCCAAATTGTTCATTAACAGCATAATGAATACTCTCTGCTCTACAGATTGTTTTAACCCTTATGAGTCTATGGAAAACCAACACTACCTATCAGGACCTGAAACTACAATCTTAGAGATGGGAAAGGCTTGAGGTTACCAAATCCAGGTGGTTCTTCTAATGTGATGAGGTATATTCTAGGTTCTATAAAGAGAGTCCTTCAGGCATCATAGCCAAAAGCGTGCACGTAAGATGGAAATGCACACCAGCACGGGTATGCACAGTAAGCACAGAGGGTGAAACACATTCAGATACTGTGGAGCCTCACAAAATGAAGTCACAGTTGGTATGGAGTAAAGCTGTCATGGTAGCAACAGCCAAACTTCTTCTGTTGAAATGTGTCCAAGTACTTGAGGGATGTGCAGCGTGAAGTGATGTGACTGGCAAAGAGACTGCCTAGGAAGAAGAGGAGGTTCTGGGAAGGCCTGAAAAGATGAGCCAGCTGCAGCTGCTGATGTAAACAGTAGGGTCCCTCTGAGGCCCGGCATAAGTGTGTAAATAAAGGGTCAAGCAACTCATGCCATCAGACACCAGATTGTCTTGTTGCTGTTAGTCTACTTTCTGATTCCATTTTGGACGGTTCAAAACAGTTTTTTGCAATAAAGGAATGGCGTGGGAGGTAGTGAAGTCATAGGCAGTATAGCTGTGAGGCAGTCCACGTCACTTGTTCTCAGGGACAAGAAGTGCTCCCCTTGGATTCAGCTGTCTTGGTCTGTCTGTAAGGCCCAACCCAGCTCCTCCCCAGGCCAGGGTGGCACAGGATGGCCCGTCCCTGCCATTTCTCACCAGTGAAGCTCACTCTTCAAGCTCTGGCCCTGATGTTGTTATGCCCATAAGCCTGATAAAGAAAGGCCTCAGTGTGACTTTAATCAAATGTTGATTAAACTGTTCATGGGGCTGTCATTATACAGTTTTAAGAAGACATCAGTGCAGGATTACTTTAGTTTCTAAACAGCTTGTGAAGGAACACATGATTCACTGCTGGAAATCAATGGATAAAGATGCTGAAATTGCTCTTCCTCCTCCTCCTCTCCCCAGCTAGCAGCAATGAAGTTCAGAGTTTTTCACACATTCATTCTCTGCATTAAGCAATGTATCAGCTCTGTCTTCATGCCTCTCCTAAGGATTTTTGTCAAAATGACCACTCTTAAGTCAAAAAAACACCACAACTCCCTGGCCAGCACAATCTGTTTTAAAGGTTTCTCTAGTTAAGAGAGGAGAACCCTTATGCTAGGGATAAAGTTGCATTACATGAATGAAATAATAATAATAAAAAAGATAAATATAAAAGTATATTGCCTCTCTGACAGTTTAGTCTACCATAGAAGTTCAGCTCCTTGGAAGCCTGTGACCATCACAAAAATAACAGCTGGCAGACAAATATACCAGAAAAATAGTTATGTGAAGAATAATTAATGAAAAGGGATCTATCGCAGGCACTAATTAACATGAAAAAATTTGTGACACTGCTAAACAGCAGTAATTTCCAATATCTCTATGATGTTACCAAAATTTCTAAATTCTTTCTGTAAGAAAATTCAAATAAGACACAAATTACATCTTCATTTTCTTCCTTCTTTTTTAATTCCCAAGTGGTTTTTTTTCCCCCTCAAAACAATGAATATAAACTCAAGTTCATTTCTTCAGATGCTACTTACAGAAATTGAGTCCTGGGGGAGCCACCCAGTTTTCTGTTAGCATCTCATCCTACTCTTTATTGGTATTGGATCAGATCCTTAAAGAATAGAGACAATCCAATACTGTTGCCAGAACTAACCATTTTAAAGTACCAGATTAAAAAAGAATGCAGGATTACATGATTAAAAGAAACATATTCCTGATATATAGACTATACCTGATTAGTCAGCACCAACTTTTTCTCTGTTTCAAACTGTCTGCCAATGTTAACCTGCATAAAATTTTAAATGTATTTTTCAAGTCCCTATCTGTGCTAATCTACTTCAGAAAATGCCCAGGAAAACACCATATCATAGTCAAATATGTTGAAACGAGATGATTTGTTCATATATGCTAATAACCCTCAGACTCTTGTCATGTTCCTACTGTCAGTACACAATTTGCTTGATATACAATTTCAACAACAAGCACTGTTGGTTTCAAAGGAGTTTGGCATTTGGTGTTTGAAAGTAGCTATAACACAGAAACATCTGTACCACTCTATTTCAAGAGGAACACTAATTTCATCTCTCTTACATCCTGCAGGAATAACTTGCTAAAGCTCAGCATACTTGCTAGACAAATACAACTCCGTTGGCTGAAAGTCTGAGCTCTCTACTATGTTTGGTTGCCTACTATTTCAGGAATATAGTATAAAACAACAGCAAAGACAGAAGCAAGACATCTGTAAATGGTACTGGCTGTCACAAATCTTGACAGCTTCCACTGACCTATAGCATTAATATATCAGCTTTTCACTTTTTAAGACCTGAAGTGTAAAGAGCAGTTTCCACACTCCCTTTTGCAAAATGATACATTCTAGTCAGCCCACAGGGGAAAAAATGACAGTTACCCAAATTGAAGGTCAGTGGTTAGCTCTGTAGCTTTGCATGCACACAATTCAGCTACTGAATATCACCTGTTTCTGTTTTCTCATCACTATAGCCAAAGCACATAAATAAAAAACCTGGTGTAGATATTTGATTCTGTTATCTTCTGTCAACTATGCTTTCCACTGACTGAGGCCCTGCACTGATGTAATACACCACTGCACTGTGTCAAAGCTAGCATTCTTCATTGAATTGATTCAACTGCGTCTAATCCTGTTCACCCACGTGTGAGATCTTCAGATTTTCTTCTCTCCAAACATCCGATGAACTATGGGGATCAGACCAAGTGGGAAATCACTTGCTACTAATAATATCAATAACAGACAGACTTCAGCCAGCTCAACGTATTTTAACCTTCAAAACACAAGTGGATTTCAGAGGTACTTCTGGGATACCATGCGTAGCCACAAGAGAAGTGCCTTCTTCCTATTTTTCTGACACCAGGAAGATTCCAGTTACTGACTACTGTATATAGGGCATGTGGTGTAGTGGGGTTAACACAGAAAATACGTAGGGTTTGTCTTAACTTGTTTCACAAGGCTGTTATCACCCAGCTGGTATGCACCAGCACACACCATGATGCCAGTCTGCTGCTGCTGTCCTTGGTCAGCAGGAAAAAAAAATACAAGCTTACAGTTGCATTTAATTAAAGAGAACATGAAAATAAAAGTAAAAACCAATTCTGTATACTGGTCTGTGCATGTTGCATTAAGGGAAAAGGGGCAGAAATTGGAAAATGGGACTGCTTTAAGTCACTTGATTTTTAAATCTGAGGTCAGATAGCACACAGATTTGCAAAAAAACTGCATGGTTCCTCCTTGTGTGAATAAGTGTCACTCAGCACCACATTTTCAGTACACCAAATCACTGACTTTAGTTTCAGAGGGAAAAAAAGTTGCACGAGTTTGTAATTTCTCATGAAGAACAGTTTAATATGTCAAAGACCTCTGGCCAAAGCTATCCTTCATTTCATGTTGTCTGGGCATAAGCATGTCCCCATTTTCCACTAGGTGATATATTTTCAAGGAAAACTGCATGATACTATGTAAATTTACTACATCTGCTTTGATATGTGCTCAAGGTCATGTTGGTTCTTTCTGACTCAAGGGACTATTGCTACAAAAGGGCTGAGTACAGGAAGAAAGAGATGCATTCAAAAGGGCAAGTTAAAATAGAAGAAAAAAGGTAAGAATTATTTTAAAATTGCGAGGTCTCATCCTCAATAAAAACATAAAATTAAAAATCTTTCTAGATGTCAGAATATGTAATTTTAAGATCTCTCATAGCACAAATGAAGATGAACAGTGGACTCTTCATTAATCTCCAGCATTATCTGATTGAACAAGGACTTTCAGTTCTGTACTTTCTGTCTGACTGTACATTGCATACATGTATACGCCTATACAAACAGCACAAAAATGTGGGCATGCTCTTAGGTCAAACAGCACATAAACCGAGAAGATGAACTTTATTTTTTTGTAGAGTAAACAGTGAATCTATTTGCCATCAATATTTACTACTACTCAGAACTGAGTAAAAAGTGAGCAGGCTGAAAACTAGGCCAAACATTTCCCAGTAACAATATTTTGAAGAGTTGGGATGATGAGGCAAAGCCCTATGCCATTGGGGTTGGGGGGGGCGGGGCAGGGAAGGGTTTTTACATGCCAAAATATACAAACTTCCTGTAAAGAGAGTGTAGAGCGTGTTGTTGCATTTTCACAGAAGAAAGTAAGACCGACAGAAGGCAAATTCAGCAAAAAAAAAAGGTTTCAATGATTTTGAATTTATTAAAAGTTGGCGGAAAGTTGCAATTTTCAGCATCACTGAAAGGATGCTTCTACCTGTTGTTGTTTCGCCATGGAAAGTAATATTACACTACATTTCTGTCAGTTAACATCTAAATCTGCTGATACTGATAACAACATAATCATACTTGCCCTTATGCATTACAGAGCACGAGACTACCAGAGCATGAGATTTTGGTGACTGCTGCAGATCAGCTGTTATCTGGATAGAAGGTGCCTGTCACTAATTGGGCAGAATCAGTCACAAGGGCTTCAGAAACACAGTACATAGCCCAGACCTCCATTCTGTCATGTCTGCGTTCTTTCTTCTCTTTCTTTTTTTTCATTCTTTTCTAAAAGTCAAAAATCTTACTAAACAGAGGGTGGGAGCTAAAATGTTACGTGCCCTTTGAAGTAACTTCAGAGCAACTTACTCTTGCCCTCATCAACCGGTTAAAAACCAGTACTTTTTTTTTTTTTTTTGACTTACATATTTTATTTGATTGGGTTTTGTTTGTATTGGTTTTTTTCTTATTTGGAATGAAGATGATAAGGGTATATCCTTTTAAAAAACTGTATTATCACTATATAAACAGGGATATTGATTTCACTGTAAATTTCTCGTTTCCTCCATCGGCATGGAAGAAATCAAAGGATACTGTTATCTTTCTGCTGATGATTTAAAAACTCCTGCTAATGGATAGTGTAGTGAAATTACATTTTCTCTCCCTCTTCCTCTTTGTCTAAGTACTGTTAACAGGTGCTGGATTTCTTTGGTAGGGAGAAAAAGGGCCACTGTAATGAATGCATTAATTTTTTATCATCTGATTTGTTTTCTTCTTTTAAAGCTATGGTTTTGGCAATGATAAAAACATTCCTAGCAGTAGAGCACAGTTAGGGAGCATTGCTATTCATTGGTAAATACAGAGTTGATTATCACAAGAATTTAGTTGTGTTTGCTATACATAAACATAGATCTACATCACTTATTTTTCATATGTTTATTTACACTACTGATGCTTTTTAGACACATTATGTGGAATTAAATTGTATGACCATGAAATACATTATTCCAGCATAGGACTTCTCAGAGAACACAGTATTTTATCTTCGTTTGTTCTGGAGAAAAACACTCATTTCACTGAGAGATTTACACTGACCTGGAATCAGCACAACAAAGGAGCATTATATTTAAGGTCTTAAGGTGCTAAAATATTTTGAACTGTTAAGCTCTTTTAAACTCTGATCTGACTACAGGCAAAATGCAAACTAAACTTTGATTTTGTATTAGCCTGTACTTCATTTGTGCTGCTGCACAAATACAGCCTCTTGCTACCAAAAGGGAACTAATAAATCATATATAAAATTGGAGAGTTAATTGCTACTTTTCAGAGCTGAGAAAAATGTACATTAGTTAATGTTAAGGGAAATTTGCTATATCAGTTACTCTCCGCAATTTTTATCACACCTCCGTTGATTATAGCATAAAGTTGGTATTTCAAAAAGTCATGAGAGGCAGCTAGCAGACTGCTTTAAAATTGTTCAAATGTCAAATTTCTGATTTACCGTAATGCAGATGCTAGTTTTAAAAGCTGGTAGGAGAGTGAATTTTTACATGTTCATACATTAACAAGCAATACTTTCTACCTCTATTAATGACATATAGTACTATACAGCTTCTTGAAAACAGTACACTGCTGCCTTCAATGTGCCAAATATTCCCAATTCAGTGTTGACAAGACAACATTTCAGAAGCCCTGCAAAACCTATTAGTCTACAGATATTTTGTAGGAACCCTTGCATATTCTGAAACCAGCTAGCAAATGTTTCCAAGGGAGCCAATTGCACCCATGGGAAAAGAATTGGGGTTACACCACCACTGATCTCATTCATCACTTACTGACAGTGGCCTAGATAAAGTTTGCAGTTTTTCCTGTAAATGCTGCTTTGGGGGGTATAAATGCACCAGGTGCGGTGACTCAGTTTCAGACTAACCCATTGTTTCAAACCAACAAGTAAAGTATATAGCTTTCACCAGTTACATGCAGTCCGTATGAACATGTGAAAAATCAGATAAAGAAACCTACATATGTGATAAGGATTACTTTGTTTTGTATCCTAAGCCTATGATTATATGATTTCATTATAAATTTTACCTGTATCATGTCCTAGATTTGTGCCCTCACATCTTCTTTGAACTGTTTGATTAGAACACCCTTGGATGCTCTGATTTTCTGAGATACTAACACTATTTAATTACTTGGATATACCAATAACTCCAATATAAAGATTTAGTAATGACATATTTACAAATGATAACAGGAACAAAATGTGTGTCTTTGCTCAGTTCCCCAACTAAAATGCTGACTGAAGAAAAAGAGTATTCTCTTTTCTCTTACCTTCTTATTACCCCAGAAACTGTTAATAAATTAATCCAGAATTTCTTACATAAGGGGAGTCCTTCCCACACTGATGGATTTTAATAGCAATTGTATTTGTATTCTTAGGCTAATGCCCATCACAGTGTTATCTAAGTATTCTCCAAAGATTCAAAGTGACGTATGACAAGAACTATAACTTCCACTTTTCTGACTCAATATCTTCTTTGCTGATAAAGTATTTTTAACTTGCTTTCTATTTCCTTGCGCCTTTTTACTTCTATTTTTTGTGCATTTATATTTAGCATGTCTTCAAGGAATAAAAATAGAAGAGAACACTACCCGTTTTACAAGGATATTTTTGTACATAAATGTTCTCCATGCACAACTAAAAACACTTAAACCATAGAAAAAATGCGACTGAATAGGATGTGAAGGCAGCTTGCCAAACAAAATGTATTCAGTTAGAGGTGAGACCATGCATGTGTTAAAATTTTAGCCTGTTTAGCCACTTGGCGCTAAAGGTAGATAAGCAGATAAAAACTTTTTGCTTTTGAAGAATTGTGAATACAGAGTTTAGTGTATGAAATTAGTTGAGACTTCCTCCTTGCATCCTTTCATGTCTCCTTATAGACTGCCTTGAAATAAAAAATCATAACCACCACAAATTACATACTTCTCCTCCCTTGCTATCTCCTATGCTCCAGATAGTGGTCCCAGAGTGAAAGATAAAGTAAAATACCAGCCACGTTTTAGTCAGGATTTCACCACAGAAGAAAATGAAGATGGAAACTGTAGTTTGACTGTACATTTTCTCCTCTGTGGGAAACAGAAAAAGTGTGATTTCTATGCAGCCTTAACCACATCCCTTCCACCACACTGTGCAAACATTTCTGACAGAGGAATTGTCAACGGGACAGGACTGCTGTTCCTGAAACATCCTATCACATAAATCAGCATAAATGGAGCATACATGAGCCATACTCTGAAAATGGTAAAAGAATGTCTTTTCCTGATAATTCCCAGCACATATTTAACCGTATTCTAGTCTGAATTAAGCATTCCTCTGAAACTTCAGTATGATGCCACTAGGTTTGTTCATCTTTGCTTCATTACAGGATTAAAAAACAGTGTTGTGATTTTGTTCACAAACTGTTTGATTCTGTTATCTTATTTTTAAGGTTTTTTTGTTTGTTTTTGTTTCTTTGTTGTTGGTTTTCAGTTGCTTTCAAATTAATTTTTATTCAGTTTCATTTGAATAAGTGGTAATTAAAAGAAAAAAAGCCATAAAAATATTTTTCTTCTTAAATTTCATTTCGCAAAATATTTTTTTAATAACCACGTCTAGAAATGCAACACTTTTGCCTGCCTACTCACGATTCATGTGGCATTTTTCAATATGAAACTACTATTTTTATTTTGGTTATTCTTAGCCTTTTTGATCAGCCTGATTTCCCAACTGTTTGTCATTTTGTCTTTCTGAACTGATAATTATCTCTTTGTAGATTCATCTTTTGTATTGCGGGTTGGACCTTGTATTTCTGTATTCTTTAAACATTCAGGAATTCACATAGCTATTAAACTCATCATGTGACAGTAAAGACTTTTACTTGCTCTCATGTTTTTCTTTTGCAAGATGTAAAACCTCTACTACCATATTGGAAGGCTACTTCTTCAATATCCAGCATGATAATGAACTATTATGTCTAAAGTTAATGTGTGGCTTGATGAAAGGAAAAACAAATCTTGAGAAAAATATATCCAAAATGAATTCAAGTGGAAGTCAAATGTGAACATTATCATAAATGTTGGGAGATAAATCTCTATAATTAAATTACCCCTAAAAACAGTGTTGTAAAATATTATAATATTATCTTAAGTAAAGGTGTCACATACGGATATAAATCATTCTTTTGAAAATGTAATTCCTATGTGAGATTCAAATTTCAAAAGAATGCATTGGTGCACATTGATTAACAACACAGATTTGGATTATTCTTTGCTAATTATACCTTTCCTAAAACTGGTGGTAGTCACCCAAAACTGATCATGTAGGCTTGCTGTTTCATCAAGAGAGAAAGACTGACAGCTCTAGAGCAATTTTACACTATTGGCAGTATTAGAGAAATCTGCTTTGGAGCAACAGAAAGGCTTTAACAATATTTAGTGTCTACTTTTAAGGCAGTGGATTGAAAGAATTCCCTGACATCTCAGATCAAAATCTTTTCTTGATCGTTTCCCACTGACTTAATTGATTAAATGTCTATGGCAATCTGATGCTAAAATGCTTCTCATATTAAACATAATCTGCAAAATTGAAGGTTAAGTATCCCCCTCACCACAATTCTATACACGAAAGGTTTGCAAAAGATAACAATTCCTGAAAGCAAGCATTGCATTAGGATCTAATTATCTACAGCCATACTAAGCACAATACCTTGTTGGGTAAACCTTCCTTCTATTGCTTTGTCTCACTGCTCTTAGCAGGTACTGCAATGAAGAGAAAGTCATTTCAGCCATTGTGTTTTACATGGTTTTTTGCTTCTGTATTACAACTGTTTTGTAGCTAAATAGGAGACTTCATTCTTTAGGGCAATCATTTGAGGTCTCAGGAGCACAAGGTTCATCAAAATGTGTAAATGGGGGGAAAATACGGAGTAATTAAATTAACTATGAATTTTACTTCTAATGTGGCTACAATTGCATCCTGCTCATCTTGTTTCAATAATCATTGCTAATTTCAGGTGGAAAAAAGATACAAAGACATAGAATCTAAAAAAAAAAAAAAAAAAGAAAGGAGATAATGATTCCTTACCTCTATTAGAGCTTGAAATGTGATCTCCATGTATTTTATGCAACAGTGGAGGAACTACAGTTGTTTAAAATTGTCTTCTAACCAGAAAATCAAGATACAGAATTCACGACTTGAACCCCTTTGTTCCCATCCCAGCTGCTTTTTACCGGCTCAGAATTGTCAGCTACACAGAAGTTGTGTCAGCCAGCAACTAAGATCATAAAAGGGAAAATATGCAAAGAGAGGTGTTGCTTACAAGAACGCCCTTCTCACTACAACAGCTACGATTTTCAATAATTTTCAATCTATGCTCATAAGTAGGTCCTTCAAAAGCGTTGATGGTAGCAATGGAAATGTACGTCCAGTACCACACTACTATTATTCTGCTAGGTTATTTGAAATTTCAGCTTGAAAGAATTGTGTAAAAAAATGTATGTAATATAAAGTAAAAAACGCTTCAAAGTCTCAAACCTTCTCAGCAGAGAGAAGTATATTAAAAAATTTTCTCTGCTTCCAGCTAGCAATGCTCATAAAAATATCCTATGCTAAACTACTAGAGGTCATCTTCAAATGACAGAAACAGTAATATTAGACCCTGACGACACCTTCTATGCTTCTCTTGGTGTATATAACATTACAATATAATTCATACTTGTTACTTCAATGAGATGGATCTTCCTCTTCCTATCTGAATGTTACAAAAAGGAAAATAATAATGAATTGCATTTGAACAAGTTGTAACTACTAACATTGGTATTGCAAAAGAGTTGTTTTAGAACTTGAGTAAAGTGTCATTTTTGCAACAAGTTTAAGTGACCTAAATACTTGACTTTCATAGCTAGTAAAGTTTATAATTTCCAAGCTTTCAATAATTCAATAATTTCAATAATTTCTTTTTTTTTTGCTTGTTTTGCTGGATGTGAATCCTACAAGTTCTTTAAACTTTCTAGCTAAAAGAAAGGACACGACTAGCACAAAGAAACTGCAGAGAAAGAATGCAGTATCATTTATTTTTTGGCTACTGAGAAAAATTCCACCACTTCTTCATCCTTCCTTTTCAAAACCAAGGTTGTAAGATTATTATCAGAACAGTAAGATAGCTATGAAGCCCATCTTCAGAACTGTCTTCTCTGTCAGGGTGGTCAAAGAAGTTTTTATAATCTTTGAAGTCAGTGTAGTGGCACTAATTTGTAAATACTTCCCTACTTTTGGAGAATGTTCTGGGTGTTGAAAACAAAATAATGTGTGAGGTTCTGCTTACCAGTATTCCGTTAACTCAAAGGGAGATTGTCTCTTTAAAACTAGAAAGCAAATTCAGAATAAATTCAGTCTAATCAAGTTATCTTTGCACCTTCAAAAGTCAATATCACACCTTCAGCTCACTGGGAAGAAATATTTCACTTTACTATCACCTCATCTCTCATCATCAACTGACAATTCATGGAAGGCAAGCAGTTCCTGGGGGTTGTTTCACTGCTTTTAATCTCTGGATATTGTGGCAGCCTTATCTATGAATTTTCCTACATTGCCCAGCTCCTCAAAACCTTCAACATGATTTCAGCATAGATTTTGATTGATATTTTAATTTCCTTTATTAAAATATAATAGATAAAGGGAAAGGAATCTTTTAAGCTCCCAACCAAAAATGAAATTATACCTACATTGTCATAGGGAGCTAACTTCCTATTAATACAATTGTATTTGACATTTCCATTAAAAAATCTTCTAGTGTTATATTATTATGTCTGTGACAGCTCACTGTGAGTTCTATGGTTACATACTGATTTTAGATTATCACTTTACTGCATTTCTTTTAACATACATAAGAGGTCCACTTTAGAAAAACATTAATTTGTTTCTGCTCTAAAGGGGTAATGAAAAGATATTTACTGAATTCAATTAAACTTTTGCATAGTAAGTGTGATGCTTTTAATTTAAAGAAATTTAAAGAACTTCATGCTTAAGGGAAAATCGAAATTAAGCTCCAAAGTGGTATAAAACATTTTGCTAATTTTATTAGCCAGTTAAATGTAGGCTTTTGGACAATGTAAAGAAATACCTCTCAAGAGACACTATGAAACACAGGAAGCCAGGCATAAGTGAAAAAGGAATATGCAAGGAAAGGCACTAGACTGGCCAGATAAAATCCCAGAAGCAAGTAAGTTTTGCTTAAATTCTCAAGAATATGACTTTTGTCATGTTCCCATCATAAGACACTTTTAAGCACACACACCAGCACTGAAAACAAAGCCTTAGGTTTCAAAACCATGAGACCTTTATACGTGCATAACAATACAATTTTTGACTTTAGTAGCAACATATGATTTCAAGTAGTACCTTACAAAGCAACTCAGGCAACAATTTAAAGAGTGTTAACAGTAACATCACAAGGTCAGGTAGGTATCTCAATAGCAAAAATTAGTTTGCATAGAGTATCATTAATACACAAATTATTTATTCAGCTACATGATATATTCTGTCTGGAAGCCTGACCTCTGCATTGCCATCTGGTGATTGCAAATTTTGTGAAAAACACTACGCCAACCTCAGATTTTTGCTTGTTCAGAAGATTATCCTTTCTACATTATTTAACTACCTGTCATTTGACCTTGTCTTGAAAATCATTGTACGCTTCCCATGTCACTGCATTCACTGCTGACAGCTGGTGTTTATCACTAGATGCTCTGGGGGGAAACTACCCAATGTACAACCTAGCCCACTTACAAAAGCAGATCAAATAAAAAATAAATAGAAATGAGGAGCCCCTAAATACCAGCAACTAACACTTTGGCAAATAGGGGGAATGTACAGTGGTTAGATCAGGTTGCAGTGTACAGCTGCTGTCAGCATTCCTACGGCTCAAGAAAACAGCTGAAGTGGTACCTGTGGTTTCTAAAGCGCCAGCTTTAAAATATGTCAAAATGCAGCATGTTAGTCTGCAGTACAGCTATTTTCTGTGGTGGGCTAAAACCTAAACAAGGTAGTGAGTGATCATTGTTTGTCCCACACTTGTAATCATCCATTACTGGCAACTGTCAAGACAAATTCTGGGCTAGACAGACCTCTGCGCTCAGCCATAAGGCTGCCCCTCTGTTGTGATAAAACACCTGTCAGATGCAGAAAGCAGCATCAGGATGGTGATGCGGGGGACATCTTTTTTCAGGTGTGAAATACAGTCCCAGACCTGGCCAAGCTTGCTTACTAAAACTACACTACCTGTTTTCATTTAAAGGCATCAGCTCTTGGATCATAGACAAACACAGGAATTTACCCTTTGGTAACTGCAAATATACCTGGTTGCAGCTCAGTGGGGTATCCAGCTGAGTTCCTGCCAATCTTTTTGTACTGATAACATGAGCTGCTGGAATAGCCATATTTCAGTGAAGGTACAATAGATGATGACATTTAGTTTTCCTATTTATATGTTTAGTTTATTTTGAAAGCTCACTAGTGTTGTGTTGGAACAGAAGAGAAAACTTTTAAAACAGTTTCTCTAAATTCTGCTTCCTATACTTGGGAGGTCCCTCTCCTTCATTTGCACTAATCAATGTTCATTATATTCTTTAAAACCCGTTGACCCAATTTTACCTGTCTATCATCTGAAAGATATGAGTTACATATGCAAGGGACCAAAAAGAACCCTATGGGTGGGAATAAAAATCTACTAAGTGACTTAATGCAAAGACAATACCCTCTTCTTATGTAGTACCTGATTATGGATCAGAGGGTTGTTGGGAAACAATGTGAAGTATTCCAAAAGCTTGATCTAAAAGCGTATTAAACAACTAATAGTCTTCCATGAATGCCCAATTCATGACGGCTAGGTAATTCTTTCTTTTGACACAATAAAGCTTTTGACATATTAAAGAGAATGTGAAATTATATTCTCTCCAATAAGCTTTAGTCCCACTTTCTTGATTCATCTTATTTGTTTATATTACACCTGATTTAGACTTTCAAACTGTTTCCAACACCGTGAAGCCTGCCTTGCTTCTACAGAACAACAAAAGACTAATTCTATATACAACCATAAAATTAATTAGGCTTTATGAAAAATTATTGGATTATCACACAAATAATTAAGCTGGGATGGGCAGACATTTACTTTGAACATGCAAAGCTGCAAAACTACAGAAGGGTGTGCATTGCATGGCTTTCATACAGCAGTACTAACTCTGAGGGGCTCAGCCAGGGAAACAGGTAATCCTGTGTATAATAATACTCATGCAGCACTCGCTCCCAGTCGGTAAAACTAAAACAAAGAAGGGATAAAGAAATGATTGATGAGTATTCTTGCACATTAAAGGCTAGTGGGTTCACTCACATGTGACTTTCAATAGATTTTTCAATCTTGTGGACTGTGGGCTTGTGGAAAGTGAACAAGTGGCACAGAATGCAATTCCTGTTGGAGGAAATAAATGGAAGTTTTTATTCTTTCTTTTGAAATATGCTCATCCAAATAGCACGATCTTTAGGATGATCGTATGTATCTGATTCTGTCCTTAAATATGCTAAAAATATTCCATAAGAGAGAAAAGAGCTATTAATTAACAAGATTTTTAAAACATCATTGGCAAAAACATCCTACTGCCTTTTCATTTGCTCACAGAAAATAAGTTTTGGAAACCTGCGTCACTGCAAAAAATTTGCACTTCTTACAATGCTTCAAACACACTTTTAAAAGAGGAAATAACACTTGTATGTTTCCTTGAAATAAATTTAAGTCTTCTCAAATAACATTTTGATTAATTACATGTAAATGAATTCTAAGTTTATAAAGGGATTTCTTCAGTTGTCAAGGTGATTTTTAATTAGCATAAAATGGGAGTCTCTTTCCTAGTTTGCGTCAGTACTTATGATGCTACTGGAGAAACTACAGCTCATCTTCATAAAGCTCATTTAATGCCTTAAGTATTTATGTAGTTTATTCAAATATAGAAATTAGGAAAATGAACACTACAGAACTTGTCTATTTTTACATAACAAATAGTGCTATCAATTCACAGCATCTAAATTCATGTTGGATGGATCATGAGCAACGTAATAAAAATTTAGCAATCGCTCTTGTATAAATTGTGGCTAGACACAGCAGCAACACCATCTAAAAAGTGCAAGTTTGACCAGACAGCTTCAGCTTCCTGGCAAAACCTTCAAATGTCTCAGCTCATCTTTCTAGGAAATTTTCAACATGAAATTATTTAATTCAACTAAAAAAAACGCCATCTGACATCTGATAATTGTGATATTTTCTTACAAATATGAATCCAATTTTGTTTTTAACTAACACAAGTAATAAAGGCAGATCTAGGAGCTGATTTAATTAGATGACAATATTACATACTGCTGAGCTCTGATTATCAGCAAAAAGCAATCATTTTTTGTATGTATTTGGGCTATAATTAAAAAGCCTAGGCATGTGGGATGTAATTAGCAAATACAAGGGAATGTTTGTCTTCTTCAGCAGACCAATATTTCATTCACTTTTTTTCATGGGGTTTAGATTCCTGTGTCAGTTCCAAAATCTGTTAGCTCTTCTTTCAGTGCCCTCTTCACAGAGGTTTAAGATTTAAAGGCCAGAAGGAGCTCTTACAGTCATCTGGTCTTTTCATAACATAGGCTATAAAAAAGTCATGCAGTAATTCAGGAATTAAGGGCTTCATTTCTGGGGGTTATTGTATGTGTCTGAGAAAAATGTTGTGGCTTGAATTTAAAGTCATGGTGTAACTACCATATCACTGAACACATTTTCCCAGAGACTTCATGTGAAAGTATATTGCCTTTATCTCGACTGATCTTTTATCTAAGTTTCATTTTCCACGTACACGCTATTTTTACTTCTGCTGTATTACAGAGCTGTTTATTGCCCAAAATAATTTGGATCAAATTCTTTTGGAGCCTTAGAATGAGACAGCCTTCACTTCCTATTTGTTAAACTAGAGAGATATTTTAAATTCATAATATGAGAGATAAATCTGAATTTAACCATTCTTTTAATCCTCTCATAATTCATCTCCATCAACAGCTTTTACAGGATCATCACCAGAACTGAATGTAGTACTTCACCAACAATGTCATTGATGCTGAATACTAAGTCATATTCCTTCTGTAGTCCTGCATTGGTAACTAATTTTCAAGGCTGACCTCAGGATTCTTTTCAGTGTCATTACATATGAGGATATATCTAGCAGGTACAACATGCAGTGTTAATTTTAATCAATTTTTAAAGCATATTTAACTGCACTATAGCAGATACTTCTCAAATAAAACTGCAGTTCTAAGATCAAAGATAACGGATCATTCAATGGTTATGTCTTCTCTTTACTCTGTATTTCTCTTTTTTGTTTTTTCCTCTTCTTTTTTTTTCTTTCTGTTTCATTTTCTCCCAGGTTAGAAAAAGGTACTGAATAATGTAGAATCACATGCCCCATTTTATAATACACCACTCTTGTAACATCTAAGTCATCCAAAAGCTATTGCAGAATTTATTAGTACAAAAAAATGTTGTTTTTTTTAAAATAAACTGCCTTTCTAGGAGGAGCACTATAGCCCTTCTGCTTGTCCACTTCTTAGAAGGAACTTGACAGGACTCTCCATCCATGTTTTTTCTTTGTCAAAGCAATATTCACACTGAAACCCTCCTGCTACTGCAATACCTTCTTCTCCCTTGGAGATAAGTCACAAACCACAGCGACCTCAATCCCCTACAGACCTGGGGAGGTGACTTTGACAGCAAAAAAAAGCTTGACAGATTCTTCACCCACATCAGTTCCACATACAAAACCTGTCTGAGCAAGGCAGGTTTACAAGCACATCCCTTGCCCCAGAATTCAGTGAAAGAATATATTTTTCCTGCACGGTGGATCGAGAGGTACTTGAGAGACCAGCTAAAGATGACAACCAGATTCAAAATTAATGTAATTTACTAAGTACATCAGCCTGCAATTAATCTGGTTAAAATATCAGTAATTTCTTCTTACGGGAACTAAGCCTGTGCCCATACGCAGTTATGAATTACTTCAGTTATTTAAAGAACTGGGCAACATTTCAGGTTTTGTATAACTATCTTCATTTATTATTTTTGTTCAATTTTTGTAGTAGTCATGTCAATGGCATTTTGTTACATTCAATCACTTTGTCTAAGTAGGGAGAAACTTTATTTCTTTAAAAAATACCCTGATGCCTTTTACAGTTGCACCATGACAAACTGCTTTTTGTACAGCAGCATCTCTACAGGGTCATCTATACAGCCATGAAAATCTGACTGCAGGATTATGGTCCAATCCCACTATTTTTAAATTATTTTTTATATTTTCTTGTGGTTGTTTGTTTTTTTAATCCCCTGATCTCAACAGTTTTGAAGACCCTCCCGCAAAGGGAAATAAAAGAAGTAATCCTGTTTGTAGGCATAGGTTTTTAGATATGTCACCTGCTCTAGGAAATATTAGATATCAAACAACGGTAAAGATGATAGCTAACAGAAGATTTTGGTACCTATATGTTAGATGCCATCATGTATTATTTCTAAAGGGCAATTTTATGAGCTTTAATTCCTGTTACTAGAATATTAAAAGACAAGGAGACCCAAGCCAACCAGCATGCTGAAGCTCAGTCTGAGCCAGGCTGTGGGAAACACTGTGCAGTGGGCACCTCTGCAATATGTTTTCATCCTTTCTTGTATGGAACTCAGACACTGTGCTCTGGGCTTTGGGAAAAACTCTTTGTTCATTGGCTACCACCAGTACACAAATATATTATTGGCAAACCTTTCAGAGAACTTATTTTTCACTTAAACTGGTTAGAAAAGGTTATTGATTTTTATATTTTCTTCCATGACTGTTTTATGTAATATACAGAAGTTAATCCTTGCATCAGGCACCACTAAAAGTCCTTTATTATAGATTCATTCCGTAATTACTGTGTCACAGCTTCAAGTTTCCTTTCATACTCTTTCTTTAGCTTAACAGCACTTGAAGAAACTTTTTTAACAATGAAAGTACTCTAACAGAAGGAGTGAAAATTTTCAACACCCAGTGTACATCCCAGTCAGCTTTTGTTCCCTCCTCTGACACCCTCATCCCTGCTAAGCTTCACTATGTTATATAAAAGGTGCTGTCACACATTATGGATCACCAATCATACCGATCAGTGTTTGAAACATATTCTGAGAATTTCTAAGGGTTGAAGGAGTATAGAGTCTCTGGAAAACGTTTTGCTTCTCCATCAGACATTGAGGTGTGTATATGGAGCATAGATATGGAGGAGATACATGCCTATAAAGGTCCTGCTCTGCACAGGCTGTAAGAAACTAAAGCAGACTGAACAGTTTCAGACTAGCGAGGCAGTTGAAAGAAGGCTCTCTGCTCTCTGACACCGAGATTCTTTCAACTTGCTGTGTGTGGTTGGTAGCTCACCCATGTGTCTAAAATACCAACAACATCTGAACCTCTCCGGAAGTTGGAGCTCAGAAAATTACTCGATAAATCTTCCAAAAACTCATCTTCCTTTGAAAATATGAGAAGCGTAACTATCTACACTTTTAGGGTGACTGGAGAAAAACAAATCTTTTCAGTGATGTATTTATGTATTAAGAAATAGAGAAAACAGAACATAAATAAAAAATATTTTATTGAACTTTGTTTCAAATACTAGAATATCTGTATGTTAGAGTCAATAAGTGCAGTAGTTCATTTCAGAAGCTAATTTCAAATACAAGTCATGGTGCAGTTGAGCAATGGGTTCTATACATTAGAGGAGAGTAAATAAAATTTTCAGTAAATGGATGGCTAATGCCTATTCTTTTAAACAGACAAAAATATATAGATAGGAAGCATGCAGATACTGATCAATATTCATTCCTCAAAATTATACTTAGAATCTTTATCTTTGAGTTAAGATTCCATTTAACTGTAAAATAAAATACACAGAGGTACCTCTAGTAGTTTTTATGAAAGAAATGGTGAGAGTTTCCAAATATTTTATAGTCTTTTGGAAAAGAACTGAGATGCCCTTCCCTTCCCTTCCCTTCCCTTCCCTTCCCTTCCNAAAGCTTTGAAAAATCAAACTACATAAGATGCTTGGGACAATATAGTATTTCAACAGACAATTATGCCTTCTGAGGTTTGGAAGTCAAAATTATGACTTCCAAAAATCAGTGTTAAGATTACACCATAGCAAAATTAAATAGAGAAAACCAAATGGTTTTTGTTGTTGTTGTTGGGGGCTTGTTTGTTTGTTTGGTTTGTTTTGTTTTTTTTAATTGAAAGCTCATAGGGCAGTCTATATGGAATCACATAGATAACTTAAAGCAAGAAAAAAAAAGGTAATCCAATTCAGTCAAACTGCTGGAAATAAAAACGTCCTTGTGCTCCTCCAGATCTCCCAATTAAATTTTGAAGGCTGTATGTTCAATGTTATTAAAACAACTAAAGAAAAAAATGTATTATATATCACCCTATTTTTATTCTGAGTTTCCATGAACAGAGTCTGTCTTACTGAGTGTAGCGGTGCATTATCTTTAATCCATTTTTAAGCATAAAGACTTTTAAGGTCATTGTTAATTAGAGAAAGGTCCCAATTCTTCCTAACTTGAGGCTGTGGATGCATCACTGTGGTTAAGCAAATTTACCTGTTTGGATTAATACAAACATTTGAGAATTAGACTAGCTTATCCCACTGGGTTTCCATCATTTAACTAACACTTATTTTCTGGGCAGGAAGCAAGATAAACTTCTTTCATCCAAATAATAAGCAGTACTGCTAATAAAACACAACACTGCATGAAACTAAGAGGGGCAATCTGTTAACCTGTTAGTTTCTTCACAGAATTATAGAACTACTGAAGGGAATAAAATAAATGTCAGAGAAGCAACGTCAACAGTAGCATTATAAGGACAGAATCAAGGAGAAAGAAAATGTCAAGGGAATGTTCTACCTAATATATTCCCTTTTAAATTGCTTCACTACTAGAAATTAGGCAGTTGAACAATAACCTTAAATTATTTGCAAGAAATGTGACTGTAGGGCATTTTGCTCTTCATAAGCTACACACTAGATATTCAGCACAATTTGAAGAGTACTGTTCTGATCTGGCTTACTGAATAATATCTATAACCTTACAGATAAGAAACTGTCACCTAGACATTGCCTTTCTACCCTGTAAAGTTACAAAATACTTTGGAGTCTGTCCTCTCTTCGATGAACTCCATTTGGTTTGTGATAAGGCATTTTATATTTCCTTATTCCTCAGTGTCATGGCTTTGCAAATTGCAAACCCATTTAGATTGGACAGTGCTACCCAGCCACAGAGAATGGGTTTTACCTTCATTTTGCTCTCAGTAATAGTGAAAATAGACATATATCTTGGCAAATATTTTGCTGCGCAACCTCATTTTCAATGCAAGTGGCAAGATTTGCTTCATAATACAAGTCAAAATTCAAGTGTAATAGGAAATTACTGGTTCAGTCATGGTTCCAAAGCCTTTCTTTCAAATATTCACCCAGCTTAACACATATCTCTGGATGAGTTTTCCATTAGTCCTTGTCATTGCTACTTGCTGGAAAATACAAATGACTACTAAAAGAAGTAGGCTCATGCAATGGAGGAAAGATAGCAAAATTAAACATACGTCTCTAGCTGTTGTGCCCAAAATTGAAGATTCAATGACCCTCACAGCCTTACTCCTAAGAGATCTTGAGCCAATACCCGTTTAACAGCAAGAGCTGAAAATACAGGAAATACAAGAAAATGTCAGCTGGAAGTCTGTGGTGCTAAATCCTAACAGAGAAGGAAGGTCAATATAATATTCTTACCCCAGATGTTTCTCAGGGATGACAGACCTATATATTCTTCTCCTCTGAATGATTGCACACTTTTGCTTTGACATTTTTACACTTGTGAAAATACAGTTCTACAGTTCCTCTTAGTTTAATAAGGCATATATGGAAACTGGATTTTATCTAACTACACTAAAACTTGCATTAATTTGCAGAGACAAATGTCAGGTAGATTTTCCTCTCCAAGCCATTCCACAAATCAAGCAATTTGGATCAACTTCAATAGAGGACTGATGAGTGAATTTCCTTCTACGGATTATGCATAAGTTGAAAGCAAATGTTTCATGTTGAAGAAATAAACAAAGAACATTTTAAAAATACAGCGTTGATTTTTTTTCTTTCTGAAACTTCAGAAAGATCCTTTGAATATTCATTACCATGGATACTAAACCATGCAATTGAATATCTTTCTTCCAACATAAAGAATATGTTTCTTCTTTGCTATGGTCTACTCTTTTCCACAGGGGTCCTACTACTGACCAAGTTGACTGCTACAGTCTGTACCTTGAATTACTGAGAAGGAAGTGATCAGGTAGCCAGGAAAATGTTTACATTAATGTTATGTAAGTACTGGCAAAGAGTGGGATTCTGTAGAGAAGAGTAACTTCCAAGATATCCCTTACCGCTCCACAGTGTTTTAAGACACACTGCTGGTTTCTCCACATTCCAGTAAAAGCCAAGCCAAGTGGTAAAATGATTATGCTTCAGTAACTAGATTTTTATAGTTTTTTCAAGTATATGTTCAGCTTCTCAGTAGCATTATTTGTCATACAGCATTAAAATGCTACCTTTTTCTTAACTACATGTGCAATAAAATAAAATGGACAGTTCTCATTTAAATAAAAACTACTGTGCAAGGAGATATGCTAAGAATGAAATGCCTTTAAAATAAAGTGCTCTCTTAAAACACTTTTTATGAACACCTAGAGACCAAGTCATAAACCACAGTTCCCACAGTCAATCTGAATTTGTTTTTATGTTCAGCATTGTTCAGTAAAAGTAGAAATCTGCAAGAACAGTTTAGTCCATTATATTTTTCCCCACTCTGCTGTATAACTTGCTTTCAGAAATCATTATTATTTTACAAAAAGTATCAATTTTCATCATTATTTGATGAGGAATCTTTCTGGATCAGCTATAATGGCTTTTCATCAATCAAAATTTTATTTTGATCCATCTGACCTCTTCAGATAGCTTTTCAGTTGTGAAATACTGTTAAAATAATTTTTTCCTGATTCATTTGTATTATTTTATGTGAACAACAGTTAACTCAGTTCAGGTAGCAAAGTTATATGGACAGAAGCCTATTTTGTGTAAAACGGTATTTAAGCAAAGGAAGAGTTTTAGCTTTATTAGGAACAAGGATGAGCAGTAAAACTCTAAGCCATTCCTCTGTTAAACCCCAGGAAATTAACTAACATTACTGGCTCAGGCAGCCAAGGTATAGCTTTAGCTGCACTGACTTGTCATATGCTTCATATCCAAAGGCAAAACTAAGACTATGAGTTTTCATGTTGTATAGAAATAACTAGCAAATAAATAATATAAAAAATAAAATAAAAATAACCATACTCACTCTTCCAACAACAGCAAAAAAAATCCCTATTACCTTACCTCTAGGATTTCAAAGTAATGTCACCAGCAGCACCACTGGGACATCAGTAGGCTCTACATTATGAATGTGTTGTGGAATTTGCACTGAGGCAATGCTAGCCTTGCCAAAATTAATATAGGAGCATATGGCTGCCCAGCCTGCTGGCATTGCCAGAATACACATAGGAGGAGGAACTGAACTAATCCCAGACATTGTCAAAAGTCTGGATGAGCCAACATACACTAGCACATTTACACCTGGATTCAGAGACCATAGCAATAAATGTCAGGGGTTTGGAAACCTTTCTGAAACCTCATCAGACTTACCCAACTTTACAGTTCTGAAATGAAATGAAAACATGAAAGGTTCACAAGGGTACTGAAGAGCTGTGTTAAATCACATTTGTAACCTTCTTTGTTTAATTCTCCATCACACACATGTTCCCTGAAGAGCTACTTTCAAATTTGGAGCAGCATTTTTAAAATTCCCTCTCTTACTGAGTAACTATGATGCCCAACGAGACTAATGTCATCCAGCAGAACATCATAGTACCAGTTCATTTAAGAGCATATTTGTAACATAATGGTTACTCTGTTTATTTATTTACTTATTTATTTATTAAATTTCAATACAATATTTTCTACAGGTAACATATTCCTGTTGGTTACTTTCCCTTTTTATAATATCGTTTGAATCAAGACTGTATCACTGAAGAAGACGCAACTCAAACGTGACAAAGATTTGAATAGTACTATAGGCATTTTATATATTTAATAATTCTCTGAATTAAACTCTGTCTCTGTCTGATTGCATCGCTTTTTACATTTCAACATACATGGTACATAGCATACAAAATAATAAATGCATTAGCAAATTTCCTGCTTACATATAGCAATGTAAAACAAATAAAAATTGGATTTAAAAGGAGTGGGAAGAGACTTCCCTCCTTCCATAAAATAACCTAAATAAAATACTGATGAATCCACATTTATCTCACCCATAAAGAGGGAAGACATGGATTATGTGATTAAAAAAGGAAAAAAAGGTTTCCCAGAATGATTGGCTAGTACCAAACATTATGTAAAATAGAGTGTCCAGTTTTCCAAGACTTATGAAAGAAACATTCTAATACAATCTGTAATCAGGAGTCAAAGACCAGAGCTTTAGAGTGAGAATTTAGTCCACCAGGTTTTAAGCACAGTGAATGTTCATCACAGGACACAGGATTAACACAACAAAACATCTGATTTTGAATGACAAGAGGCGTGAAATGCATAAAAACCTTATATGGGCAGAAGTGCGCCTAATCAGTAAGGTGCATTTCCTTAAGGAAATTGTAACTAAACTTCAAAGATCATTATTATCTTTATACTGTGGAGTCCTTATGTCACACTATCCATACAGATGGTACACAGATGACACATAGTCTACTTCTCCTACTTCTTACTCTCCTGCCTGAAGCTGAAGCAGTTTGTGGCACTGACTGGAAAAATGCTGATGATCCCAATTTATTAGCAACACAGTTATAGCTGATCGGATGGCAGATTGTTTTCCAAGAAGTAAGAAATATGTAGAATTCTATTAATCTGGAGTAGGCACACCTCTTTGTGAGCAGAATGTCATAGTTCAGTATTCAAGCACTCAGAAGTTTGTCAGAAAAATTGCCCATGCATATGCAACTTTATCGTCTCTTTGACACATCCATCATAATATTTTAGTTACATGACTCATATTTCTTCCTCTAATTCTTTAGTTGTATTTATTGCTATTCAAGGCAGTATTTTTTGTTCTTTTCTTTATTCAGTGTTTGTTTGACCCCATAACTTATTTAGCACACATTATTCAAAGCTTGAATTGAAAGTAAAATTATTTCCTTCAGCACTGTTTCCATGGTGGGTTTGCTATAGTGAATGAATGGTGAATGAATACTTCCTAACTAGAAATTCCCTGAGATTCAACTTATTACAGACATTTTTCAGATTGAAAATTAACAGTTGTACTAAGATGCCTACTAGGTTTGGGTATACAGTTTTTATCACTTGAGACCTGACTTCTTCATACACTAATTTGTAACACTGTCATCTTTCAGAGCAGTTTTAATTGATTTTATTTACAACTGGAAACACAACAGTTCTTCAAATCTCACCCCATATTTTTCGTGGTGTACCCAGAAAGATGGAAACATCAAACTTTAGACGAAAAATATATTTTTGAAATTTAGGGGTAGGTTCCAGCAATTTCCTTTTTATTCTCTCCAGACTCTGCCAGGCTTTACATCTTCCTTTCCCTCTTTCCCCTAAGAGATAACTAGTTGACCACCTCGTGTGGCTCTCTGCTCTGTAGGCCTCCTCTTCCTACATAGATGGTCTAACTGAGAAATATCTGAGAAATGGTACATTCTCAGAAACTGTACAAATTATACTAATTTAATAGGGGAAATCAAGTTGTACAAATTCAGCGGGGGTATTCAACTTTAAAATCTTCTTCTTCAATTTAAGAATGGAAAAACGGCATATCTTACAGAAAGCTTGTCTGATTTTTCCACTTATAGAGATACTACTTTAAACAGGGCTGCGTTAATGGTGGTATCATTCTGTTTCAGTCATCAGTTCCATCTCTAGTGATACACATCTTCTAACCAGAAATAAATGAATCAGAAATCCTACAGACAGCATTTTCTTTCAATGCAGCCTGAGAGAACAAGGCATTGGATAAAGGCTTCTGTTAAAAATGTATGTGATCATAAAAGCAAAGACTGTATTATCATTCATGTGTTCAGGCCTTAATTTTAGCATTCCCTAATGCTAGGTATTCTAAAACCTAATGCTAAATAAAAATTCAGTAATGTCCACTGCTATAGTTTTATTAACGTGCTTGCATATTTACATGTAAAATATATATATCACAAAGTATAAATATACCTATACTCTCCTTTGTATGTTTATATTGGCTAGCTATGAACATAAGCACATCTCACTGAATCATCTGGAAGTATATTTAAATAGATATTTTAGAATTGCCATTCTTATTAGTTAGTATGAAACACATTGTCTTTTGAGTTAATAAATAAATAGCAAATTAATTAAGTTAAAAAGGAAGTCAGAATACATTGACAGGTAAAAAGAGGGAACTGCTGTGTCAAAGAAAACAACCTAACTTCCTACTCGTAGTAGGTACTTGTATTCCAGCTAAATAAGAACTAACCAGACCAGGTTGGCTGAAAGCCAACCTCCTGTTAACTCTCTCCTGAATTTATATGTTATTTGCTACCCATCACCTGTTATTGCCCACCAACTTCCCCCACATACTTGTGATTTTGCTTTATATGTGGCTGTCTGGATTTCTTAAGACTTCTGAAGGTACACAGACCTGGTAGATTCAAACTTCTGCATTTCCAATTTAGTCATTGTAGATCCTTGTTTCTTCTCCATAACTATGTATCTACTTTCCCCACCAGTGCCCCAGCCACTGCCAGTGGGAAGGACAAGCTGCCGTCTTCAAAGTGAGAGTTTTCTATTACCACAGGAAATCCCCTCTCCCTCCATGCCACAGGCTGCTAACATGGCTGCTTTTTGACAGATGTAATTCTTATTTTATGTCAGAATAAACAGATCAGAGCTTGAGTAAAAGGGAAAGAGGGGAAAACAATAACTAAGATATGGTAAAGGTTGAAGAGGAGGAGATTTTTTTCATTAAACTTTTCCTCCCCTGTCCTGCAATACTCACATAAATACCATCTGCAGGGCTCAAGTTGGCAGAAATCTGAGCCCTGATGAACCCCATGACTCCAAGTGTGTACAGTTCCTGATATTTATCAAGTGGGATAGCAACCAGGGGTGAAAGGGCTGTAAATACTACTGCATTACTTGGTATACATGTGGCAGTGATGGTTGATGAGGGAAAGATCTTGCTGCTCTGTGAAAGGCGAGCAAGCCAGAGGATGAAGAGGAGGCTGAACAAGAGGAAGTTATCTTGTTAATCAAATCCTAGTTAAGCGAAGCCAGAGTACCACGTTTGAGATTTGCATAGATGTCTGCAGGCAACTTATGCCCATTCTGGTGGTGAAACTCTGGTTGGAGGAGTCAGAATTTGACTGAACTTGTTTGATATGAAAAAAAGTATGTTGCCATACTTGCAGTCCAGTATGAAAACATGACAGACAATGAGAGAAATAAAAAAAAAGAAAGACATAGGAAGCCCATCAACTGTTCAACTGGGAAACACCTTTAGATCATTGCAACTGTTGCATATTTTAAATTATCCTATATTTTGAGACCATAGTACAAGATGATCAGTCAATCTTTTTGATTTCCCCTATCTCAGAAACCAGGCAAAGTCCATGATTTACTGAAACTGTACACATTTTAAGAACTAACCCAAAACATGACATGTGATTTTGTCTGATTAATGCTAACTATTACATCATAAATTACATCCTAGATGTTCTCAGTACTAAAATCACAGACTTCAAGGGCCTTCTTCACAGTAGACACTTTGTACGTGACAGGCTAAAAACTCATTAAAAATCTCCAGCATACCTTCCATAAATGTAGGCTGGAAAGACAGGATGGTGTCAGTTTGCTAAATTTGGATCATAAGGTAACTCTTACAGTCAGAGTTAAAAAACTAAATCCCGCTGATAATGAGGACATTTCAAAGAGCAGTCTGATGCATACATGCCTGTATGGAAACCAGTCACACGTGGTAAAAGGTGGTAAGAGAGCCACAGCATACCCAGACCACTATTGTGAAAGCATTTGTAAGGGGGAAAAGAGACCGACTTTTAAGTCTGTACGAAATTTTAGAGAAAGCTAATACAGAGATTTTTTTGAACAGGTGTAATGTAATGAGACAGATGAATAAGACAGGATCTAAGCTGCTGCATTTGTTATTAACTGATTCTCAATATGGCAATATTTTGAAGGTGAGAAAATGAAACTTAAGATACACCAAGCACCAGATTCTCAAAAATAGATTAAAACCCGCAGCTTTCAGAGGGAATTTTTCACACCTAAAACAAGGAAATGGTATATTGAGAGGATATTGAAAGTTATTGGCTGAGCGTGAACAAAGCTGCTGCATATGCAATGGACAAAAAGCTGTTTGAAGCAGAGCAATGATTTTCAAACAATTATTTCAAATCTGGAACCAGGTGACAGGTAGGCAAGACAAAGAACCAGAATGAAAGAGGGTGTTGGTAGCTGCGTTCATCACCTACAATCAGAAAACCCAAATCACTTGCATGGGGGACAGATTATGTCATAGTTCAGGATTCGAGATAGAAAAATAAAAGGCTGAGAGATCACCCATGCATTTCCTGTGGAGGCATATATTATAATACAGGTTTTAGAATTCAGATTGGTAAATGATGAAAAGACCCTTTGCAATAAATGAGCTAAACCTGGCCTTAATATTGGCTCAGCTTTCTGTCAGCTTTAGCTGAAGTTGCTGGATTCAGTTCCTGAGTGAAATGCAATATGTAGAAATTCAGACTAAATTGTCTAACAGTACCTTCTGCTTTAAATGATGGGACAGATTAGTTAGCCCTAGTTTAGACATCTCCAGATTGGGCTTTCAAGTCTCAACAAGTCATTCTAGTCTCACTTTACAATCAACAACAAAGGGAAATTAATCTCATGTTAAGAAAGGCATCTAAGAAGAGTAAGATAAATTACACTCTGGAATGTTTATCTCTGCTGACTTTAAAAGAAACCATGGGAACTGGCTGAGATTTACACGTCTATGCTTTGGATGTTGTCAAGGCTGGGCAGATTAATTTCTCTTTAAAGTTTTTTGTTTTCTTAGTTTTGGTTTTTTTTCCACTGACTTTGTGTTTAAAACATGTGGAAGTATTTCCATTCTTGCTACTTAATTCTATATACCCTTAGAAAAGGTGTAAGCAAGTGAAACACCCATTCTTTTTTCCTGTTCTTTGTAAAATCACTGTTTTGCTGTGTCTTTCTTTCCATCACTACAACATATATAAATTGTAAATATAATTCCAGTAGCTGAAAGAATAACATACTATTTTCACACATAAATATGTCAAAAGGATAAACCACAACAATGAAAATTTAACAGCTCAATATAAGAAAGGCACAAAAGAAGAGGACTGGAGAGACAAAACTTCTTTTACAGCTGTTTCTTGATGAGCCTGGAACTCTTCATGGGAAGGCAGAATGTGATTTGCATGGTGTCAGCAATACCTGAATCAGAAGCCTCATACTGAGGGGTTATCTCCATATAGTTTGAAATTATTTTTTTTCTTGTTTTTAATTATTTGTTAGTAATTTTTAGTATATCCTTGATACTATTATACAGATAAAGATTTAACTGGTATGTCTTTCATCCACAAAATGACCAAACAGCCTGCAAATGCACACATATCACATACTAACAAGTAATGTTCCTCGGCCTACATTTGGAAGTAAATAATTCCAAGGAAGAAAGATTTGAGATAGCATCTTCTTTTGTCCAGTCTTTTGCAAGTCTAGTAATAAAACAGACTCACAAAGGAAAAGAATGCCCCAGCAATGGCTTGATGACACAAAAGCTCCCTGTTCACTGCTGCCACTCATCTGTCAGTCAACAGGCTCTACAGCTCAATGGATGAGTGGGGTATGGGTTTCAGCCTGCATTGTCATGTTCTGCATCCCTGCACACTTCTGGTACGCGTCATTTTGTTGGAAGGACTAACTACAAATACATATTGCTTTTCAAAATAGATATGGCATACTTCAAAGCTCTCTTGCTGGTTTTGTGACCATCAAAACAAAAACTCCCTTCTTTTACAAGAGGTGGTCATTACTGTACATTGACGCCCTTAACACTGATATAATTATCTAAAGATTATGTTACAGTAATAAAAGTAAAGATATAAGTGTAGTATAACTGTGCATGAAGGTGTAACAGGGCACTACAGAATTAATGGATAAATAATCAAAACCGAGATTCAAATACAAGATGTCAGTGCCCTTGCTACTGAGTGCTATTGGTAATGAATAAAAACAGGGATCTGTTCAGATCAACAATGGGTACATGCCACTCTTTAGGCCTAGACAGACTGTGGACAATTTTTCCATGGCAACCAACTAATGTAACAGTAATAGTTCCACCAGATGGAGGCTTATTAACTCATCAAAAACAGGGACCCCAGATTAAAGTTTATCTCACAATCAAAACTGATAAAAAGAAAATTCTTTTGAAGTATGTAAATCAAGCTGGCAAAACACAAAGTACGACAGCAGATACAAAAGATGATACTTCGGATAAAGTGCCCCTCCAGTCACCATTCTGTCTCATATTCTAAGATCTCCTTGGAAGCCTAAATAACATAACTAATGTTTATCTGGACTGCTTTTCTATTATTTGATAGTTCATGATTATTATTTTAAGTCTTAGATAGTTCTTGATATAATGTTTGGTTACACGAACAGAATCTAGTTTGGAGACCAGAAACCCACATCTGTTTCTTAAACAAAATCTTATCCTGAACACACATTAACTTATTTTTTTTGCATCGGCAGCCCTAAACAGGTAGGGATACATACCCATCATTTACTGATGCCTAAAAAGAAGCAAACTAACCTACAGTGAGTTTCTTTTAAAAAAGTATTGTAGTTTCATTCAGTAACCAGATAAACTTGTGTAACTCCTTATCCGCACACCCAGATCATTTATCATTAATGGACTTTGTGGAAATTATTATGGAAAACAAACGTATTACATGAAACAAAATTACCGATGTGTAGAAAAAAAATCTTTCATATTTTTATGCAACTTGAGATCACTTGTTTTTAGTTTATCCAAAGAATTATCAGTACATGCAAAAAAATCAAATTATTACTGAAAATTATCTGAAATATTACATAGTAAGACACATTTTGGATGCATTTTTATTACAAAATGGGGAAAATAACATACAAAATTCCAGCAACACATATCACAGTCATCTCAGATGTAAAAGTCTTTTTGTCTTTTGTATTAATGACATAAGCCAAGTAGTATTTAATGAGATTTCATTTTAAGTAAAGACTCAGAATAGTTTTCAGTATTGTCACATTTCATATTTCATTTCACTTTAAAAAGTTAAGTTTTTTACTGTATAAATAAAATACTGCATTATTGTGATTATTACACAGCACTTGTAGAAGCTAAAAGTCAGCACTTTAAAATTAGTGGGTTTATTTCTCAGGCACTTAATATATTAGTATGTATGGGTGACTGTCAGACTTCATGGCATTTTATTATGTCCAAGCAAGAGGAGAGAAAGAGACATTCTGAAATGTAAATTTGACAACTCATTGAAAGTTACCACGACTGCTTTGATTTTTCAAAGTATGTGTATTGTTGCAAATGAAATTCAAGAAAATTTGAAAAACACTGAAGAGAATGGTGTATGCTTTTGACATTTGAATTCTCCCCAGTCAAGTATAAAGGGACCACCCCATGCCTTATTGTTGTCTGTTTAAATCTTTCACAAAAGATTAACTTGCAGTGTCAAGGCCACTGGCTAACATCCATTTTGACACTGATGAAATTACCTGGAGTGACGCAGTCTCCCGAGGCACACTGTCACAATTAATGAAATATGAAGGGACCAAAGAAAATTTTCTGGCTCTGCATAACAGAGCAGAGGAAGAAAAAGGTAAAAGGAAAAGGAGAAGAAAAAATAAATAGGAAAAGCCTTTGAAAAATATGAGTGAAGACACATTTGCCTCCAAAGTAATCTTCAAATTCCACAAAAGTAAGACAGATTTGCCAGTAGTCATGGTCTGGAACACTAAGCATACAGCCTTTCAGCATTTCAGTCACAGTATCATATTCTAGAAAGGCAAGAGCATAGAGGATAAATGATCCTGGCTGAGTTATAGTAGGAAAAAAATAAGGTTCAAGACCACTTCTCCTTGCCAATACCTAAGTCCATCTGGCTTTCTCAAATCTCTATTCCAAAGCAGTCTTCCGTTTTATTGGAACTGGGTTTTCCAACAGTCATCACACTTCAAAAAATGACAAATAACTGTTTGTTCTAATTTCTTTACACAAGGGCTCATAACAGCATATAAGTTAAATGGAAATTACACTAAGGGCAATGGGCTTCCAGTAACTCCAGAGAACTTCAGATCAAAGCGTATGAAGGAGGATCTTTGTGAGTCCTGAAACCACAGTCTCAGGAGACCTTCATTATTAAGGAACTTAAGGGACTTTCCCACCAAGAAGAGTTGTGTTCATACAAAAGAAGATACGTATATAAACTTTTACCGTGATACTGGCATAATCTCAATGCTATGGACTACTCTACCCTGGTTTCAGAATCTCTTGTTTTTAATGTAGTTATTGAGGGAAGAATGGAGCGTTAAACTCGCCGTTGCACTAGAACAAATAAGGAGGAAGGGAACGTATGAATCCTGTCCAGTTGGCTAAGCTTTTCTGGGGCAAGAATGAGTGAATCAGTGCCGCTGACCTTCAGTTCAACTGCTAAAAATTTTTCCCAGCCACCAGAGATATATATATGTAAGAATGCAGTGAAGAAACTCAAAAATACAAGGTACTTTTTCCTGCCTTTTCCCTAGCCATTTATCTATGACATTTAAAAGATTATTATCATTATAATTTCAAAGGCCTATATCAGGCCTTTATCACCACTTTAATCATTTACAGAGATCCAGAGTTGGAAGTGTCCTAGTTGTAGCTACGGAACATGCATCCCTCTGTAACCTCCTCGAGCTTGCCTTGCAGCTCCTCATTCATTCGGTTACTTTTGAGCCCCACATTGCCCCTCTTAATTTCCAGAACCTTCACCACAGTAGATTTGTCATACTGAAATATTAATTTTGGTAATTTTAGGGTTCAAATGAATGGTGGGTTTTTTCAATTATCATTTTCAACAAGTAAACTACTTTTCATGCTTTTGTAACTAATATTCATTCCCTTGAATCCTTTAAAGCAATTGCGGGTAATGGGAAAGAAAACAACAACTGCAAAGCAGAACAAGTCTTCAGCTGCTGGGTACAGTGCAATTCAGACACATACCAAGTACTGTGTGAGATTACTGAAAAATCAGTCTCACTCTTTATACTTACAAGCCTTACAGGAAACAGATTTTATGCTATCATTTCAGAAACTGGAACAAAGAATATTCAAAGCAACTAATGAACAGGCTTAAAAGGAAACGTTTGCCTCATTCTAATTGGAAATATTATTCCCAGAATAAAAACTATGAATCAGGATTGAAAAATACAGTTAAACTAAATAATAAGTCACAACCCATTTATGTCTAACAATTACGGATTTTAGGTACTACCAATGCATCATCATGAATTTAAAAAAATAAAATTAAGCTTCTGATAAGCTCCCTTCCCTACTCAGATGCGTATTTCCTGATCTGTAGCACTTACACCAAGCCTAGGTAGAAAACTGAAGATAACTTTTGGGATCTTTTTATCTATTGTGTTGTAAGAATATAGGCATTACATTACCAGTGCTTCAAAGAGCTCTGCTAATTCCAGTGGTTAATTAAAACACCCAGTGAGACATAGCACTATCCGAAAAGTATTATTTTACCCAGAGCTGCCAGCATCATTACCAGAGATATATCAGTAACCAGAATATATTTTCACTACTATTTCAAAACTTTCAGCATTTCACATAAAGAGTATTTAATTTTTAAATGATTTTTAAGTGATGTTGATTTCTACCAAATGATAAAATGCAAGCAAATTTAGAACACAAAATAAGAATTTCACAATGTATTTCTATATACTAATTTCTAAATAAATTTTAGCGCATTAGTGACTACCAAGCTGTTATGTTTCAAAGAGGACTGATCATTTTAGATGCCTTCATTTTAACATCCTAGTTAAGTATTTGCCATGAGGTCCTTCTGCAGCATTAGTAGGATGCAGGATGTTTCTTAAATTCAATGCCCAGCTGAACGCCTGTAAGCTTCTCTTGGACTATTATGCAATTATAGCAGCAACAACCACACCAACAAAACCAAGAAAAAGCAACATACAATTAGGTTCTCAAAGAGAAAAGCCAATTGGCAAAGGACAGAAACATCCAGTTGTCGTCAGAAACCATTTTTTCATGGAACAGTCTATCACTGTTCTCTCTGTCCCTTAAGTGAGACCTATAAAATACCTTCAACATATGAGCCTGGAAGCTAAAACCCATTATTATACTGGACAGTAAAAGTTATGGACTGCATAAAGATATTGCACATTCCATTTTTCCCAGTGACACCCTGCCAACTAGCCCTGAACGTTGCACAGGCATTCACCACCTGCTTCTGTCAGCTCCATGCAGAATAATGATCTTCCCACCTCTGCTTTATTAACCTCCCCTTCTTTCACCAACTGCCATATACTCTTTTCTCTCAAGCTGCTTCACTGATGAGCAGAATGACACAACCAAACAAAACTGCTTCTAACTGGTAGCTAATTTTTCACTTTTTCTGGTTCATATCCAAACATATTTTAGTGACCCATTTCAGCTCAGTCAGTCAGTCAAACAAAAGACAGTAATTTTCTTCTTCTTTTTTTTTTTTTTCCTGATTGAATTATGATGATATATGGGCACACGGTCCCACAAAATCTTCCTGAATTGATTTAATACAAGGTATTAGTTTGCAGTTAGCTCTGTTCAGGGTAAAAAGTGAACAGGAGTTGAAGATATGATATGAAGTACCATGAACAATGTACAGAAGAATTTAATTTCCAATATTTTAATATACAAAAAAAAAAATCTCCCTTGCAAAACTAGGTTTCTATTGATTACCCTGGACTCAGGTGCAAATACAGAAAAATACTTGGAACAAAATGCTCTCACTTTATTTTTTGTTTGTTTGAGGTACTCAAAAAACAAAACAAAACAAAACAACAAAAAAACAAAACCAAAACAAAAACAAACACAAACACAAACAAACAAACAAAAAAGACACCCCAAAAAACCACCAAACAAAACCATACTGAAATCACTGGGAGTAGTGGAAGTGTTCAAGGCCAAGTTGGATGAGGTATTGAGCCACCTGGTCTAACGGAAGGTGTCCCTATCCATGGCAGGGGTGGGTACAACTAGATGATATTTAAGCTATAACCTAAAACATTCTATGATTCTGCAACTCTTCAATACTTGGCAACTCTGAGAATCGAATGCTTTTTTTATTTATTACAGTTGGTAACATCTTCAGAGTCATTTAACTATATTTTAACAGTGACATATCAGATGAAAGTAAACAAAATGCCTGAATCCCCATTATCAAAAAAAAAAAAAAAAGAAAAAACAAAACAAAATAAAACGAAACAAAAAGTTGTAGCCCCAGCTGTCTCCAGACAAAGTCAGATACAAAGTAATAACTTTCTCTTTGCAGCACCTGTATTCAATTTCTAAGGTACATCTGTCATTTTATTTTAACAAAGTCTAACAAGATCAGTTCACAGCCATCTGTGTCTTTCTACCTTGAAAGCAATTCAGGTTGCGTTGCTTTAAAAAAATACCATTCAAAGCAAAGCAACACAAAGAAGAACAAAACAACTGCACAAGATTACAGATGACGTTCTGAAGTTCGTTACAGCTGGCAATAGATATCTCCATGCACTTAAAATATAAGACTGCTGCACACTTGATGCAGAGCTTGCAGAGGGCACCGCAGCCTCTCCTCAGCAGCAGCTCTATTGCATCACCACAGAGATAAACCTTCTGGAAGGGCTTACACATTTTTGACATCTCATGGTGCTCACATACTCTTTTATTCAGTCATCCCCTGCTATGAAAGAGATCGAGAAGGCTTAGTATAATCAATGCTTCTATTTCCTGAGAATCCCTGGAGTGGAAAGTGAGCTGACAGAGGAGTCAGGCTTTCTATAACAATGTAGTAGAAGTCTCCAAACAATGAGACTCCAGCCACAGGTAACTGGGCTATAGGTTATTCCTAAGCAGAACAGGCAAAGAAAAAGCAGAAAATGTACATGCTGCTAAGTCGCTTAGGCATGGTTTTCTAAATTCCCACTTAAGAATAAAGAGTCTTAAAGACTGTGTATCAAAGCATAATTATTTAACTAAAACTAAATGGATAAGGATAAGCCTCTGAGTCTCACTGGATATAGTCTCCCCGCCTTGTATAAATAAAAGTCTACTTTGATCCAAGTCCTTCACACATGGCATCAAATCACATCTGCCAGAATAGCAGGAGTTTGGAAATACAACAATGTGTGGCATTAGAACCAGAATTTCTGATGAAGAAATTAGGACCAAGGGAGAGACAGCCCATTAATTCAGTATTAAATTGAGCCAATTTAGGGGAATGAAAACAAAACAAAATAAAAAATGGAAAATTATCAGATCAGAGCCAAACACTGTGGATTTATTTTAGTCCCTCTGTAGTCAAACAGAGGATTTATTTTTCCTCATTTGTACAACAAAAAACGTTGCTGTAAGTAATATGAGTTGTACTCTAATTATAAAAATGATACTTTTTGTCTAAAGACAGATGTACAGTTTGTAAATCAGGCAGTTTATTACGAATGCCAGTTAGAGTCTAAAATCACCGACAGATAAGCAGCGAAGTACAGCTGAATCCTATCCGTGCCATGGAGGGAGCTGCTGTTAGGAACCAAGCTTTTGCACCAAGCTAAATGCTGAGTGCCAGAAACCTCAGGACACACGGGAAAGACAACAAGTCCAAGTCATTACTACAGAGTCAGTCTGTGAGATCACAACAGACTCAAAGGAACAAAACCAAGAGGGACATGGGGGCATGGAAAACATTTAACCAATCAATCAAAGCCAATAAATATGGAAAAGGCAAGGGACTGCCGAGAACCTAAGGCACTTCATGACAGGTTAACTGCAGTGAAATAGGCAGCAATTTGAAATAACGAGTAATGGATGGGTTATAAGCGCATTCCAGTAGCTCTGTGCTGGAATGTAATGAAACCATGGACACTTCCAAGTATCAGCAAAAGGAAAAGAACGTCTGAGGTTAGAATTCATGCTGCCAGGGACTTGGAATCTTGACAGTTCCTTATGGCAGCAAGTATTTCAGAAGTAAAAGACATAGACCTCTGAACCCAAAAAAAGCAATGTCCTTATACTAGAATCTACTTTTATGCATATCAACATCTGATTTTTTTTTCTCCTTTCACAAATGCTCTACCTTTATTTCAACTTTTAAAGTCTTTGACTAGGAAAAAACCATTATTCTCAGTTAGTTAACACCACTGCCACTGACAATGCTACTATAAAGGCCCTACTCTATCACAGGAAACATGAAAAAACAGCATGTGCACTAAGTAGTGCACCCAGGTATCAACATTTTGTTCAAACACAAATTCTTTTCTTTCCTCTATAAAAATCACTGGTGTCAGTGCTCTTTCTTTCCAATACCTACTAAGGAAGTCACAGTTCATTTCTCACATGTTCCCAGAGAAGATTCAAGTCTTTGCTTAAGTACTTTGACAGAGAATACTACAGCAAATACAGCCAAGAGTGAAGCTGGAAGCATTGAACACCTCATTTGGTGGGAAAACAATTACCTGTCCTTCCACTCCTCAGCTTGTGCTCTTTAAGTATTCCAGATCATCACTCAACTTTTTAAATAGTAACATTTCTGTGATAAATAGTAGTTTTTTTCCTTTGGGGTCTTTAGTGTTTGGATTTGATTATTTCTCAGATAACATAGAATCTTGGTTGTTTACCCAGTAAACAAATATGTGAATTTCACATACATTGTGTATGATGGTTTGCCTATTTTTGTTGTGAAAATCTTAGTAAATTCTATTTAGGGGATGCCTGACCTATCTAATTTATTGAAAGGATAACACTTTTAAGAACTGTAATTACTATTTTTAAAGTGTAGGTATGCAACACTGATTTTATTTCTTTTTCTCTCCTTGTTTCTAAATACCCTGAGTCCTAACAAACTTACTTATACTTACAAACTACTTGCCATTATACTTCAATTCAGGGTCACTTTCAGATTGTGAAGCTCTTGAAGTGTTATCCCTTCATTGACATATATATTTAAAGATTTCTTACAAAAGTGTCTAGGGCCCTTCAATATGCCCTTTTTTTCTGAGATATTGGCACGATCCTGGTTGAAGCAATGCAAGATCTCTGAGAGATTCACGTCCTTCTGGGCTGGCAATTAAAGGACAGGGAGTCTCATATGGCACAGACAACTACATTAGAGCAAAAAACCCCAGACATGAAGGACAAGATTCAACTCTCACATAAAGATACCCACATTTATTTTCGTGCCCTGGCTCCCACTGTCATCATCAGAGATTAAAATTTTATTTAAGTTGCCTGAATGTAAGTATTGAGCACCATTTGAAATTTAGTAATGTACCCCACCTGCCCTTCAGCTGCTACTCCAGAAGGGACAGAAGTGCTGTTTTATATCTGGCAGCCCTGGAAATATGTCCCAGAAAGCCTACAGTGCCTTAAGGAACACTAAAAACCTATTTGCAGGAACCAGAAGGTGTCCTTGGCCAATTCAGTCAGGGCCTTGAGAGCCTGACTGATGTTGGTTCAGCTACCAAAGCAGTGTCTACTACCTTGTGAGGTGTCAAGTATGGTCATTGAATTGACACCAATAAACAGGTTGCTGGACTCCATTGTCTGTATTTGCCAGACGTCTTTTGACTGGGATGGGAAGTCAGACACTTGGCTTGCTTGTAAGCACCTACGTAGTTCGCAACTAAATTTGAGCGTTCTAGTTTGCAGCTGAGTCCCACCCAAAGAATACCGTTCCCTAAACATAAGCAACTCTATCCTTCTCCAAGATTGTAAGATATCTTTGGTGTCAACTCAGGTGACTAAATAAAGATGTCTAGTGTTATTTGGAGTGTTCTATGATAGTCAAGACCTAAGATATTGTGTCATGGGTTATATCAAGGCCTATGCTTTTCTGAAGTACCAGCTGGAAGCTGAAAAAGGTATCCCACGGTATTTCAAATGGTACTAGGCGACTATACACAGGTTCTTTAATTAAGCCATCTACATTTTATTTTTCAGTGTGATCACAGAAGTTTTCGTTTAGAAGCCCTCAAAAATCATGCCTGGCTACATGCCAAGAAGTGAAATGTTCCAAAATACAGAAAACCTACAGAGAAGACCAGCAAATAAATTTATATTTATCCTGACTTCCAAACAAAACTATTAAGAATATAAGCTCAATTTATTAAAATACAAGAAACAGAACCTCCAATTTCCAATTTATTATGAATTAACTGATCTACAATTATTGGTTATCCATTCTGAATGACATGTTAGGACCTCAAACATCTCTTGAGATTAAATCTCCAATTGGATGAGCTCTCTCCAACTAATACCCTGCTCATTTGCTACCTTGTATCACTTTACACAGACATATTTTGTTCAGACACTCTAAAATTGCCTGTTTTGGAAAACATAGCTTAATTAATTTCTTGCATGCTCTAGCTGAGCTGCAGAGACACACCTAGTCGACAAGGAACCCATTCAAAGTTCCATGAAACAATTTATAAGTACTACTTTTGAACTGCCTTAGAGAATTAAAGCAAAAGAGCACTAATAATAATGAAGAATTTTGCTAGTAATAAAATATATTCTGTTAAAAAACCCCAAACAAACAATAAAACATCCACCAGTTAAAACTCAACTGCAGTAAAGTTTTTGATACACTCACTTCATATCACTCTAACATTTTAGTGATAGAATAGTTTTTCCCTTCGTCACGCATTTTACAGGCTCTCAATGTTATAACCTTCTAAGAAATTAAAGGGTCTGCATAATGGGCACTTCTTGATTTCTTATCCTATTTCACCCCATTTTGAAGAGAAATCACCCAACCAAGGGTGTCAAATGTGGCAGAAGCACTAGCTCCCTCCATTTCCAGAGGCATCAAGAACTTTCTCAATTTCACGCTTCCGCGCACAACTTTATTTACACTAAAACCATTCTGTTTTGTGCTTCAGAGCAAATACTTCGTCTTGATCTCCCAGCAAATCTTGGCTATATTATCGCTATATTCACTGAATACTCTGTGAAGCTTTGACTCTTTACTATAGACTGCAGCTGACATATCAGGTGAAACACAAGTGAACTGCATAATGGAAGTTAATGTCCCGTCAAAATGGGGTCAACAGGATACAATCAAACATGTGTATATCATCTACTCACAGTGTGCAAGCTTTTCTTCAAAACAGTATTTAGATTTGAAGTGGATGCTGTAACACAAATATTTAATATACATTGGTGGGGCTCTGCTAATTATCTTTTTGAAATACAAGTTGATGTCTCAGAGAGACACTTGCAACAATGGTCAGATTAATAATAATTAAATTTAAAATCTGATTTTTTTTTAATTTTAAAATCTAAATTTAAAATCTTGTGGTTTCTCAGCAACCTTTATTTCCATGAATAAACACAGGTACAAATATAAACCCAAATACTACTGGGGTTGCATTTGACATGCTTAATTACATGGCTTTTTTAAAAATTACTTTTATACTGTTTGTCTACGTAAATTATCAACTCAAATTCAACCATTCAGCATAGTGTCTCCATAAAAAATCTTCAAGCATATATGTGAAGAAATAGATTTTCTTCTTAAAAGATACTTTCTTTAATTCGGTAAACACTGCTGAATACCTATCTTTTATGCAGAATTTTGAGCTTCTCTTCAAAGCTCTTATTTAAATAAGTTAACTACTTAGACACTTTTCTAATGCAAATTGGCATGAATTGAAAGACACACAGAAAAGCATTTTTGCTGCATGACATTCAAAGTTAAATGTACCTACTTTGTACTTCTATAGAAGTACATCTATTTCTTATTTCCCTGGAACTTCTCTCACAAGAGTTTAAATTATAAGATGAAAGAGAATACTTGTATTTCACAGTGTGATGGAAGGGACCTGGTCCAATTTCTGACTTGGCTTGTTCTGACCCAGAAAGGAGCTGTTCCATTCAAATTAATCAGACAAAAATTTCAGCTACATAGAAAACAACAGCACAAAATGACAATTAAATTACAAAATGCTGCTAAGAAATCTTCATTGCTTTCCATAAAGCTGCATTTTCCAAAGCTGTTTGTCCAAATTGAAAATGGTGATGAAAGTTGTACCTGGTCTTCTAAGTACTGAAAGATCACCAGATGACTACACACCTCCATCTACGTACAGCTGTACTTGGAATTCTGGATCTCTTATAGAAACTCCATTTTGTACCTTCACTATCGCAAGACATTTTAGTAAGCAAGCGCCAAAAAAAAGCATGAGTGGAGATAACAGTATTTTACATTTAAAGTGCCTTCATAATAAAATACCTTCCAGTTTCTTGTTGTGATGTGGAAATTTTATTCAAGTGGCAAATTTTATTCAGTTGGCAAAGACTTCTAAGAGAAAACCTTCTAAAAACTCTTCAGAAATTTTCCTGCTTTATCTTTAATGACATAAGAGACAGTTGCATGAATCATCAACACTAAAGCACCGTGATCACAACATCAGAGAATGGCTGAGGTTTAAATGGACTGCTGGAAGTCAACTGAACCAACATCCCTACTCACGTGGAGCCATCTAGAGTAGGTTGCCCAAGACTGTGTCCAGATAGATTTTAAGTATCTCCAAGCATGGAGACTCTACCTCCTCCATGCGCACCCAGTGGCAGTGCTTGGTTACCCTCACAGTCAAAAAGTGTTTCCTGATATCCGGAGGGAACCTCTTCTCTTTCCGTTTGAGCCCATTGCCACTGGTCCTGTTGCTAAGAGGAACTTGGCTTCATGCTGAAAACTGAATCCCTTCAACTTTGTACAAGCTGATACGATCCTTCCCTTGGACCCAACCTTCTCTGCTCCATGCCAAAACAGTCCCAGCTCTCTCAGCTTCTTCACGTATCTCCAATTCTCCAGCCTTTTAATCCTCGGGGTGATTCTTCACTGGACTTGCTCCAGTATGCTCATGTCTTACACCTCCAGGTGCTTTTCTGCAAAGTTGGTTTCCATCCAGTCCATCCTCAGCCTGTACTTACTTGTCCATGGTGCTGTTCTTCCCCAGGCACAGGGCTTTACACCTGTGTTTGTTGAACTGCATGAGATTCCTGTTTTTCTTTATCCTTCTTAAAACAAATTACAGTGGGATAACACTCTGGAGAAATACAACCAAAAGGTCAAAACTATCAGAAAGTTTAAACTTCTTGGAGTTTAAAGTACTATGGCCCTTTGAAATGGCTTAAGGGATTTTACTTCGTAAACTTTCTATGTTTGTAAAATTTCTTCCTTCAATATCAAATCCATGCCCTCTTCCTACTCTTATCCAAAGGTGAGACTGTCTAAATATGAACCTATATAATGAAAAACTTGAGTTAAGCAATGGAAAAGGAACCAAAATCCTGTATGTGAAATAGCATAATCTTTGTTTTTTTTCATTTTGACTTAAACCATTTTTTTTTTAAGAAAAAGCTTTTCTCTATAAACCAATGTGATATTTTTAAAACTACCCCACATCTGGAAATTTTCAATTTTCTTTTTTGCTTTCTGTACGAGGCCAAGTGATCATCATTTTATTGTCATATAATCCCATATGACAATAAAAATTATGAAATATCCATCATGTAACAGACTTGCATCCAATTATATGAAGGAGAAAGAAGCCACACTAAAAATCTTCAATATTTATGTAAGATAAGTGGTGTGCTAAATTGTTCTATTCTTTCAAATCTTCCTTAGAGCAATCTAACTCCATGCTCTGACTTCACTGCCTTGATCTACAGACCTCTCTGTATTTCTGAAAGCATTTTTCCAACATTTGCTGTTAGTCGCCTTTTGAGCATCTGCTAATTTGACATTTATTAGTGCACGTTTTATTTTTTTTCCATCTCTTTGTACTGACACCAAAAATCTAAAAATACATTCTTTGAAAATAAGAAAAATGAAGAAAAATTGAAGAAAACTGAAGAAAACTGAAGAAAAAAAGAAATCTAAAGATACATTCTTCTTCAGAGGAGTCAAAACTGGACAACAGTCTCCTATCTTGTTTATCTGGAAGCCCGGGATTATATTACAGTCACAGTTTGAATTTCTTCATTTAGCAAAGTGATTGTAAAATTATTCTATCTGACGTGGCACTACCTTTCCAACCTTGACCTTGTTGTGGTTTCTCTCTAACTAGCTTTAAATCTGTGGCAGCACAGAAATATTTATCATAGTGTTGATGAATACACACACACACACACATACACATGTGGTTAAAGGATAATAACAGCAAGCAGTAATTCTGTATTGAATGAACATTATCCATGGTTTTAAAATAAATGGCACAGAACAAAGTATCTTTGGCTCTAGGATAAAACATTAAGTAGAGTGGTGCAAGCATAGGATGGTGGCAGAGACTGTGAAGGTGCTGACATAGGAGGAGGAAAAGAGAGGCCCCAGACCTACAAATAAATCACCAGTAGTTTGTTCCTGGTTACTACAGGGATACAGCCTCAGGAGCTGGGTAAAGCTGACTTCAGTTCAAGGGCAACAATGAGCAAAGGTCAGGAATACCTGTGTAGAATCTTATATGCAGATTTGCCTTGGGAGCTAGTGAAGGAAGAAAAGGCAAGCAGACTCAACAGGTATTTTGGTAATTTAGGAAAATTAGCAGGCAAATACCCTCCCAAGAAAAACCAGGAGCACGGAGGAAGCATTGCCCAGTACCAGCAGTGGCCTTCTGCCAGTACAAAGCTGTAATGTTGACATCACTCTTGAGGAAGATGAGTGCTGATGGCCCTTAGAACCAGAGAAGCAGAGGAAGGGTAAGCATAACCCCAGGGAAAAGAGGCACATTTACACATGAACCCATACTGGGAGTGCAACATTTTAAATTGCATTAGTATTGGGCTATTTTTCTATGATTGTGTTCTTTTCTGTACATGGAAGAGCAACAATTATTTGGTTAAACTGGTAATCTTTGCGCCATACTCACAATATATTGTTGACTTGGTATGAAAGGCGTAGTTTTGCCCACAACAAAACTTTGCATGAAACACTGCATCTGTTTAAAGGGACTAAAAGCCTTGAGCTGTCTTTCTTTGAAAGGGTTTAAGAATAATGTTGGCCACACAGGTTTTGAGGTAGACAGGGTATCCTTCCACAGCCTTTTTCCAACTCCTTCACGTATTTTCTTGCTCTAAACATCCTTCTACTATGATTTTCTGCACCTGGTGTTCATCTGTCTTCTATTTCAATATTTGGAAATATTTCACATTCAATGACAACACTAATTTTCAGTTTTTTTATCTTTCCCAGAGAAGCTCTGAATTTCCTTCCAATGTCTTATTGCCCAAATATCTGGAAAATTGACTTTGGGATTCAATCCCTGACATATTTGAAACACTGACCCATCAAATTGGCAAACTAGTTCAGCATACTAAAAGTGACAAAATGTAAGCACTGGATTCAGCTTTCTTTTGTGAAAAATATAGGGTTTACCTGAAGAAAAACATTCTTTGAATTTCAGGAAAAGTAAATGAGTTGACTCAGAAAGAAAGCAGTAAAAAAACAAATAAAGTGAGAGGGCTTTTTTTAAGTTTACATTATTTTGTGCTTTGTCATTTCTCCAAAATACTATTTTAAACATTTTAAAGTAACCAAATTCCCCACAGAATGTTTAATTCAAATTTTCATTTTAAAGCTATCAATTTTCAGATTCATTAAATATTTGCAGGAAAAAAATACACTGTTCAACTGATACATCTTCCCCTCACCTATTTTGTCTAATCAGCTTTCAAATAAAAGGAAAACTGTAAATGTGATTAGGATAGGACAGGACAGACTAGGCCAGAATTACACCTTTCATCTTCAAGGAATGCATGCAAGCAATACTTTAACTTTAATCACCTTTCCATATCCCACTGATTCCTGTGAGATAAAAGTGCATGCTTAAGCAACACAGCATCCTGTCCTAGATCTTTTTGTCCCTGCACAAACCAAAACATCTTTAAACATATCATTTCCCCAACTCTGAAAGCTATCCGGATGTCTATATAACATATTTTACATCTATGGATTAAAACAAAATAGAAGAAAGAAAGATCATAATATTATCAACATCATTATGGCAATATTAAAAAAAGGCCAACCATGGCAAATTAGGAAATTTCTATTAATTTCCACTCCACTCTTCAAGGAATGGAAGAATAGCCTTTCCCAGTGATCAAAATAAAACACAGGCTATCAAAGTATTCAAAAAGTAGACTGGAAAAGTATTTTAATAAATGCTTCCATCAGATTCTGATTCTTCTAATTTTCTGTAAAAAAGTTATTTAATATACTTATTTATCACAATTTCATAGTCTGTTCGTTAATTGTAGGAAAAATTAAATTTGGCGGTATTTTAATCTGCATATATTTGGGTATTATACAGGCAAGTTTGTAAAACAATAAACGGATAATATATAAATTATTGCTATTCCCAGAGAAAATGTAATTATAATCACTGGCACTTGGTGCCATATTCCCAGATCCTTCTTTCAACAGACAAAGCAGAGCCCCTCTGTCTAGAAAAAATGTCAGTAGAGATATTTCATGGATAGTTAGAGGAACATGGGCTATGTCAACTACCAGTTACATTCTGAAAATAGTGTTTTGAACATATTTTTTTAGATTTGCCTGCCTTTTTTTTTCACACAGAAATACTTTCACTTTCTTTGTCAGTGTTTCTCACTGTGACATGTCTTGATTTTAAAATACATACAGTGTTCTTCAGAAAAAAAAATAAAAAGAGAAAAAATCTTCTTTATTAATTGCTGCAACTATTTTCAATAAGCATAACTGCACAATTAATTTATCAATGTTGTTCCAAAATTAGGATTTCTAAACACAATTTGTCAGAGTTTCAGTTTTAGGCTAGACACAGTTCTAGCCACTTCACTAGAACTGCACTTTTCAAAGAACTAGCATATGGAGGAATATTGACCTGTGGAGGACCTAGTTGCCCAAACTCAGCATTATTGCAGGCAGTGTGGTATTCTTCCTGGCCTCCAGCTACCTTCCCAGGAAAAGGCAACTCTCCTGGAGACCTTGTACTCACTTCTGTAACCCTGAGCCCAGGCAGTCTGCTCTCTGTGAGGCAAGACTGGTTTGCCTCAGCGTGATGGAGAAAAGTTCATTAGCTAGAACATGCAATACAAGTAAAGCAAAACCAGACATAGCTGAGCAATTGCTAAGCACTTGTTTAGCTGATCAAGGACTTGAGAAGAATAAAATCTGACATAGGAAGGTGTAAAACATGAAGGAAAAAAACAGAAATGGAGACTCAGCAATGCTGAGCATCAACCTATCCCTCATCTAAATGCTGAGTGGTCACCCAGCTGAGATAGCCAGTTTTGGGTATCTCATTGGAGGATCATGTTAGTGTTTAGCCTCGTAGCTCATCAGTCCCAGTTACCTGTTGTGTGTATCAGTTAGTAAACGACTGCTTTGCACTCATAAATTGTGTGTATTATTCTTTGGTGTCTCTCTGGGCACAACAGAATTTCACACAATCACAGAAAGGCTTGGGTTGGAAGGGGAAATTTGTCCATGTAAGAGGAAAGAATGTCTGGACATAGTGTCTGTCTAGTGTCTGTAGTGTGTCTTGACATCTCTCAAAATGTTATGCCTGCTTTCCAGCTACCATGTCAGAATACTGAGGAATTCCAGTGTACCTAAGGTTTATCTGTCAGTCCCATAATGATGTGACGGATAATCTAGGGAATTTCAAATACTCCAACTGGACAACTGACTCTGCACATCTTAGCTCCAGGTTACCTGCATAACATGCAAAAAGCATCTATTTCATATTTCTACTCTGAGATTCCCTTTGGAAGATCTTACTTTCCTCACTGACTACATTCAATTTTAGGGAACATCAAGCCCTGCATAAAGTTCTCATATAAAATCACCAAATGCATCTCTTGGTGCCCACACCATGATTAGCTTCACACAGGAAAAATATAAATGTAGATGCCTCCACAGCAAGTGTCTAATAAAGGGTCTAATTCAAAACGCCCCAACACATCTGTGACATCGTCTGGGAATGTGGAAGCCTCCTGTTACACTGAATGAAGATCTGGGAAGTTGATGGGTCTCAATTTAATTGCTGAAAACCAGTCGCTAAAACCTTTGAGATAACGGAGAATGTATCTTGGAACATACAGGCCATCTCACACAGAATTTGACACAGGCTGGTAGATGATTGTCCAATATTTGTATGTGTGTTTAGATAAGTTATGTGCAGGCAAACAAATCAGTGGATCTGGAGAGCTACTCAGTTTATCCCACTGTATAGCTGAAGAAATGACAACATCCACTGATGATTCTGGCTAAATTGCAAGCACTCAGTTCAATTTCTTTATCACAGGCAACTAGTGTCATTTGAAATGCATTACTGTAATCTTCCTGGCCTCAAACTGTCACGCCAGAAGAATGTGGGTCTCCAAACTGTCCTGTGTCTTATCTTTCCATCGCAATTAATGGACCAATTCCTGTCAATTGCAACAAGCCTGTATTAGAGATCTCATGAAACGGACCAACATAAAACAAATCAGACTCATCAATGACTCTAACAAGTCATGTGTCATGCCTACTACTCTGATAGATAAGTTTTGGGCATTCCAGAGGGTTTTTTTCCCAATGAAACTGGACACTGATGCTTACAGAACAGATTTGTGGCTCCTTTGACTTTATTGGAAGTTCAGATAGCTAAAGCACTACTGGTTATGCCATTGAATAAGAAGGTTTTTTAGAATTAATGTAGTTTCCTCAAATTACATGATAAAAGGTGTTTCCAGGGAGGTGGGGAGTGTGGGGATGGGACAAAACCAAAAAGCTCCACCATAACCCAACCTTCAAGGTATTTTCATGGCCCAGTTGAATAGAAAACTAACACTGCACATTCCTAGATATACTGTATTTTGTATGCTTTCTAACGAAAAAAAAAAAAAAGCTGCACCATTTCTTTGCAAATTCCCCTCTAAAAAATCTTGCCAATATACTGACTCATGGAAAAGAAAACTTCTGAGAATAGGAAAGAGTTTAGTTCCTTCCATCTTTGATCTTACAATCACAACACCAGCAACTAGAAAAAGGAGATTTCTTCACACTTGAAAGAGAACAAAGACTTGTAAGACTCTAGTTATGAAGCTGGAAAATTTTCTTTTGCATGAATTGCTCTCCTCTGGCTCCCCTATTTCCCATAGTCTTGTACACATTTCTACAGTATTTCTGCAGGAGAAACTACCTACATAAAATTAATCTTGATGACATCATGTGGTGCTAGTTAGTCAGAACATTTAAGGAGGATAAAGCACTTTAGCCTTAAGGACTCTTAAAATGAGAATCATTTATTCTCTGTTGTCTTCCGTGAAATGGATTCTTGCTGTTACTAATGTAAAAACCTGCTGCTAAATGTTTTGACTGTACATATTAGCCAGCTGGTGGTTCAGTTCTCACTATTGAGTTGCCCAGAACTGAAATAATTAATTTAGCTAAGAAAAGTATATTGTGCTGTACCTTTTGGATTTGTGACTGTAATCTGTAATCACCAGGGAGTTTATTTGGATTTGCAATAATACTGGAGTTGGTAATTTATAACAGAACAGGAGCTCACTAAGTAGAGCTTATGAAGCTTGAAGTTTTTCGATAAGTTGCAAAACTTTCTACAATACGGATGCTGTTAGCAGCTTACAACTGGCTCAAACATTAATCTGTGTTATCCTAATAAACTGAAAGCAAAACCTGTGGATTTGAAAGGTTCCTTTCTAAGCACAGGTATCCTTAATATTGCCTCTTCATACCTGTATGAAGAAATAATTCAAAGCTCGCTGTAGTCAGTGCAAAGACTCCTGTTGACTGTAAAAAGATTGGACTCAAATTCTCAAGAAAAGGACTATTTAGCCCAAAGAGATCCATTAATGTGCATTTTTATAACTTTTCACAGCATGATTATTTCTTTTTGTTTTTGGTTACTCCTTGTGTTGCAATAGGCTTCTAAGAAATGTAATGTGTCAAGACTACCTGACACGTGAAAACCGTAGTCGTATATTCATTCATTATTTGATCCAAGCACTGATTTAGATTTTCTAAAGGAGTAAGGGTAAAGTAAAGGAAAAAATGACATACAAACAGGAGATAATCATGTATACTGCAGTTCTCCAAAAAGCTGCTAGTACAATGAAGAATATTTGTGACACAATATTCATTATAACAGGCATTCTTTGTCTAGCTTTATTTTTTTGTTTGTTTGTTTGTTTTGTTTTGTAAAACTTCCCTCATGGTCCAATGAGATATTTATTTATCTTTCTTGCATAAAGAATGGACCCTCTCAGATATCTAATGGAGCCAGATGCTGATCCCCTCATCCTTGAAGAAGAATTCAAAAGAAATGGAGGATACTCTTACAAAGGCTCTCAAAGCCATTTACTGAAGGCTTTGTTTTCTAAATAAAATGTGTCTCTACTCACAGGAATGGGTGGTTGACCTGGTGATTTATTGATTTTACATTAAAAGGATGTGCATTTATGAGGCTTGGCATATGATAGATCCAGTACTGATGCCAGATGAAGAGTTAAAGGGAGTAGACTGTCATATGTCACTGCAAAATAGAGAAAGTGAGAAAGCTGTAATGACATCAACACTAATCCCTCTGAAAGGCAGCTGGTTTTTGTTATTGTCATTTTACAGCAGAGAAGAATTTTATAGTTGTGCATTGCTACAGTTTGTGTTTTAATGACACCGTTCTATTTTTTTTAATTCAATGCTAGTCTGTTAATGTGCAATTATTCACAGATGTTTAATTACTGTTTACAGATGTAAAGCATCAAATTTTAGCAACTTCATTCTTTTTAGTACCAAAAAGTGGTTCTTGAATCGTTAAAGACAGGAAAAAGGTATTGGCAGTACTTAGCAGTCTCTTTCAGCCCAGGTGTGTCATGAGTTTAAGAAAGTTACTAAATACTACCCCAATTTAAAAATGACAAATAGAAAACGCCAGGTATGACTGTGAGCAGCACACTGAATGTGTGTCATATTTAAGAACAGAACCACAGAATAATTATGTTGGAAAAGACCCTTAACAGAGACCAACCACCAACTCAGCACCGCCAAGCCCACCACTAATCCATGTCCCTAAAAGCCACACCCGCACATCTTATAAATACCTCCAGGGATGGTGAATCTAGTGTTTCCCTGGGCAGACTGGAAACACGACTTGACAACCCTTTTCATGAAGAAATTTTTTCTAATATCCAGTGTAAACCTACCCTGGCACAACTTGAGGCCATTTCTTCTTATCCTGTCACTTGTTACCTGGGAGAAGAGACCAATCCACCTTGTTACAACCTTTTTTCAGGTAGTTGTAGAGATTGGTAGGGACTCTCCCCAGCCCCCTTTTCTCCAGGGTGAACACCCCCAGCTCCCTCAGCCAATCCTCGTAAGACTTGTGCTCCAGACCCTTCACCAGCTTCGTTGCTCTTCTTTGGATACAAGAAAGAGTACTGAAAGTGGTACGTTATTTTAATTTTAATATACTAGAAACTATTACTGAAGCATCTTTTTTTTTATAGCAAAAGGAAATCAGAAAGAGAGTGGAGCACTGCCATTTTATTGCTCTTGGATGAGTCCTCTTTTGGGTTCAACAAGTCAAAGTACTTCTTTCTTTAAATAAAAATGCAAGGAAAAACCCACAAATCAACCAATAAACAACAAAAAAGCTTTTCTAGCTCAGTGTATTGACTCCAACATCAAGTAAACAATATCAGATGTCTAGAACATGGAAAATATGTAGTAACAATTAATTGGAGGGAAACTGGGATTAAGACAAGCAACATCCTTGCACCGTACTTGCAAACACACCAATAGCTATTTCCTTGATAAATGTCTTGTATGACAAGGGCACTGAACATTCACACTTCTATTTCTCAAACAGAATCCAAAATGAAACTGAAGACTTACAGAGTTATGTACTGTTCAAAAATCACTTTTCATACATAAAGATGTTTTGAGTAGCTTAGCTTTTAGACTTCAAAAAATGTATGTTAAAAGATATGTATAGAGAGAAGCTGAATTATTGTTTGGTGAAGTGTTTATCCATTTTACCCAATAATAGCATTTTGATACTGAAGGAACTTAGAGATACTCTTGCAGTAATTTTTCAAAATTTGCATTTAAATAAAATATTCTGGTTTACACTTCATTCAGTATTAAGTGTATATAATAATATCATCCTTGGATGAGAAAATGAAATTTTCCTGTGATAATGTTGAGGGACTTCCATTTACATGCAGATTCTGGCTTTTACATCAATGAAAATGCATTATTTCAAATCAGAGCAGGAAAATAAACATTGTTTAAAAAAAATTTTTCCCCTCAAAAAACTCAGGAAGAAAAAATGTCAGGTATAATCAAGCATGAATTAGCTTCCTACTGATGAGCAACCCCACCTTCTCAAGAGAATTTACTTTATTGCTATTTTTTCACTGACAGGCAAAAAAAATCTCAAAACATACAATTTGTCTTCTTCTCATTACTTTCCCTCGCCTTATCACTAGTGCTTATTGCTCTAAGTTATTAATCCTCCTGACCTCCATGGCTCAGGACTCTGAGATCATACTTTACTCTCTCTAGGTTTAAAAGTAACATCCTAACTTCCCCCTCTCCACCTTCCACAAAACGAAGAAAGGCACGAAGACAAACAACCCTGGGTGCTCCAGGTCTTGAATGTAGCCTAGACAACTCCAGCTTGGATTCACTGCAGCATCCTCATTGTGGGACTCCTTGGTATTCATATAACTATTCTGCAGGCATCAGCTGACACTTTTACACCTTTCACACTCACCGATCCAAAACATAAATGTCAATCCATTTCTACTGTGCTGTGTGTGCCATGCGCTGGTAAAGCCACCTGACACACCTGACTACTCCACAGACACCTCAAAAAACCTGTCTACTCTGTTTTGAGCTGCTGTGTCCTTTCTTTTGCCATTTGATCACAGACACACTGCCTTTTCCATTCGTCCTGAAGATAACCATCATTCCTAGGTTTTCAGTCCATATCTCCTTGCCATATGCTTATTCTGCACTTGAAAAAGGTGATGGCTCACTTCAGTTATTGATGTAGAGGAGTCTAGTGCCATTTGAAGTGTTTTAGCACATGCAAGATGTCCCCACAGAGCTAATGAGGGGAGCTAACAAGGCTTACATGGGACCTCTGTCTCAACCACGCCCTTTTGAACAGGCACTTGAAAGCCAGGTGGTGTTTCACAGGGCATGAGGAGTTTTATCAAAAAATGTTGCTCATAAGCAGACATTCAACATATGAATCAGTTGCTGAAATATAAAGATATGCTATTATTTTGAACACTGTGAGATTGGTCCTTCTGAATGTATCATATTTGCCTAACCTCTGCACGTGTCTTGGGAATGCTGAAACATCTCAAATGGCACACACGTCTATTGCTAGGTGAGTGAATTCTCCCCTTGTAATTCAGTGTGTGCAATCAGGAGGGGAAATAACACCCTGAGAATCTGAAAGAATAAAAGTTAACCATGGGCACATTTTTCTCAACAAAATAGCTCTTTGATAACCATTTAGCATAACAGCAAACAGCAGATAACAAGACAATTTAATTACAATGTATTTCCCTAAATCCAAATTCTCATTTAAAAAAACCCAAGAATTTTCCTTTAAGGCCAAAATGCAAATATCCTTGTAAATATTCTGTCACTTTAACAGAGTCTTGTAGTTGTTCAGGGGTGAACTTCCAAACCAGTGGAGCAGAGAATTTCCAAAAAAAATGGCTCATTTTCTCCCACATTCTATGTCACTCATGATTATGAGTAATGTAGAGGGATGGGGAAACATGATGTGTAGGTACCTCAAGGGGATTTGATTTTTGTGTGAGAAGAGTCCATAATGTTGAATTTTATAATACTGGTTGCTGAATGACATTGACATTGTATGCCACAAGAACTATGGACAATGAGCATGGATAGTTCCATCTAGGACTGAGCTTCTTGTTTTTTACATTATGCTTTCCAAGTGTAAGAGATTAAAGTACCATTTTCAAAAGTATGCTAACCCCACCCCTGCTTGTGTGTGCTGCAGAGGAACACCTTACTGTGGTAAAGCAATAACTTCCAGTCAAACTACCTACAACAGTATGTAACAGTCAGAAAGGGAAGGGAAAATGGTCTTCAGACTGGGGTATTAGTCATAGAAAGCACCCCAGGTATTTCAAAAGTGGTAAGGAAGCAGAAGCTTGGTTAAGTTATAAAACCAATGTTATAAACACTGACTGACCACCTTGCCTCTCATGAAATACTCACTTACCATTTCGTCAGCCATAGTATGGACTTAAAAATACTGAGTGTCCGTTCTGGAGCACAAGGCTTGTGCAGGATTGTTCTGCCATTTCCACAGTGCAGACCACCCTCACAATGAGCAAGGGCCCTTCGTAGACAGAATGGGCTGGAGAAACCACAACAATAATGTTTAAACTATGCAATACTTGCCACCAGCACTGCTCAGAGGCATCATATTTGACTGAAAGGAGAAATATTAAAATACCATAGAATAGACTTATTCTGTGGATTTTACAGAACCAGTTGTACATTAAAAAAGGGCAGCTAAAAAACAAACCAGAAACCCCAAAAATTATGCGTCCAGACAACACAGCTATACAGAAGAGGTAAACACAGATTCATAGATTCATATGTGCATGCTGCAAAAAGGACTAAGTGAAGAGAGATTTTTCTCTGTAGTGAAAATCAAAGTCAATATGAATGTCAACACTTCCTGAGTATCCAAAACCCAAACATGGGGCTAACCCAAATATACATCTGCATCTTTGTTCCTGAGAAAGACACAGATCAAGTACCTCCACTGTGGCATCCAGCATTACTCTAGAGCAGCATCACAGCATTACATTGCTTCTACTGTCACACTCAAACATTTTATCAAGAAGCCAAATGCAAAATAGAGAGGCTTGTAGCCTTTAGTTCTAATATCTCAATGAGTTAAACGGGAATGGGACATTGAGAATAGTGTTGTCTCAGAGGTAAAGTTATTACTGTTTATTGAAAGAGATGAGAAATTTTCCTTTATGAGAGATTGTCTTGTATTTTCTGTGACTTGCAATCATCTCTGACTGTGTTGCTTACAGGAAATTCATAAAAGGTAGAACAAAACTGCTTTTATCAGGCTGCTTTGTAAAATGCACTGTGAAAACAGCTAAAAGTTGCTCTTTCACATTTAACTTTGTTTACACTGTCACTGAAAATGGCTGTTATTTCAATGATCTAAAACATGCAATAACTTGCAGGCCAAGAATTTCTCCGAGTTTACTTTTTCAATTCCATACTCTTCAATAAAAGTGAAAGACAAATGTGTTCACATTTGTGCAACATTACTTCACAATAGACTCAAGTTTGTGCTCACACATGCATGCAAATCACTTGGGCTGTATTTTGTGCAGTAAGGATGATTTTAAAAGGGTGAAAACATGCCTGCAATAAAAAAAAAAAGAAAAAAGCAGTCAGTCACCAAATTAATAAACAAATTGTAGGTCAACCTCTCCTCTTTTAAACCACAGTTTTAATGAAAACTGAAAGAATAGGAAACCTGATACCTGACAATCTTACATCTCTAAAGCAGATGGCTTCATTATGATTTGTGATTGAAAAAGCTCAATGATCATCGATTACATGAATATCTGGAAAGGAAAAATTTGAAGGTTTGCTGCTATATCTGTAAAATTAGCCTAATATCGATTTTCTGGTGCATTAAAATCTGAAGTGAGCCACGTTTAAATCTGAGGAGTTTGCAAAAAAGTGCTACAGCATTGGCTATTTTATTGTAGATCAAAATAATCTCATTATATGTCCCATGTATTTGGGTTCCTTCACTGTCCTCAGTCACACATAAGGAGAATGTGTCTGAAGTCTTGATGCATTTATTACTGCAGTCCAGCTGTGATAAAGAGCCATTAAAATCTCATTGGCGGCATAATGTTATACTTAAAACACAGCAGAAGCATTTTGTACCAGCCAGACACATTGTAATATCTCTCAGACTGGGGAGCATTGATAGTATTCAACATAACAGAGGCTAATGTGTTAACTGGAATGTAAAAGACTGTTAAGAAAATAACCAGAAAATTAGTATTTAATCTATTCTGTTTCTGTTAAGTGAAATCTGCATCTGGAAATCCCACAGTGAGATACCCAGTACTGTGATCCTTCAACCATTTTTGTGAGTGTGAGAAGCAATTCCAATGCCTGAAATCACCTGATATATACACAAATAGAAGCAGAGTAATGTTTCCATACACTGTGTCCATAAATTAAAAAAAAAAAAAGGGAAAAACAAAAGCCAGCGCAGAAATTTAGATAGAGGACTCTGAACATGGGAGGAATGACATGTTCTTAAAACATGAAGAAGAAATAGCTTCTATTATCATGGGATAGTGGCAACATCATTCTTTCTGGTTGTGATCACTCTGATATATTGCGATATCACTGTACCTAACTTTAGATAGCTGTGACATGCATCTGAGAGGCTTCATCTTCATTTCTTGTACAGTCAATAGAGAAAAGGAACCACTTGTAAGATGTATTAATCTAACCCATTGTAAATTAGGAAATATGCCGTACCCTGAGAGTTCTTATTTCTCTCCACTGGCTATCAAGGGAGTTGAGACAATTTGATCAGATGAAGTCATCCACACACTGGCTGACATCTCCATTCAAAAAAAAAAAAAAANNATTAAAAAAAAAAAAAAAAAAAAAAAAAAGAGAGAGAAAGAGAGGGAAAGAGAGGGAGAAAGGGAGAGAGAAGGAGAGGAACCAAAGGTACAGAGCACAAGGAACTATGCTAAATGGAAAGGATCTGGTGTCAGAAAGGTGACTGGGAGAGACTGGACTGCTTGTGATTAATGACTCAAACATTCGACCAGCTGCAGTACCCACCCAGGTTACCCCCTAGCATAAGGATATTCACACGTAGGATGCGGGTATTCATCTCAGCTGATGGGCTATAATGGGCCATGATTGACTCAACTATGCTGAGTAAGAGATGGCTGCAACATCGTAGCAGGTGTCAAAGACTCATGGGGGCATTTTCCACCTACCCTCAGCATAAGATAAACCCTATGGACCTGGTGTTGGTTGGACTCTCCTTCTACCACTTTATGCCCAGTATGCAAACACTGAGAAGACTAGAAAAGGACCAATGGGATGTTGTTGGAATTTATGGAGTGGTGATTTTTTTTTCCTATTTAGTCTGTTTCTCTGTTCTCTTTCTCTCCCAGTTCTTGCCTGTCTTCTATCTGTGTATCTATCTATCTATCTATCTCTCTACCTCACATTTACAGTTAAATAAAAATCTGTACTATTGACTTTGGCACATGGTCTCATTTGTACCTTAATTTGGGCAGAGACATCTCTCTAATAATTTTAATAATTGAATCTTAACACTAACCTTTAAGTCCCACGTAAAGAAAAAAGAGGATCATCAGAAAGTGGGAACAGCAACCAACTAAATACCTTAATTAACAGAAAGCGATAGGCCAGTGTTTGAAGTGCTTCTGGGAAAAGTATGGACAGGTTGCCATGATAAGCCTTTGGACCGAAGTCTAAATGCCTAATGAGAGCCATTTCCCTAAACTCTGTGCCATGTAAGAAGTTTGTCCTGTGTCACCACCGAGGTCACCGATGAACACTAAGGGCCCCAGCACTCGTCCCCCAGCGTGTTGGGTGCCCTCTCTTCAGCAGCTGCCTGCTGGGCCTCGAGCCACTGATCACTGCCCTTTGAGCCTGATAGCCCAGACGATTTTCTACCCACATAGCAATCAGATTAGGCAGCCAGGGTCTCCTCAGCTATCAAATGAGAGCACTGTGGGAGACAGTGTCAAAAACCTTACCAAAGTCAAGGTATATTACCTCCACGGCTCTTTTCTCATCTGCAGAGCCAGTCATTTAGTTGTAGAGGCAATCAGGTTGCTCAAGCATGATTTGCCCTTGAATGCCTGCCGTGAACACTCACGGTGCCTGAATGCAGCTGGCCTCACAGTCTTTTAAATTTAACACCTGCAAACTGACAATCTCAGTCCTGCAAGGCTGTTGAAGCCCAAACTGATGTTGAAATGACACAGCCAACACCTGCTGCACTTCAGGATATCCTAGATTTGTATTCTTTTTTTTTTTGCAGAGTGCTGTTTCTAGGGGTAGCAAAAGACTCCGAAGATCATACTTGCAAATTAACAAGCAGCAACAGAAATACTAAATTCCTAAATACCTCCACATCTCATTCTTTGGGAGGGTCTTTTATTTCCAAAATCAAGCCTTAAAACTAAATGAAACTAACCTGAAACTACTGAGTAATAAAGACAGAAAGTGTTTTTAGAGCCATTCAGATGTTCTAAATATTACTTGTGAGATGTCTGATTAAAAGCATTTCTTACTGCAATTTTCTGTGAAAAAATTATAACATCTGTTCATGTTTACAAGACTATACAGCTATGCGCAATACATTTACATCTGGGACAGTTTTCCAGGTCAAATAAAGGTATATTCAAGTAATTACTGTTGGCATTTTTGTCAATGCCATCACTTCTATTAAGATATTCTTCATGGAACATTTTCAAATACCAGGTTTCATTGTCTCCATTTAAAATAGCAAGTTTTGAAATTGTGTCAGGGCTACCTTATAACACATGCATTTCTGTCTTTCAGAGGCAAAGAGAAACAGATCAGTTACTGAACAGTAAAGGTCAAAGCATAAATCAATCATTTCACTAATAAGCCATCTTCAAGCTGTACAAGGAACAGAAAAACATTTAGCTTTGAATCCTCTGCACAGACATTCCAAGAAAAAAGGTTCAAAATGACATCCAATTCCCATCAGTCCTCTGAGAACAGGGCTTTAAGATGCTGGACAGCTCATAGCTAAGTGCTGTAGCAGGCAGGTGCTAGGCCAACCAGCAAACTAATAACATGTATTTTATGCTGTCACTTGAAGGAACTGACGTTTAAATGTATTTGTAGCATCTGCAAGCAAGTTTCCTATCATCTTCATCTGTTGAAGACATAGAATACATGTATTTTTCCATATTTCTGTTTGTTTGTATTTATTTTTCCTAAACATTTCTGACCATAGGACTAGGTCGCCTGTGCTTTGCTAGGTATACCTGTGCTTTTGCCTCTGGACTCACTTGTGGTCCCAATGAGATGAAATAGTTGGTTTTTCCTTTTTTATTCTTTGTTTCTGTTGTTAGACATGACAGTGGTTTTCCAGTTCTATATAGTAATATGGTAAATATAAAGAATTTGTCAAGTGAGCAAAATTTCTAAAAGAGAAACTGTATTTGAAGTCCTTACCTATAGAACTTACAGTCAGGAGGTTCTGCCTAGCAGATAAGAAGTGCTGAAAAATATGCTTAACTTCAATATTCCTCATTTACATTTAGCTCACTACAGAATGGTGTCTTAGTGCCTTGGGCAGAATTTACTGGCTAAAATCAAAACCCAGTCAGTCCTAGTGAAATAATGTATTATTTGTTCATTTTGGAGAAAGTTTGAGGAAATCAAGTATGAGTAGCCTTTTACCATTTTAGAGGTATACTAGGCACCTTAATAACCAGAAAATAGAGTGGTCAATGCAGTAATGGTACTCATGGAAACATTTTTGGTGACAGACAACCTTAAATGTTTTTGTGAGAACTGAATCTAAAAAGGCTGCAAGTCTACTGCAATTTGGGAACAGATCTGGAAAAAAAGGCTTGCTTTGTGTGATAAATAACTGGGGTTCAATGATCCACTTCAGCTGTGGGAAGCTGTCATGAAGTTGCAGAGCAGAAATCTGATATGAGAGAAGTGTTGTTTTGAAAGATCAGTGATGAGAGGAGGTTATGGCAGAATTTCAGCAGCCTAATTAGTGATGTTAGTAGTATATCCCAAAGAGCTTGTGTCAGATAAAGAATAGTTTGGGCTTTTTTTTGCAAATGAATCATCTAATAATCACCTGGATGAAGGACTAAGCAGCACAGTAATTAAATTTGTAGATTATTTCAAAATGGGAGGTGTTACAACAACTTATATAGAGGGAAAACAAAAAGCCTGTAATGACTGCAAATAAAAATTGGCAGCCACTAGTGAAGTAGGTTCTACCCAGAAAATGCAAGTGAATGTATTAAAGACTAATGAGAAAAAATTCAACAGAAATACCTAGGGGAAAATTACCTGAGGATAGTAAATGTAATGTGAATGTGTAACACAGTGTTGCAGCATGGAAAAAATCGGTTTCATTTCATAAAATAAAGGATATCATACATGAAAAACCTCTTTTAAGGCAACATGGTGCACTCACTGAATATTGTGCATAGGTCTGGGCATTTCTACAGCAAAAATCTGAACTGAAAGGAATTTACTAAAAAGTAATAAAAAGTGTCTATGAAAGAAAATCAAACTTATGAGAGAAAATAAAAAGAATGTTTGCTTATAGCAAAAGCTTGGATCAATGAAAATTAAGAAAAACTATGTCTTTCTCTAAAAAGTTTATGGCATTAACATCAAGAAAGTGGGGGGTATATATAATGCCTGAGAAAATGCAGATGAAAACCAGCCATTGCTCCATTTGCAATTTTGTCACTACCAAATTTTGTGACATCAGGCAAGTCAGATTGCCTTTAGGTGCCTCAGTTTCTTTATCACCTCTATAATTACATGAACATTATAAGAATTTTTTTATTTCACTGAGAAGTTACAAGACCTTAATTAACTAATCTTGATTTAGATTATTTTGAAAATGTAAGAGAAAATATAAATAGTAGAATGAAAATAAATGGAGTGAAAAAATATGTCTGAGATACTTTTATGCACATCAGAACTGTCAAGATCTGGATAGGTTTAACCATTTGAAAGTTAGCATCCTTGTGGTTCAAAGATTTAGAGATATGTGATTTACATTCTCATTTAACACCTATGATTTCCATCTTCATCATTTTGGGAAAATGATCTTTTGCATATTCATCTCTCTGTGAATAATCTGTATGAAGTCTTTCCCTGTGACTAAAGAGAATTATGTATTTGGTTAAAACATGACAATGCAGCACAGCTCTGCAAAATCTGACTACAAATTTTCTTTTCAGCAAAGTGTTTTGAGTCTAATTTCAGAAAGGTTGAAAAAGAGACAGAATTGAAAGGAAGCCCTGTTGTTCAGAGAATGGATATACAATTCATAATTGAATCTTTTTTGATAGTGGATAGGTAGGGGATAGTAATTTTCAGACCACGTTTACTTAGCTGCTGAATTATAATTGCTAAACCTGTTTTCAACTTTCTTCGTATCTCACCAAAGAAGAAATGAAGGCATTAAGAGGAAATCCTGACAATCCGGAAGTGTGTTCTGTGCTCAACAGTTAAAATATTACAGATATCTACCTGTAGATAGATACAGCAGCTTTAGAAATAGTTCTGTTTCTTCACTATCTGTGTGACTTATCTCAGAAGCATGCTTCCACAAGGAATGTGGCCCTGGAAGTGCTCTACTGTCTGGACATTTCTAAACTAATCTATAAATTCCTTCCCAAATGACACTGAACTCTTTGGAAACAAATCAGATTATTTTCTTTCCCCTAGTCACACAAGCTGGGATCATGAGCTGCCCTGGCCCTGATTTACTTGATACTTCAGTTGGCAAACACAGAGAAATGAGACTTATTTGAAAGATAACTATCCTCCAAGAAGGGCAAATTATAACAAATATAGTAAGTATAACAAATAACACTATCGTCTCATTAGAAAATGTAGGCTGCTCCCATTTTAAAGCACAGCACATCTAGATAAAACCTAGACCTATTTCCTGAAGAGACTTCAGGTCAATGCTCCAGCACCATGTGAATGTGATACTCCATTAACTCACACATGTTTTGCAAACAGAAGCTGAGAAGAAACCTTTTAGCTGTTGCAGAACTTGCTGCACTTGTTCGCAGATGGTCTATTAGCGAATTTGATAGTGTGCTGTTTTTCCGGGTAGTCTAATGAAGTCTTTTAAACAGACTAAGTGCTAAGGCATTGGTGGGAGCAGGGTCTGGCCCTTTCCTAGGCGCTTGAAATCTGCATCAGTACTTTGATGTTTTTATGTCACAGCTAAACATAAGCAGACAGCCAAGCATCTATTTACTGACTCCCCCCTTTTCAAAATTTTGACCTCCTAATTTTATTACTCTCTTGACAGTGTTTTGTTCTCATCTCCAACTGATATTTGCCATACTACATGGACTGATCACTCAATTTTCATCTCTCTCTTTTTATCCCTTCCACTAGATTCTTTTATCTGAAGAAACCACAGCACATTTTTGCTGATCTTACAAACTAAGCCAGTTTAGTTGGTTTAAAGTTGACTGGTGGTATGCATGACCATCACAGTAAGGTGGCCTTGTGGTTGACCCTAAGCTTCAGCATCTACAAGTCTTGAACAACAGGAGTTCAACTATAACCAGACTACATGTGTTTATCATATTAATGAAGAAAATTTCAAGTAGGGACAATATCAGGTCTGAGTAGCAAAGGGAGATTTTAAAAAGCATTTTCAAAAGCTCTACACAAGTTTTAGGCAAGGAAAACAAAGGTCATTGATTCAAACAAGAGTTAATTTCAGGCAGCATCTTATAAATCTTTGCAAGCAGAAATAATTTTATTTTTTCATTGGCAGTTTGTTATTTTAAATTTCTTCTAATACTTTGATCTAAAAATTTACTTGTTACAAAGATGGCTTATTTTTCCCTTTTATTTGTGCAGCCTTTAGCCATCAGAAAATTATCTTACTACCTGTAGGTCTAGTAATGATACAACACTTAAAATGAAAGATCAGTATGTATCTCCCTATGTAAAATGAACAGCACTGCACAAACTCGCAAGCAATATTATCACCTGAGTCTTAATTTGAGAACTGCCAATCCCCTGTCCAGGGATACCTTGTTTTGCACAACTACACCTCTGCACTAGGGATGCACAGATCATCCCTGTAAACTGTGACTGGTTCTGTCCTTTTCCCCCTTGATGTTGTATATGTTTTTATTCCAGAGGTTATGTAAAAAGCCTCCCACATCACTGCTATTCCAAAATTAAATATGGATTATAGCTTTCCTGGCTATGCTTAAAATAGTAAAAATAAATAAATACAGTACAGAGTATCAATAAGGGCATTGCCAGTTTGCACATTAACACAGTTTCTATTTAGGGAATTTGCAAAAAGCGTCATTAGAGATGCAAATTAAGGAGATTAAGACATTTAGAATTTTTAGTCAAACCGGGGAAGTGCTATTGTCTTTATGCTGTGCTAAGATTGTTTCCTTTCAAGCTGTGCATTTGAAGGCCTAATTACAGATACTCGCATTCTGCAGTCTCTTCCGAGTTGAAGAGGAAAAGCAGGTGCCAGGAGGAGGGCAGATTTATGTCCTAGATAATATTCCATAACAACTAAAACTCCCTGCTGGTAAACAATCCTCAGGCAACAGCCACCCACTCCTCTTCATACCTTTAGACGATTCACCAGATCCTGCAGCTTTAAACAAATAAATCCCCAGGCTGCAAGGGCAATAAAGCCCTGTGGATTGCCCAGGGAGAGGCCTTTGCTGAGGTGGCCTTCAGGTTTCAACATTTATCCATCCTTTCATGGGACTAAGGCCACTATAAAATTATAGTCAGTTCTCATCTGTCCTTTTCTCACCTCTGAACTTCCCTTCCTCTTCTGCATCTCTCTTCTTCCACGCACATCTTTAGAAACAGATGAACAAAATCATTTCCTTCTAGGCACAGCACTGCAACAGTGATAAAGTTTCAGCAAGCAACTCACTGATGCGTAAGTAGAAAACCAGATCACACTAGAAAAGCACATCTCCCAGCAACACAGCTATATAAATCACGAGCATAGCCCAGGTGAAGGTGAGGATAAGGAGTTTCATTTCAAAGGGCTTTTTCTGTAAATGGTGGGCACAACATTGCTTTGGCTTGTTGCATTTTATTTTATGCATTAGCTGAAAATGCAGTTGATCCCCATGCAAAGTCCTGGCATTAAGCCTGCGTATACTTAGGCCCAGCACTGACTTATCCTTGGGCTAAGAACAGAACAAGGATTTCTCTAGTTTTATGTAGCCGTGGATTTCCATGCATATGAAAGAAAGCAGTTCAAAAAGCCAGTCACATTAAGGAAGAGAATGTAGGAATGTAAGATGCCAGAAAATCCAAATAAATCACTATGCTTTTAGAGTTCCCTTTGAAGAGTTAAGCATGATATTATCCTGGCATGTATAGTACTGTCTCTCTGTCTCAGCTTTAGAACTGGTTGATTATTACTTTGAACAAACAGTAATATTTCTTTCCTTTCAAAGAATTATGTAAAATTAAAGAAAAAGAGAATTCAGATTCCTGAGATCAGCAGTACCTTCCTTCCCTCCAAAAGGAGCATTGCTGATGAGCCATTTGGAAACTTCTTTCTGGTTCTCTTTAATTTTCCAAAATCTCTCTTATTTTCATCATATTTTGTTTTGGCATAAAAAGAAGTGTCTGTACAAGGGTATGCAGACAGGTCCTGATCCAATGATCCCATCTATATGGAGATTACATGACACTGAACTGCTAAAAATATTAAAGATATGCCCATATTTACTCAAGGAGTGTGATGCTATAAATATGAGGGATAGAAAAGTCTGTTGTAGGGTAATTCATAATCTAAGCTGTGTAAGTTCTTAATTTAAATTTCCTTAATGATCACTTGATATTTAACTTCTCACTGATATACAAATAGAGTCGAATGGTTCAGCCTCTATACCTTTTAGACTTAAAATTCAATGTGTGAATAAATAAATGACAACTTTTAGAAGCTGAATACCAATATGCTTACAAGTACACAGTGGCCTTTTAAAATGTCATATCATGTATGCTTTGGTATGAAAACAGGAAGCTGAATTCCAAGTATCGACTACATGTAGGAAAAGGATGTCTCTGGGCATTGAACTAAGAAGCAGAGTAATTTCAAAGCTGTAGCTCTCCACTAGCTGTAGCTCACTAGGCAGTAGATCCCAGCCAGCTGGGTTTGGGCAGAGCCCAGAAATGATCCTAAGATGTCTGAAGCTCTGGGATCCATTCCTCATAGCCTAAAAGCATCTTCAGCTCATGGCCTGTACTGAAATTTCATTATGCACTTGAGAAGCTGAGACAACGTTCCCCCTGCAAGTTATTTAATGAGAAATTAAATTAATTTTTTATTTGCTTGTAAGAGTGCCAGGAAAGTTATGGAGATATATACAACAGTAGATACTGAAAAAAAGCCACTGCTTTCTTGGGAGTGTTTCAGATTTGCTTGTAAAGCTGACCAAGTGCTAACATCAGAAACTGGCAAAAATTAAAAATGCAGTGCTGATGTTTTTCACAAATTCACAGAACTTCACTGTACCACAAAATATACTATTGGAAAAGATTTGATAATAATTTGTTTCTTCATTTTTAATCACAACATGTTCGGTTTTTCAGCTAAAAAACTTTTAGCATTCATTTGAAATCTTTCAAAATACCTGATTTTACTGAAATTCAAAACTAAATCTGTATAGTATTTTGTTGAGATGAAATACATATTTCAGCTCCAAATCTTGCTTCTTGTTTTGTGGTCATTGAAGTAAGGTGTTTTCTTCATAAATTGTTTCCAGCTTTTGAAAATTAAACAACCCAGATTGTCTGTATTTGCTTAGTCTTAATAGCTACAGTAGACTTCCTAGTCTGCATACCTTCACATGCATTCATTTCTTGTTACGCTTTGAAAGCCTGTTGCATTTTTCCCCTTAAGAGATTTTACATGCTCCAAAAACTAACTCACCTCAAGCAGAAATCACATCATCTTCCACCTACCAAATTTTGATTCAACTTTTACACAACAAGCTTGTATAAATTGATGCCTTCCTTAAGCTGCACATCCCTGTGAAACTGAGTCAATGTCAGAAGAAGGAAAAAGGAGATAACAGAATTGACTTCCTCAGCACAGTTTTAGCACCTGTGCAGACCAGTTGCTCCTATCAGGGTAAAAATTAATTCACATACGTTGTATCCACTCACTGATGTTAGCATTCAACAAGTACCTGCTGTTGCCTTTTCCTGGACATGATCTTGCTGAGATTTCATTGACTGAAGATGTCCTACATTTCTTAAATGAGTCGTTTTCACCTCCTTCCTACTTTACATATGTCTAATGTTTTCACTATGAGTATAGCTCTTCAAGAGCAAGGACAGCCTTTTAGCTGTGAGTCGATGAATTTCCTAACTCAGGAATAGTGAATGGCTTCTAGATGCTCCCATGATAACACAGAAGAAGTATCAATTTACAGTAAATAATTACACCTAGGAATGTTAAATTAAGAACTTGCCATATATTAAAGAAGATCTATTTCAGGCCTTAAGGTTTGGTTTTCTTTTTTAAAAGTCTAGGTATAGGTTCAAAGCAGACTTCAAGCAGCAAAGGTGTCCACCATCTGTCTCTCCACCAGTGTGAAGACTCTTCCACAAAAGCTGCACCGTTGCCCCTCTCAGATTGTTGCTGTAAGTCATATACTGTTCTTTACATGACTACAGTTTAACAGATAGCTCATGACATAGTATTTTTGGTCCTCTCCCTCTCTCTCGCCCTCTCCAACCCCCCTCTGCCAGTTCATCCCCTGCTCTGTGCTTTGCCCTTGCAATATCTGCTGTTAATGACAGGTAACTGACCTGTGCACTGCTGAAACACTTGACATTTTAGCGCTACGTCATTCTGAATGCATAAAGCACACAGGTTACAACTAGAAGAAAATTAAAGATTTTATTTCTGACAAAGCTTACAAACCAATATATACACATCCCAGAATAAACAGATGCATATATAATAAATACATTAAGTAAAACCATTTCAGTATAACATTGAAAAGATGTGAAAGTTGAAAATAAAGATTCCTATTAATGTAAAAATCCTAAGAAGTGAATGAGTGGGAACTGTATCAGAAATATTCAGAAAAATAATCCACAAAAACCATTATGGAGAATCAGTGAAATTTAGAGTTTCAAGGTATTTAGGAAAACTGGAACATTTCAATAATATAGGTGCCATGCATTGTTTCAAGTTCAAAGTTTTCAGAAACAACTCCTGAATGTTCATGCACAGTAAAACGAGCAAGAAACACTGCAGGATGGATAATCTAATGGGGTTTGTGTCTTGGTGATCTGTGTTTATTCCGCCTGTGGCAGCCCGGCCAGCAGAAACCGCGCTCCTTGCGGTGGTGTCACATTTAACACCAGCTGGGTGGTGACTGTGGTGCCACACCAACCAGATGTGTCAGCCCTCACCCACACCCAGCGGGGCTGCCCACGCAGAGCCCACGCTGCTTTCTGCCAGCACCCGCACAGACAAGAGAGATTGCACCCTGGGAGTCTAGGCAGCCTGTGCTTATTTTTATTTCTCAGCTGTTGGTATAGAATGAGAGCTAATATAAAGCAAGTGGGGAAGACTTGAGAAGCAATACCTCTGTGCCACATCTTTCCCATCTTCCCGAGTATCTGTCAGCTCTGATTTATATATGCAATTTTCATAGTTGCCATGGAGTATAGCACACGTGGACCTTCATATGCATGTTTTTATGTTATCTCTAGGAGTATTCCTATGGCACATAGGCATTTAGGCATATAGCTCCCTTTTGTCACTATCTTACTCCTGAAAGTGACAGTCCTCACAGAAAAAGAGACAGTCCTCACAGATACTCCTCCCAGACTCCATCTTTTTCTGGTAAACCATAAAAGAGTGGTAAAAGGAAAGAAAAGGAAACTTTAATTTAAAATAAACTCTAAAAAGTCTTTTAGGTAAGCAGAGAAACAGGGACAGAGATTCATTAAATCATTTTTCAGTATTACAGGAACCTTTTCATGATACACCAAGTTTCCTTTTAATTTCCCAGTTGTTTGGACACATGGGCAAAAGAATTAGGGAAAGAAGGTCAGCAAAAAGATAACAATGCCTGTTTATTACAGCCAAGAGATTAATCTAAAAAATAGTATTTCTGCATTTAATGAGGGTTGAGGATAACAAATGAGGAATTATAAAGCTACAGTTCCTATTATCCAAAGTGCTGACAATATGTATACATACCATTTTTTAATAGCTTGGGTTTTATATACAGTCCCTATTTTTGATTCTCACAGCATGGCTCTGTCCTTGCTGTGTGACAGGTAAGCACCTACCATCAGAGTAAGAATCACGCAGGGGTAAGAGAGGCTCCAACAAATGATTGCAAGAAGACATCAGTATTATGGACTTGAGGCTGAGTCCATTATTAATTCTATTCTTGTCCATATGCATATGAAGCATCTTTAATCGCAGGAGTTTTAGTATTTGTAAATCAGTAATTTTACTTATGGGTTGATACTTTTAAAGACTGGACACTTACAAAACAATTTTCATCATAAATACACTGTTCAGAGCTTCACTGAAGATTAAATGCCATTTGAATTCAAGAGGATAGTGGTTTTTTCAACCAGCATAAGATAATAACTGACTCTATAGTGCCTACCTGCCTCAATATTTTAAATGTCTGTTTCCCTACAGAATACTACACAAAAAGAAAAATACAAAAAAGAGAGGATGACTTCTGCAAAAGAGGCAAAAAAAGCACAAAAGGGAGCTTCAGAAGTGTTTTAGATGTTTCACTCCTTTTTTCTGGTCCTTGGGGTGGAATTTATCGGAATAAATGTAAAAGTAAGTCCAAAGTATAGGCATCTATGTCATAACTAAATACCCTTTCTAAGCCATATAGAGAAATATGTACTCCAGGGTAAGATTTTTCCAGACCTATCTGAGGTGTAAACTTTACACTAACATGACTTGCACCCCTCATTCCCTGTTGACTACTGAGGGAACTTACAGGAACACTCCGTATCCTGGACATCTAATTGCCAGCAAGGCAATTTCTGCCTTCTGTTGCATGGGAAAAGCACTGTATCCCTGCCCTCTCAAAGCCTGGATTTGGCTATACCTGGACAATATGCTTTCTAATGAGATCTGTTTAAGAGTGGGTGATGCCCACCTACTCCAGCTCCGGGTAACAGCTTGTTCTTTGCTTTGCAGCTTCATAAACTTGATGCAGCTGGTTAGAAATTCACATATTCCACCGACCAGCGGCACTTAGTAAATGAACTGAGGAAGAGCAGAGCCCATCCAAATGCACAAAGTGCATTTCCAACTGCAGGGAGTGTGCAGAAGACACCCATTCTTAGCATGTTGCCTTTCAGTACTGGACTTGGACAGGTTATAGGAATTTGCATCCCTGACTGGAAACTGTTCTTACTACTTGGCCAATCATTCCCATCCAAGTTTTGTAGGCTTGCCACCTCTCCTCTTTTGGTGAATTAAACAAACAAACAAAAAAACTGCTTTAATGTAGTTCACAAATTTTTTCATAAAATGTGAAATTGATAAACAGTAATCTCAAGGCAAATCTTACAGGATTAGAGCCTAAAATTGTTTGCAGGCAATAGAGGTTTCTCTTAGGCTATTATCAGCTCTGAAAGGATTTTGATCAGGTGTAGAATATTTTATTCTCAAATCAGTGTTTCCTTTCAAATTTAAGGTATGGCATCTCTTATTAAGAATCCCTTTAATGCTTAGAAACTTGTGCCAGATGTCCAATGAAGGCTTGCAAGCCGTTACATGCTACAAGTCAACAGATGTTGAATTTTTTTAAGGCTTCTATTTGCTCTAAGGTCTGTATTTTGGCAAACAAAGAAGTTATGCAGTGTGTTAAACCAGTAGATGAATTATATGTAAACTGTGGCCCTGCTAGCACTGTTACAGCTTAGCAGTTGTGAATTTTAAAAATCCACCTGTCCTGCAATGGATTTTGCATTTGATGTGAAACATGTTGCAAAACAACACTGAAATCTTGTACGAGAAACAAAGTAAAAAAACGGACAAAACAAAACAAGACAAAACAAAACAAAATAAAACAAAACAAACAAAACAAAAAACCCAACAAAAGCAAAAAAACCCACAACAAAACAAAAACAAACAAACAAAAAAAATCAACCAACCAACCAACCAACAACAACAACAACAAAAAACAACCCAACAAAATAAAAACCTCAAACAAACCACCACCATCTTTCCAAGAACGAAATCCCAAAATATCTGGTAACCTAGCTTTGGAATGGTGTAGCCTACGTGCTGCCTCAGACATGGCAGCCCTAGAATAATATAAGTATATATCTATTTAAGTTTCCCACAGTGAGAGAAGCCTCCTGCCTCCCAAAAAGATCTGTGGAAAAGGCAGACCTTTATGACTTCCTGCTTCTAGAAACTAAACAAGCAAGCCAAAAATCTTCACGTGGGAACCATATCCTTTTGCTTTGGATGCATGAAAAGCAAAGCATTAAAAAGTGTCCTGCTGGAAGTCCATCCTTTACCCGCTGACCACAATAGCACCAGTGTGCAAGTGGCCTTCTGTGTTGCTGTATTGCTCCTCTTCTGCAGAAATCCACAGAGGTCAGGGAGCCTATAGGCATGAGCTAAAGCTCAAGGTAGGCTGGCAGGCTGGGCAGCAAGAGTAGGAGGAAGAGGGAGCAGAGCACAGGAGACTTACACTGGCTATGCAACTGAACTTCAGTGTATTCCAACTTCAAGCACCTCCCTTAGTTCACTTTTCACACCTTTTTTCTGCCAAGTTTAATTAGACAGTTATACCTGGCTATAATAGTTCATCCCATTGAAAAGTTCTGTGTTGGAAACCAACTTCACAAAACATATATTTTTCAGCTCTAGTATCAAGGAAAGATTCAAACCTGCTTTTTTTCTCTGAGTTCTTTCATAAGGTGTGCAAGAAAAGGGAATACAGGGTGTCTGGGATGTTAGCTGTTCTTGCAGGTATTATTTTGGGAGATCATCTGTGAAACTTTCTTTGCTGCCCTGTAATTTACACCACTACTGCTGATAATGACTGTAAGATATATATGAGCGGCACTAATGGGTATGGATCACTGTTCTCCTAGACTGCAAAAAAAAGGAGCACAGGGAATGATGACACTGTGTGATAGATCAATGCGGCTGCAGATTGGTCCTTAGGCTATTCAGGTTATTCTCCTTAAAAGGCATCATGCCTCACACATTCTGCTGAAGGCTATCCATATCCATTCAAGTTCATGATAGCTATTCTTAGACATTCCTTCATTTTTAACACCACTGCTAAGACTGCTACAGTAATTTTTAATGAGAATGAGAAGACAGTGTGTCTTTTATCAGGTTCAGATCTATTTAGCTTAAATTAAAACTCTTTGTCATATTTTTTCCTATACTTATTCAAAGCATTAGTGAAAAAATGTCACTGAACAGCTACTTGTCTCCTCATTAACATTCATGACAAAACCTTCCGGCCGGGGCTGGTTTCGGTTGCTGATGGAGCAATACTTAAAAGAAATTGGCTTGTGTGTGAAACAGCTGCTCAGCAATGTCACTATGCAAGGGAATCTGTGATAATAAGATGATACTATTACAGCTACACTGGGAGCATAATATATTTTAAGCTGCTTTGATGTATATGGTGGAGGTCCAAGAACTGGAGCATGATTGTTGTCAGGAATAGGAAACAGCTGATCATTATGTGTCTGCTTATATTGGTTAGTCTTACACAAAGCCTTGAGGTAAAAGAAGAATTTCTGTCTACTGGAATTCTTCCTTTCCTGTGTGTTTCCTGTCCGCTGGAAAGGCTTTTTGTTCCTTTTCCTAGTGTTTGGAAGGGTTTGTGTGTCCCATTGCTGAAACGGGTATTGCACTCTTTGCTAGGACCATTGAGCACTTGTTGTTTCATAGGAACTTTTCTCATTTCAAGGCTTTATCATTTGGCAAGATTCTTAGGAGAAGACTCTATGGATCCTCGCGAACCTATCAGTGAAATTCCAGATACTGATTTTGCTTGAAATGACCATCCGGTATGTCAATGCAATGACAAATATGCACCTGGTGGCAATACAGATGTAAACATCTGCACATAAGGCTCAGCCAAGATCAACTGGCAACTGGCATTATGTTGTGTAGTGACTTATGCTAATGCACACCACTTGTCTAGAACATGGAAACTGAATGAAAAGTTAGATTGTCAGATCTTTGGTTCTGAGACATCTTTGAACCTCATATACTGTGAGGAATAAATGAGTCTAGAAGAATGGAGCAGTTGAAAGTCCCAGCATAGTGACAGCCCTTTAGAAATGTGGAGTACAAATTAATAAGAAATGAAAGATTATAAAGGGCTTTAGGATGCAAGAACTGATTGGCAGTTGAAAGAAAGGTATAATTTTTTCTGCTCATAGCTGGTTTCAAATCTCTTAGTAATTTTTGAAGTTCTCTGTTACAAATTTCATCTTTAGCTTCTGTTGCTTTTAGTTATTACAGAAATTTAGCTCTTGTAGAGATTTGGAAGTACCGCATTTAGGTGAAATTAAATATAAAACTGACATAGAAATTATGTAGGAACATTGCCAGCAGGCTGAGGGAAGGGAATCTTCATCTCATGTCATCATTGATAAGGCTACACATGGAGAGTTAAGTCCAGGTCTGCACTGCCCAGTACAAGAGAGATACAGACACACCGGTGAAATCCAAGCAAGGGGCAGTCAGATGATGAGCAGAACTGGACTATCTATTCTAGAAGCAGAGGCAGAGAGAGCTGGGACTGTTCAACCTGCAGAAGAAAAGGTTCAGGGGATCTCATCAGTGTGCATAAATACCTTGGGGGGCATAGGTATACAGCCCAGTGACAGGACAAGAAGCAATGGGTACAAACTAATAAAAAACAAAACAAAACAAATCAGGAAATTCCATGTAAACAATGAAAACACATCTTTATTGTGAGGATGGTCAAACACTGGCACAAGTTGCCCAAAGATGCTGAGCAGTCTCTATCCATGGAGATATTAAAAATCCTGCTGCACATGATTCTGGGTGACCTGTGATAGCTAAGCCTGCTCGGAGCAGGAGGATTGACAAAGCCACCCCCATCACATCTCAGCCATTCTCAGATTCTGTGATTCTATGTAAGAATGTCTGTCTCATCAGAGGCTAAAGAGACAATGTTCAAGTTACAGCAGATTGAGTTTCCTTTTAGATTAGGTCATAAATAAGAATCTGGGAAAAAATCCTGAAAAGGAAAACAGATCTCAAATTGCCTCTCAAAATGGAAATCATACTATCATTCTATCTATGCTCAAGTGTATGGTTGTGGGTCAGAAAACAAAATAAGAAAGACAAGGCTTATAAAGGTCAGATCAAAATTCAACAGAGTTCACATACCTCTAAAAAGTCTTATGTTGCAAAACTTAGCATTACCCTAAGATGTCTAGTACAGCATAAAAAAACCCGCTGTAAAATCTACAAGATATCCCTTTGATGTCCTTTCAAGAGTTTTCAAAATTATATGAACGTCTGAACGAAAAAGAGCTTGGCAGCAACTACAGTTTAAAATAACTCCTCAAGGGAGCAACACTGATATCTATCTCAACGTTACTTAGATATTCATATATTCTTTTATTGCTTACATACGCTACTCTTGACAAACACGGGTACTGTGCAAAACTTCCATAAAATCATCACAATTGGCTCTATCTGTTTTGCTATTTGTGGTGTACTAGCTTTAAATGGCAGAATCATGTATCAGAATTCCTTTGTGCAATCACAGTACCAAATTAAAAAACAACAAAAAATTTGATTATACTTGAACACTTAAAACACAGACCTTAGCTATCAATCTTAATATTGCTTTATATTAAAAAGCATATTCTATTTTAAACTGCAAGAAATCTAGCTGATTTTACACTGAAAGTCTTTTAGGTAAATATATTTTTCCATTAATGTCTTTGCCCTTCTAAAAAAAAGCAGTTTTTCCATACAAGTGAACAAAATTTGAATAGCTTTAGAATAGCATTGAAATCCTGAAAGCAAAGTTCAAATGCTCTCTGATAAGACGTCACATTGCAAATTCCCTTTAAAACATCAACAATAAGATAGAATAAATGACTTAGTCTTTTATTCCAAGTTTCTGTGGAGCAGATCCTAGAGTGGAGTATGTACAACCAACCAGTAACTTTCAGCTGTACCTCTACCATCAGTGTTAAGACACAGAATTTCAGATTACTGAAAAAGCCATAATGTCCTTAAGTTCAATGCAATACAGAAAGGCCTGAAGTTGACAAAGAATTAGCAAAGTGCTGTCTGAGCTCTGTGGTCAATGAGCCCAGCGTTCTCAGTGTGCTGCACGGTCACTGAACACCAGCAATCACCCCAGTTTTGTTCTAGAAAAAAAAAGCCCTGTACATGCCATAGATGGTTTGAAATGTCTGTTCTGCTTGCACACTCATCTTGTAACACTAAACACAACTTCTGGATTTTTTTTTTCAGATCATTTGAAGACTAGTAAATTTTTTAAAATCCACTACATAAAAAAATTCCACTTTCACATTAAAAAGGGAAGTCATCACAATTCAGAGCAGTGCACAGTCATCCCCACCTTCCAAGGACACTCTCTAAATTACATTAGCATCTGATCTGCTGCTAGGGACTTTCCTCCAGCTCATCCTCATATTATACATTTTCCATTCCCTTTTTTTATAATTCAGTTTTTCTTCTGTGTCATATTGAGTGAATCAATATTAGAAAAAAAAGTCTTTAATTAGATAATAATACAGAATCACCCTAAGGAATTAGGGACATCTTCACTTCCTTCTGAATGGGACCTAAGAGTTTTGAAGCAAGCTTCCAACTTCAGAGCAAACACTTCTACCATTCTCCTAAATGTGTGCATATGATCCATTACCTGGGGTTAGCCAGCTTTCTGCCACCTATTTGCAGGCTTCCCACCTACATGTAGCTCTGCAATATTCTTCGCAATGCTGATTTACACCTCTCAATGCCAGACCCTTTTCAACTTTCACATATGCAGAAATGCTCAGGGTGACCCTTTCAACACAAATACAGATTTCATATTTAGATAAAACCATGACGTGAAAATATGGACACAGCTATAAAAACAGCTTAATGTTCATTATCAAAGACAAACATTTAGCAAATTGGGACACCGTAACCTTGATCTTACAAAGATCTTATAGAGGCTGATCACAAGGAAATAAAATCCCCAAACTCTTCTTGTCAGTTCTTTCTAGGTAGAAAAGATGTGTTCAATAGTGTTTAAGTGGTTTTTATGATAATCCCTCTCAAACACAACTTGAGGCCTTAGTGTTTGGAAGCCAGAAGACCTCTTAGGGCCTCTGTACATCACAAGAAAATCATGCAGGAAAAAACCAACAGCCTTAAGGCTATAGAAAGGCAGACTACACAAATACTGCTTTGCAATAACAAAAATCATGGGACATCCACAGTTCATCTTGCAACAGTGAACATAATTACAAACCTAAATTTTGCATTTGAAACTAGGAGACAAAAATTATAAACCTCTCTATGCATATCTAATCTCTTTTTTCAACATTAGCCAAGCCTGCAGGCACTTAACAGTCTGATTCTTGATGTCATTGTAATTAAAGGCAATACTCACAAGGCTGATAAGCATACCAGCTGTATATTAACCCTTATCTTAGCCTAACTGACAACTGCAAATGTGATATCTAATTGTATAGAAAAGAACATTGGAATTTATTATGGATAACGGGCTTTTAAATCCCATAACCTTGAAAATAAGTACATTATATCCAGCCTACCGTCAAACTTCTTGTGCCGGGATACGAAAGTCGTGCGTACAAAGTGACTTGTCTCCTCCACTAAGTTTTCAAACTCCAGTTTGCTCTGCTGGCTTAACTTGTCTTCCATTTCTGAGGTGCAGCATGTATATTCCTGAGGGCAGATTCTCAAATGTTCCCCTGGAATCACAAGAAAATAAGGAATTAGAAATATCTGAATACAGACAGAAATATGCCAGAACCAAATATACATGATGGCTCTTCAGTTTGGGTGGGCTACCCAGGGAACTCTTTAAGGCTTGACTTAAAGAGCTTGACAGGGACCATCTTGAATTTGTATCAATGACTTTGCTACAGCTGGGTATTCCTCGCAGGAGAGAGGAGACACACTTTGCAGAGCTGTTTTGATACTTCAAGAAGTAAAATTCTCTCACACCAAAAGTGTTCTCCCACACTGAAGAAGGCATCCACGTTTACTGAAACATACTTAAAATGTGAAAAACAATTGCTTGCTCTCTGTATTCGAATTGCCTGGAGAAATACCTAGTGAGATGACCTGTTACAAGTCATTGGAGCTGTCAAAAATTAAAAAAACCAGAAATTATGCATTTGCTGTCAAAACCTGAAGAACAGAAATTATTCATTTCTGCAGACAGGTCCCACTTGCCCAAGTGCACCAAAACATTCTTCCCTTCCTCCCTTCCTTTCCTTCTGCTTAAGTGTATTTTAATGATTGTGTTTGGGTGCCACAAGTTTTCTTGGGCAGCATTTCTTGTCAGACTGAGCAACTGCTCTGCTGAATAGGAGAAAGCAATGAAGAGTTTAATTAATGCTTATGTTATATAGAAATGCAATGTAAAAGGTAATGAAAGCCTCTTATTTAATTCAATAGATTTATCTCTTGAAGCACTCTGCCAGTTCTTCTGACAATATTGCTTTCTTCAGTACAATTTGCAAGTGGAAACCAATTCTTCAGCTCATGAAATTAAAATGGTCTGTTATTATATGAAATGTGAATTTCCAATTGACACTGTACTAAGGGTGTCAGAAACATTTAGCTTGGTTTGTACAAAGGCAGCAAATTCTACCATTTCCTCTTGAGAAATAAAGAGAAGGATCTGCCTGTATGATTAAAGTTACTTGTAAAGCAATGAAAACATTTAGCTTTCTGTACACCAAATCCTGATTAAAAATCCCTCTGCAAATCTCTTAAAGGTGCAAATAAAATGATATACAAAGCCCAAGGGTTAAATAAATACTGGAGACCTGACTCTCATTTATATCGAGGCTCCTTTCTACCACTGCTGAGCCATAAAGAAGACTTAAATGCAATTTATACCTACTTTAAGGCTGCTTTTCACCATTCTTATTATGTAGTGAGGAGAACCAGGCCCTAAGTTTTATGCTTCCCAGGGGTATAATACATTTAGCTGCTGCATCATTTTGAAGACAGCATCAAAAAGAGGTTTGCACATGCTTAGAATAAACACTGTCTTGAGTTTGCCCTCACCTTATTCCAATTTATTTTTCAGTTCTCAAACGAAGTCTTTTAATTTGAAATTTAGTCATTCCTCAACCCTGACTCTTCACCCCCATCTTAATTTGTTTTTTCTGCAAGAGTTCATAATATATGAACTGTAATGCCATGAGGTTTCTTTTATCAGTCTCAAGACTTTTTAAAAGCTCACAGCTATACATCTTCAGAAAGGACCATTTCATTAGTATCAGTTACTGTTTGGCAGTACTACCTACAAGTCCCAGTCATGTCCAAATGCACCATGATATAAAACTTCTTACAAACCTGGGAAAAAATTATATCCCATGACCATCAAAATATTGTAAGGATTGCTTCCCATGTCTGCTACACCCTCCCACCACAAGAAATTAATTCCTCTCCATCCTCAAAGTCACACATCTAAGCCATAAACAACACATACAGGGACTGGTGAGCCAGCTGCTGTCAAACATAAAAGATAGTGGCAAAGTAATGTTTGCCTTACCCTCTACATCTCTGTCACATTAAACTGCAACTATTCAACAGGTAAGGGAGGTACCATAATAAGAAACAATAAAGGTTATTTTAGTAACAGTAATGTGAGTTTTTATTAGATGTCAGAAAGACAAGTAAAGCTGAAATATTGTGTCATTAGAAGCAGTGCTGTGTGCTTGATTAAATAAAAAAATACCCCATCCATAATGTCTGCAACCCCCTTTCCTCGATAAATCCAGGGTCTTTTCCCTATTGAAAATACCTACTTTTCCAGTTCCAGTCAGAGTGGCAGTTTATGCTTTCTATTATGATAATGTCCTCTAGTGCCATTGCAACTAAGAATTTTTAGAAAATTCAGTTTTCTTTCCCCTCTTCATCTGAAGTTCTTATTCTTTTTTGTCTGGTTCTGTTTTTCAGAACTGTCAGGCTATAAGCTGGACTAATGGTAATCATCAAGGCACTGTGCTCAGTAAGTAGCAGCCATGGGTCTAAATTTTTTAAGACATGGTATTTATTACGCTATTATGACAAATTAAATTCTATTGAACAGTCATTTTTGCAGGAACAGTAATTTTTTCTTTCTCTTATTTATTTAGAGTCTTAGTTTTGCTTTGCTACAAAAATTATTTCTCACTTTGGCTGCAACAAACTCTTTCAGATTCCTACTGCATTGTTTTCTTATACATGTATTTTCATTAAGTTTCTTCCCTTTAATTCACTGGTTATTCCTTCACTCATGAGGCTCTTGACTGTAGAAACTCATATTTATCAGAAATACAATTTCTACATTACCTCATTGCCTTTTTCTCCCGACAATATGTCTTCCTAAAAGATCTAGACTAGCCATCCACCATCATCACAACTTTGCTGTACAAAAATGAACTTTTTTCAAAACAGGTTTCTAGTTCCTCTCTGCTTCTTGACCATATACTCCCCACATTTCTGTAGCAAGAAATAAAAATGGAAATACAGTGCTACTCTCCGTATTCTGTTTTGAGATTTTTGCTTCCTTGTCCTTCCTGCACTGGAGGATCAGGTCAGACTACAGATAAAGCAAAAAAAAAGCATTTTCTACTGGTCCATGCCAATGGAGTCTTTGTACGCCTAAGACGTTCAAGTTAATTTTGTAAAAATTAAGCTTTTAGAAATTTTAGCTCATAGGCCCTGCAACATTTATATTGACCATGACCAGCTGCAGTTTCCAGAAGTTCCTAACTTGGACAAAATCTCATGTGCTTTCCTGGGAATGGCAAATGGAAATTGTCTGACAAAGCAATTTCTGTATTCTTAATCTTATTTTCCTTTTTAAATACATGATTCTCATTTGGTGCTTGCTCTTATCAAACCTCCAACTAATGTTAGAATTGCCAAGTCATTAGTTCACTCCTTGTAAAAAAAAACCCAAAAAAACAGGGGCACAATTTTCTCAACATAAAAGTAGGGGGTTTGTTTGTTGGGGCTTTTTTTTTGTGGTTTTTTGTGTTGTTGTTTGTTTTGTTGTTGTTGTTGTTGGTTCGTTGTTTTTTTGTTTGTTGGTTGGTTTTTTTGGGGGGTTTTTTTGGTTTGGGTTTTTTTTTTTGATTGTTGTTGGTTTGGATATTTTTAATTAAGGGGTGTGTGCTTTATTTTGGATTTTTTTTCTTCTTTTCAGCAAATCTGTGACCTAACAGGCTGTTTGGATTGGAAATAACTCTGCAGGCTAATTTGACTGTGCTTCCTCTGATTTCTTGAATTGGATCATTTACCATTTGCATTTTGTAAAACATTGTTCTATTACCGTAGAAGGAGTTTAATCACTAATTTGTGTATTTACACACCTCAAGTATTTTGCAGGCTGAAAATGTGCTCATAACTAATGTACCAGTTCTTGCCCTGGGAAACTCCATATGGTCTAGGTTCTTATGCTAATTTTAGCAACAATTTTCATGGTGCAAATGGCATTGGTTATAACTGACTAGTTTTTCCTTGTTGCAAATGGTGTCTCCCCGAACAAGTTCGACATGACTGTAGTTACACTGCACCAGCATTCTGCCAGGCTGAACAGCTATTAACTCAATATTCCCAGCGACCTACCACAACTCTTCTAACCACTGTTTCCAGCCGAAGATGCTGACCTACATCTCTCTCCTCATGTGGCTTATGTTATATAAATCAAATCAATTGCCTACTACAAATTCAGCTACCAGTATTCAATTTCAGTTTTATTACAGCTGTAATCTCACACCTGCCTTCACATGATCCAAACTGGCAAGTTTTGCAGCTGAATTTGGCAATCCTGCTAGCATGCTGCTTTGAAGTGTGATAAAGCAATTTATAAAGCACTTGTTTTATATTCAGATGTATTGCTGTTTGGTGTCCTTAAAACGTGCTACAAAACTCAGAAGTCTTAAAAAAATCGCAACTTACAGCTCTCAAGCTGAATAAATGCTTTTACTGTGTATCAAAATGCCGGAACTGATTTGAGCGTGGTAACTACTTGCAGAAGATACAGTCTGAAGGATCAGTAAACCCTATGGAATATAACATTACCCTTAACAATTTAACCACCACATTTCCTGAACATCTGATGCAAGCATTGGTTACATTATTAGAAATGGAAGTATTATCACATAACATATTTAACATCAAGCAGAAGTTTTTATGGGTCATGTTGCAAGTTTAGCAATTTTGGAGGCAATTCCTTCTCGGGCAGTCAAAATTTTATAGTTTCTATCTTAATCATAAATTTAAAACCCTGATAGTGGTCTGTTCACAGAATGGTAGGGCTAACTGTATGACTGGGGAGAATAGAAACACAGTCACCACTCTGCTTCATACATCCAGCAATGAATAAAAATTAATGAATAAAAGGGGTAAATTAAAGGTGTGCTTTCAAAACTGATCACCTTGTATGCATCAGGAGAGCCTAAAAGAAGATAGCTCTGCATTCTTCATCCTGCAGGTTAGATTGATGTGATTTTGCTTTGTCATTAGCTGTGCTCTTTAAAATTAGAAATTCTTGCTTCAGACCTGCTCATATCCAGCCACTTGTGGAGAAAGCAGTGGAATTTATTAACAGTATGAACTTTAAAAAAAGACAAGTATCAAGTCCTGCACCTGGAGCAGAACAGCCAAAGAGCCCAGTACACGTTGACAGTACCTGTGTGGCTGGGGAGCTGCCTTGCTGAAAAGGATGGGGGCTCCTGGTGGACACCCAGCCAACGTGAGTCAACAGTACCGTGCAGCAGCAGATGTAAATCTGATACTAGACTGCATCCCCAGGGGCGTTACTAGCACAGGTGGACACACGATCATCCCGCTATACTCAGTGCTTGTCAGGCTGCACCTGGAGCACTGTGCCCCATCCTGGTCCCCACAACTCAAGGAAGATGCAGACAAACTGCAGAGGGTCCAAAGGAGCATCATGAAGGTGATCAAAAGACTGGAGAACCTGATGTGTAAGGAAAGACTGAAAGAATCACGTGCTTCTCCCTGGAGAAAGAGGAGGCTCTGGAGGGACCCAATCACAGTATTACAGTACTACAAAGAGGATGGGGCCTCTCCCTTCACAAGGAGCCACATGGAGAAGACAAGGGGCAAAAGATAGAAATTGTACCAGGTGAAGTTTCATCTTGGCATAAGAAAGAAATTTCTTAAGGTTAGAACAGTCACTGGAACCTGGAGGATGCCTCGGTGCTGGAGGTTTTCAAGACTCAACTGGGCAGGGTGTTAGTTAACCCCATCTGGGCTCCCTTTCCCACAGTACCTGCGACCAAATGATCTGCCAGCATTCCTTTCAAAGTGGCCTCTTCTGTGGTTCTGCAATTAGGTGCTTCAGAACTTCCTGCCTCTAAGAATTAAAAAGGGCTGGAACCACCTGACTTCTGTTTCTAAGTTAACATTTTCCACCCAGTTTTCTATATTTTTTATTATTTTTAAAGATTATGTAAAAACCATGATGAAGAGAGTTAAAAGAAAAACCTCATTCAACTTTAACCCTTGCCCACTGTTTTGAGATTTGGATCATTTTCAGTATTGGTGATGATGTTTCTGAACACCTACTCTTTGAAGTTTTCAATTTAAGTTCTCTGGTGAAATCAGGAGCATGGGAAGCTCTTAATAATCAAATTATTAATTTTCTATTAGAGAAAGCTATTCTTCTCCAATACACTTAAACCACTCTGTCGCACATCTGCTAAGAGAAAACAGTGCTGTAGAAGAATTTGACTAACAATCATCTTTAATTTGGAAAAAAAAAACAACCAAGCAGCACTATCATATTTTCTGCATTAACTTATTTAGCAGTTAAAAATAAATTAGAAACATGAGTTTTAGCATTTCAGGCAATATTCAAATAGCGAAAATTAAAATATCATTTTGTTGGACAAAACCCTGTTCTCTAACCAAAAAGTCCTAGGGCTCCTTCTGACTTTGTAATTATCTTCTCTGTGGGGTATAACAGCCCTGCAAGCAGCCTCTGTAAAACTGCACCTGACATTCAAGACACAGATTGAACTTTCCTACTCAAACTAAAAGGAAACAGACTATGTTTTAAATTAATTCCATTGTAATACTGGCCTGACAAGTGATGACAGGAGCAATATTTGCACAGAAAATGACAGCTGGAGGAAGGGAGGGAAACCTGTCTGTAACACACAGATCGTGCCATCAGACACAGCTCTCCTAATTTTAATCAAAGGAATATTGAACTTGAAAACCTTTTGGGTCTGGTGGACTCCAATAAACCTGTGCAACTACCCCAAGAAAGAAATTGACTCACTTGTTTGCCTCGGACTCAAATCATCTTTGCTCAGATTCCTTTTGTTCCTTGAATTCTTTGAGGTCAATTAAAAAATGAATGCCTTCCAAGTGGACTGATAATTAGTTAACAGTCTCTTCATTACAGGTCCCACAGGGAACATTCATTTACAAGAAGCCCTGACCCTGTTGTCCTTGGGAAGATTTCAGTAATAAGTTACCGAAGCCGAGGCCAATGCAAACTTGTTCAGACTAAGACTAAACAGATGCTAAAGAAAGAACGGAAGTCCCTTGAGTATTCCTAACTAAAGTACTAGAAGCAGTACCACTACTCCAACACTCAGGATCATTTTATTTTCCAAGCATACACAGTCAGACAAATTGTTTTTTGATAGCACAGTTTGTGAGAAGAATCTTTAGTTACCTCTTGGAGAGTGTATTACTGGCTTTGTGCTCAGAGCCTTGTGGAAAGCAAACGGCAAGGCTGTGATTCAGCACCGACAGTTTCATCATCTCACTGGCTACATAGCTGCAATTTTCTGATTTCAAATCATGCTCCCACCTGGGAACAACAGCCAACTTCCCCTCCCCCTCAATTGATTTTTGCTGTTTATTATGTCCCCTACTATAATAGCAGAAATATCTTATATAGCATTATAGTGAGAAGCAGAATACAAGCAGCACATTGCTTTACCATGACCATAAAACACAATGCAAGGCAGGCTTTAAATTTAATCTGCCCTCAGAACAATTTTATGATTAAGATAGCAGGATGAGATTGTACACATTCATGTATTTATAAAGATTTTAGTCAACATTCTTCACGTAAAACTAGAATCCAAAGATGTGATTGTAGCACATGGTGTATTAGAGACAGATTCACACCACATAGTCATATACCCACAGAAATACTGTTGCAGTAGGAGAGCATGCTGGACTTAGCTTCCTGGGACTAACTGGGTATGCTGTACTGCCCAAACCAGTCCTTAAGATAGTTATACCATTACTAATATACATACATTGAAGGTTAAAGCTGAATGAGGTACAGTCATGACATTTGATTGCACTGTCAAGTGTATTTTAAAGCTGTGCAGATCCCTTGCTAATCACTGTATTGTCATGCATAAAATCCATGTTTCTAAAATACTAAACAAAAACTGTTTAAGAGTCATTAATCAAAATGCTCTCCTCTTATTCACATGACTTCAATCAGCCCAATGAAAGCCTTTTGTGCTACCATTAAACAGCTTAATCTACGTTTCTGTCTTCTGATTAATAATGACATGCTTTCCTGCAATGCCAGTCACAGAAACAGCTCAAGAAGACAAACATGATAAACGTTGAGCTGGTCATAAGTCATAGGCTGTAATGGATACGTCAGCGGTAAGACTTTGGTGCTTCTGCCATAAGCTCTTTATTGCAGTATTTTTCAGCCTAATCTCTTTCTTAGTTCCTTTAGGAAAAAAAGAGAGTACAAAATGAGAGGCTACAATTTATAAAGATCTGAGAGTCCTATTATCATACTGACTCAAGGTCTAGCCATGAAATTTCAGGGCTAGAAATGCTGGCATTTGTCCTTTAATTTCTGTTTGGAACTGACCACTGTGAAAAGCAAAATGCCTCTACCAGCTCCTAAGTATTAACCTTACTGTGACACAAGTTGTAAGGCAAAAAGCAAAACGCTTCCTCCAAGTTTGTGTATCTTTAACTTTATAAGGGAGAGGGAAAAACTTTTTTTTCTTCCCAGAGAAGCATGCTAAGAATATGACAACGAGTGTAATGCCCAGAGAAATCAACACAGCAGAGGCCAAATCCTGCAAAAACTGATGTCCTGTTACCCCCATGCAGGAGTTCTGTGGTCTGCGAGCCAAATTTGCTGCAAGTTTATTCGTCCTGGTCTTGGTTCTGCAGATCCAATTGCTGTTACAACGTGAGAAAGTCCATGCTAAAGCCAAATAAGGTACTGGAAGAAAAGCACAGACAGAATTATGGGAGATTCAAGAAGAAAATTACTGATGTGGGAAGGTGTAAAACCCTACAGGAAAAAACACGACAAACTGGAGGGTGGCAATGGAGCAACAAGGAAAACCAGCTCATTCCCAACCTAAATAATGACTGCATGAACACCTGAGAATTATCAGGTAACTTATCACCGATGGTAATCAATCTATTGCTTAACCTCATAGCTCATTGGTCCTAGTTGGACACGCTCAGCAGTGACTCAGGGAGCCTTGACTCCCAAGGGTCACAGCAAAAACTTCCCCAGCTGATCGGCCAAGTGGAAGAAGATACCACAGTAGGTGCATGCCTTTTTCTGCAAGTGGCATCTCCTTCAGGTGAGAGGGTCTTAGAACAACAGAAATAAGTATTTAGGTCTTTCCTAAAGGTGCAGACGAGAATGTTCTATGACTTCCCACAGTAAATCGTATGAAAGTAAGGATCTCAGACCTTTTCCTGCCCACTCTCATGAAAATCAACACTGCTGAAATGACTCTCCTTCAATAACAGGGGATACCAGCTGATACAGGAGGAAGAAGTACGGTACAGATATCCACTGAGAATGTATCAGTGGAAAGTCCTCCCATGAAATATTTTTTTTCTGTTGACTGACTAGTTTTAGATTGTTTTGATTCACTTATGTGACAAGTATAACTTCACGGAACTGAAAATACCCATGCCTTAAAGTATGCATAAAAATACTCTTGAGTTACAAAGTTTCTAATTATCAATATGAAACAAAGGTTTCTCACTGGATATTGTCAACTATATAATGAGAATAGAAACTGTGTATTATTAAAAGCACAAACAGGCAAACTTTTGATGGATATGCAAGAAATTCCGGAACATTTTCAATAAATTATATTTCCATTAGGAATCTCAGCATTCAGCAGTGAGGACTGACATTCTTGAAATCCTGTTCTTTAGTGCTTTCAGATTCTCAGTTTCAATAACCAGCTGTCAGATCTCCAAGAACTTGGGCTGGGGTGTCTAAGTCCTCCCATCTGGATGCATGGGCATCCTCTCAAGAGGGAGGCAGCTAGTGTGTGTGCCTGGGGGAGGTTGGACTGAAGGTGGTTCAGAAAACAGTGCTGTAACTCTTTAGCAGAAGTTGGAAAGTTTTGAAGGGTTCCTGAGCATGGACTAGATGGCTTCTTTCCTGTTACAGGCCCAGTGCTTTCTCAGAGCTTGCCAATTTTGATAACCTCTGAGGTTTCCACATTATAGGAGGTAGAAATTCTCTTAGCTACTGGTTCAGGTCAAGTTCTCAAGTTTCTGTCCCTTTCCATGTGTGTCCAAAGGCTATAGCTATATCCCTTGACAAAAAGGAGCTAGCCACTGATATATATGGTTAGAGGAGCTTGCACCCATGCTTCACAGGAAAAATCCCCTTTTATGCAATGAATCTGCGAGCAAACTAGTTGAATGAATCAAAAAAAGACAGGGTGGGACCTAAAAATTTTGGGTGAGGGCTTGAGCTAATTTCTTAGCTCATTTTCAAACAAAGATCCTGTCAGGAAGGATTGCTGCTTTGCTTGACTTTATGATCCCTCTGCTCTAGAGTGGGATCTGGACAGGTTAGATCGATGGAAAAGGCCAATGGTATGAGGTTAAACAAGATGAAGTACTGGGTCCTACACATGGGTCCCCACAACCCCACTCACTGCTACAGGTTGGGGGCAGAGTGGCCAAAGAGCTGCCCATTGGAAAAGGACCTGGGGGTGCTGGTCAACAGAACATGAGCCAGCGTGTGCCCAGGTGGCCAAGAAGGCCAATGGCATCCTGGCCTGCATCAGCAATAGTGCGGCCAGCAGGAGCAGGGCACAGACTGTCTGCTTGTACTCCGCACTGCTGAGGCCACACCTTGAGTACTGTGTCCAGTCCTGGGCCCCTCACGACGAGAGAGACTTTGAGATCCTGGAGTGTGTCCAGAGAAGGGCAACAGAACTGATGAAGGGTCTGGAGCACAAGTCCTGTGAGGAGCAGCTGACTGAGCTGGGGTTGTTTAGCCTGGAGAAAAAGAGGCTCAGGGAGACTCTACAACTGCCTGAAAGGAGGGTGTAACAAGGTGGAGGTTGGTGTCTTCTCCCAGGTGACAAGTGACAGGACAAGAGGAAGTGGCCTCAAGCCAAAATTTAGATTGGATATTAGGAAAAATTTCTTCATGGAAGGGGTTGTCAAGCCATGTTTCCAGTCTGCCCAGGGAAGTGCTAGAGTCACCATCCCTGGAGATATTTAAAAGATGTGCAGATGTGGCACTTAGGGACATGGCTTATTGGTGGTCTTGGCAGTGCTGAGTTATCAGGTGGTCTCTCTTCATGGTCTTTTCCAACATAATGATTCTGTAACTCTAGCAGCACATTAGAGAAAGGTACTTCAGAGGTCCTGCCAGAGCAGGCATGACATTGTCCTTGACTTTAAGTGGTTTCCCAGCTTGAAGGAGGATACAGGGCAGGTGCATCCTGCACTGCTGATGCTGCAAGCTTGGGAATGTAGGCAGTCCTGCAGTGTAATAGAAAAACCTGTTTACAATATCATGGTTTTTTTCTGAAATCAATATTTTCCAGCAGAACACCGTTTGCTCTGAAAAAACTTTTAGCTCACTCTAATTAACAGAAACTATGCTTCCATAATATCATCCAGCCACAGTAATCACTGCCAAAAGGAAAAAGATAGCTTTTCAGAGCATAGTAGCTTAGCCACAATGATTTCCCTTTTCCGCTATTCCCAACAGTGCTTGAGATCTAATCTATTGTTAGCCCTACAGAGTGGGCATTTTGTTTTTTGTTCATGTGGAACTTTTTGGTTTGGTTTTCTTTTGGTTTTGGTTTTCTTTTCTTCTTTCTTATTTTGTTTTTTTTTTTTTCCTTCATTTAGATACAAAATGAGTCTGAACAATTTCTTTTTAGCTTTTTTTATTATTGTACTTTCGTCAACGCCCTCTATGGGCTGTGATACTTGGTAAGGGTCAGGGTCTTCAAAATCAATAACTGAATGTTTCTTGCTCTTCAAGTGTTTTAATGTTAAAGGTTTGACCTTTATGATTAAAGATAAGCTTGAAAGGAAATCCCTATCTGTGTCTGAAGTCTTCTCTTATGTAATCACATTTCTGAATGGACATTTTTGACTGTGTAAATTAAAAGGCTTCCATGCACTTTTGTAGACTTAATCAAAGCATTTAAATATAGAAGAATAAAGTAATAAGCTATACTTGCTCTATCAGTCCTTTAGAGAATTACTTTTACCTTCTTAATATACCTTTATTTTGGAGCCCATTTCTTCAGTACAATCACAGCTTTTGACTGGCAGCTTACAGCAGTGGCCAACTTTCTGTTAATTTGTGATTATTTTACAAGCCACACTTTAAAAAAAAACCAAACAAACTCTTGAAACAACAACCAATTTTTTTTATTATTCATTTATTGAAAGAACATCATCTTCAGGGTTTGATAGGCACCCTATTTTCCTTGAAGAAGCTTAATAATTCTTCACCATTAGGATTAAATTATTTATTTCCTATAAAGAATACTAGGCACTCTTTGGTACTATTTACTCTATGTATTTTGGCTGACATAACATGGACAGATACTATCCAAAGTGAGTACTTGTCTTATGGAGAAAACTTTCCAGATCCATAGCAGATTGAGCCAGGAAGAAAGTTGGCAAAGTCCTTTGTGCTTTTTGCCTTTAGTATAAACAAAACTCTAAGGCATCTCTCTAAATTCAGATCACCTTGAGTACATTCCTGTCCTGGCTCCTTTTCTCAGAAACTACTCAGAATAAAGCATTCCCTGGCCTCTGCTGCATGGATGGAGCCAAATTAAGGTATCACAGTAATGACACGCAAAAAATATAAGGAAGTCTCGGGGCATGTCTGTATGAACCTCAAATTACTGCCTACGTTATGCCGAAAACTGTTAAAAAACAACTATAAAATTCATAAACCCATGCAAGCCAGCATTGCAGATGTAGAAATGATGTTTCCAGGTTTTATTATTATCTCTGAAGGTCTAAATCTAAGGATTTTTCATTCCCTATGGAAGGGCCTATTGTCTTCCCTGGGTGCCTTGGGTTAAACAGTTTGAATTTGCCTCCCTTCACTCTCTCCCTCCTTCCCTCCCTCTCCTCCTCTTTGGAAAGAGCCCTGTGGCCCTGCCAAGGGGTTCTGTGATTGTGTGATTGTGCTGCTCTCCCTGACCCAATGGAGAAGTGCCATCTGAGCAAAAGTGGTGCTCATTTACACCCGTAACCAGGAGTGACTGTGATTATCTATAGAAATCTCTATAAACAGCAAGAATAAATCAGTAAAATAAAAGCTAGGTCAACGTGCACATAATTCCAACATGAATAACGTATTTTTAGGAAGGAGTAATATTTTGGGATTTTTTTTTCTATAAACTATGAACTGTATTTCAACCCTGGGCTCAACAGCAGCAGTAGTAAATATATTACAGCACTTTCTGGTGCTCTGTTGGACTAATGTATGCCTAAAATCTTGGGCCTGGAATATTTTGGGTTTTTTCACCTTGACAAAAAACTTGTAAAGAAGAAAATAGTTCTAAACAAAATCAATTTCTTTAAATACTAGTTACTAATAATTTCTAAAGTCTATAAAGTTGACCTTTTCAGCAATAGTATTGACTTTTACTGTCCTTACAATTATTTAAAATAGAAAATGTCCTAATAAAACTCACATTATCCTTTTCCTTATCACTGTCTTTACTGATTTTCAAAAGTAAGTGATATATACTTTATTTTCCTTGTATATCACAAATAGAGTCATAAAAGATGACTGACAAGTTTCATTTAAGAATACATCTAGTAAACTATATGTGGAAAAACATTAAACTGTCTTTCCCAGCCTTCTCAGAGTAAATGTTTGCAAGTAAAGGTAATGTCTGCAATTACCAAGGAGAAAAAAAAAAATGTTATGTGGTAAAATGTGCAAAGCATCTAAAAGAAGATCTCCACTCACTGTCATTTCTACATGTGTTTTAAGTCACTGCACAACTGTGTCACAATTCTTGAATGTCAGTCTGCAAAGTCTCTCTTTCCTGGTTTGATTCATGGGCAAAAAAGAGAACCGGGAGATGGAACTTTGCTCTGAGGTGGTGATTTACACAATCAAACTGGAAATAGTATGGACAAATTATGAACATTTGCACAACACTGAACATGAAATTAAAAGCACGGAGTGAAAAAAAGATTTTTTCTTGTGAAACTGTTGAAAGCCATTCTCAGAAAAACTTGAGTGGTTTGGCTGCTTCTGTGACAAAAAGTATCAAGGTCAGTCTGCTTATAGAGGGTTTATGAGATAAGGCAACAAATCACGTTCTGCAAAATAAGTCATCAGCAAACAAGTCAGAATGGTTTATGAAAAAGTCATATACAAAATATACACACCTGCCAGTAAATAACCTCTTCACTGAGCTGGCACTTTTCTAAATTACAAATTAAGGATTCATGATCCCAATAAATACAATATACTACCGGTTGACAGGTTTCACAGCATTTTATGTTTCAGAAGGAGATTTATAGGTTTATAATGAGGAACAATATAATGCAGGTGCTATTAACTTCACTAAAAGCTATGTGCAAAAAAGGAAAAGCAAATCCCTTACATCTTGATTAAACAGAAAATACCAAAGCATTTTGTTAGAGCTTTTTCTTGTGTACTATTTTCTAGGAAAAAAGTCCTTATTTCAAGGCGATTTCTAAGCAGTGTAATTAATGTGGTGCAGCTCACAAATTGCCTAATGAGTACTGTGTTTAATGAATATTCTTTTAAAATTTATGGCTACCTTCTATGTCCATTCAACGACAGCAGTTGCTGAACTGCAACAGTAGTTCTGAGCACTCGTTGCAGATGTTTCAAACCATTTTCTGCCAAATGCAAATTCAACTACTTGAGTGATTGAATTATCAATGCCAATCTTAGCTGATACTACTGTTAAAAGATTAATGTCCTAAAGGGAGAATCAGATTACTACTTGCATTCTTTTAACATCACTTTAGGAACACTCTCAATCCCCTTCCACAGAACAGAACACTTTTAAAAACCTATGTAGCATATTTAAATAGATTCAGCCTTCCTCACAATATGGTTACAAAGTGTCTAGAGCTGTGGTGGGTTGACCCTGGCTGGATGCCAGACACCCACCAAAGCCGCTCTCATTCCTCTCTGCAAGTGGACAGGGGAGGGTTTGTGAGTTGAGATAAGGACAGGACTCACTGATTGCCAGTATGGGCAGAACAGACCCAACTTGGGGATACTAACTGAATTTATTGCTAACAAAAATCGCACGGGTTAATGAGAAGTAAAATAAATCCCAAAAACACCTTCCCCTAACCTCTCTCTCCTTCCCAGCTCTACCTCCTCTCCCCAGCAGTGCAAGGAGATGGACCCAGAGATCCCTGCCAGGACCCTGCTCCAGCACTGGCCTCCCACAGGCCCACAACCCCCTTTCAGGCAGCCATGGGCATCTTTTGGGCATCCAGTGTGGATCTACTCCACGGGCTGAGGGTGGATCTCTGTATTCCATGGACCTCCATGGGCTGCAGGGGCACAGCTGCCTCACCACGGGCTGCACCAGGGGCTGCAGGGGAACCTCAGCTCTGGCACCTGGAGCACCTCCTGCCCCTCCTTCTGCACTAGCCTGGGTGTCTGCAGAGTTGTTCCTCTCACGTGTTCTCACTCCACTCTTCTCTGGCCCCAATTACAACTGCACAAAAACTTCTTTTCCCCTTTCTTTAATATGTTATCCCAGAGGTGCTACCACCTTTCCTGATTGGCCCAGCCTTGGCCAGCAGAGTGTCTGTCCTGGAGCTGGCTGGCATTGGCTGTGCCAGACATGGAGGAAGTTTCTGGCAGCTTCTCACAGAAGCCACCCCTGTAGTCCCCCCACTACCAAAACCTGGCCATGCAAACCCAACACAAAAGTTAAATTCTATCTTAATGAAGTTATCATACAAAATTAATGCTGCATAGTCTCAGACCAAGTTCTAAAACTACACAAAAACTAATTAAAAACAAGTCACAAAACAGCAATCTAGCCTACTCCTTGCTGTCATTTAATAATTAACTATTATCTGACAACTCATAAAGTAACTACCACAGGATAACATTACTTTCCAAAAAATGAAAGCTACCCACAACTTTCAACATAAACTCTTAAATGATGATGATGATGACGGCAGTGATAAATTCAGCAGTAACTTCTGCATTTGAATGTACCACTGAACTCTGTGTGATGATTTACACACCTGAAGTCCCTCATCCATAAAAACTGCCAGCATTGAAATTCATTAGGACAAGCTGCTGGAGAACATATTTTTTATTGATATTTGGGGTTTAGATTTATAATTGAATTATTACTTATCATTTATTGATGATTGAATTGTTGATTTTCCTTTTATACAGCTCCAAAAATACAGGATGATTTTGGTATGATCATGAGCTCCACACTCATGATTTGGACAAACAGGATCTAAAATAGTCAAACATGCTGGCTTATAGTTAAATTTGTATTTGGTATACAATGAAGTAGTATGATTCATGTATCAAATGATTATATAGTCCTTGATTTAACCTTTCCTTATTATAACCTATAAATGTGTGACTACTTACTAATAATCAGATGATAAATTTGGCTGAGACAACCTTAATGTATCGATGTCTAAGATATCTAAAAAATCAGCAAATTAGGCACCTTCACTGTCTTCCTCATTCAAGTGATACTTAAGACAAGCTTCCAGAGCAAGAAACTGGAAATCCTGTGTGATCAACTTCCTGCTGAAGTTCCTGTAACAATCTGAAACTATTATTATTGTTACTACTAACAGAAAATTCTGTTAGAAGGATTTAAAAAATGGTAATCATATAACAATAAAGACTTAGGCATATATGCTAGTGACAGAATCTTGTAAGGACCCACAATAATTCTAAGTTGATTTGCAATATACTAGATCTATGAAGATGAAATAAGTAATACAAAAATAGGTTCAAAGATTTAACCAATCTGTCTCCTTCAGGAATGAATTCTAGAGCGAAGATATGAAGTGAGCTCCTTGCATTTTTAAAGGTAGATGCTGCATACTTCATGTCAAGCTGCAGATCTGTGAGTACAGACTGCAAAGAGAAGCAGCAGGCAGTGATTTAATGCTAATTTGATGCATCATTCAGAGTCAAGACAGCATCTAAGACCTGTGTGACAAGACACACTCAAAATACAAAGTGATCAAACTGGAATTGTGTCAGTTATTTTATGAGCAAATCAGGTCTCTGAATGTTGCAGAATTTCCTTTATAAGGGGCTGTATCATCAGAACAGATTAATTAGACGAAAAGTAGAAGTACTACAGGGAACGACATCCACGCTGGTGAAAGTGGGATTGATCAAAGAAATACAATGGTATCACGACGTCCCTGAGTGACTACATCTTACTTTATTAAATGTCCCCGTAGCACGGCATGATCATTTTTGCACTTTATTTCTGCTGCTCAGAACTGAACAAAGTTCACCCATTTTGTTTCACAGAGTCAAGCTAATATAATCTTCAATTCTGATCTGCCTAAATTGCCCTTTTGCAAGTCTGAATGATCCCACAATCCTTGAAAAAAAAAAAAAATCCAGTCCAATTTGTCATATTTTCTTTACTTACCCACTTATTCAGTGAATAAGTTTGCATAACTATGAGGCTCATCTGTGACCCAGGACTGGACTGCAACCCTTAGATTGTCTCAGTTTGATTTGGATAGTGTAATTAAATTGTCAAACAAAGGTCTAGTGCTTTTGAATTATGAGAAGGAAACAGGGACTGAAAGAAAAGGAAATGAAAAGAAAGAGACAGTCGAAGTGTATTAATAATGAGGGTATAAATAATGTAACATTTGTCCAGAAAGAACCATATTATTGCTATTTTAATTTTCATAAGCTCTCAACTAAAATAGAATACAAAAGCAAATCACACTAATTATTTAGACAGAAGAAAACCTCACATTATTTCAGGTACTTTGAACTGAAATAATGTCACCAATAATGTCACCTGAATAAACACACCAATAATGCCACAGCATTACCCTATTATGGGGCCACAGGAGAATGAAGGCTAAGGCATATGAAGTGTGGGATCAAGGTGACAGCTTCTGCTCCGAAAGAGGCAGAGCAAACTGAGTATGAGCTTGATTGTGCCACATGGTTTGGGGCTGCAGATCAGCCCTTTTGGTTAGCAGTTTTCTGGTTAAGCCAGGCAGGCAAGCAGAAAACATCTCCTGGTCTTCTACATCTTCCTGATTCACATATGGCCTTAAGAAAGTACAATCTAGTGTCAGGCTGAAGGGTTTGGATCTTAAAGATGCTTTTTGCAGCTGGAGATCTCCAGGAAGCAACAGTTGTCCTTCCTGCAGGTTCACTCTGCAACATCCACACCCACACCCACAAACACACTGTAGCTGGTTGTTATACTTTCAAGATTTTGGCCAATGTCGCACAGCTTTGCCGTGAATGCAATACATTGGTATTTTTCCACAGAACCCTTGCTTCTACAGCAACTTCCAAGAGGTTAATGTCAATTAGCATTTTTTTTTTTCATGCCAGCACTCAGCCAAAAGAGGGTAACAGCAAGCTTGTATAGCTGCATATGGGTGACAAACCAGACATATGGAGTGTGAAAAAGAGAAGTGAAATCATTGAAGAAAGAGCTAGAAGATAACCTTTCATACAAAATTAAGCATTTTTTTTTTAAACAATGAGAAGCAAAAAATGTGGCGGTATTTTTCTAGATGTAATATGTAGCATCCCAGATTTCTAGAACTCATTTAAACAATCTCATTCAGATATTTTAACTTTACTAACACATGCTTGTGCCTAAAGTTGCACTTATATCTCCACTGCAATTTGTCAGTGTACCACAATAACAAAACCAAATACATACAACTTCAAATATACAATAAAGTCTTCATATACAGTCTTCCTTATTCATATTGTCCTACATATGCCTTCAATCTTCAGAACTGACTATTTGGTCTCACTGAAATCTGCTACATGGGCTAAGTTCGGGTTTTAAAATTATAAGTTACCTAAGGGTAGCAAGCTGAAACCTTGAAAATATGAATTAAAGCTCAATCTTAGACAGACACATGGAAAAAAAATATATCTCCACACACCCCCCAAGCAACTGAGCTGTTAAATTACAGTTGAAGCAACTAGGTCTTCATAAAAGCTGTGAATAAAACCACTACAGTTCATCATACAGTATTTAAAAATAATACACTTAAGTACTGCTGAAAACTAAAAATTATTTTCCATGATCGTAATCTTATGCCTCTAGGAAATTAAAATAAAGACAGGAGTTTCCATTGTCAATCCATGGTAAAGAGAGTGTCTTAACAAGATGCAAAGATTTAGATGCTGTTGTCCTGGTTTTGGTATCATGTTGCTGCAGAAACCTTCAGGGGACAATGTTGCCTAAGATGCTTCATGCACAAACTAAATTAAAATGCTTTTAAGTTTCACCAAGGATTGATGGGAGAAAATAAAAAGGTATATTTCTTCTCAGTACACTTTTTTTACTGAGTAATATTTAATGCAAATAGAAAGAAATGAGTTTTCTGGTCTGTTCAATTCTGTAGAACAGACTTCAGACACAGTGATTGGCAGGACTCACTTGAAAACCTGAAAGACCTTAAAGACTGAAAGACTGAAAACTGTTTTCTCTTACCAGTTTTCAAGATCCGCAACTTTATGAAGCCTCTTCTGCACAAATATTTTCCATATGCATTTTGCTTCTTATGCCACCTAGGAAAAGCTGCCTTTCTGATTCATAGTGCTGTTTCCATTTTTCTTCAGAAAACAGCCAACAGTTTGTATATTCACTTGGGACCGGTCTGCAATTCTTTCTAAGCAATACATTTTAATAATAGGGAGATCTGAACATTTTCAATTCTTTTTCAACTTTTTTACATCTGACTAAAATGAGCTGTCTATTAAAGTGGTAGTCTACTGGGCTCACCTCTATCCCTGTTACGTGTCTTATAAATATTCAGAACTTGTTCTGATGTTGAAAATTATTTTATTGTTTTCGTGTTATCTCACTGTCCTTGAAACAAGAGTGCATCATACTTGCAAAGAAGTTTTCACATACTGTATACCTAAAGTATCGTTTTCACTACACATTAGAGGATCTGGATGATTTCAATTTAATTGACAGGTAATTCTCAGAAGTGTGTAGATAAAAGATAAGTTGGGTTTTTTGGAAACAGAGTCTTAAACAATAAACTTATACCTATGAGGACTTGCATCTTCCCAGAGCAAAGTGCAAAGATTCATATCAAAGCATTTTTGTCAAGAACAGGAGTGCAAGAAAGTACAAGCTAATACTGGTCCAAAGTTATTAAAAAAAAAAAAAAATTAGAAAGTTGAAGATATTTTCAATTTGTAGTGTATTAAAATGGGTATTTAAATTATTTTAACAGTAAAATAAAAAATAAAAACCCACATAATTTTTCAATATCATTTTCTTCAGGCACTTAAATGCATTACAATGAAGTCTACTTACTTTGTATTTACTGCAAATTCCTTCCCTGGAAGGAGAACTTTGATAAGCATTCAGGAAGAAAGAAACAGTAGGGAAAAAAAAAGAGCATCTAAATATACTAAAATTAAAATTTTAAAACACAAAACATGGTATCAACAGGGACGCTGATGAGGGACCATGCATTCGACTTCTTCTAAACCATATCTAAAAAGAAACTTATATTGCCCAGCTTGAATATACAGCACTTGAGAAGGTTATGATTCCATTTCATGATGGTTTGTGAGCCCATACAATTTGTGAGGTACTCAATTACACTTTTTCTCTGTGATCACTCTCAACAAACACTCAAACACGTGCAAGTCCTGTTAGTTAGAAGAAGAGAAGAACATCTCCCCAGGTATGGCGCAAGAGCACTGTGGGGAACCCCATACAGTTTAAGAAGTTCCCAAAGCTTCCTTGACATTCCTTTTCTGGATTGGGAATCCTGCTAGATCATCAGTTACTGCCTAACTACTAAATTATGTCTCAGTCACTACTGAGAAAAAAATACATTTGTGTTGTCATTTTGACAACCAGTTCTGTAAAAAATCTCAAAGTTAGTCACCATTTTTCATTTCATTTATTTCTCCCTGTAAATTACATGTGTTAACCTTGATATAAAGCTTAGCAGAAAAGTGGAGACTTGCTGTTAGAGTTACATAGAAACAAGTAAATTTATTTTCTGATACCTTGCTCTTTCTCAGGAATTAGGTGATTGTTCATGTGTTTATTTACATTGGCATGGTAAGAATACAGAATTACAAATGTCAAAATTTAACGTGAGCAAATTTGCACTACAAATGCAAAGTACTGGCAGCTGAGAGAAACCTACATATGTTCTTCTTTCAGTTCATAAGTGTTTACATGCAAACCTGGATATTCTCAGAAGAACAGAAAGTTCTATCAGTGGTAAACTGTCGGCATTTCCTAGGCACAGTGGTGCATAGCTGGCTCGTCATCTAACAGTACAGAAAGAAACAGTGAAGACCAAAAACCTGTTTATTCAGCAGATGATAAAAAAGAAAAGAGACAACACCATAAGGCAAATGTATTTGTGGCAATAAATAGCACTCCACTGACATTTTTAAGTTTTGGTCCTGAAGGATATACTCACTGTTTTGACAATATAGGATACATTGTATAAATGAAATGCTAGAAAGAAAGCAAGACACATGGGAAAAATGCTAAAAAATCATTCCTCCCAAATAAATAAATTTAAGGTAGATGCTGGTTACTGTGTGCTAATCCAATGGAAACGTAAAAAAACCCTCTTGAGACCTATGTGAAATTATATTTAGATAGTCATGAAAAATTGAGAATAATATTTTGTCTTCACTCATCTGGTGTAAGTTTCACTATAAATAAATTTTTAAAATTTATTTTGTTAAGTTAAAAATTTAAGAAAGTCAGTTAGGATGGTTTCACAGGTTGCCTATCTGACATTACATAAACCCCAAAATTTATGGATTTGCCTTGCTTTTTTTTTTCCTAGGAAAAGTTCTTCTGCTTGGTGCAACACTACTCCCAAGTCAAATCTCTTATTGATATTGTTTAATTTATATTACTTGCATTTCCTTAACAGATGTGAAGCCAACTTTGCTTCCATTAAAGTCAACAGTACTTTGGCACTAACTCCCAACATCGAAAATAAGAGTTGAAGTGTAATTTAAAGCAACTTTTGAGAACAATTTGAAATTATTTATATTTTGTAATTTATTGGTACATCGTCATTTTTTCCCATTAAATATTTTATTTTATTTTATTTTTAAAAAGCTTAGCAACTTCATCTTATTTTATACAAAACATGGTAAATTACAGATGTTTACTGACAGTATTGTAAAGAAAAAGACAGCCCTATATACAATTACATTAAGCCCTGTTTTGAAATATGTATGATGATATGTTAAAAGTCTACCTTTGATGTAGTCTACCAAGATGTACCTGCTTGTAAGTACATCTCACTGTCAATACTGTTTAAATATACAACTAAAACTGTATTTTCTTATATTTGACTTTCTTACGGTAGATCAGTGCAGAGCAGTCTGCACATAGCACTTGAAAGAAAATGAGAAAGAAAAGAACAAATTTAAATGTTCTTATCCAGAAATTGGTACTATCCCAACATAAGCCAATGGCTCTCTGGTGTTACAGATTAGGACTTTGATTTGAGTGTTGATGGAGCTTTATGGCCACACTGCAATATGGTGGAGGGACTATTTTTTTTTTATAGAGTATTTTGAAAAATTATGACTAATTGTATAATTAACTTCTGATTACTTAGGACTTTTCATCAAGAATTGTGAAATATTAAGATTACTGCAGCAATATTTCAAAATTAAAAACCTTACACACATCCTGAAACAACTTTTATATAGCTATCAGTTACCTTCTAAAACCTCCTTCTCTGCCTGCCAAGAAATAAAATACTATCCATGTAAGCCAAAGGTATTGTCTAACAGTGTTGTCCCTGATTACTGATTATGAGTTAAAAAGAAATCATGACATGTCATATATGGTAAAAGAGTTTTTAAAAAATCTCCAGTGGGTGAGGGAAAAAAGTACTTTGGATAATATAGCAAACTGATTGTACACATTTTACTACATATGTTGTCAAGTGGTACTGGTTATTAAGGAATAAAATATTATTTTTACTGTTGAAACAGTCTCTGGGAACCTGCATATTCAATACTTTCTTTGCAATGTGGTATTTTCTCTTTATGAAACACACTTCTACATTTTCTTAAAAAAGTTAACTAAAAAAAAAGTGTCCTTTTATGCGGCATAAAAATAGAAAGCACATTTTTACATCTCTCAGGTTTGTGCTTTGATTTTTCAGGTAAAAGAGAATGTTCCATGATCTGACACTTTGCCCAATTTTGTATTGCATCTAGAACTCACCAGTAAACAGTGCCACTAGTTTCATATGAGGCCATTAGAAACAAACAAGAAAAAATTAAAAATTGCAAAATATTGATTTCTTTTCCTAACTCAGTTCTAAGTACATGTACCAGTGTGGTAGTAAGAAAAGCAGAAAAGGCCTTGGCTCTGTGTAACCCCTGCTCAGCAATAACAAAAATATCTCTACATTATCAACATTGTGTTCAGCACAAACACAAAACGTAGTCCCATACCATCCTGAGTGAAGAGAATTAACTCTACCCCAGCCAAAACCAGCACACCTCCCTAAATCCAAGAGAAAGCACCTGCTACTCGCCTGCAAGTAGCAGGTGTGTGCAACTTTTTCTTTTCTTGCTTTCAGAGTATTGACGGATGTAAGTTATCAACTCAGAGACTTTCTTTTAACCACGAAAGGCAGAGTAACTGTTACAAATGAAGAAAATAAGCACAGCGTTTTATGAAAGGCAGAGAAACAGCCAGCAGCAGTTAAAACAGTAGCATTGTCAAAAACATCACTATCTGTGCTGATGTCCTTATTATTGCAGAATCAGTGTCTGTCTCCAAGAGGCCTCTCACTATCTGTTGGCTGGACCTGTAGACAGCTAAAACTTCTCCAATATGCTCCATTCATGCTTTGAACAAAGGACATTGGTCCAGGAACAGGAGAACTGAAGTTTAGTTGTAAGCCTTCTGCTCTGGTTTCCACTCTTCAGAAATCCACAAAGTTGCATATTCGCTGTTGTTAATTAAACAGCAAATGTTGCTGTTTTTAACACTCACATCAGTTGTGGGGTGAAGAGGTCAAGGAGAAGCCAAAAGAAATTTGTAGGCAGGCCCAAATGCATTTTTACGTGAATTGTTCTCTACCTCTGATGCGTATACTCCCCACTGACACAAATGCAGTAGACTTCAACTTGATTTATAGCTTTGATTTATAGCCAGGAAATTCTCCTCTAGTTTCATCCTGAGCTCCACACATACCATGGACTGGTCTACAAAGAGATCTTGCACAGTGTTTTCAGCTTTTAAAAAGTTTAGTTAATAAAGATATTTTACTGTGCTACTTATTCCCTATTGCAAAAGACCAGTCCTCATTTATGGAATACCATCGTCTGCCACACCGATACTTACAAGCAGAGGAGGAATCTTGGGTTTTGGGGGCGCTTGGCAGAGGTTGAGCTAATGGTGTTCATACTTCATAGCATCTTTGAACTTCACAGTAAAGCTCAATTCTGAGTGCCTCAGATGGATTTCAGGGATTTAAGACATTGTAAGGTAAACGTTTTTCCTTTATTTATAGTTTTTCCAAGAGAGTTTTTCTGCATGCATCTTGCTGCTTTGGGGATGCTGAACTAAGCCAAATAGATTTGCACAGTCATTTAACTCCTCCCATCAATAAGTTCTCTTCTGAACAATGAGGATTTTGCTTTCGTCAATATCCAAACCAGTCTGGATATTACGAGCACTATTTCCTTTGCATCCAGTCTTTTATTATAATCTTCAACTTCACATGATGATGATATCGTAGATGTAATCTAAATTCCTCTTTGATTACAGAAGTATGTGTTTCTTGAGAGGTGCATGGATGCATACATGTATGTGTGAGCCTGTGTATCTGTGTGTGCTTAAACATGTATACGTGTATATTCTCTAACGAAAGTAGAATTTCATATGTAAGTTTTTGGTAATTCTATCATTAATGTTTTTAAAGCAGCCAGAAATTAGTAAGTTTTCTAGTAGAAGGAGGCAGAAAGCTGAAGCAAAACTGGTCCATTAAGCATCGTTTGCAGACGATAACCAGCTCACCATATCATCAATTTCTCATTACCACTATCAAAAGTTTTTAGGTATAATTAGGGCAATAATAAGCACATGGAAGAATACTTGCTTATTATGTGCTTTTCATTCATTACCAAAAGAACAAAATGTAATTCCGTGATGGATTCAAGCTCATTGCCAATCATTTTTCTGTACTAATACTGTCAAAAGTCGAGTAACAGAGTTTTGACTATCAAAAAGATTAAGTAATAGTATTAGAGACCCAAAAGGACTCAAGAGACAAACAGAATTATATGAACTATATTTATATTTTAAAGAGTTGATTCCTCGTTAAACAAAAAAAATCTTTCTGTACCCAAAAGAAAATTCTACTAGTAGCATTTTAGTACTCAGCTTAAATTGCAGAATTTGAATGATATAAGCACTTTAACTCACCGGCTGTAGCTGCCAGCAGGTCTGGTTAAAGTAAGTAAAACCCAGGTTTCATACTACTGACACAGGGCTTACCTTTCAAAAGACTGATTAAAGCTTTCAGGTTTGGGGTTTTTTTCAGATTCAATTACCCTAAATTTAAAAAGGAGCTCAGCTAAAATAGAACAAAAAAGGTGTTTGCTAATTAAAAAAATACATCCTTCATTTATAACTTTTTCTGCAGAAAAAAAAGAATTTCCCAAGGTACCAGATGTATCTTTCACTCTTGTGATTTTGTATGTTGTGGCTTTTTCCCTCCAAATAATGTATTTTTCAAGCAGTACAAAACAATTAGTGCAGATGATTGGTTTCTTTTACGCTTCTAAACTGACAGCTCCAGCAAACTACTCTGAAGACTTTTGTTAAGGGTTTTTTGGTGGGTTTTTTTTCGCTTAAAGGATTTGATTTCACTTTTTCTTCCTTCATAGTTCTTTGAACTTCCCTTGTGAGATCACTGAAAAAAATAGCTTTTCCCTCAAGAGAAAAACATGTTATGCAAAATCCTCCCCTTCTTATTAGCACTATGTTAACCAGAAACCTACAGGGCAGATTCTCAACTAGTCTAGATTCCATTTAAATGGAAAAAAAAACATTTGTTGAGAGCATACCATTTTATCTGTGGAGTGTCTACAGAATATCAGATATAGCCAAGATCATGCTTTAATATAGGAACACTGTATTTTTTTTATTTGGCAGACAAACAAGAGAAATAATGGTTTTCCTTCAATCATTCATTTCATTTCTCTGGTGGGTTTTTTTGCACAGCATGAATGATTCCCAGGTTAGATCAAATCTGTCATGCAGTTTTCACTGACCTACATACCTACTTTTACTGAAGTAAATGTTTGACAACAACAACAATCATCATCATCATCATCATCATTCATGTGTTGGACAGATTGTTATCCAGCTTCTTTCAGCAAACCTTTGGCATTTGTGAACCTTTAATTTCTCATTCTTTGCCACAGAAAACTGGAAATACAGTTTTTCAGCCACAGTAATATTGTGATCATTTTTAGGCATCTCATTCAGATAAGCATGCATTAAAAAACCCCAACAATTTCTTAATTTCCAGTGATCAACAATTTGTTACTAACTCTTCTCTTGATATCTGCAAATGAGTATGTTCCTACCATGGGGCCTACATGAAAGGTTTGTATTGGTATATAGAGAAATAGGAATATGGTAATTTGGTTTATTTTCCTTAATGAGGGGATTTATCTCCTTGCACAATATGCCAAACAAGTTAACTCCCTCTGAAAGAGTCGAAGAATGAGACTACTCCTTGAAGTTTGTAATGAAATGTTCTTTTAAAATTAGAGCTAAAGGCTACTGTTCTGAAAACTGCTATCAATAAAAACTGAGATTTTCATCACAGATAAATTAGTTTAACAATTAAAAATATTACTAATTACAGCTATTTTTTTGGCCATTTGTATTACAGTTTGAAACCCTTCAAGTTATTACTTATGGATTTTTGAGACAGCAATTATCATCAAACTTTCAACTTCCTGCTGCTCCCACATTTAGCAAAAAAGCTACAACCTTGCATGTTTCAAAAACTCATACGTATTATAACACAGGGATTTCAATCCAAATAATTCCCTTTCAAATCTTTAATTAAAAAGTTTGCTTGAATCACCACAATGGAGATGTAATAAGGCTGTGCAACAAAGTATTAAGAGTAGGAAACATTCATCAACACTAATCACTTGCTGTAAATTTTTCATCAACCGTGAGCATGGTCTGAAATGTAGTAGTCGGTAGGAACAAAACAAACTGTGACTGCAGGGATTTGGGGCTCTTCTGCTCAACAAGTCAGCAAGCCTATGTGCTGGTGGGCTGGTTTGGAACTGCTCTTTGAAGCTGCTGAGAAGTATCCCGGGTTATAACTGCTCTGAGAATTGCAGTGCACGGCTGCAAATGGCTGCACTTCCAAAGCAGGGGTGAAAGAACAGACACACACCACTCCGTTTGGTCCTGCAGCTCCATGCCACTGGTTTTCTAAATAAAATGCTATAACAGCCGTGCACTATTTCATGATCTTGAGTGCTAGCTATGCTTCAATTTTGCTACAGACTTGACTCTCCTGAAAGACATTTTGAAAATAACTATATAAACCCAAAAGTTTGAAAAGGAAAAAAAATCTGACTCTTGTGTCAAGGGGTTTTTTTTGCTTGGTAGGAAACCAAAATGAAACTCATCTATTCAGTTTCATGTCTAGATTTTGTAAGCATTCTACATATGTAAGGCAATGAAAAATATAATTGAGACTAATTATTCTTGACATTTTGAAATTATGAAAATACTGAACTTCAAAAGAAATTTTGCTTATGCATACACCATGTGGTATCCTTAATGAGGATGAATATGTAATTCTACAGCACAATAACTTCATAATTATTTTGGAATTAAAAGGTCTACTCCTCTGATGCCAGTACTTACACTTAATACATAATTAGATGTAATATAATTGATTACATAAAATAACAGAAACTGAAAAAAAGATTTATGTTCAGAAGTAGATAAAATAAAAAAATATGTATTTGAAACTACACTTCTTTTTTAAAAATAATAGTTTCAGTGGTTACTCTAAGGTTTGCATTTGTTGTATGCTGAAGTGTGTATTTAAACTCTTTTTTGTACAGTGAGATAATTCCTTCATCACATCATGAACTTTTCTTATTATTATCAGGTGAAATTAGGATATCCCCTCATTGACCCCCTTCTCTTTTGCCATACCCTGCCCCTCAAAATACTTGAGCTGTCCATCTAAGATGATAGCCTGACTATTACAAGTAGATTTTTTCCATTTCAAGCTTATGGGAAAAAAGGCAGCTGTTGCCCACAGGCCCCCTTGAGACAGGGATTTCTGGTCTCCACATAACTCTGTGGCATGGACACTTTTGTGCTGTGACAGCAAATACTGCTCCTCTATGTGCCACTTTTGGACAGTGAGCATGTGTCCATTAAGGAAGAGTTCTGTCCCTAAGGATGCACTATTCTGTACCCTGAAGTGGTGACAGCTGTGGATGTCTCCGGGGCAGCAGGATAGCTGGTGCCTCTGTGGATCTTCTCTAAGACATCTATCTACTCCTACTGCCCCCTCAAATCTAAATTTTCTCACTTCTTTCTTCCTGCATACTTTTTTTAGAAGTTCCATAGCCATTCTTCTGAAAACAAACGAGGTCTACCTCCTGAGATCTAGGGTACCACTCTCTTCCAGAACAGCAATGTATTTGGGCCTAACTTGATGTCCTGGTTTTCTGTTTTGGGGATGTTTTCCAGTCTCAGATAACAGCAGTTCTTCACTCAACTGACCAGAGAGCTACGGAATCTTTTTAACATAAATGCAGGTGATTCTGTTCACAGTATTAAGGTACACAACTTATTTTATTGGTATTGGTTGTATCAGCAAAAGCAATGCAAGCCAAATATGACACGGCTGGGGTGGTATACATCACCTATACCTCGGTGTGTTGGTAAACTTCTGCATATACAGCTATTGTGAAGATGAAGAGATTGATTTAGAATCACACGTAGTACAGAGTCACTCGAGGGAATAATAAATTGCTATTCAAGAGGCAGGGCAGTCCCTGGTGAGAGGCAGACTGGCCACACTCAGAGTATGAGAACTTTGGATCAAGAATGAACAAGCTTGGAAAACACTTTGAGGAAATAACTTGGGGATATTTTGTTCCTTTTCAACTCACTTTTTGCACAAACAAGGAAGCAGAGACACGGTAGAGGAATTGCTTCAAGCGACAGGAAGACGAGAGAGGTTTTCCTGTTGTGTTTGCATAAGCAGATGGCTGTTCTTGATGTGTTTCATTGGGAACATAATCAGTGCGTTGCAGAGGCATGCAAAGACACAACAAAAGTGACAGAAGAGCAGCTGGGCTTTAGGACTGACATCACTGATGAAACTGGGGTGGCATGGCTTGAGATTTATGTGAAAGTCAAACTGTCAGGAGACTGTGAAGAACAGAGGCACATAATTAAAAAAGCATGTGCTTTAACAAAGCAGATTTAAATGGGAATTTCGCGTTACAGGAGGTTTTTTCATCAGATTTTTTTTTAACAAATAAAGAAATACATAAAGACAACAATAAAAGGTAGAAAAGAGTTGTTAAAGAAAATCTGTATAATGCTTGACATACCGAGTATTTCTTGTTAGAGTTAACTTCTTGTAGCATCTTGCCACAATACTGTCTGGCACTTGGATTATGTATTATTAGAGGAATGGGTATATTTTCCCACAAAATTGATTTCCTTTCAACATGGATTGCTGAATTTTTTCACATAGTGGATTAAAATGGGAAGAAATACCAAAAATCAAAATATGTTTTTTTTAAATGATTATAGCTGAACATTCACAGTGACAGGGCAATTAAGATTGTTACATCTTAAAAAAACCCCTGATATTCTGGCATGAGTGTGCTTACCAAAATGTTATCTTTAAGCTACCTTATCATGAAAGCAATTCAGGCGATATGTCATGAAAAAAAATCAATGTGCTTATACCATCTGCAAACCCACCTTTAGAACATGGTAACAGTTTGAGCAGAAGTAACTATTATGCAAACCAGAACTAAATAAAAAAAGCAGTCAATTTACCATGGCAAATTAAAATGAGATCACAGAAATTTCATCAACACGCAAAAAATATTTAGATGTCTTCTAATTGACTTACAAAGGTATTCAGAATAATTTGATTTATAATTCTGTTCTGAAACTACATAAACAAAAGATTAATTTAAACATCTTCTTAGAAGTGTCTCTCTGAAAAAGCACATTATACTTCTGATTCCTGTTTCAAAATTCTCATTAAAAGCCCTTTCATAAACTGACATACACTGCATTTTACTACCCTCAAAAAACCATTATACCCAAATTATACTTAGATAAATCTGTGTGTGTATATTTTCAATTTGTGTCCACTACAGCAAAGTCCATCTTGGGAACATTAGTGCAAATTGCAAATTACAGAAAACAGGAGAACTGCAAGCCAACACTCTTGGCTCACTTTGCCATGCTTAATCTCACTGCTAGGCCAAAATTAAGAATTCCACATTATGTCTGTAAACAGAGATTGAAAAATTGACATGATGATACTGTCAATTCAGATAATATTAGTGCTGGAAAAAATATCAAGACGTAACAGAGAATCTTAGTTCCTTGCCTGTTTCTCTCTTCTCTTCCCCTCATTTCAGCTAGACGATAAATTACCACGGGAAGATCACATTTTTAAGCATGGACACAACGGGCAAACTTTGGGAGTCATGATAAAAGGTGTTTTTTTACTGAAACAGAAATGACTGGCTCAGGAGGGGAAGTCCCAGCGGAGTCGGCGTCTGTCGGGGCCGAAGAACATCAAACCATGACCCAGCAGCAGCAGCGCGCTCACAGCATTAGTGCACCACTCCATCGGGAGAGCAGGCACGATCACAGCAGCACAGGAGTACGACTTGGTTTTTCTTCAGGGCTTTTCTCACTCCTGCAACAGCTTGGCTGTAATTCAAAAATGCTCTGATTGCAGTTCGGTATACGTTACCACTGAAGGTAAAACACAGAGCTATCCATTTATGCCTATGCCACAAATATATGCTCACTTCCCTGACACCAGACTTGCTCTGAAAGTGATAGAGAACTAACAGCAACAAGTACTTTGCTAAAGAGAAAGGAAAACCATCCAGATTATATGCTACATTTTTTTCTTAAAGCTATGCAGAACTTGAGTTTTAAGAGCATTAACACTTAATATATGTCATATTGCTCTAATTGACTTGCCTTGCAGCTGTGTCTGTTGGGCACTTCTGCAGCCATAATACTGACATTTCCTAACATTTGAGCATGTGGCTTTCAAGCCTTTCCAGACCCTGTTTACAAGAGTCTAATGCTCTTTTAAAAGTCACTTTTTTTGCTGTATACAAACAAAGAAAAGTAAATGTCACAAATGCTTTGTGAAACCATAATGAGCTCTGCACGAAATGTTAGATGCACTGGATGCTCAGGCTAATTATCAGTTGGTTTTACAGGGCACATATATGTTAACAAATACATTGGAGCAACAGAAGAGGATCAGCTGATCAAAACAGATGGCACTGTGGCCCCTGCAATGATATATCTGGTGCGGGAGTTTTACCTCAGATGAGATGAATCCAGTTCCCTGGACTGAGTGCTTGCACCAGGGACATGGGAACTGACTGATCCAAAGGACTGGTCATTGGTAATGACCCCTACTCTCCAAAAACGGGTGGACTCTATTTGGCTTGCACCTGAGTCAGACTTTTATGAAGGGGGTATGCTTTGAAGATTTTATTGCTTTCCTCTGAAAATACAAACAGCTCTGTGACTCAGCTCTCTGATGTGCAACATGTGGGGATGACCCGTGAGCTCTGCCCACCATTTCAGCTCTGCCTCAAAGCAAACCGTGAACACAGGCACAACCTAACAGAACCAATTGTGCAAGCAGGATGCTATTTTGTAAGTCTATTTGACAGATACTTTGCAGAGGAATACTGTTTTTTCCTTCCACATTCTGAAGGCAATATGTGGCTTTAGACCTCCCTGCTCTCTCTTTTCCTTTTCCCTTACCTTTAATGTACTCGAATTTCCCCTTGTCAGTTTTGCTATTTCTTCAGTCCTGAAAATTGCCAGTTACTTGACTGCCTCCTTCCACTTCTCCTCAACTATGTCCCTGTATTTGAATAAGGCTCCTACTCCACACTGACCAGGGACCAAGCTAAGGAACAAGAACAGGATGAACCTTCAGTTCCAGGGACTGACTCCAGGGTCTCACAAGTGGGGCAGAGCAATCCACTTGTTCAGCCCTGCTGCAGCACAGTCAGGGAGGTCTTGTAGTGGTGAAGTATTTGACTTTTGCAGTTCAGTTCCCAAGGAGACAATAAACTTAAGAAGGCAACAAAAATGTTAAAAGGAATGGAATATTTTCATACAAGGAGGAAATAGATAAACTAGAACTCTTCAGCTAGGAAAAGAGATTACTGAGGAAATTGTGAGGCAGATCTGGAAGATGACAATAGCAGAGAGAAGAGTAGGGAACTCTTACTAGCAATGTGAATCCACATCAGTGTTTTGTTTTGATCTGGAGGGCACTTGAAGCAAATATCCTCTTTGGTTCACACTACAGAGGAGCTTCAGTGCACATTAAATAGATTCCTTTAAAAGGCAAATAAACTGAAAGATGCACTCCATATACTCACCTAAAATGAGTCACCCGCCAACAGGTGTGCATGTTACTAGACTACCGTTAGCTTGATGTCAAATCCCTTCAAAAATAAGATGTCTGCAGAACATATGGACACAGATGCAATTTCCTGCTCAGAAAGCACCCAGATTGCAGATTATCAGCAAATCAAACCAGTGGACAGGTCATTCCATACTTGTTACATTACCATTATCATTTTTGTCAAGCACATCACAAAGTCCTTTTCTCTTTCAAGCTGAGTACCCTGAATTCAGTTTCAATAGAGCTGGGAGATTCAGAGGTCCCTAGCTACTTGACTTGCTTAATGACCGTAACTTGCAAGATGGCTTTCCAGTGGTGCCTAGCAAACATTTCCTAGCATCCTCAAGGCAGAGCAAAACACCATCCACCAAGTACCGAGTTAGCAACTTTTTCAGTGCTGTTGCATGACTCTACACACAGCTGAACAGCACCTTGAACACGGGCTGACATTTTGGAGTTGCTTTGGTTTTATCAACAATTGTGGGACCCTTTTACTTCTGAAAAAAAGAACATTTTTCCCCAGGTATTTTTGCTTCGTTGAGGTCCTATGCGTATTTAATCCTCAGGTGTGCTACTTTAGCATTTTGGTTTGGACCAGGAGGGAGATTTTTGAAGTGAATACTGCAGTCTTTGCACCTGTGATGCTTTGGTTCATGACATGTATCAGACACAAGGCACAACTTGCATTTCTTTCCAATTAAACTGCAGCAAGTGAAAAGATGCACTGAAGACTTCACCTTAAGTATCTAAGACAAATACAGTCCACAGAACCATTACAGTCCAAGTGAAAGAAACACCCTGAAAATGCAAATAATGTAGACATCTGGTCATAAGCAGCAGCTCTTGCACTCTACAGATCCACTCTTACTGGACTGCACTTCTTGCTAACCAATGACGAGCTGTTCTGTTTCATTTCGACTTTGATAAAATTAAATGAAAGAAAAAAGAAAAACTAACAGAAGGCTCAAAATGAAAGCAGTGATAGGAAAGTTAATGATAAACGTTCTCTTGGCAATGCTAGAAGTCACAAATTTAAAAGGCACCGCTGACAACCAGGGCCAGCAATTACAAACTACAGACAAGATCCCAAGGGAGCAATTAAGGCATGTGTGAACGAGCTGGCTGCAACAACCAAACATTTCCTAAACTTGAAATAAATTTTTGTATACAACTTAAAAAAGAATATATTTATTTTATCTATACAAATTCAATTTAATTCAATTTAATATATCTTAAGGTTTGGCCTAATCATTTCATGTTGTTGCACCAGGAACTGAGAAATCAAGATCTACTACAGATTTGGGATTTTACACTTTTCAGATCAAAAGGATTATTACTTCTCTGTAAGTGCTCCACAGCCAAATATGTTCCTAATAAAGGTGTGGTAATATTACTTGACTCCCAATGCAGTCAATAAGCTGAAATTTGTCTCACATTTTAGCTTTCTTGGTCAATTACACACAGATTTCATGAAAGAAATCAGTTGAAATTTGAGGAAAGGAGATTGGTCACTATTGGTCACACTACTCCACGAGTATTAGAAATTTTACACTGCCTGTATGCATTGGTGGGAATGCTAAGGTTTCTTCTTCTTAAATAAATCTTCCAGTCTTGTAATTTATATAGAAACTTGGAGAGATATTTTAAGCCAGTTCAGTCTGAAAGATGCAGATTTATAGTGATTAGGTTCTGCCACACATACTCTAAGACTAGAAATACAGCCTTGTGCTGTGGCCAGCAACAGGGGAGGGAGTCTAGCACAACTTAAACTACTATGATTTTTGGAAGTTTGTCTTTAATGCCTGGTCCAGAATATAAATTCGCACAGATGAAACACAGATGATTCATAACAGCCCCTTTCTCCTACGTTTTTCAGATTCTGTCTCTTTTCCAGGCTCCACGTTTTGTTTTGTCTTTGTATTCTCGGATCCCTGGGACTCATTCTTTGTGCATGTCTGCAAAACATCTCCTATAGCTGGAGCTGAAGTTGTACTGACATAGAAGCAGGAGACTAACAGAGGTACAGAGGAGCAAAGATACTGACAACTGAAAGGAACAAAGAAAGAGGAACAAGTTAACCTGACTGCAATGTAAATTCCTCCATGTTGGGAACAGGTTCCTTTGCTGTTCAGTGGAGTGCTGAATATGGTTCTTTCTCAAATAGCAAGTGTATTATTCCTTTACAGTCGCAGGATGCAGTGTATTTAAAACTGGATTCAACCCATGACACAAGACACGTTAATTACACTTGATCAGCCAGTTCAGTGAAGTGTTAAAGACTGTTACTGAAAGCTTTAATTCTCTAACATTTGTTTGCTAAGCTCACCTGATCAAACAAAACCTCAGACTTCATCTCCTCTTGACTTACCCATTTAGCCAAAGGATTGCACAGAACATCAACGTGATTTATTTTTTAAGTACAAATAAATCATATGCACTTGGGAGTCTGGATCTCAGGCTTCACAATTAGTGTGCGCACCTACTACAGAGAAACTGTAAGGGATGCTTTCAAGAATCTGATTGCTAGTTCTAATTTAGTAGCTTTATCTACTTCTCTTACTGTTTCAGCTCAATTGCTGCTTTTCCATGCATCAGAATCATTAGTGGTCACACAGAGATACTTGTCTCTGGGTTAAAATGTCTGCAAGCTGTCAAAGTGTTTTAGTGTAAACCTCTGTGACTGAATGTTTAGTGGCGCTCTCAGCATACAAGAGATAGGCCTGCCAATATTATTTACATAAGATGATAAACGAGCAACATTACTCATTTTAACCTAAAGAAAGAAGTGCTTTTGGGATGCTAATTAAGGGGTTTTTTTCCCTATGGAGGTTTTTTATTACAGTGTTCTAGTTTTACTTCGTTGTTTTTGGTGGGGGGTTTTTTGTTTGTTTTGTTTTGTTTGTTTTGGTAGTGGGGTTTTTTTTGTTTGTTTTTTGTTTTTTTCTTTAATTTTTTCATATAAATTTTAGGCTTATCACACATGAAGAAAACCATATGCTTTCTCAAAAAAAAAAAAAAAGAAAGAAAGAAAGAAAGAAAAAGTCAGTAACCTGAAAAAAGGGATTAAGAGAAAAATAATTTTGGATGCTTTAATCTGCAGCAAGAGGAGAGAAATCATTCATGCCAGCAGCAACCATAGCTCAGGGATTTTTTTTCTACCACTTCAGAACATACATCAGAAACACTTTTGTTCATTGTATTATATATATTCTCAGTTTTGTTTCTTTTTATCTTTAATTAAAGATACTTACATAAAATTATGGGGGGAAAAAGAATTTGACGAGAGCTGAAGAAAGAGTCCCATATCTTGGAAGAATTTGGAAAAAAACCCCATCCTTTTTAGAAACAATTGTGCTTTAATACTGTATTCCTTACCAAAGATGTTAATATTAAGGTAGAATATTTATTTCCAATAATTTGTTTGTTTCTCCAGCTGCTTCTCTACCTGAACTCTTAATCAGGTTTGTAACAGTGTAATTATTTCCACAGCAACCAGTTTAGGTGTCAAAAATAGAGAATTATGACTTCAGTATACAAAAGAGCAGCAAGAAGATTAAGCTTTAGAAACAGCCTGGGGGATGGGTGCTCTTATTTAATTTCCCTAGTACTAAAGAATATAGGAAAATAATCAAATATATACAATCATAAAACAGTTTCTGAAGAAAAGGCACGCAAGCACTTTTCAAGAGAAGTAGGATTATTTCCAACCAGTAATAATTCTATTATTATGAAATCTAGGGTGGGATTTAAGTTACCCATCAGACACCTAATTTACAGGCTATGGAGGGGGTGGGGGTGTGTGTGTGTGTATGGGGGGAAATCAGCTGCCTAAATATAGGTGGCAGGCTGCATCTAAGACATCTTGGTGTACCTGGAATATCTGCATGAGCTATCAAATAAGAGAGAAGACGTAGAGGAGAGGTGTGACCTTCTGAACTTGCAGCTGAAGTCAAGCAGGATGTAGTAGGGCATTTCAGCTGGTACCAGATACCTGAACTGAACTGACACTCAAAGACCAAAGTCCTGTGTTAAAGGGGTGTTCTGAATTTTGTAGAATATATCAGGAAAACCTGAGCATTTATGTTAGGCAGGTGTATTGAGTCCCTACAAGGAGGTGTTTGAATCACAGTCTGGATCCTACCTTTAATGACAATTTAGAAATTTAGAGACATGCTTTGTTTCTGTGACTGAACTTCAGTAAAAAACCAACCAACGAACCAAAGAAACACAAATCCCCCCCCAAAAACCGAATAACAACCAAAAAAAAATCAACAAAATGAAACCAATGTTTTATCGGGGACCTTAAAGAAGTTTCTGCTTGCTTTTAGAAATTTTTTTAACGGTTCTCTGGAGAGGGATTAGTCCTATCTGAGCATGAAAAGCATCTGTTAGCAGGGGTTCAGATTTGGATTAAGAAGATACAAGAACACTGAAGATCAGTCTGTATTGATTTCCTAAGCACCAGCCTATCTCATTGGTACTGGAGAAATCAGAAGGGGTAACTGCACTTACCAGGTACCTATCAGGCAGCTAACACTTTTAACAGAGAGACAAGTAATCAGGTGAGAACAGAGAAAGAGCTGAAGAGGGAATATCTAGCTTAATTAGATGTTGCCAAATCAACTGAATCTCAGGAAATTTGCCTTTGAGTACATGAAACACTGACTACAACAATGTCAGAAGCATTTGCAGTTATCTTTCAGAAATTTGAGAGGACGATGACATTTCAGACAATTTAAAAAGGTCAAGCACAATCTTTATCTCTAGAAAGTGGCAAAAGGAAGAGACAAGTAATTATAAACTAACTACTCAACTTATGTTCAGTCCCTGAAACAATACTGGAAGAAATTAAGAATTTTAGAAACTTGAAAGATAACAAGAAGATGAACAGCAGCCAACATATATTTATCAAGAACAAATCCAATTCGATTTTCCTTCTAAAAATAAGGCCTTATGAAAAAAAAGTAGCAGAAAATACACTAACTTAAAAAATACTTTTGACATTGCTTCAAGAGACATTTTGATAAGCAAACAATGTTACAGACAAAGCTATTCTAAGACATGTGCAATATCAGTTCCAGAACTGCACTCAGGGAGCAGTTATCAATAGCTCATTGTAGGACTGGAAGGTATATGACAATCAACAGATATAGATACAGCACTACATCAATAGTCTGCATACTTCATTGACAACCTGGTGACAGAGCAGAGAATATATCTATTGAACTCACACGCATCAAAATGAAAAAATGGCTTAGAAAACAAGACCAAAGAATTGGCAAAGTAGTCTGAATGAAACAGGATGGGATTCATTATGGGAAAAAAAAAACCCACTATGCAATGTTCTTCAGTGACACAGAATAAACAGTTGCAAAAATACTAGATGGGAGACAAGTGGCAGGGTGGCAGCCATAAAAGGAAAAATCTAAGGCATGTAATGAATGCTCAGGTGACAGTAAGCTGTTAATGCCAGCTGACTGGTAAAAGGCTATCATACTGAGACATATAAAGAGAAATATTTTTGCAAGTCACATGGAATAATTCTTTTGGATTGGCAAAGCCTGTTCTCTCTACTGAGTCTAGTTTTGGGTCTTGCATTTCAAAACGAATTGGCCAGTTAGAGAGATCCTATGGGGTAGCAACCAGATGTCTAATAATCATAACCTACAGAAACAACCAGATTTATTGTTCATAGAAGAAAAAACACTGAAGCTAGAATATAAGAATGATCTCTAATATTAAGAAGCAGTTGTAAAGAGAAAGGAAATAAGCTACTTTCCATGTCCTCTGTACATAAGAAAAGAAAAAATGGTACTACACTCCAGCAAGAAAAAATTAGTTAAGAAATGTGAACATTCTCTAAGAGTAAACCCATTTGAATAGACAAACAGACTGTCTGTGGAAATTGTGAAATCATAAAAGGTTAGATGTGCAGTTCTGTAAGTATAGGACTCAGTCGGATCAAAATGGGGAACATGAACCTTTGAAGTTCCTTCTAGGAGGCTGGGGTTTTTTCAGGGGGGGAACTCTTGATATTTATCTCTTCGGCTCAACAGCTCTAAAGCAAGGACCTGCAGTCTTCTCATCTTAGTTCCTTATTCTGAATTTGGGAAGGAATGTTGTCTATTCCAAATTTTATCTAGTAGGTCAGTTTATTATTATTTAATTTCTTGCTTATATCATCATTTTGGTACATTCACAAAGCCTTAGACGAATGTTTAGTGCATCACCTGTAACTTGCATTAGGCTAAAAGACCTCTTAGGAATAAACCAGCCGATATTTTCCAAAACATCTTATGGGGCAGAGAGAAGAGATGAGCAGAATTTGATGGAGTTGTACTCATTCACTGAAAATGGGAAGGACACATGAGAATGGGAAGGACACAAACATTGCAGTCCCACTGACAGTTTGAGAAATGTAGATAACAAGACCATGTTTATATGTCAGGAAGCCTATAATTTTTTTCACCTCACAAACTTATGTTCTAAAACTTTGCTGCATACCTAAAATGCACCCCAGCACTTGTTTTAAATCCAGCCCAACAATGTACTGGCATTTTATTGAAATTCCTGGCCTAATTGTTCTTTCTAGGCACTTCCTCCTTCTGGAACATACAGGCTGCTAAATATCTTTATATTGCATTTCTCAGTGACAGAGCAGAGAATATATCTTTGCTACCATATTACTTTAGTGAAATATTTAGAGAATATTACTTTGGTACTATTTTACTTTAGTGTTTTCACATTTCCCAGTTTAATGTTATAACGCACAGGTTTTATTCAATATTTATTTGTTGCTTCTTATATACTGTTTCCCCTAGAAGATGGAAAAACAGTAGCTCTCTTTCATTCAAATGTCTGTGCATTTGTAAAGCTTTGAGTAGAGTGACTCAACCCATAAATATCAAGAAAGTTTGAAAACCATCAGGCATTTAATAGCTATTTATTAAATTGTAAAGGAAGTTTTCCTTGGGGCAAGAAAGAACTCCACCCAATGCTTCTGCAAATGGTCTAGGAAGGGAAACATAATAGTTACAGACAAAATACTGTCAAAGCAGTTCTTTGCTCCATTTCAGTATCATCAGCTGTTTAATGATCTGAGAGAGAAGATAATGGCATCAAATATTGACATCTGAACTCCTCCACTAGATATTAGTCTTCTGTAGCTATTTCGTTCTTTATCACTCACCTTCCCATACTTATTTTTTTATTGTTATTGGTACTAAGGTCTAGGACTAAAGAAAATGTAGCCAAGGAAAATAGTCCTTGGCTTGGCAACAGAGACCAAAATTAATGTCAGAGATCAGAATTAGCTGGAGAATTGCTATCCTTCTGAATACTCAATATGAAATGAATTGAGGGAAGAAAAGGTATGGATCATTAATGAGGCTGTTACAATACTCTGCAAATTTCAAGATAGGGGATCTATGCTTAGTGATGGTTCCCAGCCTCCCTAGACCCTTCTTCAAAACCATCACTGAAGACCAAAGAATAAGAGATGCAATCGGAAGCATTAAGCTGATGTGTTCCTAGTTTCAAGTGACTAATTCAAGTGCACCATCTAAAATTAGCCCATTAGGTTTCCTGAACTCAGAGTGTAAAGGTAACTGCATAAAGCATACAGAGGTCTACAGTATGGAAAGTATATTAACACAATTTCAATGACTAAACCACAATTGTTGATTTTAGTGGCGAAAGCAAAGAGCTGTCCTGTTGTGTATTTCATTAGAGACATATTTAAATATACTCACAGTCTCTGGATATACTTCCCTAACAAAACAAACAAACAAACAAAGAAACAAAATACCAAAAAAAAACCCCCAGAAAACAACAACAACAAAAATCCTCAATAAAACAAACAAACACAACCCCCCTCAAAATACCCCAAAACACCAAAACAACAAAAAAAACCCAACAAGAAACGAGCAAACAAACAACCCCCCAAAAAATCAACCCAAACCCCCAAAAACACCCAAACAAAAGGCACAAAAAATACAAACAAAAATAAAAGCAGTTCTTTTTTTATAGGGACTAAAAAATACAGTTTCTTATGATCATCCTTTGGGAATGTAATAAGGTATGGCAAGAATCCCACCCCAAATAAATCAGAAATAATACACCAAACAAAGACTTTTTATGCCCACTTCATTTAGGAAAGAGCTAGAACAAATTTAGTTCATTAACACAGAAATCCCAAATGGGACATAAGCGTTTGGGTGCCACTTTCTGAAATGCCTAAATTGAAAATTAAGCTCCTCACAACCCAGAGAGCAGTGCTGCCTAACACCAGCAGTACACGACTTCCCCAGGGCTCTGAAGTACCTCAGGTGTGTTTCCAGCCTTACAGCCTCCCATTCCGAGCACACTCGGACTGCGTGTTCTGAGCAAAGCAAGAGGGCAGGATTCTGGCACTGGGATAACCACTGCTGGGCTCACAAGCTCAGTACTCCTCCCCTTACGTTCCTGAAATGACTAAATATGTGTTTTAAGAGATGCTTTTTTGTCCGTATTTAACTGGGTAGAGATTTTACTCCTGATGAAAGAGTTCAGCTCTCTACCTCTGCCTGAAGGAACTTGATCCAAATTCTTCTGGTACTCATATTATCCATTCTGGATACATCTCGCCTATATTCAGCTGTACAAACATTGTTAATTGTCAGTGTCAACACCTACAACAGCAACCTATTCTTGATGACCATTCTAGGATAGAGTCCTTTAACTTATGCTATTTCTATTTCTTTGCCATCAGTTAACTCTTCCTATTAACTAAATTACTGCTGAAATCTTTAATGGCTGTTTATTGCCTAAAGTTTCGTGAGATGAATTCCAGGCAGGATATTTAATGCCAAAGGTTGGATCTCTATCAGTCTCTCCTCCTAAAACTATTTGTTGTGGAATAGCTTGACATATGTAAGACATGTAAGATATTTTAAATAACTTATGTAAGACAGATAACGACAGCATTCAAGCATTCATGCTGCACCAGAGTTTATGATACACAGGAAATCCTATGGAGAAAAGGCTACTGATTTGAAAATATTTAGACAGTTTTAGAAAATGAGAGCTTTTGTTTAAACAAGTGTTTATGGGCAATACTTGTAATTTTCTCTCATGCTGAAAGTATTGTTTTATTTCTTCTACAGGTGCATACAAAAGACTGCTGTGAAATTAATTTCTACTGTTTACACATGACTATTTTTGCATGCTATTTCTGTGCCTACTGAATATCCTTTAAAATAATTGTAAAGCAAAAGAAACATTAACAATAAAGACACATAACTCATTTTGATATTGCTTTTCAATAAAATGAGTAAAAAGGGTTGTTAAGCCCTGTTCTTTTTCGCTAATTGTTCCAGCAGCATAATACATACAGCTTATCTGAAGCTGTAGCAAAAAAAGTTCAAGATTTAACTGTTTATACAATCTCTCATAATCAATTACTTCATTAATGGTTTACTTAGGAAGATAATGAAAGATGAACCTTTAAAGCAGCTGATCTCAGCAGAAAGGTTATAGCATACTTATGATACAAATCAGGAGAGATAAGTACATTTATCCCTTAAGACCTCTACTAAGATGTGGATTAGTAGCTTTTGATACTTTTCCCAAAATGAGGAACAGCTCAATTCTTGCTAGTCTTTATAAGCCATGAGAGAAATAAAAGTGCATATGAGGATAACACACTTAAACATCATGTCAATCCTTCAGAATATTTTTCTAGAAAATACACAGTATTCCTTTAGTGAGGGCAGAGGCACAAAGATCCTGAGATAATTACCTACTTTAACATTAGTCAGTTCCTGACTTGAAAATTTCCAGGTACTTGCTCCAGGTACAGCCTTTTTGTTTGGTTACTCATAGAAAAAACAGAGACTGCAATGCCTGCACCATTCCTAAGAGAAAACCGTAGGAAATTAAAGTTCCCCATTATCTGCTACATGTATTTGACACAGCTGTGTGCCAGCTTCTGCCTGTGCTTGTGCACATTTACACAAACGAGTGAAATCAAAGAACCAGTGTTTAGATTTGAGTAAGGTGGATGCTAAGTTGCAAAAAAATGAAAATAGATGACATACTTTAGTATGAAAATTATTATCATAGGAAAGAGAATAATATGAACCCACAAGAACTTATAAAAAAGAAACTCTGCTTGCACTGTTTTTTGTTATCTTTGGATGTGAATTTAAATAAACAGAGAGCAAGTTCTAAAATCAAAACTCGATAATAACATTTAAAAACATCACTAGTGATTTAGAATATTGTGAGTCTTTCAACTCTGAAGACCAACTGATGACAGATAAGCCTATTTATTTCTAATTTTTCGTGACAGCTATGGTTGTATGATCACTTTCAATGACAAGGAAAACTGCACCTTCATGCAGAAGAAAAATTATAGATGCTGCGAAATTTTCAGTGTTGGCTGCTGCTTCTTCTTTTCCTCTCTTCCAAATGAGAAATTACATCATAGGCTGGTAACTTACTAGGGCATAAGATACAATGCAGTTTGAGTTATTAAGGAGGTAGCATGGTGCTTTGGAGGATATGTAGCATTCAAGATTTTTCTGAGTCTCTCTAAAAACAGAACTATTGGCAGCAGATTGAATGACTGTTATGACTTTGCTGAAGAAGAAAATAACGTGATTTTCAGATAAATGAACAAAAACTGAATGTCTGAAAAGTCTTATCTTAAAATAGTTTTTCAATGGTGGGGTAAATATTCTGTACCAAAACAGCAAAAAACATGTACTTCTATAACCACATTAGACTCTCTTTCTAAAAAGAAATGAGCAACAGATTAAGGGGACTTGTTAGTTGACAGAAAGGTATGAAAGTTAACACACTTGGCATCCAAGGATGGATTTAGACTGGAAATGCTTGGATTTCTTCTTGAGTACGCTGTTTATAGGCATATGAATAAAGACAAACAAAACATAATCTATTTAAAAATACTAACATGTAAGAACCAAAATTAGTCTTGATGTCAAAGTTAATTAACATCTAAAGCTATTAGGGAGCCAAAAGCAATGTCAAATATTTCTTGAAAGGAAATAAATATTCTAATATTATCCTGTTCCTCAATTATCACTCTTTCTAATATCAGCAGTTTTCAGGTGTTACCTTTGCTATTTGTGTATCATAAGAGCACCTCCTGCTACTACGGTAAGATTTTCATCAGCATGAACACAGATTTCTGTTCCAACAGCTCTTCATATGTGTTTGAACTTGGAAATTAGGCTACTTTTGTGAAAAGAAAAATCCCTAAAGTATGCCTAAAGAGTTGTGTTTGCTGCTGATTATGAAAGCACTTACAGTCTTGGATTAAAGTTGAAAACAACTTGAGGAAGAAAATGACGAAGGGGCAGGAATCTGCATTTACACTTAGACTATTTTAATTGATTGCTCTTTATAATAAATTTCAAATAAAGAAACTACACAATGAAATGAAGCAGGAATACACTGAAAAATTAGATTTTTCTGAACTCTGCATGCATTGTTCAGGCATGGACACATCTTTGAAGTAATATATCTTCCTGTTACATCTTGCAAAGCCCATGCAGATCTAACTGAATATCGAAGCCAGTATTTTTATAAAAATACTTCTATTTATCCAGTTAGGTTACTTACATAAATTCAATTTTGCGTTGTCGAGTAAGTGAATCTCTAAACTTCAAGCTTTTGTTTCACTAGTAATCTGATAAATACACTAGTCATTTCTAGTTTCAGCCACAAGGACTTGAAAGTCTCATTCATGCTCAATTTAAAATCCTGGACTCAAGTGCTTTAGGGTGGCTTGCTGTGATTACCTATCCTACCGACCTGACTATTGGTATTTCTTTTTCTTTCTGAAATGCATTTTCCCCTTGGCTCTCTGCCCAAATACTGTTAAGAAGCATTAGCTCCCAAGGAAGGCCTCATCCTTTTCCAGTTAAATAGAGTAAGAAGTGCTGATTCTACTATTTTACTGAAATCCTCACTATATTGTGCGTTATTTTATGGCTTGTCTCCGAATGCTCCCTGACCTAAGAACTTGCTGTTCATAAAGTGACTCGATTGCTCCTTTCACACAATTATAAAAGAACCCAATAACCCTGTTACTTTTACCTCCACTTCACTGATCTGAACACTGTTTGAATGTAAATGTGATAAGCTAGTATTTTGTCAGAAAGGATAGCAAGATAATACTGTTTTAGCCACAAGGAAATGTTTTTACTTTTTTTTCAGGATTTCTATATATGTGAAAATGACATCTGGGAAGTGTAGTCAAGGCAATTCTCTAACGTATTTTCTATTTATTATGATTTATATGTTATTCTTGATTAATAATTCCAGAAAATAAAAGTGTAAATATTTGAACCCCAGGTGAATTCTTCAAAATCATGATGTGGCTTAGCTTCTGAATTAAATGGTGAAAATAACCCTGAATTAATTAAGGACAAAATGCTATTGCTGGTATACCTGAACCATTGTGGGTTTTGCTACTATAACCCTGGGACACCAAGTAATGTAGATAGTTTGGGAAGTGTGGATCAAGATCCTGTTCAGCTTCAGGTGCTGATCTTCAGTGAGACATCCCAGGCACCCCTACAGACCTGAGATCTGCAATACAGCACCCCTCTTCACCCCTGTGATCCCACCTGCCCTGTGAGGGCAGTTATACCAGTACTATCTTGGCCCTGGGTAGAGTCACAGCTTGTACCCGGCATCTGTGCAGCTGCAACCACGACACACTACTGTGCTACATCTGTAGGCATCAGTAAGAAAAGCTTGACACTCACACACACTCTCTCCATCCCCTATCTCTTCTGGGGTCTGACAAATAGGTGCATCCCTCATGCGGGGTCAAAGAAGTTAGGGGAGTTCTCAGTCTCTCAAGGCAAGTGGAAACAAGCCAAGTGCCCCCAACAGATCTCACTTGTCTGTTGACTGTGAGCAGATTTGACTCCTTTTGCCAATGCTCACCGGGACAAGCTGCCTCACTGATTTCTCCTATCCAATCCCAATTTTTTGCAGGAAGAAACTTTGTAATTCTCTATCTTATTTTTTGTGATGGTCTCACACGTCTAGCAAGCAATATCAGCATCTTGCACAGTGTCTCAAATGACTAGACATAAAACCTACGATAAAGAGAAAAAAAGACTTATAAGGATGTATATGCCTTGAGGATGAATGTTTAAAAAGTATGTTTTAGAGTAATTTTTGAAAGAAATAATATTTTAAAAGAATGCTTCCAAGAAAAAAGATTATCAAAATGTATGGGCTAAGCACAGATGCCAGATTGGCTTTATATCTAGAGAATAATTTGTTTAGAAAATATTAATATATTTTAGAAAATAAGGACGCATTTTTTCAGACTTCCCCAAGCCCTAGATATGATAACACTTAAAAACTTGTTAGCTTATACAAAAATGTTTACCATTTATTAGCACAATAATTGAGGTAGAGACAAAACTATTTCAAGGGAGGAAAGCAACACATTCCGCTGGAAGGAAGTTACTCTTAAGTTCCCTAAGAATATTTTAACCAGTGATTTTGGCACAAAGGGCAGAAATACACTAAAGAATGTTTTTCAAGAAACAAGACAGGAAGATATGAATACCACAGAGTGAGACGTAAATCTTCTGGAATAATAAAATTAGGAAAAAAGGTAACACAATTAGGAAATACTGTTACTGAGAGGAATAGCAAAAGATATTACAGAAATAGGTTTACTTGTGGAAGAGAGGATAACTGAAAAAGGCCACCATAATGAAGGCTACAACACGCATATATTATGTGTCACACTATTTATTTGCAGAATTGAAGGAAAGTATTACTGCAACTTTGTAAGGAAGAATATTAAATCTTATTTAGAATACTCTATGCATAATTCATCATTTAAAAAAAAAAAAAAAAAGATGAATGCAAACTAGAATACGTCTGAAGCAGTGCTACCTGGATGAAAGAAGAATTTTTAGAAGAGAATTTTTACTTTAGTTTACATTTAATCTGAAAATATGAAAGCCTTATGAAGCTTATGGAACAAGTCCCCACAGATCCATTTCCAAGCACATTAAGGACAATAGGCGACTGTGAACAGTCATCACAGATCTGCAATGAGCAAACTGCACTTGACCAACCCGATTGCTTTCTGTGAGGAGTTAACAGCCTCTGTGGATCATGGAGCCGGTGTGGAGAAAGAACTGGAAGACATCTTTTTTATTTTAGTAGAGCTTTTGACAAAGTCTCCTTGTAGCCAAACTGGGCGAAGATGGGCTGGATGTGCGAATTACAGGATGGATGAAAAACTGGCAGTGCAAATTAGAATCAAGGCTAATAGTTCAAAGTCTAACAGGCAACCAATTTGGGGTACTGTTTCTCAAGAGCTGATTCTGAGGCTAATGAATCAACTGAATGAATCAATGAATCTCTGTCACTGATGTGAATGATAGTTCAGAACAAACCTCTAGTAAATTAACAAATGACAGGTGGGGGAACATCTGATTGCTTGAGGTCAGAGCTACTATTCAGAAAGAGAGATGGAGAAAAGGGCCATCATAAACTTCATAAAATTCAGCAAAGACAAATAGCAAGCTCATGCATCTTGGGGGGCAACAACAACATGCAACTGCAGCAGCTCTGAAGATGGCTTCAGGGTCTTGGTAGACGACATGCCAACAGAACAATGTCTGGTTTATACTGGGTATCCTAAAAGTGGACACAGTGTTCCTTATGGTTGCAGAGTAGAGGGAATAGTTATTTTTCCATACCTGATGCCATGCAACCCATATTCACCCCAGTATACCTGAAGAGCCTGTTCTGGAAGGTTACAACACAGTCTTCGTGTTATTTCAGACACTCTTAGTAAAAAAACATGTGTGTACACAGACACGAAATAGGAATTGTGTGCTAGGGCCACAGGAGCACCACACAAGGCTGAGAAGAGACTTAACCAATCTGCTCTGGAAGGACTAGTGAAAAAATGGACAGGAGCCAGTCCATGAGCTACTTAACCCTCAGAGCCTTAGGCCATTAGTGTAAATACCAGATACCTAGAGAAGTATAAGAGCAGGTGAAACATACAGCAATACTTTTCTTCAACACTTTTCCAACTGTGAGAAATGTACTTTTGTTTCTCTCCAATTTTATGCCCAACAATTTAATTGAATGTCAATAACTTTTCCTAGTACAATAAGACATGGTGACCCACAATGACCTGGCTCTTTTCTTCATATGTTACAGAGACCTCCAGCATCTCCTTTGACCTGAATCAATCATTTCCTTTCAATGTTGAATACTTCTACTCTATTTAATAATTCTGGTTGCATGGAAATCTGTTTTTCTGATGATCTTTTTCCAAGCACCTTTGCAAACTTACAAGCTCTTTAAGTTTTTATCTTGTGCGTTTATTTTATTTTATTTTACTTTACTTTATTTTATGTTAATTAATTAATTAATTAATTTATTTATTTATTTAGTTTAGGTATGAGCAGAATTGAATGGAATGTTCAAGATGAAGGCAAAACATTTGTCTGGACACTAGTATAATGATGCTTCTTTTTGACTGGCCATTCTTACAGATCCTATAGGTTTTGTCTTTTTTACAGCTGTTGAGAAGTGAGATTTAATAACTGTCCTCAATTAAACTCTTTCCTAAAAAGTAGTATCTAAACTGTAGATCATCGTCCTGTACCTACATTCATATTACTACATACTGCTATAACTAAAATATAGATTAATTTGGTTTATTTTAATTCCATCACCCTTCATTTGAAAGGATCAACAACTTAATCACTTTAGTTTTACCTGCCTTCTGCTACTTTTTTTTTTTTTTTTAATTTATTTTGGTCATTTACAGAGAGGTTAAAGAGCACAAGTTTCATAAGTTTAATCTCCTTTGGAAAAACTGACCATTTACTCCCAACTCTAGTCTCCTATCCTTTAAGCAGTTATTACTCACCTAGAAAACTTAAACAGGACTTATAAAAGTTTTCTTATTGAAAACCAATATTTGACACTTTTATAAATCTACCTTCTGTGATCTTCTGTAAACAAAATATGAATAATTCTCTATAATAATTATACATATTTTCATAATTTCTCTTCCAGTAAAGAAGTCAAACTAACAGGTCTATAATGACCTCAGCCTTTTAAGATCACCTCTAAACAGTCATTTTCCAGTTATCATCTCCCATTACTCTGAAACTGGGGAAATATAAGCAGGAGAGTATACAATTACTATTAGTTTTTAACAGTACTTTTTGCTAGCGTGTAAAGTTAAGGCAGTTCCTTCTAACTCCATCTCAAGAAAAGAAAAACAGTAAAATTAAATGAAATGGAAAGTCATTTAGCCATGAACTGGTGCTCTGGCACCACTCAACTGTAATTCAAATTTTCTCACTTCTGCTTGTATTTTCCTCTGGTGTGTTTTTCAAAAGTGTATAGAGGAATATTCCAAAGCAGAACCCAACCAGGAAGTAGTAAAACCTTAATATACCTATTTCTAAACAAAAACCTATCCACCTTTTATTTCTTGTTTCCTTTTTAGAATCATTGAGTGGTTTGCGTTGGAAGAGACCTTAAAGATCATCTAGTTCCAACCTCCTAGCCATAGGCAGGAACAGGACAGGCACTAGACCAGGTTGGTCAAAGCCCCATTCAACCTGGCTCTGAAAACTGCCAGGAATTCTTTGCTCTTTTTCATCACCTGTGCCTCCTAAAGCTGGTATTCCCTGTTTATCGGTCAGTAGAGATACATGAGCTTACTGCCCATCAAAGAGTTTGACCATACCCACAGATGAGGCAGGAGCATTGTGTTCTCTCAGTATTTGCAAAATTATTTTCTTAGCCTGGAAGACTGACTTATTTGCAAAGGGAGTTTCTTGAGTCAGCTGCATCTCATCTTACTGATGATGGCCATGTCATCTCTCCTTGATCCCAGCAGAGTACTCCGTTCCACTACACCAACTCCCGGGGACACGGGAGAATAAAGCTGAGTATCTGTTTACCTACCATACTCCTTATTCTTTCTAAAAAAATACTTAGTGTCACAGTTCAGATTTTCTAATACCCTGCTGCCCCTGAATACAGCCCCCCAGTCTCAGGGTGATGTTGCTGCATTAACCATATTCAGCTATTTTCTTGTGATGTTGATATCATCCCTTTCTTCAGCTCTTTTTGTGTAAATATTGTCCCTGAGATGCTTTCACTTATTTAAACAAAATTCCAACAAAACTGAAAAATACTCATTACATAGAAAGAAAATCATTTCAAAGCACAAATATTCTTTTTGATAACATATTTTTACTACTGAAAACCTGAACACTGTTAGTATACACAGCTTTTAAATCAAATCTCTACTTCAACACAGTGACATTTGAATGGATTCCTTTTAATGAAATAAGACTTACAAACATATGAGGTAAGTTAGTAAGCTCTCTGTAGGAACACATGTAGAAATTATCATTTTCAAATGGATAAACATAGGAGTTATTAACTTTGAAATATTAAATTATGGAATATTAATAACACTCCCCCTCAAATACATAAATATTCAGTTCTTCCCCCATCCCTTTACTCTTTGGAAAGGAAAGTACTGCAGTTTCTACCTTATCCAAGTAAGTTATTTTCTGAATTAAAAGTGTACCTGAATTTACTGCCACAAAACTGTGCTTGTTGGAAAAAAACATTTTTCAAACATCTCTCAGTCTAAAGGGGTGGAGTTCCTTCCGAAGCATCTTTTGAACATTGAGATTGGTTGGCTTGAGATTGACAAGTTTGTTTGATTTTTGCTTCCAATTATAAGCCCTGAACCATAATTATATCTTATATAATAACCGTATTATATGTCTGGCTGGCACTGGCTACGCCGGACATGGAGGAAGCTTCTGGAAGCTTCTCACAGAAGCCACCCCTGTAGATGCCTCCCCCCCCCCCCCC